>CAJVGC010000582.1:53184429-53225302 GCA_910822075.1 Senecio squalidus | reverse complement strand
CTTGGTTGAACAGCCGCACTAACTTGTCTTAAGCAGTAACTTCTTAATGTCTTCCGCATTAATCTTTTAAGTTACTTTTCCCGTTGTTAGAAGTATTGTTTAGGAGTTAAACTATTTTGTCTAAGTTATAACCCAACACTATCATTACACTTTCCAAAGCCATCATACCTTCTGTGTCATCTGGTTTCATTTTCTCTAAAGGTAGTTTGGACAATGTAATGATATCTTCATTGGTGAGCTCCTTGATGTCATGAACTTCATACATTCTTTCTTCTTCTCCATCTTCTCTGTTCAGGACCCATTCATTGGATGAGTAGTCTTCCCACCATCTTAAAATCGTAGCCTTTTGATTGATCACTTTCACCTTTTTATAGTTTCTGTCTGCGTAGTGACTCTCTTCCTCTTAGCTCTGAACCTTCTTGCCAAAATTAGCAAATCCCGTTTCAGCACAGTTTTTGATGAAGTTCTCAAAATCATTCCCTAGAGGATGGTCACCATGATTGATCATCTTTAATTGGCTAAGTTGAACAACATCTTCTATTGAAGTCTCTTTTAATTGATCAACTGTTTTGTAGGATCTGATCATGACACCACTTATACCCTTCCTTTTGGTCACAATTGCTCTGGTATCATGATCAAATTTCCATCCTACAATAGGTGGAAGAATTCCTTTCTTTAACTTCATGATCTCTTCTCTCTCTGCTAGATAACTCCTTTATGCTTCTTCCTGAACTGCTGCTTTCCTTATGGACATGAGTGTCTTCATCAACAGGAAAACCATATTTGTCAAGATCTTCTATCATAGCAGTAGCAGTTGGATCATTGACATAGTAGTCCTCAGGCAGAGAAGATGATTGAGTTTTGGTAGTCTTGACAAACAAACTATCATTTCCTTGAGTATCTTGTTGATCTTGACTGTGAACTGTTGGTAGAGAAGATTGGGATTGCATGAATCCTTTTCTTAATGATGACTCAGAATACCATGGCTGTTTCTCCATGTGATGAGAAATCTCTTCTATCTTCACTTTTGATTTAGAGTGAACATCTTGTTTCTGTTTTTCTATCAAAGACATCAATGTCAGTTTATCAGTTTGTGAAGGTTGATCAGTTTCAAGTGTAGGGGATTCTTCAGCAATTGGTTCCTTATGATTTGTTTCAGTTTGTATTTTCTTTAGAATATCTTGAACCGTCTTTTCCCTCTTTTCCTTCATTGATCTCATCATCAATTTAGTTTTGACATCCATCCAATTCTTTTCAAGTGTTTCAATCTTCATCTGACCCACAAATTTCGCATTCATGCTCCCAGCCGTTACACGATAATTATTTAAGTGGAGTTTGTATTCTTTTTCTGTATGAAGCTGCTTGAACTCCAACAGATTCTTATTCAGACTCATCACTTCGGAGGGTATCAAAGATGATTTCAACGCAACACTTTTTATTCTTCCTTCTCCTCTGCTAATACTTACCTCAACTGCAATCTCCTTTTCCTTTTCCACTTCCTTCTTAACTTTTGTTTCCTCCTCTACCTGTTTACTTACAAGCACCTTATCTTTATCATCATCATCCTCATTCTCAATGTCCATGATGACTTTTTATCCTCCAATCTCTTCATTCCATCCGGCATAAGTATGTTTAGACTTCGGCCCTCTATCTTTAATTCTAATGGTAAACGTTTCTTCAGCCAATTCATCAAACAACCCTTCATACATACCTTCAAAATGTTGTTCAAATGTTTCTTTGTCAACAGGTTCTCCATGTTGGTCCACCATTCTGAATCTTCTTTCAGGTTCTTCATTTTGAACATTTTCTTCCTCTGAGCCTATTTCTAATTCCTCTGAATTCTTTTCCAGTTTCTCAAACCTGGTTTCTTTATCTTCTTCACTCCCCCTTTCAACATTCTCTCTCTCTCTCTCTCTCTCTCTCTCTCTCTCTCTCTCTCTCTCTCTCTCTCTCTCTCTCTCTTCATTCAGTATAACTTCTCCCCCTATTTTGGAGGCATCATCCAGCGATGTAGTAGTTGCATCTTTCGACTTTTTCATCATAACTTCATTCAAAACTATTTTCCACCTTAGCTGGTATATGAGAGTATGCTGCTTCTTTACGAGTAGTTTCAATTCCTCAGTTTGTTTTGTGAGGTCAGCAATTTTCTTCAAGTTTCCTTCTTGAAACTTGTCCTTTTATATACTTGCTGCATAGATGGTCTTGAAGAAGAAGTTTGAGAAGGATTATAATGAGATACAAAACATTCAACTTCCTTGTGCAACTGTTCTTCTAGAACTTGTTGCTCTGGTTTAGCTTGTTCATTTTGAACATGAGCATCTTGTTGCTCTTCTTGTACCACATTTCCAGCCACCTGCTCAGGAACTTCAACAAAGTCATTTATGGCTACTCTGGCTTGCTCAATCATATGTGGGAAAAATGGTGTAAAATGCCCAGAAAATACAACTTTTGCTTTTGGGAATGTCTTTTTCATGTTTGCATTGATTTTCCAATTCATGTTTTCGTCTTTAAGAGTTTCTCCTTCATGCATCAATCCTTGTACCTCTGAATGAAGAATGTAAAGATATCATTGATAGTGTGATTTTGACGAAAATAGCCGTTTACAAAATGTTGAAGCTCTACGGTACTCAAATGAGTTCGGGTTCAAAGAAAACTAACTAAACACAGACATCACTCTATTTATAGACATCTCAATACAGATTCTCTACAAATATAATACTTAAGTCTTCATTTAAGTTTAACTATGGTGAACTAACTTGTTCATCCGAGTTAAAGTTTTCAATGTTGACTTGTCTTGATCACCTAAATATTCAATTAACATTAACTCGGGTGAACTTGATTTAACTCTGGTGAGTAAACTTGTTCTCCCGAGTTAAAGTCTTCACTGAAAGACTTTCTAATTTTTAGTTCGGGTGATGAACATTCTTCACCCTACTTTAAACTTAGAGCAAAACAAACTTTTAAGATTTTATAGCTTCATCAATAACTTTCAATACCCAACAGCTTTTATCCATATCCAATACCTACGTGGCATTTTCACTGGACAAAGTTGAATCCCGAGATTTTTATCTTATCTTATCAAATAATAACTTGATAGGGTTAAAGTAGGTGAAACGGAGTTTTATTCACATCAAACAAGCTTTTAATAAAGCTTATCGGAGAATTGAATAAGAAACCAACTCATTACACTTGTTAGTCAAAAGTTTATAATAAACCGGTGTTCAACACCGGCTTTTATCCGTATCCAATACCTACGTGGCATTTTCACTGGACCACGTTGAATCCCAAGATTTTTATCTTATCTTATCAGATAACAAATGATTCTTTAAATATATAATCATTTCACACTCCATAGACATCACACATTATTTTAAACCAATAAAGTCACACAACTTTCATACACAACCCTAAAACCATGTCTACAATTTCCCCATTCATTGTCCATCTAGTTTGTGGAAATGAACTTTTATTTCAAAACGGTTTCTTGAATGGCGATGATTCGACAACCCGTATTGTTTTTCCTATCATAAGGAGATGATTGATTTTGCACATTTTAAACACATGGCGTACTCCAAATTCGGGTTATCTAGTCAAATTTTTTTTTAACTTGAAACTAATTCTTTGGTTTACATATGGAGACCACGTGGTTCAAATCGACATTATAGACGATGATACGTTTGAAGCGGTATATCTTTTGAATGACAAGAACCAATGTTGGGATTAAAATGTTTGAAAAAATTAGTTTAAGTTAATTACTACTGCACAACTACTGCTCATTACTACTACACAACTGCTGCTCATTACTACTGCAAGTATACCAGTTACTACTGCAAGTGTATTGGTTAATATTGCAAGTCGGATGGTTACTACCGCTGAAGATTGTTACTACTGCCCGTCTTCTTTTACTACTGCTTGAAGAGTTTAGATAATTTTAGAATAAATTTGTAATTATCTTTCCCGTATTTGTAGCAATTGTAGTTATATTACAGTTGTAAGTGTTTATTCGTTTCCTAGATTTTCTATATTGCTATATCAAGATCTTTATTCAAAGTGTGGTTATGTTTACATAACTATATTGATCCTGACAAGTGGTATCAGAGCACAAGAGGTGTTCAAGATCTACTTATCTAAAAGTTTTTGTTGAAGCCTCAACAAGAAACAAATTACTATCAATCATGACTGATGTGGTGGTAAACACGGTTCTTGTATTGAACAACAACGATTTTGATCTTTGGAAGTTAAGTATCAAGCAACACATCTTGCTTTCTGATTATGCAGTATGGGATGTAATTCTGAATGGGACTAAACAAGCTCTCAACTTCTCAGCTGATGGAACACCTAGAGTTGTTCATCGTCCTACTACAGATCAAGAAAGAAAAGAAAAACATACTGAAATCAAAGTTCTAAGTATTCTTCTAATTGCTATTCCTAATGAATATCAATCACAGTTTGAAGAATATGGGGATGCAAAGTCTCTGTGGGAAGCACTTGAGAAGAGATTTAGTGGAACAAAGAACACAAAGAAGAACAAGAAGGCTCTTCTCAAACAGGAGTATAAAAATTTAAAAGCATTAAAATATGAAAGAATGTCTTTGACGTTTGACAGATACAGGAAGGTGACAGGAGAATTGAGTAGTGTTGGTGTGAGAATAGACAAAGTTGACTTGAATAGGAAGTTTCTAAGGTCTCTGGGAGATGAATTGATTATTTACACAGTGTCATACAGACAGGGTTATATGCTAGAAGAGATGGAACTAGATGATTTGTACAATGACTTAAGGGTATTTGAGGCTGAAGTTGAAGCCAAGGAGACTGTCAACATTAACATCAGTATTAACAACTTTAATACTGCATTGATTACACCAAGTGGTACATCTCAGACTGATAATTTAGAAGATGTTTCCTTTGAAGCCTTTCTGTCACAAAGCTCATGCTCAGGTCTAACCAATGAGGACCTAAGGAAAGTTCATCATGATGATCTAGAATAGATGGATCTCAAGTGGCAACTTGTTATGTTATCATTAAGGGCAATAATATTTGTGAATAGAACTGGGAGAAGATTTACACTTAGAAGCAATGATAGAGTTGGATTTGACAAAAGCAAAGTGAAGTGCTTTAAGTGCAGTGAACTGGGACATTTTGCAAGAGAATGCAAAAACAAATCAAAATCCAACAATTCAAGGGACACCCAAGAAAGAACATCAACAACCCTTGTCACACAAGATGTTTTTGGTTATGTCTGGAGTGCATTTGCAGAAGAAATTTCTCAAAACAGAACGCTAATGGCTATTGCATCATCCACCAAGGACACTGAATCATCTTCTCTCTCACCTGAGGTAAATTCTAAACTTTGTTCAACTGAATGTAAAGATGTCATGATTAAATACATAAATCTTAATCAAATTATTTGTGACACAATTAAAACATTAGAAGAACAAAGAAGGTCAGCCTTTAGGGGAATTGAAAAACTAGAATCTCAAATAAAATCTTACAAAGCTAATGAATTAAGCTATCAACATAAGATAAAATTTGTAGAGTGACAGAGAGATGACTTGTTAGTGAAACTAAAGGAAGCTAGGGAAGAAATTAAAAGAATAAATGAGGAAAAAAAAAAGTTGAATTGAATGTAGGGAAGTTAGTGTATCTAACTAATCATTGGAAAAGCAAAATCAGGAATAAGTTATAAAGAAGTAGCCCCACCATTCAATAAAAATTATATTCCTCCATATTTAGACACACCGAGGATTCCAATTTCACAGAAACCACCAACAGAATCATTCAAATGATCCAATCAATTCTGAAGAAGTTCTGATTGAGGACTTAGTTGAAGAGAGTAAACTGGAGATTGTGAAAAATAACGATATTCCTCTTAACAATTATCTTATCACAATTGAAGGAGTTACTCAACTTAATTCACAAAGTCTAGTGTCAATGGTACCCACTCAAAAGATAAAGAAATACATTAAATGTGAATGTAGTTGTTGTCAAAACTCAAAATGTCTCAAAGAGAAAACATGGGTTCATGTAGATACTAAAGGAAATCAGAGAAATAGGAACTAATTAAAATCTCAGAAACAACAAGTTCAAATCCTTAAAAGACCATTAAAAGTGTGTTACATCTGTGGAAAGGCAAATCACTATGCAAAAATTTGTTTTTATAACCCTGAAAATCAAAAGAAACTGCTACAAAAGAATCATAGAGGGTTGGGGTATAAAAGCAAAGCGTAATCATCTCATAAACATGGAAAATTTACTAAAAAATCTAAACTAGTTGTTGGTACCAAATCAGAAAGAAAATCTCAGATGCATAGTACTAACAGAGTTAATACTGCAAAGTATGACTCTGTTAATACTGCACAAGGTAAAAGGAGCATTAAAAAAAATACAAAAGAACGTTTTTCTACACACAATAGAAACAGAGTTAATACTTCAAAAATTTTTTTTGTTAATACTGCATCTGTTAATACTGCAAAACAGAAGTTTGTTAATACTATATCTGAAAGAAGTTTGTTAATACTACATCTGTTAATATTGCATCTATTAATACTGCAAAACAGAATTTTGTTAATATTGCATATGTTGATACTGCAAAACAGAAATTTGTTAAAACCGCATTTATTGATACTGCATCACATAAATTTGTTAATATTGCACCTTTTAAAACTGCAAAAACAACAAAAAGGTTTGGAGACCAAAATTCAAAGTGACTCAACCTTCTAAACAAACTGGTTTTTAAAACTTAATCCGAAGGAAGGTGAGTTACTTTGATGAAAGGGGTAAACCCAAGTCAACCTTGGCTTGGGTTCCCAAAAGGACCTAATCCTTTTTAATTATGTGCAAGAACAACCAACAAAAGGGGAAGAGGGCAGTTGGCATGTAGATAGTGGTTGTTCAAGGCACATGACACACAACATATCATGTCTTCAAAACTTTGAAAAATTTAATGGAGGATATGTTGCTTTTGGTGGAAATCCAAAGGGAGGAAAGATTACTGGGAAAGGAACAGTGAGCAATGGGAAGATTAGCTTTGAAGATGTGTTCTATGTTCAACAGTTGCAGTACAACTGGTTAAGTGTGTCACACGTGTGTGACAAGAAGAATACAACAATCTTCATAGATACTGAATGTTTAATTATGGAACCTGCATATGAGATTGATGAAAGCAAAGTACTGCTGAGAACTCCAAGAAAGGACAATGTCTATTGTTTTGATTTGTCAAAGATTTCTCCAACTAGAGCAGTAAATTGATTTGTGTCAAAAGCCAAAATTGATGAATCAACACTATGGCACAGGAGGATGTGTCATATTAACTTCAAGAACATCAATCAACTGGTCAAATCTAATCCAGTGAGAGGTCCTCCCAACAAACAATTCTCTCTTGAAGATAACTATGTAGCATGTCTTAAAGGAAAATAACACAAAACCTCTCACAGATCCAAGGAAGTCAACACCATTACTATTCCTTTACATTTACTACATATGGATCTGTTTGGCCCAACAAATGTAAGAAGTATAGCAAAGAAGTCTTATTTTCTAGTGATCACCGATGATTATGCTATATATACATGGGTGTACTTTCTAGCAACCAAAGATGAGACAAACCAAATACTCATCTCTTTCGTCACTAAGGTAGAACATCAAATCAATTTGAAGGTAAATAAGATCAGATGTGACAATGGTACTAAATTCAAGAACAGTGTGATGAATACCTTCTGTGACACAAAAGGGATTGAAAGACAGTTCAGTGCTGCAAGAACTCCTCAACAAAATGGAGTTGCTGAAAGAAGGAACAGAACTTTAATTGAATCTGCAAGGAGCATGTTAGCTGCAAAACAAGACTCCTTATGAACTGCTTCACAATAGACAACCCCTAATAAGCTTCTTCAGAGCTTTTGGGTGTCCTTGTACTGTTCTAAACTCAAAGGATTATCTTGGGAAATTTGAGAGCAAAGCTGATGTTGGATACTTTGTTGGCTATTCCTCACAAAGTAAAGTCTATAGAGTATAAAATCGTAGGACTAGTATCATCGAAGAGATTGCCAATGTTTCATTTAATGAAAACACACCAAACACACAGGGCAAAGGACCAAATTGGAGGTTTGATATTGATACTTTAACAAAGTCTTTGGACTTTGGCTATGAGTTCAATCAATACTCAAATGTCAATGATGCAAATAAATCTCCTACAACATCAACTTCCATCGCAGTCACTGGGACTGAAAGATTAGATGTCATGGAGAATGTATATCTACATGTATACATAGCTGATCCCCCTGATATTCTTGAAACGATAGAGAAAGAGATTGAAGATGAAGTATCTCAAAGAGTTCACAGTACAAAGAGCAGTACTAATGATGGAGAGAGCAATACTAATGCTACAAGTACTCCACTACCCACCTCATAAAGTGTACTCAGACCAAATGGAGTACCACAAACGATAGAAGTTGACTTAGATGGAGTGGGAAAGTTAGTAGCTGATGAAGATACTATTGATGAAGTCTACACTCCCATAAGTACAAGTTCTCCAACTCCTGGATTTGACTTACCAGAACCTAATGAGACAAACCTACAGTCATCCATAAGGGTAGAGAAAGTTCTAACTTCTAGGATACACAAGAACCATCCCATCTCACAAGTTATGGGTGACTTTGACACATCAATGCAAACAAGGAGTCAAACCAAGCAAGAGAAAGATGCCCACATAGACCTGAATACCTGTCTTTATGCATGTTTCTTATCTCAACTTGAACCAAAGAGAGTACAAGAGTCTCTCTTAGATCCAAAATGGATTGAGGCAATGCAAGAGGAACTATTGCAGTTCAAGTTACAGTCTGGACTTTGGTACAGTTCAAAAGGGAGAAAGGTTATTGGAACTTAATGGATATTCAACAACAAGAAAGATGAGATAGGCATAGCCATTAAAAAAAAGCAATTATGGTAGCTCAGGGATACACAGGAAGAAGTAATTGATTATGAAGAGGTGTTTTCTACTATAGCTAGGATGTAAGCTATCAGGATATTTCTTGCTTATGCATCTATAAAGGATTTAAGGTGTATCAGATGGATGTCAAGAGTGCCTTTCTCTATGGGCTGATTGAACAAGAAGTATATGTCAGGCACCCTCCTGGTTTTGATGATCCTAAATATCCTCATTTAGTTTATAAACTGGATAAGGCACTATATGGTCTTCATCAGCCTCCTACAGCATGGTATGAAACACTATCCGATTACTTGCTCAAGAACAATTTTGAAAGAGGAACAATTGACAAGAACCTTTTCATTAAAAAGGTTAAAACTGACATTCTCCTTGTACAAATATATGTGGATGACATCATCTTTGGATCAACAAAAGATACTTTGTGCAAGGAGTATGAACAGTTGATGAACAACAAGTTCAAGATGAGCTCCATGGGAGAATTAACCTTCTTTCTTGGACTACAAGTAAAACACAAACCAGATGGCATGTTTATCAGTCAATCAAAATATGTGAAAGACATATTAACCAAGTTTAGAGTTTTAGAAGCCAGATTGCAAGTACACCAGTAGAAACCCATAAGCAATTGACTGCAGATCTTGAGGGGGAAGATGTAGATATAAACAACTACAGATCTATGATTGGGTCACTCATGTATTTAACAACATCAAGACCTGACATTATGTTTGGAGTCTGTGTATGTGCAAGATATCCAAACATATCCAAAGATGTCCCATCTTATGCAGTCAAGAGGATCATTAGATATTTGAAGGGAAAACCTACTTTAGGTTTATGGTATCCCAAGGATTCTCCTTTTGAATTAATTGCATATACTGACGGTGTTTATGGAGGAGAAAGCTTGGACAGAAAGTCTACTTCCGGTGGATGTGAATTTTTGGGTTCAAGATTGGTGTCTTAGAAGTGTAAAAAGCAAACAACTATGTCCACTTCATCCACTGAAGCAGAGTATGTTGCAGCATCCAGTTGTTGTGCCCAGGTGTTGTAGATACAAAATCAGATGATGGATTATGGCTATGCATTTATCAATACTCCAATCTATATTGATAACAAGAGTACAATCAACATCATCAATAACCCAGTGAAGCACTCGAAGACCAAGCATATTGAAATAAGATTCCACTTTATCAGAGACTGCAATGAGAAGAAGTTGATTCATGTTGAAAAGGTTCATACTGACAATCAGTTTGCCGATCTTCTCACAAAATCCTTTGATGTGGAAAGATTTACATTCTTAATTAGTAGTATTGGCATGCTCAATATTGAATGAATGGGTATCAAATAGTACTTTAAAATTGTCCCTACAAGACAATTTTGGTAGTGCAGTAGTAACCTTTAAAGTTCATTAGTGCTTTACTTTTTAGTTCTGCACTATGTTACTACTGCAAAATTAATAGTAGTGATATATTATACTAAGTATTATTAGTACGGAAAGTGGTTCTATTACTACTGTTGGACTAGTTAGTACTGTCAGTAGTTTTATTACTACTATTGGACTGGTTAGTATTGCATGTAGTTTTATTACTACGGTTGGACTGGTTAGTACTGCTAGTAATTTCGTTACTACTGTTGGACTGTTTAGTACTACCAGTAGTTTTATTACTACTGCTGGACTCGTTAGTACTGCAGGTAGTTTTATTACTACGGCTGGACTGGTTAGTACTACTAGTAATTTCATTACTACTGTTGGACTGGTTAGTACTACACGTAGTTTCATTACTACTACTAGACTGGTAAGTACGGCCCGAAGTGTCATTACTACTAATGACCTAGTTAATACTGTCTAATGTGTTACTATGGTAACCGTTAGTATTGCAGGGTAATTTTTAAACAATAAATTACTTTGTTACTATTCCGTTGACAAGTCAAAATTTCAAGTTGCAACTAACTTTTACATGTGCCAATCTCAAATTGTCCAACTTGTTGCCCCAATTGGCCTATAAAAGGGATTCGTACTCAAATTTAAATTTTCAAAAATCCCCAAACTGTTAGAACCATAATTTTCTCAAATCAGTTGCAATAATCAAAAATATTTTCTCAAACAAGAATGGAAGCCCTAAGGTTCATTGATGGACACAATGTTTGGCAATCTGACCAAAAACAAAGACAATCAGGAGTTTCATCAAAACATTGATTTCTTGAACAATTCATACATACAATATGCTTTGACTATTTGCCAGAGATTCAAGAAGATCATGTTAGGAGTTTCTAGGTTACTGTTGTTGTCTGTACACAAAGCAATGTCCCTGTTATCACAGCAACTGTGGATTGCAAAAAAATAATTGTATCTGAAGCATCTCTCATAAACCATCTTCAACTTCAGGATACATAAGGTATATTTAATATCCCACATACTAAACTGTGAGATTCATGATCTTTCAAAATCCAAATCGGTTTTTACTCTTAAATTTCATGGTACAAAAGTTTTTGTTAATATGAAAAGAGTAAATAAAGGATTTTCTGGCCATGTTACCTCATTGTTCTCTACAATGATGGGGATAACACCTTCAAGTGAGAGACAAAGTGATCAACCTTTGTCGCAACCCACACCTGCTTTTGTTTCTACCGTGAGTACTTCTACAGTGCCTATTGTGAGTACCTCACTAGTTCCTACTGTCACTCCATATGTGACTAAATCATCCACTCAGACTGCTTCTCAACCCAAAAAACAACCTCATGTTGTTTTACATTTCAAAATAAATTCAAAGAGAACTCCTCCTTCTCTTGTGTCTAAACCTACCCCTGAACCTTTGCTTGAAAGTACCTTGCCTGAACAATCTTCAGGTGACACTTTATTATGGGAACACAATGAGATTTTTCCCAGGCTCAGGGAGGAGGTCTCTAAGGAGAGGGATGAACATCATGGAAGGGCTCAAACTACTTTTCCATCACCTAGTGATGCACATGACAGTTTGACATGATTTAAGGCCCAACAATTGGAAACACTATCTGATGATGCTTCTTTTGGGCAGCATTGGACGGTGGCCCCAGGTGCCAAGAAACCATGAGGGAATGAGATGCTTCTGCTAGGCAGGAGGCTCCTTCTGTTCCTTCGTATGATCTTCTGTTGGTACCCAACAGAAAGAGGGTAAGGATAGTTGTAACTACTCTAACTTGGAATTGATGGAAATGTGCCTCCAATTTACTGCCAAGGTGGATAAACAAGCCGAGGAGCTAGCAGTCCTCAAAAAGATGGTCCTTAAGCTGGTGTAGTAGTAGAAACATCTCAAATTTCAGCTTAAGAAGAAGAGGCCTGTGAAGAAGGATGTTGGTACCTCTCCTTTGCCCTCTGATTCCTCCAGTTCTTCTTCAGATAAAGGTGGTGATTACAAAAACGGGGAGATAAAGAAGACTGATGGGGTTTCTACTGCTTCTAGAGGTAGTACTGTAGTATCAGTTTCTGCTGCAGTATTATCTCCAATACACGAGGAGGAAGAAGCTAGTATTGAGGGGGAGAAGGTTAAAGAGACAGAAGGTGGTGATCAAGCTGTTACTGTTGCAGATAATGAGGAGATGGACAAAAATCAAGAAGGAAGTGATGAAAGTGATAGTGCTACAGTTACTACTGCATTTGAGGGGGAGAAAGAGTCACTACTTGATGATGAAGGTATTAATGATGCTGTAGTTGAGGGGGAGAAGGATGAAATAGTAGTTAGTCTTGTAGGTGAGGGGTAGCAGGAGGAAAGAGTTGTTAATATTGTTGTAGTTGAGGAGGAGCAGGAAAAGGATGTTACTACTATGGTTAATGTTGCAGTTCATCAAACTGTTTCTACTGCTGCACTAACTAAACCTGAAATCATTCCAACTATGGTTACTACTGCTGCTCCTACCACTACCATTTATGTTGTGATTACTACTGCTGCTCCTCCAACCATTTCTATTTTGGTTACTGTTGTTATTGAAGAACATACAGTTGAAGAAAGAACACTTGCTGAAGATTTGTTGAAGATAAAAAGTGATATCATTCAGAAAAAGAAACCAGAACAAGCCAAAAGACCCAAGGAAAAAGGAGTGACTATTCCTACTGTGTCTGAATCAAGGATAGTTGAGGGTGAGGACTATGTTATAGATCCTACAACAAGATATGGTGTGACTCCAATCATTCCTCCTGACACAAGACAACTCAACATACCAGTGCAACAATATATTGGAGGAAGAAGGGTTGACCCAACTGACTCTGCAGTAAAAGGAGAAGGTAAAAGAGTGATGGTTGAAGAAGAGACTGGAAAGACAACTGAAGAAGCCAATAAATTGGAACTGGATGAGCTTGTTGCCTTACAATTGGCTTCTGAAACCATGGATGTGTCTGGAGATCCTGTTGTATCAAGAGAAGTACATGCATAACTCCAAAAGAGAGAATTTGAAAGGATTGAAAGGGAGGAGGAGGAGAGACTGTCTTTTCTTACTGAGTATAACAGAGAGCTTGCCAAGATTCAAATAAGTGAATCTACAAAGAAGTCTAAGTTAGAAGTCAAAAAGACAATCAAGAAAGAAAAGATAACAACTGACAAACAGAAGTCCATGAACTATTTGAAAGCCAGAGGGTATAGTGGTAAATATTTGGGTCCCATGAGCTTTGGAAAACATTCTTGGATTGTTTGAAAAGGAGAGGAAGAAGCCGCCAGGTTAACAGAACAAGAAGAAAAGGAGAGGTATGAATTAGAAAGGTTGGTGAAGAGAGCTCATGAAGTTGGAGCTAGAGTGATAACACATGGACAGGTAGTTCCTAATCCATATCAATCGCAACCTATTATTCATACTGAGCAGCTGAAAAGGAAGAAGTCTATTTCTTCTTAACCAGTCACCAAGAAACAAAGGGTTGAGGTGCCAACTACTCCAGAGAAGAAAAAGATTAGAGTTGAAACCACTCAAGCTGAAACTCCACTTGAAGAATCAACCACTGCTTCTAATCAGTATATCCTTGTTGATTCTACTGCAATGGTGGAGAGACAATGAGATGTAGAGATATCTCCTGATGATTGTTCAGCTTTGATTATTCACGAAGAAGGCATACATGTTAAGCCTTTAGCAGTTGCGCTACCATAGATCATAGATTGGGAGTTTGTTGGAGGGGAAAACAAGAAAACTTACTTGGTTACAATAGCTGACAACAAGAAGTACCAAATACTTGCTTTCTACAGAATGATCAAAGAATTCACAAGACAAGATATAGTCAGACTGCATGAGATTGGAGTAAGAAAGTACTCACAGAATAGAGGTTCATGCTCTGGAACTGATCTTGCTCTTGATTGGCTTAATGGCATGTTTACTCCTGAAGTTAAGATGTATAGTAGCATATTTGACAGAGGAGGACATGATCCAGTTATTAGGTGTTCAATATGAAAGAAGTGGGGTACATTACATCATTAGAAAACAAGGAGTGGATCAGGTTTTATTTGGTAGAAAGAAGGTGTGATCTGGACTTTCGTACTTTTCATGAGATGATCACTATCAGGTTGTTTGCCCTAAGACAATCTCAGATGGCCAATGATTTAGTATGGAGAATGGTGCTTCAAATAAATGAAGAACAACTGAAGATGAAGGAAGAAAGAGATAAACAGAGAAAGATCAGTAAATAGTAGTTTTATAATCATCATTCATATGTAATGAAACTTGTTACTTTAATGTTAATCAAAGTTCAATTTTAGGGGGAGATTGTTGGGATTAAACTGTTTGAAAAATGAGGTTAAGTTCATTACTACTACGCAACTACTACTCATTACTACTGCACAACTACTGCACAACTACTGCGCAACTACTGCTCATTACGACTGCAAGTATACCAGTTACTACTGCAAGTGTATTGGTTAATACTGCAAGTCTGATCGTTACTACTGTTGAAGACTGTTACTACTGCTTGAATGTAACACTAGGATTAAAACACACAATTTTTTTTTTTTAAATTATAAATAAACTTCTACAACGTTAACGGTTTACTACATCCTTTACATAACTTAAACAAAATAAAAGTTATTGTTTTACTTCAACTAAAATATTATTTCTTAATGTTTTGAGCGGAAGCTCATTACAAAAGATTTAATGTCATATAAAGGTCCCCATTCGTTCTTTACATGCTTGCCTTGCTATTCTAGAGATCCTTTTTACCTACAAACACAACAATAAACGAAATACATTAGCGTTAAGCTAGTGAATATACTTAGGCACATATTAATACATCTCCAAGACTATTTATAGTCTTATCATTCTCTTCTTCCAACTATATATAGTTGGTTCATACTTCTCTCCGAGTATTAAAAGTCAATTACATACCCTCGCGGTATATATATAGTTAATTCTACTCTTTCCCGACTAATGAAAGTCGATTCTATTTATTATCGACATATAAATGTCTTCTATATTCTTCTCTATCATAATAATAGGTTAGGGTATCATTCCCATACTTAAACTACCTTAAAATTCACTAAAAACTGGTTAGGTACCGAATGCGGCGCATTAGGGCTCAAATGCGGCGCATTTAGCTCAACAAAAATCAACCAAGGCCACTGAGCTCTGAATGCGGCGCATTAGGCTCAGATGCGGCGCATTATGGGCCTTGGCCTGGCTGATTTTCGTTTCCGATGATTTTCTGCACTTATACGTTAGTTTATGATATTTCTAATTCTTATTTCCGCTAACAACTTAAGGATATTATAAAAAAAATATACTTGTGAACCTCAAAAGTGTTAATACACAATTTTAAACATATAACAATATGAAAATGAGTTTCGTATACTCACCTTGATGTCGAAAGTACTTTTACTACCCTCTCGTCTCTTTCCCTTTGTCTTTCAAATCTGAGTTTATAAGACCAAAATAACTATATCTTTCAATAACTCATAATAAAACATAACTAACAACTTCATTACACATTTTTCTAAAAATCTTAATATCAACTTGTTTGGCCGTTTTTACCCATCTTGCCACTTTTTGGGGTCTTTGACCCGTTAAGATTTTTAGTATACATAGAAGCATTTTCAAATCATCATCTACATTATACTCATAATAAACACATTGCATAAAATTGCCATTTCTTCTCCTTAACCAAATTTCTACCCATTTGCCACTCTTTGGGTCATTTGATCCGTTTGGCAATACTAAATGGAGAAATCACAACATCATACTCTATTTCATTCATAGAACTAAGACATATGATTCTAACATAAAATTAACATACACAAAAGCTCAAATTAACAATTCTCATGATTATCCCCAAATTATTAAAAACCTAATTTTATCAATTAAGCATTTCTACTTTCAATTAAGCATCTAATTAAGACTATATCACATATTACAAACTCAAATTCATCAAATAATATCAAATGTATAAATTTACCTTCTTTTCTCCAAATAGCAATTAAGCTAAATTTCTTTATCTCCTACTCTTAGCTCTTTAGAATCTTCACCAATTAACACCAAATTGAGTAATTTACAATATCTCCTTGATTGCTCTCAAGAACACACACACAAACACATACTAAAAATCTGCACTTGACACCTCATGATCCTACTCATACACAAATTTCGAAATTACTCTTTAGTCCCTCAACTTTCCAAGTTTTGCTAAATTTACAAAATTACTAACATTGTTAACTATTTAAATCCTTTCTAACCAAAATTAACTATTTTTCTTACCATTCTAGTCCTTTATATCTAAAACTTCTAAAATAAACATAAATATAAAAACATATTTATTATAAATAAATAAATACTTACGAAATATTCTAAATTCCGAGAACCGGGATGTTACATTGAAGAGTTTAGATAATTTTAATATAAATTTGTAATTATCTTTTCCTTATTTGTAGCAGTTGTAGTTATATTATAATTGTAATTGTTTAGTCGTTTCCTAGATTTTCTAGGTTAGCCTCAAGATATATAGTTACATAGATCCTTGTATTAGGAAAAACACGTATATTAGCCGATCATTCAAGATTAATATATTGAGGCTTATAATTGATATTCGTTATTGTTCTTATTAATTATAAACAATATTTGTTTAATCAATAAACTTGTAATATCAAAGTGTTTATATCCGCTACTAAACTTCTTTGATAGATCAAGATCTTTATTCAAAGTGTGGTTATGTTTACATAACTATACTGATCCTGAAAACCAAGCATATCAACCTCAACTTGAAGCCCGCTTTATGACAGTAGTTCAACCAACCAACATAAGTTTTACAGATCAGTTGAGGAACATTTCAAATACAACATCCTTAAGAGTCTCAAGAGTTGTTTCCATCATCCTATAGGGATCTGTTTCACCAATCTAGTTATGTTGAACCACATCAACATCATTCACAAGACGTGTTCCCATCAAGCTATACAGAACAGTAACACGAAGTTGGGGTGGACCCGATGAAGACCATCAGGAAGGCCACCCACACCATGAAACAGAAGACTGTTTTGCTAAAAACGATGATTCAGAAGACAATAATGAAACACTGCAAGAAGATACAGTAAGTGACTATGCCGTTCTTGGAGAAGCTTCAGAAGACGAAGGACGTCATGATGACTTCGGACCTCGTCAGGAATATGATGAAGTCTTTTTTGGAATTAAGTGTTGGATTTGTGGACGAAGAAGAATGTTATCGTCTTCCATTCGGCGAAGATGATGAAGCAGTGGACTACTGGTGTGAAGGAGATGAGCCACGTCTCGGCATGTGCTTCAAGAGCAAGGCTCAATGTGTGTATGCCATTAGGATATGAAGTCTGAAAAATAATCGGGAAATGTACATAAAAGATACAAGACGAAGGCACTGGAGAGCAATATGTTACATAGAGAGTCCGGATTACCAAAACGACGAACATCATTATCCATGTCAATGGACTGCTAGGGGTTCAAGTAGAAACAAAATGGGCATATGGCGTCTGGTAGTTTAGAACCCTGTCCATGACTGCGTTGGATCGGTCTCTAGGAACAACTACGTGGACGTGTCTTACTGTAAAGCATGGAATGCACGTAGAATTTTTATTGAACGGCTCTACGGAACATGGGAGAGCAATTTTGCTGAATTGCCGAAGTACATGGACGAATTAGTCCATAGAAACCCGGGTACTATTGTTAGATGGTTGCATGCCCCGACTACAAACCCAAATGGTACTTTTATATTTAAGTATGTATTTTGGTCGTTCGAACCTTCCATCGAAGCCTTCCAGCACTGTATTCCCATGATATGTGTCGATGGGACTCATCTAAAAGGAAACTATCCGGAAAGCTGCTTACAGTCGTGTCAAAAAATGCTAACGGGAATATACTTCCTCTCGCTTACGCCATGGTTGATAATGAAACAAATGAAAGCTTGTAATGGTTTATGTACAACTTCAGAAATCATGTTGTCGTACATTCAGACAGAAAATTGTGTGTGATTTCAGACCGTCACATAGGTTTGATCAACGCAATGGCTGAAATGGATGATTGGGATCATCGATTCCGTTCAAGACACATATGAAGTAACCTTATGAAGAAGTTTCAAAACCAGAAGCTGAAAAATGGTGTTGGGAGATCGACATTGCATATCACCGTAGAAAGTATAATTTCGCGGTTGGACAATTAAGAGGGATTAATAGGGAAGCTTGGAGGTGAATAAAGGATATCGGTTTGGAAAAGTGGACGTTGTTGTATGACGAAGGCTATGTACGTTGGGGAAACATGGCAACGAACATAGTTGAATCATATAACAATGTCATACGTACGGTGCGCATGATGCCTATCATGGCATGCATTGAAGCTATATTCAAACTGTGTAGATCACACTTCGGGATAGATAGAAGTTGTAACTCGCCACTTTCAATGGCCATGTGGAGACTCTACAATCAACGTGAATCATATGCAAATCATCAAATGTAACACCTTACGATGAACCAAATAGAATTTACCAAGAAGAGACAAATGATCAAATAACCATGGGTGGGGGGAACAAATACAAGGTTAATTTTTCGGCTAAAACTTGCACTTGTGGAAAGTGGAAAATTCATAGGTTTATTTGTTCTCATGGCATGGCTGTTGATGGACACGTCCATTGTCCTAGACGAAGAAACCACGAAAATACACCACTAATGGTTGCTACCTTATACAACAAAAATACGTGGATAAAACAGTATACCCCAACACTTAAGGGCCTGCGTCACAACGACTACCGGAGAGAAGCAAACTGGACGATCGAAGCGGATAAAACAATGATAGTTACAAAAAGAGGGAGAAAGAAACAACGAAGAATTCGTAACGAAATGGACCAGGCGAGCGGAAGTAGATCGAGAACGTGTAGTAGGTTTGGACAGAGAGGTCACAACAGTCGTAGTCGTAATTGTGGACAAAAACATCAGTAGTGAATTTTTGAATTACTTGTATTTCTAATTAAGTGTGTTATGTTTTATTTCAGTTTAGTCAAAAGTGTGCTTTACTTTATGTGAAAATATTATTTGTTTCCATTATAACATATCATAACACACTAAAATAAAAACTCTAAACATTAATCTAACTTTTCTAAAATCTCAAACGAATACATATTAACAAATCACAGTTTTTAAATTTTAATAAAAACGATCACAATACATACATAATTAACCCTAAACACGTTAACTTAACCATTTATGTGACAATAATGATTTTTCCCATTTATTACATATCATAAAATACAAAAATTAAAGCTCTGAACAATAATCTAATTTTTATAAACTCTAAAACAAATACATATTAACAAAACACAATTTTGAAATTTTCATAAAAATCATCAAAATACATACATAATTAACCCTAAACACTAACATTTAACCATTTCTAAAACAAAAAAAACCTAAACCCTAACCCTAAAACTACCAAAAATAGAAACCCTAATTTTTTTTCAAAAGTCAGAAGTGCCAACTCCGGCTTATGACAAGTGAGATTAAAGTGCACGGTGACTGGACAAAGGCTTGACTGGAGTGTGAGGTGGTGGTACACATGGCATAAGCCGGCGTTGGTAACGCCGGCTATACCACTTTCATAAAAAGAAACTTCTTTGGTGTCCGTTTATGCTAATTCCGACGCGGTGGTGCCCATTCCGGCCAAATTTTCACCAAGGCCTTCGTCCAAATCTCATCATCATTATTGAGTTCCAAGTTGAGTCTTGTAGTCTATCCAACTCGAAGGGAGATCTTTTTGTGTAAAATGCGAAGTATTTTAGTTGGAGAACTAATATAAAACTGGAAAGTTAGAAGTGTAAAATTTATTTTTTGATAGGGTACAAGTTTGTTAAGAAAGTTAGATAAGATTGTTTTTCTATTTGAGTATACATACAAAGCTTGTATCCGATTTTCATTTTTGTAAGAGTAAGTAATGAAATAAACTGATGATCTTCCAAATGCTTCCACGTTTATAGTTTGTTATGTAAACGAAATATAACTTTTGATAATTCAAATTTTTTGTGTCTTTTGTGAGTTTGTATTCTTAAGGGCTTTCATTTTGCCCTTTTGGGGGTTAAACCTTGCTTTTACTTATTTTTTAAAATATATTCAAATAACTATATACATCAATCTTATTCAACCATTGGGCTCTTGTCCCAACGGTACCCATTTCTGTAAAATTCATGGTCCACTAGTGAGATTTCTAGATAAGGTGATGGGTTCGAGTCTCAGCTCGTCCCTCTCTAGTTGGTGTCCCACTAAGCCAGGAGAGTTGCCCGGAGTCATCCGTATGGGGAGGACAATGACTGGTGCCAAAAACACCAGAGATCAGGGTTTTCCTCCAATTTACATCTTTTTTCTGGATCAACCTTATTCTCATTTTAGAATCAAGAGATCTAGTCTATTTCACCATCACACTAGAAAAGGGGAAGATTTCTATCTAGTTTTGGTAACTAGCTTGTGTGTGGGGTGGGGGTATACTAGCTAGTTCCCAATAACCTTTTTAAACTCTCCCTTTTTTTTGTTAAAAATTTAGTGATCCAAACATCTTGATATCAATAAGGTTGAGTTATGTCAAGTTGTCAACTATCTAAAAACGTGACTGTTAAATATAAAAAAAGAAACATTGCATAAACAGATTCCCTTTACAAACCTGTCAAAAAATGTATTCATCAAAAGGAAGCAAGTACATTTGAAGTTTTAGCCCTAGAAATAGATGCCACCAAGTAAAATAGATAATTTAAAAGCATACACTTCCATAATAAACATATCCTAAGTACAATATATTTCTATCCCTTTACTAGAAAGGTGAACATTTGGACTGAAGAAACTGAAAATTCATATCTTGTAGTGTCACATGTATGCAAGATGTGTAAGATATAATCAGAAAACCATTAAATATAAGGAAGACCAGGACAGAGATGGAGAGAAGTCATGAAAAAGGATTAGTTTGGAATGGGTGAGCGGTGTCTTGAATGGTTACAAATTTAGAATTACAAGGACGCATTGGTAACAGTAATTGAGTTAATGAGTTTGTTGTTAGATTTGTTTTTACTAACTATTCTCTCTCTCTTTCTCTCTCTCTCATGCAGACACATACATACACTTTGTGAAACAATTTAAAAATAGGAAATGATAAAGAGATAAGCAACATTTATTCCAAGGGAAATGGAATGTGCCTTTGTAAGTCTATATAAAGGATAACAAACTCCACTCCATATTCACATATCAAATCATACTGTAGTGCTACGGAACAGTAGCAGCACAAACCAAATATAGGGCTTTTCCTAATCAAGGAAAGCTCTCTCTCTCTCTCTCTCTCTCTCTCTCTCTCTCTCTCTCTCTCTCTCTCTCTCTCTCTCTCTCTCTCTCTCTCTCTCTCTCCATATTATTAGGGTTTTCTAGTTGTTCTGTTACATGGCTAGCAACAACATGTATTACTTATTATGTATAAATCCGCCTTTCCATATGATGGGAAGATGTTAAGGTAAATGGTGGTGACAGAAGAGAGTGAGCACACATGGTCTTTCTTGCAAATCAACGGTTTAATTAGTTTCATTTGTGCTTGAAGCTATGTGTGCTCACCCTCTATCTGTCACCCCTTCTATTCCCTCTTTATCTCTCCATCTCTCTCAATATCTATCTATCTATCTATCTATCTATCTATCTATCTATTATCTATCTATCTTTGTGTCTTGTATGTCGGTGTGAGTTAAAGACAAGAGTATAAGGGAAGAAGTAGTGACAGAAGAGAGTGAGCACAAATACGCTTCATGCATGATATTACAGAGAGATGTTGCTATAAAGGGATTCATATGCTTGAACCTATGTGTGCTCACTCTCTATCTGTCACCACCACTCTTATCTCTCTTGTTGAAAGAGGGGTCTATGTTTATGGGTTTTATGTTGTATGTTGTGTGTTGGTGATATGTGGTTGCGTGGTCGGAAATAATTTTCTAGTTCTGTACTTCTATATAAACATATTCTATAATAGAAGATAACCCTTTGTCACTCAGATCTAATGATTTCTACTTGCAGCCCTATAAAAGTTAAAAACCCTAAATGGAAGAGGATGACTTGAAAAATAAGGTTGTATTTTATTGTACTTTGCTGTTTACATTAGGGTTTGTCAAGTTGAATTTACCAAAAACTGCTTGTGGTTTCTTGAAATTTATATTAACTAAGTTTTCTACTAGCATGGGTTAGCTTATGTTATCCATCGTATTTGATTACTTAAGTTTGCTAAGACAGACTAACGCAATTGTTATTACTTTTTCAAAGAGTATTATATGTTGGACGGAAAATACTGAAACAAAGAGATCTTTTCCCCCCAATTTTGAGCTATCCACACAAGATCCAGAAAACAATATTATCTTTAAAGCCACATACATATCTAGTCTTCAGAATTCCACTAACAAAGTGTAATACCTTTTTCAAAATGTCAAAAAGAATCTCATTATAATAATAACATAAAATTCTAAGTTTTGCCCATACTGGTCTACCTTTAAATCTTCAATGTTTTGTTCCTCTTTTTTCCTTTAATTATTTTAAAGAGATGAGAGATATGTAATGGTACTTATGTTCTTTCCATGGCGTTTAATAGACCGAAAAAGAACCAATTCGATTCATTTCTTTGACATAAAGTTCCTTGGCTTCGCAAAGATCAACAAGGAACTTTACATGCAAAGAGAGGGCTCTAAAATAAGGTAACAGACTGAAGCTTGCTTGTTATGGAAAAGACCGATATAAAAGAACCAATCCTATTCATTTATAGCTCTCATTTTTTCTTTGTATTTATATTGTGTTGGCGAAAACACCTAATTAACGCTGACTGTTTTTGAAAAGCGAGGTGTGCACTATGATTTTGTTCAGGTAAGGTACTGAACTGAAGCTTGTTATGGAGAAGAGAGGGTTCCAACCGCATGGCGATACATAAAGATTGCAGACTGCCCAGAAAAGACTGATTCCTTATTATGGTTATCTACTTGGTTGTAGAATTATATCGATCACTAAGATTTAGAGTCTCTATGCTGACATGCATATGGCTAATTGTTACACAATATATCTTCAGTTTATGAACCAACCAACTAGAAAAGATAGTTAATTCAAGTCTACTCGGGGTCTCAGCATCTCAGGGACAAGTGTGTATTGGTATTTGACATTCTGAAGATTAGATTTTGAGTGTCTTAAAAATCTGGTGATCATGAATTAGATATAAGAAACGTTTTTTATTTCCATCCCAATTAAACTTAATTACAACCAACCTTTCTTTGTGCCGCCTTGTCCATTATATCAAAATTAATTAGAAAGAAGAACTTCAATGATTATGAATTTAATCAAATGATTTATCCGGCTCTGATACCACTTGACAGGATTTAATAAGGATCCATAAATCTTTAACAGTGAGATGTTTGTTCAAATCATGATGCGGAATCTCATGATTTGATTAAATCTAAAACAGTAATTGAATTGAGGATGTGATGATAGAAAAACAAAATGTAAAGATATCATTGATAGTGTGATTTTGGCGGAAATAGTCGTTTATAAAATGTTGAAGCTCTAAGGTACTCAAATGAGTCTGGGTTCAAAGACAACTAACTAAACACACACGTCACTATATTTATAGACATCTCAATACAAACTCTCTACCAATAAAATACTTAAGTCTTCATTTAACTTTAACTCTAGTGAATTAACTTGTTCACCAGATTTAAAGTCTTCAATGTCGACTTGTCTTGATCATCTAAATCTTCAATTAAGATTAACTTGGGTGAACTTGATTTAACTCTGGTGAGTAAACTTGTTCTCCCGAGTTAAAGTCTTCAGCGAAAGACTTTCTAATTTTTAGTTCGGGTGATGAACATTGTTCACCCGACTTAAAACTTAGAGCAAAAACACACTTTGAAGATTTTATAGCTTCATCAAGAACTTTCAATACCCAACAACTTTTATCCATATCCAATACCTATGTGGCATTTTCACTGGACAGTGTTGAATCCCGACATTTTTATCTTATCTTATCAGATAATAACTTGATAGGGTTAAAGTAGGCGAAATAGGGTTTTATTCACATCAAACAGGCTTTTAATAAAGCTTGTCGGAGAATTGAATAAGAAACCAACTCATTACACTTGTCAGTCAAAAGTTTCTAATAAACCGGTGTTAGCAACACCGACTTTTATCCGTATCCAATACCTACGTGGCATTTTCATTGGACCGCGTTGAATCCCGATATTTTTATCTTATCTTATTAGATAACAAATGATTCTTTAAATACATAGTCATTTCACACGCCATAGACATCACACATTATTTTAAACCGATAACGTCACACAACTTTCATACACAACCCTAAAACCATGTCTTCAATTTCCCCATTCATTGTCCATCTAGTTTGTGGAAATGAACTATTTTTTCAAAACGGTTTCTTGAATGGCGATGATTCGACAACCCGTATTGTTTTTCCTATCATAAGGAGGATTGATTTTGCACATTATAAACACATAGCGTACTCCAAATTCGGGTTATCTGGTCAATTTTTTAACTTGAAACTAATTCTTTGGTACACCTATGGAGACCACGTGGTTCAAAGCGACATTATAGACGATGATACGTTTGAAGCGGTATATCTTTTGAATAACAACAACCAAGCATATCAACCTCAACTTGAAGCCCGCTTTTTGCCAGTAGTTCAACCAACCAACACAAGTTTTACAGATCAGTTGCAAAACATTCAAATACAGCATCCTCAAGAGTCTCAAGAGTTGTTTCCATCATCCTATACCGACCAGGTTCACCAATCTAGTTATGTTGAACCACATCAACATCATTCACAAGACGTATTCCCATCAATATATACAGAATAATATCACGAAGTTGGGGAGGACCCGATGAAGACCATCAGGAAGGCCACCTACACCGTGAACCAGAAGACTGTTTTGCTGAAAACGATGATTCAAAAGACGATAATGAAACAGTGCAAGAATATGCAGTAAGTGAATATGCCGTTCTTGGAGAAGCTTCAGAAGACGAATGACTTCATGATGACTCCGGACCTCGTCAGGAAGATGGTGAAGTTCTTGTGGAATCAAGTGTTGGATTCGTGGACGAAGAAGAATGGAATCGTCTTCCATTCGACGAAGATGATGAAGCAGTGGACTACTAGTGTCAAGGAGATGAGCCACGTCTTGGCCTGTGCTTCAAGAGAAAGGCTCAATGTGTGTATGCCATTAGGATATGAAGTCTTAAAAATAATCAGGAAATGTACATAAAAGATATAAGACGAAGGCATTGGAGAGCAATATGTTACACAGAGAGTCCATATTACCAAAATGACGAACATCATTATCCATGTCAATGGACTGCTAGGCGTTCAAGTAGAAACAAAATGGGCATATGGCGTCTGGTAGTTTCGAACCCTGTCCACGACTGCGTTGGATCGGTCTCTAGGAACAACAACCGTTCGTTTTCTACAAGCATGATTGCAACTAAATTGCAAACCAAATCAAGCTAAACATTGCTTATCCTGTAAAACACATCATTGCCACTGCCAAATATACTTGGGACGTGGACGTGTCTTACTGTAAAGCATGGAATGCACGGAAAATTTCTATTGAACGACTCTACGGAACATGGGAGAGCAATTTTGCTGAACTGCCGAAGTACATGGACGAATTAGACCATAGAAACCCGGGTACCACTATCAGATGGTTGCATGCCCCGACTACAAACCTAAACGGTACGTTTAAATTTTAGTATGTATTTTGGGTGTTCGGACCTGCCATCGAAGCCTTCGGCACTGTATTCCCGTCATATGTGTCGATGGGACTCATCTAAAAGGAAACTATCCGGCAAGCCGCTTACAGCCGTGTCAAAAAATGCTAACGGGAATATACTTCCTCTCTCTTACGCCATGGTTGATAATGAAACAAATGAAATTTGGCGATGATTTATGCACAACTTCAGGAATCATGTTGTCGTACATTCAGATAGAAAATTGTGTGTGATTTCAGACCGTCACATAGGTTTGATCAACGCAATGGCTGAAATGGATGATAATGATCATCGATTCTGTTTGAGACATACGAAGTAACCTTATGAAAAAGTTTCAAAACCAAAAGCTGAAAAAATGGCTTTGGGAGATCGGCACTGCATCTCAGCGTAGAAGTATAATTTTGCGGTTGGACAATTAAGAGGGATTAATAGGGAAGCTTGGAGGTGGCTAAAGGATATCGGTTTGGACAAGTGGACGTTGTTGTATGACGAAGGCTATGTACGTTGGGGAAACATGGCAACGAACATAGCTGAATCATATAAAAATGTCATACGTGCGGTGCGCATGATGCCTATCATGGCATGCATTGAAGCTTCATTCAAACTGTATAGAGCACACTTCGTAAAAAACTTCGGGAAAGCTAGAAGTTGTAACTCGCCACTTTCAATGGCAATGTTGAGACTCTACAATCAACGCGGATCATATGCAAATCATCAAAGGGTAACGCCTTATGATGAACCAAATAGAATTTACCAGACAGAGACAAATGATCCAATAACCATGGGTGGAGGGAACAAATACAAGGTCAATTTTTCGGCTAAAACTTGCACTTGTGGAAAGTGGCAAATTCATAGGTTTATTTGTTCTCATGACATGGATTTTGATGGACACGTCAATGGTCCTGGACGAAGAAACCACGAAACTACACCAATAATGGTTGCTACCTTATACACCAAAAATACGTGGATAAAACAGTATACCCCAACACTTAAGGGCATGCGTCACAAGGACTACTGGAGAGAAGCAAACTAGACGATCGAAGCGGATAAAACAATGATAGTTACAAAAGGAGGGAGAAAGAAACAACGAAGAATTTGTAACGAAATGGACCAGGCGAGCGGAAGTAGACCGAGAACGTGTAGTAGGTGTGGACACATAGGTCACAACAGCGGTAGTCGTAACTGTGGACAAAACAATCAGTAGTGATTTCTTGAATTACTTGTATTTCTGATTAAGTGTGTTATGTTGTATTTCAGTGTAGTTAAAAGTGTGATTTACTTTATGTGAAAATATTATTAGTTTCCATTATTACATATCATAACACACTAAAATAAAAACTCTAAACATTAATCTAACTTTTCTAAACTCTAAAACGAATACATATTAACAAACCACAATTTTAAATTTTCATAAAAACGATCACAATACATACATAATTAACCCTAAACACGTTAACTTAACCATTTATGTGAAAATAATGATTTTCCCATTAATTACATATCATAAAATACAAAAATTAAAGCTCTAAACAATAATCTAATTTTTATAAACTCTAATACAAATACATATTAACAAAACATAATTTTGAAATTTTCATAAAAATCATCAAAATACATACATAATAAACTCTAAACACTTAACCATTTTTAAAACAAAAAAACCTAAACCCTAACCCTAAAACCACCAAAAATAAAAACCCTAATTTTTTTTCAAAAGTCGGAGGTGCCAACTCTTGCTTATGACAACTGAGATTAAAGTGCACGGTGTCTGGACAAAGGCTTGTCTGGAGTGTGAGGTGGCGGTACACATGTCATAAGCCGGCCGGCGTTGGCAACGCCGGCTATACTACTTTCATAAAAAAAATTCGGTGGTGTCCGTTTATGCTAATTCCGGGGCGGTGGTGTCCATTCGGACCAAATTTTCACCAAAGCCTTGGTCCAAATCTCATCATCATTATTGAGTTCCAAGTTGAATCTTGTAGTCTATCCAACTCGAAGGGAGATCTTTTTGTGTAAAATGCGAAGTATTTTAGTTGGAGGATTTATATAAAACTGAAAAGTTAAAAGTGTAAATTTATCTATTGATAGGGTACAAGTTTGTTAATAAAGTTAGATAGAGATTGTTTTTTGATTTGAGTATACATACAAAGGTTGCATCCGATTTTCATTTTTGTAAGACTAAAGTAATGAAATAAACTGATGATCTTTCAAAGGCTTCCACGTTTATAGTTTGTCATATAAACGAAATATAACTTTTGGTAATTCAAATTTTTTGTGTCTTTTGTGAGTTTGTATTCTTAAGGGCTTTCATTTTGCCCTTTTGGGGGTTAAACCTTGCTTTTATTATTTTTTAAAAATATATTCAAATAACTATATACATCAATCTTATTTTATTATTGAGCTCTTGTTCCAACGGTATCCACTTTCGTAAAATTCATGAGTCCACTAGTGAGATTTCTGGATAAGTTTATGGGTTCGAGTCTTCGCTCGACCCTCTTTAGTTGGTGCTCCACTGAGGCAGGAGAGTTTCTCGGATTCATCCTTGTGGGGAGGACAATGACTACTGCCAAAAACACCGCAGATCAGGATGTTCCCTCCAATTTACACCTTTTTCTGAATTAACCTTATTCTCATTTTAGAATTAAGAGATCTAGTCTATTTCACCATACTAGAAAAGGGGAAGATTTCTATCTAGTTTTGGTAGCTAGCTTGTTTGTGGGGTGGGGGTATACTAGCTAGTTCCCAATAACCTATTTTAAACTCTCTCTTTTTTCTTTTCTTTTTCGTTAAAATTTAGTGATCCAAACATCTTGATATCAATATATGGTTGAGTTATGTCAAGTTGTCAACTATCTAAAAACGTGACTGTTAAATATAAAAAAAGAAACATTACATAAACATATTCCCTTTACAAACCTGTCAAAAAATGTATTCATCAAAAGGAAGCAAGTACATTTGAAGTTTTAGCCCTAGAAATAGATGCCACCAAGTAAAACAGATAATTTAAAAGCATAGACTTCCATAATAAACATATCCTAAGTACAATATATTTCTATCCCTTTACTAGAAAGGTGAACATTTGGACTGAAGAAACTGAAAATTCATATCTTGTAGTGTCACATGTATGCATGATGTGTAAGATATAATCAGAAAACCATTAAATATAAGGAAGACCAGGACAGAGATGGAGAGAAGTCATGAAAAAGGATTAGTTTGGAATGGGTGAGCGGTGTCTTGGATGGTTACAAATTTAGAATTACAAGGACGCATTGGTAACAGTAATTGAGTTAATGAGTTTGTTGTTAGATTTGTTTTTCACAAGAAAACTAACTATTCTCTCTCTCTCTCTCATGCAACACATACATACACTTTGTGAAACAATTTAAAAATAGGAAATGATAAAGAGATAAGCAACATTTATTCCAAGGGACATGGAATGTGCCTTTGTGAGTCTATATAAAGGATAACAAACTCCACTCCATATTCACATATCAAATCATACTGTAGTGCTAAGGAACAGTAGCACCACAAACCAAATATAGGGCTTTTCCTAATCAAGGAAAGCTCTCTCTCTCTCTCTCTCTCTCTCTCTCTCTCTCTCTCTCTCTCTCTCTCTCTCTCTCTCTACATATTATTAGGGTTTTCTAGTTGTTCTGTATAAATCCGCCTTTCCATATGATGGGAAGATGTTAAGGTAAATGGTGGTGACAGAAGAGAGTGAGCACACATGGTCTTTCTTGCAAATCAACGGTTTAATTAGTTTCATTTGTGCTTGAAGCTATGTGTGCTCACCCTCTATCTGTCACCCCTACTATTCCCTCTTTATCTCTCCATCTCTCTCAATATCTATCTATCTATCTATCTATCTATCTATCTATCTATTATCTATCTATCTTTGTGTCTTGTATGTCGGTGTGAGTTAAAGACAAGAGTATAAGGGAAGAAGTAGTGACAGAAGAGAGTGAGCACAAATACGCTTCATGCATGATATTACAGAGAGATGTTGCTATAAAGGGATTCATATGCTTGAACCTATGTGTGCTCACTCTCTATCTGTCACCACCACTCTTATCTCTCTTGTTGAAAGAGGGGTCTATGTTTATGGGTTTTATGTTGTATGTTGTGTGTTGGTGGTATGTGGTTGCGTGGTCGGAAATAATTTTCTAGTTCTATATAAACGGATTCTATAATAGAAGATAACCCTTTGTCACTCAGATCTAATGATTTCTACTTGCAGCTCTATATCGTATCCGAGAAAAGTTAAAAACCCTTAATGGAAGAGGATGACTTGAAAAATAAGGTTGTATTTTATTGTACTTTGCTGTTTACATTAGGGTTTGTCAAGTTGAATTTACCAAAAAGTGCTTGTGATTTCTTGAAATTTATATTAACTAAGTTTTCTACTAGCATGGGTTAGCTTATGTTATCCATCGATTTCGTATTTGATTACTTAAGCTTGCTAAGACAGACTAACGCAATTGTTATTACTTTTTCAAAGAGTATTATATGTTGGACGGAAAATACTGAAACAAAGAGATCTTTTCCCCCAAATTTTGAGCTATCCACACAAGATCCAGAAAACAATATTATCTTTAAAGCCACATACATATCTAGTCTTCAGAATTCCACTAACAAAGAGTAATACCTTTTTCAAAATGTCAAAAAGAATCTCATTATAATAATACCATAAACTTCTAAGTTTTGCCCATACTGATCTACCTTTAAATCTTCAATGTTTTGTTCCTCTTTTTTCCTTTAATTATTTTAAAGAGAAGAGAGAAATGTAATGGCACTTATATTCTTTCTATGGCGTTTAATAGACCGATAAAAGAACCAATTCGATTCATTTCTTTGAAATAGAGTAACGAACTTTACATGCAAAGAGAGGGCTCTAAAATAAGGTAACAGACTGAAGCATGCTTGTTATGGAAAAGACCGATATAAAAGAACCAATCCTATTCATTTATAGCTCTCATTTTTTCTTTGTATTTATATTGTGTTGGCAAAAACACCTAATTAACGCTAACTGTTTTTAAAAAGCGAGGTGTGCACTATGATTTTGTTCAGGTAAGGTACTGAACTGAAGCTTGATATGGAGAAGAGAGGGCTCCAACCGCATGGCGATACATAAAGATTGCTGACTGCCCAAAAAAGATTGATTCCTTATTATGGTTATCTACTTGGTTGTAGAAATATATCGATCACTAAGATTTAGAGTCTCTATGCTGACATGCATATGGCTAATTGTTACACAATATATCTTCAGTTTATGAACCAACCAACTAGAAAAGATAGTTAATTCAAGTCTACTCAGGGTCTCAGCCTGTGTGTATTGGTATTTGACATTCTGAAGATTAGATTTTGAGTGTCTTAAAAATCTGGTGATCATGAATTAGATATCAGAAACGTTTTTTATTTCCATCCCAATTAAACTTTTCAACCAACCTTTTTTTGTGCCGCCTTGTCCATTATATCAAAATTAATTAGAAAGAAGAACTACAATGATTATCCATAAACATTAAGTACAAACAAAGTCATTTTATGCGAAGTTAATTAAGGGGGTGTTTGTTTGAGCTTATATAAAGGCTTATGAACTTATTGACTTTCGACTTATGTTTCATAAGCCCCAATTTTGTGGCTTATGGGCTTATTAGTTTTTGTTATGACTTAATAAACAGTAATAAGCTGATAAGCCCTTACATAAGATACAAAATCTCTGCTTATGAAACATAAGCCGAAAGCTAATAAGCCCATAAGACCTTATATAAGCTCAAACAAACAACCCCTAAGAGTCCATAACGTTGATCTGTAACTTTTTATGCTAACCTCTTAACTTTGTTAGAGCACCCTCACGATAAGTAGAGCCTATCATGAATTTGAATCACAGTTCAATGACCATTTTTTTTTTCCTTTTTTATGGACGGAAGAGACACATAGGAACTACGAAGAGTTAGGGCAACAAAGCCACTCGACCCAATTAATCTTGATATTTTTGTATCTACTAAGTCCAGAGAAAAGAAGAAAGGATAACATGCATAACACTTAAAGAGTCATTACCTATAACTTCTTAGGTAAAAGAAATAGGTTTTATCTTGTGAGTTAAAAAGTGGCGAGTTAGGGCAACAAAGCCACTCCGCCTAATTAACCTTGATATTTTACATCTATTAGAATCCCAAATAAAAGAAGAAACGATAACCTGCATCATCACTTAAAGAGTCATGATTGGATATATAGCTTACAAGGTATGTGAGTAAACAAGTGGCAAATATTCCTCACCATCTTGGGTGATTATGTTTACATTTGTAAGCTATAAACATAGTAGTAAAAGCAAACGTACCTAGAAGGAGCACAAAAAAGGAAAAACCAAAGTAACCAAGAAATAAAACACTATAAAAAAAAAAAAAAAAAAAATTGGTGACGAATATAGTCACTGATATTATTAGTGACCAAATATTTGGTCACTAATGATATTAGTGACCCAATTTTAAGTGGTCACTTTTCGTTATGGGTCCGTCACTAATTATATTAGAGACCAAATAAAGTTATTTTTTGTTACTAATTTTGTTTAGTGACTAAATTAAGTGACCACTTATTTTTATGGTGAATAAATGACCCTATTAGTGACAAAAAATATTCGTCACTAAAAACTTTTATCATTAAAGCTTATTTTTCTTACAATGAAATAAGGTGTGTGTGTGTGTATGTATGTGTAGCTTCTAGACCCCCAAGAAGAAAATAAAGATAATTAACAAATGTCTAATGCAATCACAAATGTGGTTAACTACCTTGATCCCAACTTTGAAAAAGATAGAAAAAATAACACATAATGGTTCATATATAGTACAATCACTACTATAAAAATTGTCATAAACACCCACAGGTAAGACTAATTTTAAGAATAAACAGATGTCTTTAATTGTACATGTACGAGTTTAGAAGCAAAGACACCACTTGCTAATATACTATTGATGTCTTTGACTCAAAGAAACCGATTTATCAATTAAGTCGGTGTCTTAAGCTTAAAGACCCGTGTTCAAAAAAGCTAGTGTTTTATCTCTTTCTCAATAGTTTTCAGCTACCACCATCTATTTCTTTTAGTGTGCATGTCATCCCGACTTTATAACATCTTTTAAAATATCATAATTGTCATTTTCATCTACTTTTTTTTATATAATTCTTAGAACACTAAATAATCTACCACTAAAATGTTGGTGATTTTGTCACCAATATAATTTAAGTGTAATGGGATTAATTTGTTTTAACCAATGTAATTTTGATAAATATCGAACAAGTTCGGGAAAGTGTGGAGTGCACATTTGTTCAAACTTATCTTAATTATTTAGGGGCGAAGCCCCTAAACGAAAAGGGTTCGGGAGCAGCGCCCCCGATAGCGGGGTCCAAGGGGTGGCAAACCCTGGCGGGGTCCAAGGGGCAGAGCCCCTTGCTGGGGTTGAGCTGACCCGATTTTGACCCTAAATTATGGATTCGGTTTTGACCCGAAATCCTGACCTGAGTTTGACCCGTTTAGAAGTTGGGGTTACAGTTTCTAAGAAAACTCCATGTGACGGTTTTAAAACGGCTTTAAACTTCTTGTTGGTAAATTAAAATTACTGGTACGTGAAAAATTCATCTCTACACAAAAATATTCACAGATTCATAGTTCAAATAATACTGAGTTTTATCCGATTGAAGATTTCGATAGTACCATCGAAATACTTTGATCTGAAAGTATATCACGACTCTCAGTAATCCAAATCGAAATCCTCAAATATACAACATAAAATCCGTCTCACTAAAAAGATCAAGTTATTTCAATTTTTTTTTTGTATCAAACAACAAAATATTATATTAACAAGTCATCTAGCAAGAAGCTATATGCAGCAATTATACACGATAAGGATTACATGCCATGAGATATGCTATGGTTATAAACAATGTATAAAAAGTTTGTTACAAAATGAGGTGTCAAATACATTTATCCAATAAAATTTAATCACTCATTCTCTTTCATATTTTTTCTTTCAACACATATAATGCCATATAATTTTGTAACATTTTTTTTTTAAATCTTTTATAACCAAAGCATTTCTCTTAACAAAGTATTCTTCACCCAAACAATCATCATTCATTTATGTTAATTATTCACACAATCAATTTTTTTTTCTTTTCTTTTGTTTGAAACAACTAAAAAAGAATATATTAAAAGCAAAATCCAAAGACCACCCTAGCGAGGAGTTAGAGAGGGAAAAAGTTACAACTTACAAGCGGGGATGTGGATGCATGACAAAACAGGGCATTCGACCCATAGATTCCATTCTAACATAACCTTATTACAACGACTCGATATCCAACAAAAAGATTGTCTTTGAGTCTATCGAAAGCACAAAATGATGTCAGGATCTTTTCTGGAGAAGATTTTCCTATTTCTAGCATTCCAAATAGCCCAACCTACGGAGAAAATGCAAGCTTCAAAACAACTAAGCTGAAGCAGGTTAGACTTCATGGTCTAATTGCTTCCAGGATGGCTCATGAGCTTGTGTGGAGGATAATGGGGCAACTAAATGAAGAGTTAGCCAAAGAAGCAGAAGAGAAGGAGGCAAGATTAAGAGAAGAGTGATAGTGTTTTGTAACTAAAAGTAGATAACAATTGTATAAAAACTTGTACTTTCATTAGTAATAAAAGTTCAAGTTAGGGGGAGATTGTTGGGATTGAAACTTAGTTAAATTAGTTTTAATTTCATTAATGCTGCTTGTTACTACTGCTGTTGAAGTACTGCTTCATTACTAAGGACTGAAGATATTAATGCGGAATGAAGACAGTTACTACTGAAGAACATTGTTACTACTGCAAGACTATTACTACTGCCTATGTTCATTACTACTGCATATTCTCATTACTGCGGATGATTGTTTCTACTACGACAAGATTGTTACGCAAGTTTAGTATTACAATTAGAGTTAGATTGTAATTCCTTTATTAGATGTTTCCTATTTAGATAGGTTAGCCTCAAGGTCTATATATTGATCCTTGTAATTGATAGAAAAGACGTTGTATTGATTCACTGTCAGGATCGGATTAGCTAATGTAATCTAATAATATCCCTTCGTTAAGATCTTGATCTATTGAAGAAGTTCAGCAGCGGATGAACACTTCAATATTTATTGAGTTGTCGAACAATAAAATATGAATAAGAATGAACAAATATTATTGTCGAATTATAAGCCTCAATTGTATTAACTAAGAATATCAATACAACGTGTTTTTCTTAATACAAGGATCTATCTATTTATAGACCTTGAGGCCGACCTAGATAAACTAGGAAACATCATCTATCCTTATCTAAAACTATCATTATCTAGAATAAGGAAACTATATCTAATTACAAAAGGAAACATAAACATAATCTAATTATAACTCTATAACTTAGATTATTCTTGCACGGCAAGTTGGTCTTCCGTAGTAACTTGGTATGACCGCATCAACTTGACTTCTTCCGTAGCAACTCTATGATCAGTAGTAACTTGGTTGAACAGCCGCACTAACTTGTCTTCCGTAGTAACTTCTTAATGTCTTCCGCATTACTCGTTTAAGTTACTATTCTTGTTTGTTAAGCGTATTGTTTAGGAGTTAAACTATTTTGTATAAGTGATAACCCAACAATCTCCCCCTAACCTTGAACTTTTATGATTAATCAAAAGTACAAGTTTCATGCTCCAACCGTATTAACTACTTTCATTTACAAAACAGTTTTAACTATTAAAGTTAATTACAAATTTCTGCTTTGCCAATCAGAGTCTCCTTTTGTCTTCTCTTCTATGCGTTGTTCCAGAATTCTCCAAATAAGTTCATGAGCTATTCTTGAATCATGGAGTCCATTAAGCTTGACTTCTATCATTTCATCCAATGTCTTCAAATTATGTGGATACTTTTTATCCACCAAGTAAAATTCCATGGCTCCATGCCTTCTTACAAGCGAATAGACACCACTTCGTTCATAAATGAACCATTTGACTATTGGATTAGATGGACCTCCTTTCTTGAATACTGAACTTCTCTTATTGTATTCTGGTTCGAACAATCCGCATAATACGTCCATAGCAAGATCCGTACCTGAGCATTGACCTCTTTGATGAGAAAATTTGACTTTGCCAATTTTGTACATTCTTTCTAGATCATCTCTGTCAAAGTCTCTAATAGCTTGGTGGAAGGCTTGAAGTACTTTCTTTGATCTGTCTTGTCTAGTAACTTCGTATGCAGTTCCCATTTGCCCACCAAGGAACTTCCAGTCTATGATCATTGGAGGCTTCACTGCTAATGGAGTAAACCTAAGTCCTTCTTCATGATTGATGTATGAAGAATAATCTGCTTGAGGATTTGGACTTTCTTGAGATGCACTTGGAGCAGTAGAAGATTCTACTCTCTGTTTCTTAGCTAGACCATGTACCCTCTTGGATGCTAGCTTCTTTCTCTTGTGCTTCTCAACAGGTTCATCCGTAGCAGGAGCAGTATCAATGGGCTCTTGCTCATGAATAATCTTTCTGCCAGTTGCAATGGCAGCTTTTAGGACTTTCTCTGCATCTTGCTTCTTCTTCTCTTGAATCCTGGCAAGTGCAGCTTTCCTTTTGGCTTCATTCTTCTTCTCCGTTTCCATAAGATCCAAAATGTTAGCTAATTTCATAGGACCTAGAGACCTGCCACTGTAGCCTTTATTCTTGAGATAGGTTGTGTATTTCTTCCTATCTTCAGCTAGCTTGGCCTCTGTGGATTTGGATACTTTCTTCTTTTCAGGCTTGGCTTTGGCTTTGACTTGTTTTTGCTGAATAAGTTTGTCTTCTTCAATTAATTCCATTGCAAACTTAGCATCTGATTTCTCCAAACCTTGACGAACCAGATCATCCAAAATCTCCTCATTTTCCATCTCTTTAGCACGAATTGCATCCTCCTCAGCAATTTTTCTTAGCTTTTCCCTCTCAGATGGAGTTGGAGTTGGAGATTGATTTAATCTTGCATGAAGCTCATCCTCCTCAGCTATCTTTCTTTGTCTTTCCCTTTCAGCCTGTTCATCTTCAGCAGCCAACCTGATCATTAATTCAGCTTCAGCTTGCTCTTGCATTAGTCTTTCTTTTTCCTCCTCTGCTAGAAGATTTTTGTAATCTCTTTCTTCTGCAGCCTTCCCCCTGGCAAGCCTTTCTTCTTCCTTCTTTTCTTCCTTTGATTTCTCCACAACTGGAGCATCAAGGTTGACTCTTTGAATCTTTTGCAGCTTTTTATCCACAGTAACATATCCCCATCTACCTGTAGACACAAAAACACTAGCAAGTTGTTCAGGTAAGGTTAATGAACTTGCTGTGGATTGAGTACCAACAGCAGCTGCTGCTCTTTGTCTAGCAACTAATGCAGTAATCATCTTCTTCCTTTCAGCTTCTGCTTTGTCTTCTTTGATCTTAAGCAGCTGTGATGCTATAGTGTCTTCATCGGCCATGACAGTTGTTCTTGTCATTTCTTGTTGGATTAAGTCATCTGCAGCTACTTGTTGATCAATGGTAGGAACAGGAGCTTCAGTTGTTGTGGTTGTAAGTGTTGTAGCTTCAGAAGGAATAGCTTGGAAGGTGTGTGAAGCTTGATAAAATGTGGGAGGAGTAGTTGTGAACAAATTTGGTTGGGTATCCGCAGCAACTGGACTGCTAACAGTAGTAATGGTATCCGTAGCAACCATTTCAGCATCCGTATCAACTGGGTCCGTAGCAACTTGATCCGCATCAAATGTATCCTCCGTAGTAACCATGGGGTCAGTAGTAACTGTATCCTCCGTAGTAACCATGGGATCAGTAGAAACTTCTGGGTTGGTAGAAACTGCCGTATCTTCAGCCTCTATTTCCATTTCTTGTTCCCCTTCTATTGTTTCTTCAACCATTTGCTTCACTTCTTTTGGATCTTCAATCATATGCTCCCCCTCAACCAATTTTTTCTTTTCAGGTGATGCATCTATCACCATTTTCTCTCCTTCTTCATCCACCACCATATCTTCAGTTTCTAACTCTAACTCCCCCTCAAGTGCACTGTCAATCTCCATATCTTCATCATGTTTGGAGGTGGCAGTGATCACAGTGTCTTCACTTCTCTTGTCTTCACCCCTGCTCTCCTCAGATGAGAAAAGATGTATGTGTTCTTTCTCCCCCTTTTTATCAGCTGCAGGAGAGTCATCTGAAGATGAGGAGTTGGATGGCCTGGGTGAATTTCCAACACTTCGTGTGGTGATTCTTTTGGGCAGTAACTGGGCTGATAATAATGCTTGTTGGGCCAGTACCTGTTGCACCAAAGATGTTAGAGTAGAAAGCACTTCACCCTGTTTCTCCACCTTCACCATTAAATTTTGGTACAAGTCCATCAATTCCAAAGTTTGAACATAACTACCCTCACCCCTTTCCTGTTGAGTACCAACAGGTGGTTGATCATAGGGAAAAGAGAAACTCTCCTGCCTAGCAGAAACAGGTATCTCTCCCAAGGTCTCTTGGCTTCTAGGACCACCTTCCAATAATGAGAACAAGTCCTCATCAATGGTTGGTGTTGCCATGGTTTGGGTCTTAGATATGTTGATACTGTCCTGAGCTTCACTAAAAGAAGTGAATGCTGCAGTAGTATCAGCCCTCTCCACATGGTCACCCCCATCCTTATGGACCAACTCAGTGAACAAGGGGGTATGTTCAATGTTTTCCCCTAAAAATGGTGTCATTCCTGAAGATGTTTCAGGTAATGATTTTGCAGTGTGAGAATGGGGGATAGTTTGAGATACCAGAGGCTGAGTAACCCTCTTGGTTCTTTTGGAAACAGATTTGGAAGGTTTGTGAGGTGATGAAACAGTGGGCTTAGTTACAGAAGAAGTAACTGGTGCAGTAGCAACTGGAAGCACACTAGCAGTAGCAACTACAGTAGTAACCTCAGGGATAACACCCTCAGTACCTGCTACAGATATGGCACTAGTGCCCACAGATATTGCAGTAGTACTGATGGTGGCAGCTGGGGGTTGGGACAGAGGTGCAGTCACTTATCCTTCAGCTGGAGGAACTGTGATCACCATCATTGTAGAGAACAATGGTGTCACATTAGATGAACTTCCCTTGTTAACTGCTCTCATATTAGTAAAAACTTTCTTTGTATGAGCATGAGAGAAAAAGCATTTTTCAGATCTAGTAAGATCTTTAAGTTCACCATTAAAAGGTTCCACTGCATTCCTTCAAAGATTAAGTGAGAAAAATTATATGTTCGGTTTGTGGCCAAACATACCATGGCAGTAGCTAAAGAAGAGCTACCTTCATGCCATCCTGTCCGTTTTTGGGATAGGCATTGTTGCAAAGTATGCAACAGAAATTTCCATTGAGGGGAGAGTTTTGCCTTATGAAAGGTCGAAATATTTAAATCCCCCTCATATCCCAGTTTTGTAAAATTGTCAACCATGACATCATAAGGGAGTTGTATTATACCTGCCGCATCATGTAATTGTAGGTGTCTGCGCACAGTTTTCTAAGAACTTTGATTGCTTTGCCGTCCACCACGGCATTGATAACAGGGACCGCCTCTTCAGGGTCGAGTTCAGCTGTTGTCCAGAAATCCCTAATGTGAGCTTCATCGATTTCAGGATTAATGGTTAGTGCCGTCTTGATTTTTGATCGATTCAAGAAATCGATAATTGGGTGAAAGTCGGCGTTGTCATCGGTTTTATTCTGAGTTTTGTGAAATTGTAGTTCCGCCATTGTTGTGATTTGATGAGCGATTAAGATTATGATGAACAATAAGGCAAACAATTAGTCACAAAAAATAAAGAGTATTTGATTCTAACGGTAACTTTTTGTAACTTTTAGGGTTCTTTAAAGAAAGGTAATTCTTTAAACGGTTAAAAGAACCCCTATTTATACTACAATCTTGTAACAACTTGACGACTTCGATTAGACGCGGGTAATGATTTAAAAGTACCGGTCCTATTAAAAAATGCCACGTGTCAGTAGTAGCTGTGCCTCGCGCCTGAATTTTAAAAAATAGGTCCAATCGGACATCGCCACGTGTAAAAGTTGGTTACAAGTTGTATTTTGACTTGTCAAATCACCATTAATTAAGGTATACTTATTGTTTAAGAAACCTTTTAATATGGTAATTAGCAGTATTAACAAATATGGCCGTAGTAAGTTGATTAATTGTGCGTAGTAATGGTCTATGAGCCGTATTAACTGGACAGTCCGTAGTAATGTGTATTACTGGCAGTATTAAACCAGAGGTCCGTAATAACACATTACTTGGCCGTATTAACCATTCCGTCCAAATTATTAGAATCAGGGCAGTAGTAGTTAAACCTTCCCTTAATACTGATACTTTTGGTCGTACTAATCATACTTTGGTCAAAATTCGTCTTTACTATTAATGTTGCAGTAGTAACATAGTACAATGCTAGAAAGTAAGGTACTTGATTTTCATCATAAGGTTACTACTGCTTCTCTAAGGGACTTTTGAAAATAGAAATACTAAGAGATAAAGGATATTGATATCAATCCATATTGATCATTCCAATACTTGTAATCAAGAATGTGAATCTTCCCACATCAAATGCTTTTGTGAGAAGGTCAGCAAGCTGATTGTCAGTGTGGATTTTCTCAACATGGATCAATTTCTTTTCGTTACAATCTCTTATGAAGTGGAAGCGTATCTCTATGTGCTTTGTCTTTGAGTGTTTGA
>CAJVGC010000582.1:53079976-53184329 GCA_910822075.1 Senecio squalidus | reverse complement strand
TGAGATAACCTTCGATGCCATAGCCAATTCAATTCCTCCTTTGTTTCTGTGAACAAACATGTCTCAGCTTCATCATTTGCTGTACTCAGATCCAGGCAGAAGACATTTCTTTCTCTTTTGGCTAGCAGTAATGGTTTTCCCTTGGCACTATAGATTATCCCAGCTTGTTTCCTGAATCTGACTTCATGATCTTCATCAGTAATCTGACTCACACTGAGTAAATTATGTTGCAATCCTTCCACATATGCAACCCTTTTGAACGTAACAGCTCCAGCATGAATCTTCCCATATCCCCTAGTCATTGATACCCCGTTGTCACCATATCTTACTTGAGGTCCATCTTCTTCCTTATAATCCTGTAGAAAGGACTTCATTCCAGTCATATGCCTTGATGCTCCACTGTCTAGATACCATTTTGTAGAATCCTGCACATGAAAAAGGAAGAAATTAGTTCCTTTTGGGTACCCACTTTAGAGTGGATCCATGAATTGAGACAGGTTTAGGTGCAGATTCAATCTTGCAGTCAGTTTTGGGACTTGTATAGTTCCATTTGTTGATCTCATTCATGCAATTAACAGAATAGTGGCCTATGACACCACAATACTTGCAAGGAATATTTTTAAGACTGACTCTAGATGGGACTGACTTAATTTTGGAAGATTGTACATATGTAGTCTTTGGTGGAGAAGTGTTTCTTGAGGATGAATCTGATTTTGATGAGACAGATCTGGATTTTGATGACCTTGACTGATGTGAAGCTGACCAATGTTTTGATGAAACTGACTTTTGAACATAAGGGTTTTTGAGTCTAGACCTAGTCAACAGTTTACAAAACACAGCTTCATGTCCTTTTTCACCACAGTTATAGCAATTTCTCTTAGGAGGAGATTTGGACCTTGCTTGATTTGGTGATTTATCTCTGACTAAAGTTTTTACAATGTTGGTCAGTTCCAGTAATTGATTTCCTAATTTATCAATTGTTTTTGATTCAGGACTTTTGTTATAGCCTTTGGAACTGACTGGAGCCTGACCCTTTGGTTTGCTCACAACTTTGGGAGAAACTTTGTTCAAGGGAGTCGATTTCTGAATATCAGTCTCAGATAAAACAACACAGTCAGATTTAGAAGAAGATGGAGGCATAAGATCATTTTTATTCAAAACTTGAGAAATTACAGGTTTAACAAATGCATTTGACATCATTATTTTATATCCTTTCACATAAGTGAAAGTATTTGGAAGAATTTCTGGTTTAAAAATGATTTTTTCTCTTTCAGCCTTTTCAGCTTCTTCTTCCTCTTCTGTCATGTATTTCTTCAAACTAAACCCTTCACCCAACACTGCTTGCACTTGTTTGGGTACCTGTCTGCTCAAACAATCTTCATTTTTTAAAGATGAAATGCACCAAGATTTACAAATTTTTTTATAGTGCTCAGTTTCTTCTCTAAACTTGTGATTTTCTTTTGCAAGATCATTATAAGCTTCAGTCTGAGCATTTAAAAGAACTTTGTAACTTTCTAATTCTATAATTTTATCATCTTTAATTTTTAAATTGTTTTCAGACTCTTTGAGTTTTTGTTTGAGTTCAGTTTGTTCTTCTAAAGTGGTGGTCAAGTCTATATAAATGAACTCAAACATTTGGAGTTTTTGTTCATTTGTATAAGTATTGAAATTATGTACCTTGTAAAGTTTTGATTTGTTCCAGTCTGAGTTGCAGCTCATTCTTTCAGCTTCCTTTAGATCTTTTTCGAACTGAGAAGCAGATTTCTCAGCTTCAGTTACTTCCTCCACCAGCGCCATCAGAAATTTGTCTTCTACTTCTTCTTCATCAGATGATAGTTCCTCATCTAACCATTCTTCAGCAAAGAAGGCTTTCTGTTCAGCTTGAGGTTTTTGAGAATTTGAACTATGACCTTTCTTATACTTAAGATACTTGTTTCTGTATCTTTGAGCTCTTTCAGCAACTTCATCCATGTGCTCAGTCTGAGCATTCTTCACTTTACAATCAGCAGCCATGTGACCATATTCATTGCATTTGAAGCATTTTACCTTTTTCAGATCAAAAGGTTTCTTTCCTTTGTACCCTGTCTTCTGTTCAAGCTTCATGGTCAACAGGGCAAGCTGACTTTTCAGTTTCTTAACTTCTGATTCATCGTCAGACTCTGAGTCTGAGTGTGACTCAGACTCAGATGAGTCAGCTTTAGAATAAATTTCTTTATTCCTCTTGCTAGTTGCAACTAATGCAGCTTCTGGATCCCTTGCAGTTCGCCTATTGTTGATCTTCTTCCTTTCTTGAGATTCCTCAAAATTCAACAATAAGCCAAATAGTCCTGGCAGCTTGTATGTGGACAGTTTCTCACTCACTACAAGAGATGTAATAACAGATTCAAATTTGTTAGGTAGAATGTCAACAAATTTCTTACAGATTTCATCATCTTCCTTTGTCACTCCCAGAGCTGACATGTCATTTAACATGATTTGAAATCTTGTGTGAACATCAGCCAAAGTCTCCTTTTCTTTCATGTAAAAGTTTTCATAATTTCTTATGAGGCTGTTTAGCCGTTGTTCTTTCACTACTGGGACCCCTTCATATGACACAATTAATGTATCCCAGAGTTCTTTAGCAGTTTTACAACCAGCAATCTTTGAAAATATTTGTTCAGAGACTGCATTTCCTAAAATGCTTCTGGCTTTGGGATCAAGGTTGTACAACAGCTTGTCTTGATCTGTCCATTGAGCTTTGGTGGTTTGAACCCATCTAGCACGTTGAAAAACCTTATCACCTTCTTTGACTTCTTCAATGATTTTTCCTGGAATTATGGGTCCTTCAGTTATGATTCTTATCATTTCTTCATGAATTCCTGACAAATGCCACTCAGCTTTAAACTTCCAATGGGCAAAGTTATGACCATTGAATACTGGAATCCCTTTGCCAGCCATTGCAGTTATATTTGAAGATGATGACATTGTTTTGAGATTCTAAGTATTGATCGTTTATAATTTATAAATTTATTAAAATGTAAATCTTATTTGCTCTGATACCAGTTGTTAGGTCTCACTAAGATCTCAAACAATGTCAAATCAATCACAAATAAGTATTTAGATGTTAATTATTATTTATCGATTGATTACTCAGTTTCAGTGATTATTATAGCGGAATTATAATAAAGAAACAGTGAAAATAACACACAGTTATATTTCGGTGAAAAGGTGCAACGATTACAACGTTCAAGCTCACTATTTATACACAATAATAGTGAGCTTGATAAGGATAAATCTTAGTAAATCTTCTAAAGAGATAGAAGATTCTGTCTAACTAGATTACCTAAAATCACGCCTTAAGTCTCTTCATAAGTCTGAGTTAGTCAGACTGAGACACTCAGACTCAGTCACTCAGACTGAGAAACTCAGACTCAGTCACTCAGACTGAGACTTTGATTAACAGATTTATTAATCTTAGGGTAAATCATTGTATTTCCCAACAAATAGAGAAGATTCCATCCTCACGAATTTCCAAGAATCATCCACCTTCTCAAATCATTGGAAAATATGACATCTCAATGGAGACTAGAAGTCAAACAAAGCCCAAAAAGGATCCAATGAAAGACTCTAACACATGTCTATTTGCCTGTTTCCTTTCCCAAATGGAACCCAAGAAGATCCAAGAAGCTATGCTAGACCCACACTGGATAGAAGCTTGTCAAGCTGAACTACTTCAATTCAAAATTCAAGGTGTTTGGGATTTGGTTCCATTACCAAGGGGGAAGAAAGTGATAGGCACAAGATGGATCTTCAGAACCAAGAAGGATGAGAGAGGGATTGTCATAAAAAACAAAGCAAGACTTGTAGCTCAAGGCTACACTCAAGAAGAGGGGATAGATTATGAAGAATTTTTTGCTCTAGTGGCAAGAATAGAAGCAATAAGACTCTTCCTTGCTTTTGCCTCCTTCATGGGATTCAAAGTCTATCAAATGGATGTAAAGAGTGCATAGCTCTATGGATTTATAGAGGAGGAAGTTTAAGTCAAACAACCACCAGGCTTTGAGGACCCCCAAAACCCTCACTTGGTGTACAAACTTGACAAAGCTCTCTATGGGCTTCATCAAGCACCAAGGGCTTGGTATGATACTCTATCTGATTACCTTCTCAAGAATAAATTCCAAAGAGGCACAATTGACAAGACTATCTTCTTCAAAAAGACACATTCAGACATCCTTCTTGTGCAAATCTATGTGGATGACATCATCTTTGGCTCCACCAAAGATGCCTTGTGCAAGGAATTTGAATAGTTGATGCACACAAAGTTTCAAATGAGTTCAATGGGGGAACTCACATTCTTTCTAGGCCTCCAAGTCAAGCAGAAGACTGATGGCCTCTTCAGCAGCCAATCAAAATATGTCAAGGATAGTCTCACCAAGTTTGGTTTTCTTGAAACAAAGGTGGCCAGCACACCCGTAGAAACTCACAAACAACTTACTGCTGATCTTGAGGGGGAGGATGTAGACATACATAACTACAGGTCAATGATAGGTTAACTTATGTACCTCACAGCTTCAAGACCAGACATTATGTTTGGAGTTTGTGTGTGTGCAAGATATCCAACTAGACCAAAAATGTCACATCTTATAGCAGTCAAGAGAATATTCCGCTACTTGAGGGGCAAGCCTACCCTAGGCCTCTGGTATCCTAAAGATTCACCCTTTTACTTAATTGCTTATACTGACAGTGATTATGGTGGTGAAAGTTTAGACAGGAAATCAACTACAGGAGGATGCCAATTCATAGGCTCAAGGCTGGTATCTTGGCAGTGCAAGAAGCAAACAACGGTATCTACTTCTTCAACAGAGGCTGAATACATTGCTGCAGCAAGTTGTTGTGCTCAAGTGTTGTGGATTCAAAATCAAATGATGGATTATGGATACTCATTCATGAATACTCCCATCTTCATAGACAACCAGAGCACCATCAGCATAATCAACAACCCTGTGAAGCACTCCAAGACAAAGCACATAGAGATTCGCTATCACTTCATAAGAGATTGTAACGAAAAGAAGTTGGTACATGTTGAGAAAGTCCATACTGATAATCAGCTTGCTGATCTTCTCACAAAAGCTTTTGATGTGCGAAGATTTACATTCTTGATTACAAGTATTGGCTTGATCAACATGGACTAACTTATCTAAACTTATCACTTTAATTATCTCTTGTTTAGTCCCTTCGAGAAACGCAGTAGTAACCTTAACATAATTCAAGAGCCTTACTTTTTAGTATTGCTCTATGTTACTACTGCAATATTAACAGTAGAAATAGATTTTGACTAAAGTTTTATTAGTACGACAAAATTTTCATTACTACGGAAATGTTTAACTACTACTGCCCTATATTTTGTTAATACTGCTAGAAAAGTTAATACTGCTAGTAATTCATTAATACGGACTTCTAGTTAATACTAGAGAGTAATATCTATTACTACTGCCAGACCAGTTAATACTGTCGTCATTACTACTGTCATTAACTTAATTATTGCGGTCATTATCTGTTAATACTACAACGATTAGTACTGCAGAGTTTTCTTAATTAATAAGATTACTCTGTTAATACTGCGTTGACAAGTCAAACCCCAACTTGTAACTAACTTTTAACACGTGGTGATTTGTGATTGGACCTCAATTTTAAATCTTCGGCGCGGGTTCAACAATTTTTGACACGTGGTAACACACGATTGCACCGTTACTTTTAATCATAACCGGCGTCTAATCCAACTCGCCAAGTTGTTATAATCTTCACAGTATAAATAGGGATCTAATTAATCTTTCAATTAATTACCTTTTCTCAAGAACCCTAAAAACTAAGAAAAAGTTACCGTTACAATCAAAAATCAAAGTTTTCTTCACTATTTGATTAAATTCTTTACTCTTACTAACAATGGCTGATCTACAGTTCTACGAAACCCATAACATGGTGGCATGCTTCATCAAGAATAAAGAAAACGAGGATTTTTATCCTATTATCGATTTCTTGAAGCAATCTTACATAAAATTCTCTCTCACTGTTAGCCCAAAATTACATGAAGACCATATTAGAGGCTTTTGGAATACTGCAAGTGTCAGTTCTGTGGCAAAGAAATAACTGTTCAGAAGCAACAATTCGCACTCATCTTCATCTACAAGATGAAGCAGGTATAACTGAGTTACCAAGTGAAACAATTTTTGAAAACTTTCGATTAATGGGGTATGAGGGGGACTTAAATACTTTAACTTTTCTAAAAGCTAAATTGTCCCCCCATTGGAAGTACTTGTTGCATACTTTTCAACAATGTCTTTCACAGAAAAGAACGGGTTGGAATGAGGGTAGTTCTTCTTTGGCAACTGCCATGGTTTGTTTGGCTACAAACCAAACATACAATTTTTCAAACCTAATTTTTGATGGAATGCTATGGAACTTGGAAAATCCCAAATATAAATTTTTAATGTATCCAAGATTCCTTCAGCACATCTTTAACTGTGAACTTAGAGATCTCAATAGATCTCAAAACGTTTTCTCAGCCCATTCTCATACAAAGAAAGTTTTTGCAAACATGAGAAGGGCCAATAAATGTTTTTTAGCAAATGTGACACCATTGTTCTCTACAATGATGGTGGGCACAAGTTCTGCAACAGATGAGAGACAAGTGACTTCACCTCTGTCTCAACCCACATCTGCACCTGTTACTACTGTGAGTACCTCTGCAGTTTCTGCTGCAAGTACTGAAGTTATAATCCCAGAGGTTACAACTACTGTTCATACTGCAAGTGTGCCTCCAGTTAATATTGCGAGTTCTACTCCAGTTAATACTGATCCAGTCACCACTTTTGTGACTACACCATCTACTTCTACACCTCACTCACCACCACTTGTTGCAACATTCTCAAGAAAGGCTAAGAGGGTTCCTCAGCCTCTTAGGCCTCCAACTTCCCCACTATCCATTTTCAAAAATAGGGAAAACATTGAGCAAACCCCCATGCTCCCTGAGGTGGTCCATAAGGAGGGGGGAGACCATTTGGAAAGGGCTAATACTACTGGAGTCATTACTTCTCATAGTGATGCCCATGACAATATTAACATACTTAAGACCCAATCCAAGGCAACACTATCATTGGATGCTGCTTTTGTGGCATCTTTGGTAAGTGGTCCCTGTTGCCAAGAAACCACCGGGGGGGGGGGGGGGGGTACATGCTTCTACAGGGCAGGAGGGTACCTCTACATCCTATGATCCACCACTTGTTGGTACTCAACAGGAAAGGAGTGAGGAGAGACATAATTTAAACTTGAATTGATGGATATGTACAGAAATGTCATTGTTAGAGTGGATAAACAAGGGGAGGACCTTGCCACCTTAACTCAGTTAGTGCAGCAGTTGATAGCTCAACAAGCCTTACTTTCAGCTCAACTGTTGCATAAGAACACATCTACCAGGAGTATTGGTATCTCACCTAAGTCCTCCACCTCATCACATGAAGAAGAAGTAGAAGGTGAGAAGATGTTAATTGATGAAGAAGCTGACAAAGAGGAGCAAAGAATTGAGGGGGAGTAGATGGAAATTGAAAGTGAAAATATTGAAGTAATTACTACTGCATCCATTCATGAAGTCTTAATTTCTGCTGCAGAGTTTGTTACTATTGCCCCTCCAATTTCAACTGATGAGATAGTTACTACTGCTCCTCACACACAAGCAGTTTCTACTGAAGCAATTACTACTGAAGGAACTAATATTGAAGGAGTTAATACTGAAGATCCAATTTCTACTGTCAGCACAATACTTATCTTCAAGTTTCTACTGAAACACCTCCAACAGTATCAATTCCTCCACTAACAGCATCAATTCAAAGTAGTGAAGCTCCAAAGGCAATCTTTTCTGAGGCAACAACAACAACAGTTACTACTACTGCTACAATCTCAACTGTTGATGACAAAGTTGTTGTTGTTGAACTCTTGAAGCTTGAAATGGCTAAAATTCTTGCAGAAATAAAGATTGAACAAGCTGCTCTTCCAAAGGCAAAATCATTGAAGATACCTGCAGTTCCTGACAAGACCAAACTGGTAGAAGGAATAGACTATGTAGAAGATCCTTCAAGACCATCAGGTAGAAGACCAATTATTCCTCCTCATAGATCATATATTCCCAAACCACTTGCAGAGGTTGATGCAGCTGAGAAGGCTAAGGGAAAGAAAGTAGTTGTTGATCTAAGTGAGAAGGAGAAGGAGAAGAAAAATAAGGAGAAGGAAGAATAGCTAGCTGACTTTGCAGCCTTTCAATTTGCTGCTGAAGACTTGGATGTAGGAGATGATCCAGCAACAATTATTGACATCCACACCAAGCTTCAAATTCAAGAAATGGAAAAGATACAGAAATTGAGAGAAGAAGAGCTTGCATTGAATGCTGAGCTGGAGAAGGAGATGGCCGAACTAGCCCAAGAAGAAATAGAGAAGAAAAAGAAAATCCAAAAGAAGAAATCCACTCAAGACAAGCTCACTGAAGACAGACAAAAGTTCATCTCATACCTAAAGACAAAAGGCTACAATGGTAAATCATTGGGTCCAATGAAGATGGGGAACTTGCTTGGATTGGTGGAAAAGGAAAGAAAAAGAGATGCTCAAAGAAGGATTCAACTCACTAAACTAGAAAATCAAAAGCAGTATGAGTTGGAAAGATCTTTGAAAAGAGCTCATGAAACTGGAAGACTCATGTTTGATGCTGCAGGAAGGGAACTCAAAAACCCATTTGCTCCAGTTAATCCTAATCCTACTGAGCAGCTGAAGAGGAAGAAATCAATGTCTACAAGAATTCTCAAAAAGAAACCAAGAAGAGAAGACATTCCTACTTCAACTATTGCTCAAGACAGTCCTATTATACCAACATTACAAGTCAAGAAAGAACCAGGTATTGTTAAAGAGAAAGATGATGATATTGAGATATCTCAAGATGACTGTTCTGCCTTGATCATACATGAAGAAGGACTAAGGATATCACCATTAGTTGTTGAGCTTCCTCAGGTCATAGACTGGGAGTACACTGGTGGACCTAACAAGACAGAATATGTGGTCACCAGGAAAGATAAGTCCAAGACCATAGTTCCAGCTTTTCACAGGATGATAAGAGACTTCTCAAGATCTGATCTGGAGCGTATCTATGAAATTGGAAAGATCAAGTATTCAAATTCAAGAGGTCAAATCTCAGGCATAGACATGGCCATGGATTGGTTGAATGGTATGTTTGATCCAGATACAGAGAAGGTCAGTCCTGCTTTCAAGAAAGGAAGTCCAACCAACCCAATCATTAAATGGTATTTGTATGAAAGAAGTGGTACTTATTCTATAGTTAGAACTCATGGTGCTATGGAGTTCTATCTAGTAGATAAAAGGTATGCACATGGGTTGAGGACTTTGAAGGAGCTTATCAAGGTCAGATTGTATGTACTTACTGCTTCCAGAATGGCACATGAGTTGGTCTAGAGTATCATGATGCAGTTGAATGAAGCAGCAGCAAAAAAAGCAGATGAGAAGAACAAGAATTTAGATGATAAATGATTATGTTTTGTAATGAAAAGTAGTTGATACTGATGTATAAAAACTTGTACTTTTAATGGTTATAAAAGATCAAGTTAGGGGGAGATTGTTGGGATTAAAACTTAGATAAAATAGTTTTAGTTTCAATTAATAGTGCTTCTAACTACTGATAGTAATGTATGTTCATTAATACGGACGAAGATGGTTAATATTGAAGATTATTAATGCTGAAGACATACAAGATTACTACGGAAGACAAGTTATGACTGAAGACATCATTTACTGTTGCTTCTCATTAATGTTGCTGCTTCAACATAGTTACTGCGGATTGATAGTTAATACGGGAAGTGCTACTACGGCAACACTTGCCATGCACGTTAGAATAAGAATTACAATTATAGTTAGATTGTATTTCCTTATTTAGATAGATGTAGTTTCCTAGTTTATCTAGTTTAGCCTCAAGGTCTATATAATAGATCCTTGTATTGATAAAGAAACACATTGTATTTATTTTTCATAATTAATCAATTGAGGCTTATAATTCGGCAAATTATTGTTCATCATTGTTCTTAACTTTAACAATATTATTTGTTAGAATTACTTGTTAATATCAAAGTGTTCATATCCGCTGCTGAACTTCTTTGATAGATCACGATCTAACAATTAAGGTTATACAAGTTTACTTGATCCTGACAGGATTATCGAGTATTTCTTTTCCTCTGACTCGGCTCATGAGGAAGGGTGTTAAATATGAATGGACCGAGGAAAGACAAAAGAGTTCCGAAGAGCTAAAGAAGAGACTTGTATCCGCCCCAATTCTTGCCTTACCATCGGGGACGGGAGGATATCAAGTATATAGTGACGCCTCAAAATACGGATTGGGATGTGTACTTATGCAACACGGGAAGGTTATTGCGTACGCATCTAGGAAATCGAAGGCGTATGAAGTCAATTATCCGACGCATGACCTTGAGCTTGATGCGGTCATTTTCGCGTTGAAAATTTGGAGACATCATCTTTACGGTGAGACCTGCGACGTCTTCACCGATCACAAGAGTCTGAAGTACATTTTCACACAAAAGGAGTTAAATATGAGACCAAAAGTGATGGTTAGAGTTGTTAAAAGACTATGATGCCAAAATTCAGTATCACCTGGGTAAAACAAATGTCGTGGCTGATGCCTTGAGTCGCAAGACGTATGGGAGCGTATCATGCCTTGCCGATCTGTCTGAGATCAACAGGGATTTAGAGTACTTGATGATCGGGTTGCGTATATGTGATTCAGATGGGGCCTTGGCTACTATGAAGATTGAGTCATACAAAGTCTCGAAGATTAAGAAGGCACAATTAGAAGATGGTGACATTTGGACTATGTTTCAGAATCTTGAGGAGGGTAAAATTACATAAATTTATAATATTTATAAGACTGTTACATAAGATTTTTTTAAAGATTAATGAATTATATAGTAAGAATATAATGAATTTATAACCAAATTAGGCGTTTAATATTATATAAACAAACTTATTAAATTAATATTTAAGTGGAGAAACAAAAAAACAAAAAAATCATCTAAAATTCAGTTTGAAAACAGAAGAAAGAAAAGGAAGCGGGGAAAGCAGAAACGGCCATATTGGCGATATCAAGAAACAGGTTCCTTCCTTCATATCAAACAATTCCTTCATTTTTAATTAAATAAGTTTATGATTAACTTCATTTCAACGTGTATGCCCTAATTGAATCTAATTATTGCTTTGTTATGCTTCATTTTTATATTTTCTAGTATAATGCATATGATTAATTGTAACATAATGTTCGGGTTTATGGCGCGTGTTGTTATGAATGTGTTCCATCTTTTTTTCATTTGGATATTCATTAATAAGTGTTTGATGTAACAGATAGCATGTCGAGGCTAACCGTACCTGAGGCACTGGCATTACCATCCTCTCAGTTTCTCCACAATGATGTAACAATTGTATATTACTCATTTACGTTTGTTTGTTTGTTTATTTTTCTGTTGATGAGTAATGAACTTATCATTATGTTTGTAGAATTTGGTTTCGCAACCTGTCACTCATGGCTTAAATGTTGGTATTCGTCCTGAATCTGGTATTGGAGGATACGCTGCTGGAGCAAGTGTTAAAGGTTATGCATCTAATTTGGATGCGCCGCATATTCCATCAAATATCTTGTTTGTTGATGGACTCCCAAGCGACTGTTCTCCTAGAGAAGTAGCTCGTATCCTTATTCTTAATAATTAATATACTGTTAGTTAACTTCTATATACATAGGAAATTTGTCTTCGAGAAATAACATTAAAACAGGAAATAAGAAATTTTTTAAAGTTTGTGTCATTCAGAGATTGGGAACTTTGTGTGACCAGTCACCGATATTATTTCTTAAGAAGTTTTGGCACTACTTTAAGAAAGTTTTTCTGCGAAATGAACCGATCTTATTGTTTATGAGTAGTAGTGTTTGTATTGTGAAAGGTTACATCCATTTACATGATCCTTTAAAGGAAGCAAATGCCCTTGCATTTCTATTGTGAGAATTTTAGACTTTTCATGAACATTCAGTTATTGGTGCTCAGAAAAGTTTCCTATGCAGTAATATCTTGATATGGGCATTTTCCTTGACTCTTTGTTAAGATATTTTCCGTCCTTTCTTTGGGTTCCTGGAGATTAAACTTTTGCACAGGGAACCAAGAACTGTAAGTATGCTTTCTGATAATCCGGTTTATTCTTTTTTTGTTTAAATTTTTTTTTGTCTACATTTTCAATTGTGCATGATACATACCGTGATCAATTATTGGGCATGCAATTAAGTAGTTTGTTCTGGTGTCACTTCTGGGAGACATCTGGAAAAATACCCCTCAAAATCTGACAAAACGTTGGTTGTAACCTCACCTGTTTGGGTTTACAATTTTACTTAGGATTCGATTTTCTGGTTCCTATCCACTGCTGTGTAGCTGTAAGTGTTAATTTATATCTCATTGGGTATGCACATCAGCTGTGTTTATCCTGAGGACTGCATAATTCATGTCGATTTATTTTGAACCAAGCACCTGGTTATGTTCATATTTATATAGTTAGGTAAAAACATATCTGTCGATTCATGTGGATTCGTTTCAAACCAAGCACCTAGTGATGTTCATATAAGTAGATATATTTATATTGTTATGTATAAACAAAAATCTGTGGACTGATAGCTTCTGTTAGTTGACATGACAAAAGACGATATAGATGCTTAAGAATAAAATAGCAGAATCTTAGTGTCCACACTTGTCTAAAGATTAAAAACTTTCTCCCCACCATGAATGTCATAAAGAAGTAAACTCCATTTAAACCATGTATTCTAACTTTTCAAATCTAAAAAAGCATAATCATAATGGTTTGGCTTTGGAAGATTCCCGGGATATTTATATGCACTTAACTGGTTTATTGTTTTCTAAATGTTTATTGCTATATGCGTCACCATAACACCATAACACTGTAGGCATATATTTATAATTTTTGGTAACAGAAGTAATAGTAATGAATAAGCAATGTATATACCTCAATAGCTTGCTTGGACTTTGTACTCTTTGATAATCTGGTACTCAAAGTACTCGTTTAACTGGACAATAGATATTAAACTAATATCACTTGTGCATTATAAGGTGGGTTTTTTCTATCGTGTGCCCTAAGACCACATGTTAGCAAACTAATTTTTTCTGTTTATTTAAAATGTACTGAATGGATTTTCAATTGAAACTTTGAGTTTGGTTAACACACCATATCACATGCCAAAATGGCACATGTTAGACAAACTCTTGAAACATATACATCAGGTGTTGGTTGCATATAATATTGTACAAAATGCTACCATCCATTTCTTCTATATTTTTTAGTGACTAAAAAAAGATAGATAACCGTTACTAGCTTGTTCCACGCAAACAATTACAAGGTGCATAGGTCAAATATAAAATTTAGACGAAAAGTTTGTATTCTCTAGATGGTCGTGGGAATAACAAGACTTAGGTATAGTCGTATAGAGTAAATTTGTCATGATCTAGGTGCAAAGATGTAATTTGGCACAAACCTAACAGGAAATGCTGCATTTAGTTGTCTTTGTCAATACACAAAGGAAATTGTTCCATTTTTATTGTAGGGAAAGGAGTATATTTTATGAGACATTGATGCTAGTGAAACCATGCTGTTACAGAAACTATATCTACCATCTTGATTTTTTTAAGATCGTCGTCTTTATATATCCATACAGTTCCCGTTATTGGCATTGATGTCTAGGTGTCTTCCCTTTTTCTTAATATGTTTTCTCCGTATAGTTTGTTTTATTCAAATTCTGGACATTTTCTGATATATGATATGATTGTAATTTACAGAGGGAGGACAAACCCATGGTTTTGTGCTTTGTTGCGTTTTCTGATGCCACATGTGCTTTAACTGCTTTGAATGCCCTTCAAGGTTTACCCTTAATCTTCAACTTTATAATTGTAAAATGGATTTTCAATGCTTACATGTAGGGACCACTAGAACTCGACAAAAGTGCTAACGTTTTACTCAGTAAAACATCTTAGTGAAAACAAAAATTACGTTATATGAAAACAGGACATTCTATTTTATGGAATAAGCTATAGAGGGGGCAAGATTGGCGGGTCAGACAGGTTCGGTAAATTTGTTGGTCAAAAACATCTATTAGTACAGGGGTCGAATCGGGCCATACCGGGCTTAGTTGTGATCTGCAAACACTTTTTTGTGCATTTTATTTTGAATACTTGCGGATATTATGATGTCAAAAACATTAAAATAATAATCTGAATATTTTGACAAAAACAATTGAGGCTGTTGTATACATTAAAATTAAAACTTTGGGCGACTTTCACCCGTTTCCCTTTTCACTATCTTTTGAAACTTTTAATTTGCCCGACCTGAAATAAAACGCAAACGAAAATGACCCATTAATAAGTAAATGGGTCGAATTTGCCTCTAGTAACAGAAGTAATAGAACAGAATCTGGGTTTAAGAGTAATCATCAAATTCCATATTTGTGATAAATTTCTTGATGTAGTTTTGATCATGGACGATGGATTCTTGTGCAGGTTATAAGTTTGACAATACAAAACCTAATTCACGAGCCTTGAAGATCCATTTTGCTTCTTTTCCATTTAAACATCCATCAGATGGTGTTGAGCAACGCCGTGCGGTTAAAAGGTAATTGCACATGCATACCAGCTTCATAACCGTAGATTTTGGATCCTGATATATTGGTATGCTGTATATGGTGATAAATCCAAATCGTAATAGCTCATAATTCTACTTTTGAAGTCTAGCAAAGATCGATTAACTAGAGAATGGTCTCTCCTTATAACGGGACTCGGTCTACATATAGTATGTTATGAAGTGTTCGTTTTTGTATATTTGTATATTTGGGCATACACGCTTATATCACGGGTAAAAAAGTTTTAGAAACCAGTTAGAGAACCAGTATACCATGAAATAAGTCTGTTATATGGCCATTGAAGTTAATAAAGTGGGCTAAAATATATAAAAAAAAAAAAAAAAATGTGGCAGTCCTCTTTGAACCTTAGCAAGCAACTGTTGTAAAGATTTAAATATTTGATAAGAGAAATGCTAATTTCTCCGCCTACAAAGCATGCTACACATATGATAACGACATTTGGCAAAAATAAAGGGTCTAACCGAAGAAAGAGAAAACTAAATACACATATGTCTTGATTTAAATATATGTAGCATGTTTTGTAGGCACAAAATGTAGGAGGATATAATATTACTCTTGAAATTATAAGTAACGTTAAACACATTAATTTTTGACCCGACGTGTATGACTTTCCCATGTTGCCACCTCTAAGCGGTAGTCCTAGTTTGTCGACAAACACTTGTAGCGGGGTTCTTCCCGGGTCTTATTCTATGGCAATTGTCTGTGGTGGTGGGTTTGAGAAAACTGAGTTCCAAATTGACTTGTAAGGATTGGTATTCTCGGGTCAACTCATTGATTGGGTCAAACATAAAAATGTCAGACAACAATTGATTATTCATTTGGTAATGAGAAACGTAGTGACAATTTGGTTGGTGGGGGCGTATATTATGAAGACAATGGGGGCAAAGACAGGAATATGGCACTCCATCGTTTATTGTTTGGTAGATAAGATAACCCTTATCACATATGGGAATGTTGAAGATGCTAAGGTTGCGTTTAGTTATAGAAAACGTTTTCTAATTTTCCATTTTTAGTTTTCAAGAAAATGAAAAAAAAAAAATTCTCTAGAAAACCTTTAAAAAGTTTGAAAACGTGTTTAGTCGTCAAATGGAAAACACAAGGAGTTTTCCATTTTAGAAATGGAAAATAGTTGGAAAACTATAAAAGTGAGTTTCTAAGTGTAGTTATAAATTAGAAAACTGAGTTTTCTGTTTTCATGGAAAATGATTTAGAAAAAATCACATTTGAACACGTTTTTTGTTTTCTATGTTTTCCTTGAAACTTTTTCTAGAAAACACTTCTAGTTTTCTCCATCTAAACACACCTATATATAATGTTTGTAAATATATTTATTTCTGATTCGGGGATGGATCAATTTGGTAGTAATAGTTTATCTTTAACGGGTAAAATTAGTTAAAAAAAAAAAGTTATAGTTATAATTGGATTAATTTGAATTTGGATAAACTTTCAACTTTCAACTTTCAACGTCTTCTATTTATAAAAATCAAAAATAAATTAACAATTGTTTTTCCAGTTTTTTGGGGTCAACGCGAAATGATTTGTGTATAAAACGTCCCCATATTTGAGTGATTTGGGCAAATCTCACAGCATATATAATTGCAAGTAAAAGTTATCGATGCAAGCATGAGAGCATGAGTTACGTAGAAGGAAACATATATTCTAGAAATGAGGTAGTGAAAGTAAATTGGTAGGCTATAAAGATGTTTAAAAAATGTTTGAATTAATTACATGTAGTTATGAAGAATGCTATAGAGTTGTTTTATTATTTTTTTGTTTATCAAAAACAAATAATTCTACATTAAAACCAATTAAACTATCTAGCATAAGTTAATATATAGTATTTGTTTTTCATAAATTTAAAACAAAATAAAAATATATTATAAGTTATGGTGTGAAAAGGATACAGAAATTCCGGCAAGAAGCATGCCTGTCCCACACATAATCTCCCAAATGTCAATATCATCCCAAAAAATCAACATCTAAACCACTTTTAATATTCTTGTTTTCACACCTAATCTTTTCTAATTCTCACCTTTTTATAAGGCCAATCATTATAAATATAGTATTTTCATCGACCTCACTTTTGTAGAGTATTGTAAAGTCGTTCGTAGAAAATATTTAGATCTATAAAGGTCAATAAAAACAGAGATGAAATCAAAAATTTATCTTGATAGGATCTTGAAATGACATGTAATGCGTTATTTGAGATTATTAAAAATTTCTTTTTAAATAAGATATAAATTGGTGCCATTCGAGGGCCAAGCACTCCGCCACTACATAAAAACCATCGGTTGATCGACTCAGAAATCAAACTCACTCTACATATAAATGATACGTTTACAAGATGTCTTTGTTAAGGATACTTTCACTAGTTGTGCAATACTCGTGTTAAAACTTATAAAAGAGTTATAACCTTGACGGAACTTGAAAATAACCCTATTCCCATCATATCATTGGCACATAATCCGCAATTTAAAAGGAAAAAAACAAAATAACAGACAATTCCAACAATGTGGTATTCAAACCAATAAATGATTGATTTTGGACATGATGTTTGGGATAACGGTAACTTGTCCTTTTTAAGTTTATAGTCAAATGTTTAAAACAGACTTCTTATAATCAATAACGAAGAACAAGTAATCAAGGAGTAATCTGTTAAATCAATTTCATCAAATTGTTACTTAAATTCAAGAATCTGTGTATAAAACTTGTCCTAAAAACCGCATTTCATCTATAAATCTAATGACAATCGACATTACAAAATTGTAACAAATTTAGCTATTATAATCGATAATGCACAACATAAATAACTAAACGAAAATCCAAAAAACAACTTCTTTTTTTTTTTTTTGTATGCATCTTTTCATCAAGACAAGAAAGATGTACCAGCATGATTATGATGCAACAGATTATGAGCAATCGAATCCCTCGCCTTCATAGCAATAGACGACCTCAATCCAATCTCAGGCACCATTTCATCATCCATTAGTTCAATCATCAATTCGGGCTCGATTTCTTCATTCCTCATTTCACATATATTATGTAAAACACAACAAGCACCTAACACAACCGGCAAATCTTGAAGCTTCACTTCTGTTCTTTTCTGTAAACAAGACCATCTTCCTTTCAATCTTGCAAACGATTCTTTAGCAACTTTTTGTATGTCACCGATTTTCTCATTAAACGCGTGTTGTGTCCATGTTAAATGTGGTTGTGTGTATGGTACTAATACCCAATCCATTAAAGGGTAACCAGCACTACCAACAATCCATACATCTTTCAAAAGGCCGTTATTCGCTCTTTGAAAAAGAGCCGATTTTTCCAAAACTTGATCATCTGGCATCGAACCAGGCCAGCCGATACACACATCAGTAAACACCCCTCTGGGATCAACCACACCTTGAACAGTTATAGAGTAACTCGTCTTTTGATTACGCTCAGTATGTCGTTTGTTGAAATAAGCCGCTACACTTATCTTAGGAGCTATGATTGGTATATGGGTAGTATACATTGATCCAATGACATTAGGTATACCAGAGACCGACCCGAATTCATCTTTAATCATCCTAATCGATTCATCATCAGGCCATTGAAGATACTTAGGCATTAACACATTCTTAATAGCAGAACAAACTTCAAGCACAAGTTTATGACAAGTCGATATCCCTAACCCGAATCTACGTGATACAAGACGCAAAGGCTCCCCAGTGGCTAACCTCCATATACAAACCGCGACACGTTGCCTAACAGGCACCGCGTCACGTAACATTGTGTTTTCCTTGGCAACAACCGAAGTAAGCTCGTTGCATATCAACTCAAAAGTATCTTTCCCCATTCGAAACGCTTTCTTAAACTCTTCGTTCGGAAATTCCGGACTGTTACATTTATCCCACCAATCAGTGGACCTAGTTTTGACCCATAACCGTCGCTGCGGTGTCGGTGTTGGTGTTGGTGAGGGTTTTTCGTCTTGATTTGCTACTATTGATAAAACAGCTGCATTGGTAATAGTACGAGATTTACGTTTCCTGACACGAACAGATTGTTCCAAAACATCGTCTTTATAATCCAACATCATGTTTTTGTTGTTGTTGTGGTTTTGTTGGAAAATGATATGATCTTGTTGTTGTTCTTTATCCCATTCGAGTGACTCGGATTTCTCTTGTTCGTCTATCAAAAGTATTGAAGATAAAATCTCTTTCAACCCTTTTGTTTTAACCGTTTGTTCTTGTTCTTGTTCTTGTTCTTCCTCCTGGTCGTGTTGTTTATTCATTTGTTGAAGTAAAGAATAGTAATCAGTAGTGTCTGATTTCATATACGAAGGCTGAGATTGAAAATGAAAAAAAAGGATAGTATTCAATTTATAATGATATAAGAATAATTATATAAGAATTCAAGGCAAGCGGACAACAAGCTGTGCTGTTACAATAAACGGAGGTGTGAATGGATAAACAAAAAATAATCTGGTTTTGGGTGACGAATAAAGAAAGAAGCCAAATTGAAGAAGAAGACGTGTGAACGGAGGATTGAAAAAATAAAAGAAAAGGAAGATTCGAGGTATGTGTTTTATGACGGTGTGGGAACGCGTTTGGATACTTGGGATTGCTTTTGACTTTTTATTTTATTTTTTTTATTGTATTAAAAGTTACCATTTTTTTTTTCTCTGATAATAATAAATAGCTTGTTGTTAAATAGATTATTTGTATGTCGGTTTCTATATTTGTAATTATCTTACGAGGTTCTCTTTTGTGACAAGATTAGAAAGTTATACACAATTAAATGCCAAATCAAGAAAAAGAATAATAATATTTAAATTACCATTTACAATTTACAAATAGTTATAACTAAAGAAAAATTAAAAACATCATCTTAATTACATGGGAGTTGATATTTATACTTTGAATTTTTTATTCATACACTTATAATTATGTTAAGACAATCATACCCTTTCTCTATTTTACCCTATTTCTTTGTCAATTAACTCCAAACCCAAATTTAAGTAGCCATTATCTTTTCCACTTTTAATTGAGGTTCCTAACGCTTGTGGCTGTTTCTTGGCGACCTTCTATAACCGTCTTCTCTATTCCATTTCTCCTTGTTTGGTTGTTTTTGGTCGGCCTTCCCCATACCATCGTGCTTTTACTGTGCCTCAATTGAAGTTTCACAGTAGTGTCTATATTGAATTGCCTATGTTGGTTTCTAAACTTATTTCGAAAAAATTGCCGGTTTATGATTTTGAAGTTGTTTAGACTATGTCCATTTCCGCTTCCAGTTTGGCAAAGACAGTTGCAGTCTTACTTTTAAGTTGTTTTAAGTGAAACAAACACAAGTAAACAAATATAATTAATGTCTCATTCAATTCACGATATAATTAGTTGACCCGTTTAGACCCGTTTAATTGAATGTTTTAAGCTAGGTATGACACCCACAACTTTGTGAGCGATGGGAAGCGAATATGTGAGACATGGACAAGCGAATCTGTGAGCCATGGAGAAGGAACAATTATGGATGAAACAATCAGATTGACCGTGAAATCAAGAAAAAAAATTCAATGTAACTGAGGCGGCAATGGTGCAAGGAGTCAGAAATAAAGAGGAGATGAGAAACGAGAATGATTTTGGGATAAAGGGTTAATGAGATGAGAAACGAGAATGATTTTGGGATAAAAGGTTAATGGTAAAAGTATCATATAAAATAGTATAAATTAAGTGAAGGGTATAATTGCCTATTTAAAAACTTTTTAAATATAAGTAAATGAATAAAAACTCAAAGTGTAAAAATCAACTTGGTCGAAATAATAAAATGGTATTGTTTATTATTATATGACTGTTCAAAAAAGAAAAGTATATGTTTTTCTTTAAATAACACAAAAACAAAATCAATATATGAAAGGAAAATTAAAAAGAAATCATGTTTCCCTCCCTGACAAGTTTTAGATCTCGATAAAAATACATTTTTGGTTTGGTTTCGAACGATACAACTATAATGAATGATTTTCAATTAAATTTGATGGTTTTGTGTCCACAATCGGAACATGAGAATATTCAATGACCCGGCAGGGTCAAACCAACATGAGGCAGAAACTCGTCCCACATACGGTTCGGTTTCGTTGTTTTATCATGTTTTAGAACTCGAAGAAAATAAGTTTTTTATTTGCTTTAAACAAAAAAATATGTAACTATAAACGATTTTCAATTCAAATCAACTTAATTCTTATTTTAGATTTAAAAAAAACTAATATCAAAATTTTAATTATAATTTGTTGATATACTTAGAAGAGAACAAAAAATGTTAATAGATGTTAGATTTTTAATATTTTAATTAAATTAATTAAAATATACATTTTGCTATATGTTTTATTCGTCTCAAATAAATACCTATATTACTATAAAATTAGTAGTTACTCGTTATGTACTTGAAAATATCCAATGTTTTATTTAAATTATGAATAATTTTTTTAATTTATTTAAAAGAAAGACTTTGGTATCAAAGTTTTAATCTAGTTGAGAGTGGATTTAGATCTTAATGTTTAAGATGGGTCAATCTTTTCATTTAATTAATTGATTTCTATTCCAAATCAATATTAAATTTGTTCAAACTTGATAACGATATTACATGTTCAAATAAAATAAACCTGATATCATGGTTGTCTAAAAGAGTAAAGTAAAAGTTATACTTGAAATAAGTCAAATTTCACCTTTTATTAAATGAAACTAATACTTTTATTTGATATTTTATGACCGATATTTATTGTTTCTAAACATTTACTATTTTTGATATGCTTGTACTTTTTTGGGATGAATAAATTTGAAAAATATTTAATGTTTAAATAAAAATAAATAAATATTCTATCGGATGATAACTAGTGATCATGATCACCGTACATATTCATATATAATCGTCTAACATCGGTAAAATTCAAATGTCCATAAATCACCCTTATAGATTGATATCCAGAATTGTGATCTTTTTTTGTCACAAATGTGGAGTCTGAATGTTTGCGGTGGTTGTACTACCCGAGCCTAAAAAAAAAATATATATATATAAATTAATTTTGTAAATAACGAAATACTATAAAATGCCGTTAATTTTTCATCTAACCCTAATCGAATCATCAACCTCAACTTATTAGATCATAACCTGAAAAACTCTATGTGTCTAAACCATGCCCGACTTCTAGTTATTTGATTATTCATTTTATATATACCAGCCAAATATTTACTACTAAATTATACTTTAAAATATCTTTTGATAAAATGTCCAAAAAAGATCATATAAAATCTTATTTTTGACTATATAGGTATATGTAAAATAATTTAATACCAAAACGAATTACAAAATTTAATTTAGTATGTGTAGGGATTATTTACGGCAAGCTAGTAACCGAAACTCAGTTAAGAATACATCGATTAAAGAGTTAAAAGATTGTACAATGTTGTTTAAAACTTTGCAAATGTATTATCACCAAAAATAATCCAATTGATAAAAAGAGAATAAGTTGATTTTCTGACTAAAGTTAAACCGGTTACAAAACACAAAATAAGTAAATTTTCTAGAAACAAACTAATGTCTTCGGATAAAAATCGAATTTGTAATATTTTTGATACCAAAGTATATTATTATTTTAAGTTATTTTCTGACATTTTTACCTATGTTATTTTATGTTATTTTGTCGAATATCTATTAATAATTTGAGGATAATAGAAGGTAAACAAATACAATTTGTCGATATGTAATTTTAAAGATAAATAAGCTTTTTATGTATGTCTACATTTTATAAACAAAATATTGAATTCTACATTTGTCAATATGTCAATAAGTAATTCTAGAGATAAATAAGCTTTTTTTATGTATATCTTCATTGGTGGCCATACTTCTAATGAAAACAACACGATGTCTAAAGCTTTTCATTGTGTTTGTTACACCTATTTATGGGTTTGCTGACGAAGGAAAAATCGAGTTCTACACGCCTCATTAAAAGAAAAGGACCTTGTAATTCATATTGATATGTTTTCTAGCGTTCAAATACTATTTTTTTTTATGAATGTCTAGTAGGAGCCCTCGGATTGGATCAAGTTGGATTGGTTGGTTGTTGAAACGCCGCTCGATGATCATGGAGGGTTAGCAAGGGGGAGCAAATTGGTGTTGTGTTGGCTAAATATTGAGTCGATAGATATGTAGACTTTTTTTTTTTTTTTTTTTGTGTAGTTGCATTTTTCCTTTTTTTGGGTCCTTCTGTTTGTGGGGTGAGTGTACTTTTTAGCTCTTTTGCCAAGTTCTTTTTGTTAATATATCTTCGCTTAAAAAAAAAAAAAAAAACAAAACTTAAGGCATATGTAAATGGTAAATGTATCTTTAATTATTTAATATATAATAAAAGATGAGTCTTAAATTCCAGATGATGAAGTAAGATCCCTAGATGTGTTAACTTGTTTGATTTCAGCCGTTAATTCAGTTGATGATGTCATGAAAGACTATTTTCATTTTACATCCTCTTACAATACATAATTACATTTTCTCTTTTAATCGATTTCCACTAAAATAAAAACATAATTATAATTTATTTATGGAATCGCTCAATTTGAACTATGATTTACGTTATTGTTATTATATAATTTCCTAATACAATATATATATATATATATATATATATATATATATATATATATATATATATAATAAGGATCAAGTAAAAAGGTTTGAAAAATTCTGGGACACAGAGGATAAAAAAGAACAAAAAATGACTGGAAACAAAGTAAAATGAATAAACTTTGGAGAGTTTTAAAAACTTAACTGCGACCGGACATTTATACACCCTCTGACCGGAGAAATTCGTATCAACGGCAAGTTAGTCATTGAATTTGCCAGCTTAAATCAAATACAACCATCAACTACCTTATAGATGAAGGCACGTGAGCGGCAAGTGAAAGCTTCAATCGACAGCTGGATAGGTCAACTATAGTTTCTAATAAATATAAACGTAAAGATATAAAACGTCTAATATTCTTTCTTATAATAACTTAAAATCTACATAAATATAAAATTTATGATTTAAATTTTATGTTTATGAGACATTAAACTAACATGGTATAACATATTAACCCGAACCTTAACTATGTTAGCAAAACTAAACTAAAAAATATATACATGACAAATACAAGATTGGTCGACAATTTAATTGCGGCTGCAGTTATGTTGGACCGGATCTAAAATACTTGGACCGGGCACCGACCTAAAATGCTGGATTGCAGCATTTCCACCTCCATTTTCAACGCGGTTACCAACCTACAACTCTCTATCTTGTTACATCTCTAAAATAACATATACTTAAATTTCTGTTAAATATTGAATTTATTAATTATAATCTTATCAGTCATTAAATAATCGTACTACAACCACTAGAAAATAATATATACTTAAATTTCTTTTAAAATATTATATTTTATTAATAATCGTCTTTACATCTAGAAATCATTCTAGAATTTTAATGAAATCGTTTAATATACAAAATTTTAAATGCATGTCATCAACACTATTTGAAAAAAAATACTAATATAAAATCCACACTATACAAAGAGAAATTATATTCGATAAAATTACACTATCGTAATGGTTTATGGTAGTTTTTCATTCGTCTTAAGATAAGTAATAGTTATCGTTCGGGCCTTCAACCTTTCGATAAAAATAATTATGTGGTAAGAGTTTTTTATTCGGCCTTACGAACCAGAAAATGAATTATGCAGTAACTGTAGAAAATATTGAATTGGAATTGTGGGAAAAATATTATTGATTGATGATTAAAAACAATTACAACGAGGAAATATTTATAGGCTAATACACGTTTTATGGTTAAACAAGGAAAGATTTTATGGATAAACAAGGAAACCATAATTCTAGCCTTAAATCACTCGAAAGATATGATGTGAAACTGATCTCTTGAAGATAGGGACATGATGTGAAACTGATCCCGTCCTTTTATTTAATCTTTTATTTTTAACATTCCCCCACAAGTTGAGTAGTAGGGTTCCCAATGCTCAACTTGTCAAGACAATGAGCGAAAATCTTTCCGTTAACCGCCTTTGTAAGAAAATCTGCGAGCTGGTCTTTAGATGAAACAAAAGGGAGTTCGATAATCCCATCCTCAAGTTTTTCTTTGATAAAATGCCTATCAACTGTTCAATCGTGTTGAACCGGATTTTCTGAGATCTGGATAGCAGCTTTGTTGTCACACATAATCTTACTAGCTTCCATTGGGGGATATCTGATAATAATTTTCGTAGCCATAGAACTTCTGCTAGACCTCGTGCTATCCCTCGAAACTCAGCTTCAACACTTGAGAGAGCGACTACCTTTTGCTTTTTACTTCTCCAGGTAACAAGATTTCCTCCCACTAGTGAAAAATACCCTGATGTAGACCTCCTATTACCTTTGTCGCCTGCCCAGTCAGCATGAGTGTAAGCATCTATTTTCATGTGCCCATGTGATTTGAACAAAACTCCATGTCCAGTGGTTCCTTTGAGGTACCTAATAATCCGTAAAGCTGCTTCCATGTGTTGAGCTTGTGGTTGATGCATGAACTGACTTATGGCTCCCACTGCATATTCAATATCTGGCCGAGTATAAGCTACGTAAATGAGTTTTCCCACCGTTCGCTGATATCTTTCTTTGTCTGTCTGTTCAGCTTCGTCTTCCGTAAATAATTTCTGGTTGGCAATCATAGGAGTATCAGCAGGTTTGCAATCTAACATTCCCGTTTCTGCTAGTAAATAGAGAATATACTTTTGCTGACAGATGAAAATCCCTGACTTGGATCTTAGTACTTCGATTCCAAAAAAATACTCGAGTCTGCCCAAATCTTTCATTTCGAATTCTTTAAACAAGTTGGTCTTCAATTATGACATTTCCTCCGAATCATCTCGTGTAATAATCATGTCATCAACATAAATTATTAAGCATGTTATGAGTTTACCTCTCCGTTTTAGAAATAAAGTATGGTCGGAATTGCTTTGATTATAGCCATATTTCTTCATTGCTGTGGTGAACCGACCAAACCAAGCTCGTGGGGATTGCTTTAGACCATACAATGATTTCTTTAGCCGACAAACTCTTCTGGACTCAGAACTATCATGGATTCCAGGTGGGTTTTCCATATAGATTTCTTCCTTTAACTCTCCATGTTGGAAAGCATTCTTAACATCAAACTGGTGCAATGGCCAATCCTTGTTTGCTGCAACTCAGAAGAGAACTCTAATAGTATCGATTTTTGCTACTGGTGAGAAGGTCTCGCAGTAGTCTATTCCATACGTCTGAGTGTACCCCTTTGCAACTAACCGAGCTTTATACCTTTCGATTGACCCATCGGGTTTATACTTGATAGTAAACACCCAACGACATTTGACAGGTTTCTTTCCTGGTGACAGTTCACATTCTTCCCAAGTTTCATTTCTTTTTAGAGCTTCCATTTCAGTACTTATTTCTTCCCTCCATTCCTTATACTTAAGAGCTTCTTCAACGTTGGTCGGTATTCTTTCTAAACAGATGGCGTTTGCAAAGGACTTGGCTTCCGGAGCTAAATTTCTTCTTGCGATATTTGCAACTGGATAGTTTGAACCTCGTGAATTTTTTTCAGGTGAGTATCTGTTGGGTGGAATCCCCCTAGTTGATCTAGGAGGAAGATCATACCGAGCTGGTTCAGTAACACTAGGAATTTCCATTTCAACCTGTTGCTCATCATCGCACATATCAGAATTATTTGAAATATCCGGAGATTGAGAACCACTTACCTCGGATATCAGTTGAGGAGGATCATTATTATTGGCAGTGATACTGTCTTCAGGGTCTTCAGGACTATTAGATCTATCAGGAACGGGTGTATGAGAAGGAGAATCACACACTGGTGGTGCCCAACTTATCAATCTTAATACGTCATCGTCATTTTCCCCCTGACCATGAAGATGAGTGTGATAAAAGAACTCAGTTTCAAGAAAGTCACAGTTCATTGTTGTGAACATGTGACGCTTACTCGGGTTGTAACATCGATATTCGTGTTGATTTACACCATACCCCAAAAATACACATTTCTCTGCACATGGATCAAGTTTTGAACGCTCTATTTTTGGTATATGGACAAAAACAGAACATCCAAAAACTCGAGGTTCGAGGGTTAGGGTGGATGGCAGTTTATGGAAATGTGACAATGTTTGGATAGGAGTTTTTAAGTTTAGATCTCGTGTTGGAAGGCGATTAACAAGATATGTTGCAGTTACAAGAGCTTCTGGCCAAAACGTCTTTGGAACTTGGGATTCAATCATAAGAGCACATGTAATTTCCAATAAAAAACGATTTTTCCTTTCTGAAACCACATTTTGTTCAGGCGTGTGAGCACACGAGGTTTGATGAATGTTTCCCCGTGTTTGACAGAAGGTTTTCATGGAATTGTTACAAAATCCCCCCCCCCCCCCCCCCCCCCCCATTATCTGATCTGAGAATTTGGATTTCACTTTTGAATTGGGTTTTGACCATGTTACAAAAGGATGTGAATTTCGTAAAAACTTCAGACTTATTTTTTAAAAGATAAGTCCACGTCATTCGAGTACAATCATCGATAAACAACAGGAAATAGCGGAAATTTTGTCCCCCTTCAATTTTAGCCCCCAAACATCAGAATGAATTAATAAAAAAGGTGAATCAACTTTAGTATTATTCGGTTTAAACGTATGTCTATGACTTTTTACCAAAATACAATTGTCACAATGAAAAACTTTATTCTTAGGAAATAAATGCGGAAACGACTGACGTAAATAACCGGTGGACGGATGTCCCAATCTTCGGTGCCATAACCATGCTTTCCTATCATTTGAACTATGAGCAAGCATAACAGTGCCTTGTTGAGTAACTTCATCTACATAATATAGTCCTTGTCTCTCAGTACCACGTCCAATGATCTTCCCCGTCCTGATATCCTGTAAAATGCAAAAAGTGGAGTGCATTAATACCACACAATTTAATTCCTTCGTAACGTGACTAACGGATAATAACTTGTGAGATAACGATGGCACATAAAGACATTTAGAAAGTCGTAATTCTTTTGATATTTCAATAGTTCCCCCTCCTTAAACTGGGAGAGTTTCCCCATTAGCCGTGTGAATTCGTGTTTTATCAACTCTCGAGTTTGACGTTAGATCGGTTATATCAAACGTCATTGTATCAGTGGCACCACAATCAAAAATCCATGAATTACACTTGGCGTTTTTTGTTGCAACATGAGCTTTTCCAGATCGGGAAAAAACATTCTCCTTTTTTAAATCATAAGCGTTTAACATGTCGAGTAAATTTTTATTAAGACGTTTCGGATTTAAAAAAGAGTTATTAACCGGAAGAGTTGTTTTGGATAAATCATTAAAAGGAGGGTTTGGCTTAAAATTACCAAACCCTATACCTGTTTCGGATTCACCGCTTCCCTTCTTTCCTCCGCCGCTAATCTCGCCGCTGCCTACGTCGTTGCTTTCGCCGTTGCCTGTGGTGGTGGTCTCCTGATTGCCCACGGCGGCAGCAACTCTTCCAATCTTGGAGGTTTTGTGGTTATCATTCCACCATTCTGGATATCCAACAATCTTAAAGCATTGTTCTTTGGTGTGTCTCGACATACCACACTCTTCACACTTGAGCTTGCTTTTATCCACCTTTGATTGAGCCCGGAATGACGATTTTTCTGACCGATGGTTCTTGGAGACGAGCCCCGCTCCATCTCCGGTGGTATTGAGTCCGGTCGCCACACCCATATCTGCCTCATGATTACCGTCAATAATAGCTTGGTGAGCTTTTTCCTTTCTTACTCTAGCATAAGCGGTTTCTGGGGATGGAAGCGGATCATATCGGAGGATTTCCCGTTTAATGGGGTCATACCTCCGGTCAAGTCCGTTTAGGAATTGGAACAATTTGGTTTCGGATCTAACTTTGTTATATGTTGCTATGTCGGCGGTGCAAGTCATCGGGTTTGGATCCCTTCGATCAATTTCTCCCCGAATTCCTTGCATCCCTATCCAGAACTCTTCCAAAGGTAATTGATTTTGTTTAAATTCATTGGCTTTAACATGGAGATCGAAAGTTTGCAATTTATCTTTACCGCTGCTATAAGTAACCGCCAGGGCTTCCCATAGTGATTTTGCTGTGGGAAATTCGGTAAGGTTGCTTGCAATGCTTGGTTCTATGTTCTGAATTAACCACGAAAACACCACGAGATCGTTTTGTTCCCACTGATCATAGTTTTCATCAGTGATGGCAGGAGGATTTTGGGTAAGGTGGTTAAGGTATACTTTCGATTTCCCCTCTATGGATACTCGAATCATTCGAGCCCATAACGAATAGTTATTGCTGGTCAGATTTAGGCTAATTTTGAGTTGGTCGGAAGGGTTTGGTTTTGGGTTTTGAAATTGATTTTGAGCTCCATTACGAAGCAAGTTTGCTAGTTGGATAACAAGATTATTATTGTCTGCCTCAGACATCTTGGTAGATATGGGAACGGGTTCTTGGATCAAGAATACCGCTCTGATACCATGTAGAAAATATTGAATTGGAATTGTGGGAAATTTTTTTATTGATTGATGATTAAAAACAATTACAATGAGGAAATATTTATAGGCTAATACACGTTTTATGGATAAACAAGGAAACGATTTATGGATAAACAAGGAAACCATAATTCTAGCCTTAAATCACTCGAAGATAGAGATATGATGTGAAACTGATCTCTTGAAGATAGGGACATGATGTGAAACTGATCCCGTCCTTTTATTTAATCTTTTATTTTTAACAGTAACTGGTTATGGTGGTGCGCCATAATTATTTTTATTTATATACGGTAACGAATTTTGTTGATGTTTCGTTTCACAATTAATATGTTGACTGTAACAGTTCATGATCTGATCATCACATATTAAACTCATTGTCGTTGGATACTTTGCAGTAAGCTCATTTGATTGTGTTAGAAAATAAATTTCGTTCGGTCGTTCGATAAAAATACCATTTATATGTTGTGTCTAATAGTTTTGGTTTCAACCGTGTTCAATTCATGCTATAGAAACAATTATTCGGTAATGGTTTCAAATCCAGATCTTTAAACATATTAAATTATTATATGTGACGCTTAATAATAAAAAATTAATTCACAGTTACATAGATGGGAATGAGATGTAAGCAATTATTTACATTGAAATTTGTTTTTAAGAAATTATAAACCTCATTAATTATATTTTAATTTAGTTGAAGTCAAAAAATAAAAAGTAAGGAAAGTGAGCTAAAAAGAAAGAAATTGAGCTGACACATTCAATTATATTTAGATAACAAATAAGGGTCATTTTAGAAATTTTCCTCTTAAATTTTAACTTTAAAAGTTAAAAGATCCAAATGTTTTACATGTAGTATACAAATGTTTTACATGTAGTATAGATGTACGATGTAAACAAAGTCTTTGGGTTTGTGTTGACCAAAGAAAGTAAACAACCTAGATACTTAATTAGCTCATTTGATGGTTATAACTCGTATTTTGATCTAGATGAAAATGACAGTAAGCTTTTAAACTATAGGTAATAAAATGCTTCGATTTCTAACTACCATTTTGCAACTTGCATTGATATCCGTCCCGTCCATATCTTGTTACGAATATGACTGACTCACCAGATTAAACCATGACTAGATCGAATTATGGCCATATATTGTATATGAAACAAGTTGTGACACTAAGGTGTAAGGATAGTCACAAATAAACCCTAAAAATGGGTACTTACATCTCTTAAAGAAAGATATATAAGGTCCACTAACAACCTGTAAGAAATTACATTAACAGTTACAAGTTTTAACCAAATCACAAACTCGACGAAACTGTGACCATAATTGTATCATTGCACAGCTGGGTCAAACCTCCGAATTAAGATCTAAATGGATTGACTGGAAAAATATGATCAAGTAAGAGAACTTCCAGCCCATTCCCGTTCTCGTTTCTTTTGCTTTGCTAGCATCTTGTTGAATTTTTCTTTTCCATTCTCCAGAAGTGGGTCATGCACTACATAGTCATTTGGATCATTCCTACGTGTCATACTATCCTGCAAATGATTTAAGAAAAGAGAGGAAAAACAATGCATCAGATAACAATAACCGGAAATATAATATATTTAAACATATGTGAAGCCACTAAAGACTTCGACAGAATGCATCTAATTTAAGACTAAATCTCAGATGTCCGGGAAGTTATGGTTTAATATTATTAATTTGTTTCTTTATTTGTTATTCAATGATCATGTAAACTAGTTTCAAGTGTAAAAGGAACCAGAAAAAGCTAAGGTCGTCACTTCGACCCATTTATAGGTAAAATGGTCAATTTGGTTTTGGGTTATATTTGATCTCAAACAGGTCAAATGGATAAAACTTAACAAACTAAAACGGAAATATGTCAAACGGGTCAAGTCACCTGCAGTGAGTTTATGTGGCATTAGTTTGCAATGAAGCACCAAGGGTGACAGTTTAATAGTTAGGTTAAACGGGAATGTGAATCAATTTATAAAATCACAGCTTCTTTGCAGATACAGAGAATCCTCAAATTTGAAAAAAAAATAAAAAATTGATCAAATACCATGCCCGTTAACCAAATACAATTCATCATTTACATTCCAATTCCCTTACACCTCTTCAACCATTTCATTAAAAGAAGAAAAAAAAAAGCTATATTGCGACTGAAAATTTCTAATAATAGAGTTTTTGTAATCTAACATAGCACATTAATTATTTATAAAATTAAGACGAAAAAAACACAAGTATTTGCAAGTCAAACCAACCTAATCCGTCTTATTTTGATGGAGTTTGAGCTACATGATTTGACATGTGACCCAACCCTCTCTACCCGTCTATTTGACACCAAAATAAACAGAGGATAAAAGTTACCTTCTCAGGTGCAAACTTCAGCTTGACCGTGGACAAGTCTATCCGATTTTCTTCAGTTTTGGATTCACCATTAGGTGATGCAGGTCGTTTGAACATAGATGTTTTGAACTTCTCCAGCTTGGCTAGCTTCTACATGAGATAAATGAACATAGTTGAATAAAATTTGACTATTAGTTTAAATTATATTAAAATGTGATCATATTTGACACACTAACTATTTATCGGAAAAAAAAAAACTAGAACATTGGACGCGTTTTGATCCATACAGAAAATCCCGTTACCCAGCCCGTCTAATTTGCCACCTCTAGTGGTTCTGTAGAAAAGGCAATACATGTTATGTCTCTCTCTCTCTCTCTCTCTCTCTCTATATATATATATATATATATATATATATATGAAGGGAGTTGCCATGACATACATCTTCTTCCTTTCCTTGACGTCTGCGTTTCTTTTGCTTCTGTAATTGTCTTTCTCTTTCATGTTCATTTAAAAGCTGCAAATCCGCATCAGCATTGTTCATACGTTCTGCTCTCACGTCTGATCCAATTCCTTTTTTTGTCAAACTCAGCTTATTTACTTTAGGCAGGTCATCACGTCCTTCTGCTTTTGATCTTTTAGGAAATAAAACAATACTCTTTAGATGAAGGAACGCATCAAGCAGATTAAATGACATACAAGAGAATCATTGTTCAGTAGAGGTAGCAGATGGGCAGGTTTGGGTAAAGACAGGCCACTTTTTAGTACGAGATGAAACGTGCCGGTGACATGCAAATACTTTTTGTCAAATTTTTATTTTCATTATGAATAAACAAAATTATTACACTAATAGTCAAAATCTTTACGTAAACCACTCTAGGAGGTTCTATGCATTAATAATTGACTTTGGGCTACTTACCACCTGTTAGCTATTGATTTATTGATTTCTTTGATCTGTTTGAGATTAACACAACCGAAAACAACCCACTCATAAGTATATCGGTCAAAACTGCTACCTCTAGTTTGAAATTACCCAAAATAGAACATAGATGCAGTCGAGTAAATTGCATATCAAAGTGAATAAAGAAACCAAAATATTTCAAAAATCATTTGGAACTATATTAGATATAAAAAATTATATTATAGAATACCTTGGAGGAGACTTTTCACGGCTTGCAGGCTTTAAACTCTCTAACAATGCACAGAGAAATCAAGAAGTTAGAAATCACAAAGCTAGAAGATGCAAAAAGGATGAGATATTATTATGTTTCACGGTCTATTAGGTGTTTCAAGACACAATTACAGTTTTTGAGACTTGGTGTAAATAGAATATTGCAGCTTGCCAAATGCCAACATATATGACCCAAACAATGTACTAAAACCTACTCTCGCAAAACCTCACACATGTATTCAAAGAAACTGATAAGTCTCTAATTTAATTATTTAAGTTCGGCTTCCTTGTATATACACTTTTTACCCATGGAGATATAATGATATTACATTGTGCGTCTCCAAGAAAAGACGTGATGAAGTGTCTGTGTTTTGAAGGAGTAATATTAAAGTGAAGTCTTGTGAGTTACCTTTTTCTTTATTGATTTAAAAAATTTAAGATTATGTAAAACTATGTTACTATATTATTATTTTACTAATATAAAATCAAATACTTAATCAGAGGCCGCTCAAGACCTTTAAAGGCCTAAAGCGAACCCAAAAAATAGGGTCTTTTCAAGTATAATGTTTTATTAATATATCAGATTGATTTTTCTAGATTTTTGATATAAAATTTATAATTAAATATTTAAAATAATTTGCATAAAATTCTTTTCCGGTCAATAAAATAGTGTGTTGATCATAAATAGTTTGTGTTTAAAGTGGCCCTAGGATGAACGTTAAGGCTAAACAACAATACAAGGGAAATAATTGGAATGATGGTTGGTTACATCATTTACCTAAAAGTCAGTTGACTAGGTTTTATCTGAGGATAAACAGTTAGCAACTTCTGGGTGTAAATTACCTTTGTGCCCTTTTTTCTTGGATGGTATATCCCCAAGCTCCTTCTTTTTATCAAGTATCTGTCGACGCATTCGTGCATCGAAGTTTGCTTCGTCATCATCGCTGACATCATCAAAATCAGCATCCGATGCCTTGGGAAACTCTTCCTTCTTGGAGCTTAGAGCTCCTCTAACACTCATTTGTAAATCTCTTCTTGCTTTATCTTCTGCTGGATTCTGCAGCAGTAAAGTACATAGTAATTAAAGTTTGTTTATTTCAAGCAATGTAAACATATGCATCAAACTCAACATGAACCATAAATAAAACAAATGCACGTTATATTAACCTAGATTCTTATGCTTCACTGCAACTAAAGTTTACCTCCGTTTCCTTACAATATGTTCTTTTGGTCATCTTACATTTTTAGGCATTAGGTTTTTAAGGAATCATAATTCATAACTATACTTTTATTTGTACTTACTGATTCTCTTGCATTTTCTTCTTTCAAGAGACGAGGATCATTCAATACATCATGACTACTTTTAATCTTAATATTTACAGCTGCCAGTTCTTTTTCCTCTTCTTGTGCTTCTTCTCCAAACGACAGCAAATTCAACTTTCTGGATTAAAAACAAAAATCACATGATGAAGAAATTTACAGAAAAACGTAATATCTAATAACAAAATGTATTACTTTGTAGCCTTCTTTTTTGTATCTTTGTTGCCAGTTTCTGTGGTAGTTGATGGTAAAGACTTTGCAGGTGCAGCTCTTGGAAAAATATCATCAAATGGGTTCCACAACACCTGAAGTTTTAATAAAAGTATTAATGATCCATCACAGTTTCAACAAAACTGACATTTATAAGAAAAAAAATAATTTACAATCATTAGTAGATATGGTCAAGATTAAATGCGTCATTTTTGACCTATTAACCAATGAATAGGTCGGATTCAGGTTGTGTGCTATCTTTAACGGGTCAAACGATGAAACGAGTAAATTGAAGCATAGGTTTAAAAAGGAAAGGGGTTACAAGTCACCAAAAGTGTATTTTTACTGCATAAAATCCCTAAATCATTTTTATATAATTAGATTATTATTCAAAAAACAGATAGCTACTGTAATTATATTTGACCAACTTAACATTTAGAAAGTTGAGATAAATCGCATGTTGAGTTTATAGTTCATAATCACGTTATTCATGTATAATAATATACACTTCTACACACGAGTCAATCTTGAAAGACTTTCCAACTGCTACCCGACATAGCAAAAGATACAATAGAAAACAACATAAAAAATGTACCTCGATAGAAAGTATTTTTGGAGGAGAATCCAGTGGTCGGTCATCTTTATCAGTTTCAATATCACCCAAATTTAACAAATTGTATAATGAATCTCCAGTGACCTATAACCAAATAAAAATCATTAATATATACTGTAATATATAAAGATGCAGGCAGTAATATGCATCGGTGAACATGTAGTTACCTTTCCAAATATAGTATGCTTTTTGTCAAGCCAATCACACCGATCCAAAGTAATGAAGAATTGACTTCCATTTGTATTTGGTGAATTGGAATTTGCACATGCAACTAAACCCCTGTGGGTGAATCTAAGACGTGAATGGAACTCATCAGCGAATGTGCCACCGTATATACTTTCACCACCTGAATTAAGGAGAAGAAAAGTTGAGAGACTACTAAAAGGGGGTCGACTTCTATTTCCATTACACTATGTTATCAAACTCATATCCATACTAATATCTAACCAACAAAGTGATTTACCTAAAGATCTCACTTCCTGTATAGCTCAATGTATATCCCTAGTCCCTCCAAACTATCTCAAGTTAAAGAGAAAACGGGGGAAAACGAAACCTTGTTTTTTTTTTACAAGTTTCATAAACCTATATCTCATACAGTAAACAAATAAGGGGGTGTTTGTTTCGGCTTATTAAACGGGCTTTTGAGCTTATGTAAATTTTCATAAGCTTATAAGCTCACTTTTTCCGGCTTATGAGCTTATGGCTTATTTAAAGTCATAAGCTCAACTTAATAAGCTCATAAGCCGAAAACAATGGGCTTATGAGCTTATGAAAAATTACATAAGCTAATAAGCCGGTTATATAAGCCGAAACAAACACCCCCTAAGTAAAACCGTAACAGATACTAGCGCGTGAATACTATATAGTAAAAGATGGATAATACAGTAAACCCTTAGTTAATAATAATATGAATTAATTAGGAAGAATGAGTAAGTACCTGTGCCGGTACCAGTAGGATCACCACCTTGAACCATAAACGACTTAATAATACGATGGAAAATAGTGTTGTCATAGTATCCATCAACGCACAACTGAATGAAATTTCTGACGGCTTTGGGTGCCTCTTTTGGCCATAATTCGATGTCGAGTGGGCCGTAATTGGTTTGGATTATCACTTTGCCCTTAGTCGGTGGTTCTGATACGTATATGGACGACATTATTTCTCTGCACACCAACTGTTTGTGTTAATGTCTAGCCGGGAAAACCCACCTTTCACCACCGAGGTGGAATCTGGAAAATGCTTTCTCTATAAATTTATTGATTTTTACAATATATTTGGGTCAGAATAATATTTTTTTAGTGTAAAAGGACCGATTCTTACAAGTTTAACAATGTTATATTACGATGGTGTTTGTTTGGTTTTTTAAATTTAAGAACCATTTGGTTTAGTTTTATATACGTTTGGTTTTGTTTTTCGCTTTTTAAAGCCGAATATAGTTCGATTTTGTTTTTAATCAGTTCTTTTAGGTTTGCGTTCAACTTTATAAATAACAGTCCCTCTTTTTTTTTTTTTCTTTTCAAATAAGTAAATGTGACTTAAATAATTTACAATTATTTAGCTTAAAACTTTTTGTCATATTATTTATAATTATTTTAACCTAAAGAAGAAACTCTGATTATAAAAATTACACATAAAAAGTTTATAGTTTAATCATATATTTCAAATCAGTTTTTGTAATGAAACCCAAACCGAACCGTCACTTTCTCCTTTGGTTTGTTTTTCCGGTTTGATGTTTCCAAATTTGATTAGGTTTTTCCATTTTTTTAGCTTACAAATTATTTAATTAGTACCTCCAACTTGATGCAAATAATATCTTAAAATACACAGAGTGTCAAAGTAATATGTAGAGAATGAATGTGCATATATCTTTAGTTTTTCCAAAAAAACTCAAGTATTATTAAACTAACAAAACCAACAAAAAGACTACACAACCAGCCCCAAAAGTAGATAACTTATAAAGAGAGAAAACACACAACCAACCAACTAACTAATCTGCATACAACAATCACAACCACGCTAGCACAAACGGAAACTATTTGTAGGGCAGAAAGAAAAAATAATGGCAAAAACTCAAACCATAAATACATAACCACAACAACCTCAAAAGAACTAAAAAGAAAAAAAATGAGCAAATGAAGTTGGAGTAATAAACAATGCCCAAACAATTTTGGAGAATATGGGAGTCTTCGTGCTTCGTTTTTCTAGAAAATGTCTCAAGACATGAAAAATAATGTTTAGATTAAATGGTCCAATGTCAAGGTTTCTTTTGAGACATGCAGATTGGGTATTGGTAGTTTGAAATCTCTTAACCTCGCATTACTTTAGAAATGGCGATAGAGGATGGCTTCTGACCTGAATGTTTTATGGGTTCGTTTAATTAAGCCTCTTCATGGACAAGACAAGAAGGTGGTTTCGATCAACAAGGATGTAAAATGATGACGTACCATCGGTAAGCCGATAGAAGTCTATCGGCTGAACCGATGGTACGCCGAATGATGTAATCAGCTTGGCACAACCTTCGATAAAAAGAATCTAAGTAACATTTATTATCCGAAGAACATCCTAAGGACCAGGAGGCCGAAGGATGACTTCTCGACAAAGAGTCAATACTTCAAAATACCTTCAGGATAAACAAGGTGTTGTACTAACAACACGCTATTATCCGAATCTCAGGGCCTATAAATACCAAGCTCACACTTCACTTCAAGGGTAACGTTTACACACACTATACACTCTTACTTTATATTTTATCCCTTACTCTTCGATATCTTACTCTCACGCCCGAGGTAAACCAGGGGACCATCCCCGCTCCGTTTACTCGTGTGTTGCTTGCTTGTGCAGATAGTCTTAAGATCGAAGATAAGAATCAGGCTGAAGGTCTTCATCGGATCAGCTCTTCCGGATCCGAACCTTCTACCCCCTTGTGTTTGTGATATTCCGGTGTCGCAACATTTGGCGCCATCCGTGGGACTACAACATGGATTTTACAGCAAATACTTCAGGAAGTCATAGGGAACCGATAGTCGAAGATGAAACTCCAAGAAACGACCAGCATGATAAGGAGAGAGCTACCGGGATCTCGGAGGAGTTCCTGGAAAAGAATTATGACGCGCTCAAGGCCATGTTAGAGGAACATGACCGAAAGAAGAAGAAAGATCATTCCCGAAAGAGTCCTCCGGTGGCTCGAAAGATTATCTATTCGAGCGACTCTGAGCAAAACGATAGTGACGAAGAAGATGATCTGAGCCTTCCTTATCAATCAGATTTCGCTTCCAAGTTCACCAGAAGGATCTCAACATTCGCGATGCCTCGAAAGGCGAAGATGCCTAGCATTGTGCGTACCTACGACGGAAGTGGTGACCCAGATGACCATTTAGCAATCTTCTCCGGCGCAACTGATACCGAAGGCTGGCCTATGCCAATCTGGTGCCGAATGTTCGCTCAAACCTTTTTCGGGCCGGCAAGAGTGTGGTTCGGAGAACTGCCGGAAGAAAGCATAGACAGTTTCAAAGAAATGAAAAAGAAGTTTGAGACTTATTTCATGCAACAGCGTAGGTATACACGAGGTCCAACAGATATTGCTAAGATCAAGCAAAGGGAGAACGAGAGTCTCCAGGATTTTGTGGAAAGATGGAAGCGGGAGCTTCTGCAGATTAAAGGGGGGGATGATATGCTGAAAGTATCGGGATTCATGGAAGGAATTCGGATACCGGCCCTCATTGCGAAGCTCAATGCCCGAGTGCCCGTTACAGTGGACGAAATGATTGAACGTGTTAAGAGATTCCTCAATGGGAAAGAAGCTTCGAGACAATACGTCGAGTCTAGCACAGCTGCATCCCGAAAGGGATTAAAAGTGGTATCCCCTGCTGCAAGTCCTCCGTGGAGGTCGTCCCCGACCAGGAAAAGCTTTTCCCCCGGTAGCCATGAAAGAAGGTTCGGATGGGGACTTGTTCGTGCCTCTCCTTTCACCACGTCCGGAGATTCTCGACGACACATAAACTTCACGGAACTCAGCAAAACACCCAGTGAGGTCTATGCCACCGAAAAAGGAAGAGTCCATTTCACTGCTCCGGCTCCCTTAGTAGGTAGCCCGGATAAGAGATTCCTAGACCGGTGGTGCGAATTCCATCGGGATAAGGGACATTACACAAACGACTGCTTTCAGTTAAAGAAGCAGATCGAGGAGGCCGTGAGAACTGGACAGCTGGACCATCTGATGGAAGGAATCAAGCAGGGTGGCCAAAAGAAGCAAGGCCCAGCGTACCCCGGGAAAGGAAAAGGGAAAGAGATACAGATGGTTTTCTGTGAGGGAGAAAGTAGTGAACTCCGCGACGAGAAAACAGAGTCCTGGATGATGCAGGATATGTGTTTTCCTCCGGTCAGCACCTCTAAGGGAGTCACGGATCCGATGATAGTGGTAGGAGATATCGGAAACCAAACAGTCCACAGAATATACGTCGATAATGGGAGTGCTTCGGAAATACTTTTCAAACACTGTTTTCTGGAGTTAGATTCCGAGGTACAACGCAGGATAGAGAGATGCTCCCAATATTTAGTCGGGTTTTCCGGAGAGGCAGTAAAGCCAATAGGACAGATCCGATTACCCTTCACCATCGGGAATGAAGACAAGTTTCGGACCGTGGAGATCAACTTCCTGATAGTCCGGGCCAGCTCTCCGTACAATGTCATTATTGGGAGGCCCGGAATAGCAAAGCTCCGAGCCATCGTGTCAACAACCCATTCTCTCATGAAATTTCCTACCCCCGGAGGAATCGCAGAAATACGTCCGGAAGCCCACAAAGTGTTGGAATGTCAAAGGATTGAGAGAATATTGCAGAAGGAGGAAGGGGAAACAAAACCGGGAATGGTTATCATTCATCCGGATTACCCGGAACAGACGGTTACGATTGGAGATACATTCACCGAGGAGGGCAAGGGAAAACTCATCACACTTCTTCGGCAAAGCAGAGACATCTTCGCCTGGAAACCCTCGGACATGACTGGAGTACCGAGGGGGCTAGCTGAACATAAGCTAGCCATCCAGAAAGGAAAAAATCCGATAGTGCAGAAGAAGCGAGGTCTAGCACCTGACCGAAGTAGGGCTGCTTGTGAAGAGGTTAAACAGTTGACCGAAGCTGGAATCCTCCGTAAAGTCCGATACCGAACCTGGGTAGCAAATCCGGTCATGATTTTGAAAGGCGACAATACCTGGAGAATGTGCGTTGATTTCAAGGATCTCAATGATGCTTGCCCGAAAGACGCATATCCATTACCGGAAGTGGATTTAAAAGTGGAAGCATTGGTGGGCTTCAGATTCAAATGTTTCCTGGATGCATACAAAGGGTATCATCAGATACAAATGGCGAAGGAAGATGAAGATAAAACGGCCTTCGACACTGATATGGGAATTTTTTGCTACAGAAAAATGCCTTTTGGTCTGAAGAACGCCGGAGCTACCTATCAAAGATTGATAGACAAGGCTTTTTCAGAACAAATAGGGAGAAATTTGGAGGCCTACGTCGATGATCTAGTGATAAAATCCATATCAGAGGAAGAGATGATCCAAGACATCCGAGAAACATTCGCTAATCTCCGGAAAATAAACATGAAACTCAATCCGAAGAAATGCTCTTTTGGGATGGAAGAGGGCAAATTCCTGGGTCACATCGTTACTCCAAATGGTATCAAAGCAAACCCGGAGAAAGTTCGGGACATAGAAGGAATATCTTCTCCTAGGACGATGAAGGAAGTTCAAAGCCTAAATGGCAAAGTCATAGCCCTGGGACGCTATCTCTCGAAGTCCGCCGAAAGATCACTACCGATCTTTCGAACTTTAAAGAATTGTGTGAAGAAGGGTGATTTTCGGTGGACACCCGAAGCCGAAGAAGCTTTACAAGAGATAAAGAGGTACGTAATGGCTCTCCCCACTTTGACCGCGCCTAAGGAAGGAGAAACTTTGATCTTGTATTCATCAGCAACGACCGAAGTCATTAGTTCGGCACTTCTGGCTGAAAGAAAGGGAGAGCAAACGCCTATCTACTTTGTTAGTAAGGTGCTACAAGGCCCCGAAAACAACTATACTCAGATAGAGAAGATAGCGTTAGCTTTTGATGTGTAAAAATCGAGTTATATTATATTATAAAAATAGGATTATTACTTTAGTTATGATTATCACACAATACAGGCAAGAATACCCGATCGTATAATAATATAGATTTAGTAAGTCCGGTATCGAACACAGGGAACGGTGTATTAATAAATGTAAATTTAAAAACTAATAATTAATCTAAATTAAAGCAAGTAAAACGGGGGGCGTTTTAGTTCTGAGAGAACGTATTTTGAGAAAGTAATTAATTAAAACAAAGTACGAAACAATTAACTAAGGTGAATAGTGAATGAAAAGATGTTTGCAAAGGTTTAATCAAATATTTAAAAGCAATGTTTACTTGGATTTTACGTTTCACTTGAATTATGAATTATAAGTTTATGTATGAATTGGTTTAACTGTGATTTCTTCATTAACTAGACTTCCTATTAGAGTCGTCTAATCCTACAAATTAAGGAAAGATGGTACGAACATCGTCGTCGTACATCAAGAGCTATCTTAGATTTATCCACCCTAATTTGTGCATTTAATTCACTATTGTTAACAATTTAACCTGACGACTACGAATTAACAAAAGTCTCAACTATTCAGTTACGATATAATTGTCATGTTCGTTTAATTTATTAGGTTACTATTACTCTTAGCCTATCTCAATTAAGTCTCAAGCTATAATTATTCAACAAGTTAAACAATTATAAATAACTAATAAACCTATATGAACGCTAGTTATGATATAAGTTTATTAATCACGCTAAGTAGTTAACCTAATAATTTCAAATAAACAAGGATTACGATTAAACGATAACAATAATGGAAAAACCAATTACTTCAAACATAGAACTTAGTAATTCATAATAACAAGCTAAACAATCCAAGCAAACACTTAATGGAATTAGTTCATGATGGATTGAAAGAATTCAGCAAAACAAACAAATAATAAAGACATATTGTTGTAAGATTAAACTAAAATTAACAAACCAAGATGAACGATTCTTCAAACACGATTAAACGATGTTAATCGTGGCTTCTAGACACTTCTAGGACTCCAAAAACCCTTTCTTGCAGCTGTTTTGTCGACTATGATGGTGGAAAAGTGGAAAAAGGGATCCCCAATTCGTAACCCTAAAGTTTGCTTAAATAGGGGTCTGGCCGACCTTCCAGCCGCCGGCTAAAATAACTCAGCCGCCGGCTGGATTGGTCTGATGAATTTTCTTCCAAAATATAAATTGTAGCTCTCTCTTTCCTCTTTCTTCTCCAATTTGAATCACCAAAATCGGACATCGTATGAAGAAGTTATGATCAAAACAGTGAAGGTGTATAAAACACTTTTCTCGCATGATCTTCAACTTTGATTCTTCATAGTTTTTCTTCATTTAAGCTCCGTTTTCTACCGATTTTAACTCCTTTTTGTTCCATGATCCAAGTTTAACTCTTATCTACATATATGTACGAAAACACTACCCAAATCATAACAAAATGCGAAAAACAAGAGTATTAAAGAGAAATATGATTAAGAAAATGTCAATTATTTTAAGCATATCAAATTCCCCACACTTGAATCCTACTTGTCCTCAAGTAGACTATCAGATTTAGAACAAAACAATCATCTTCAATAAAAATAAAATACTCAATGAATCAAGTAAATTACAAAAATTTTGATTTACGAAGATGAATTTAACAATTAGCAAGCCAATATTTAAATGCATAACTAAACATCTCACGATTTGGGAAGTATAACACTCAATCACTCGAAAAGCTAATCTAAGTGTAATATTTGTGAAATCGCTCAAAACTCAGTCATGACAAGTATTCTATCATAGGCTTGAAAACGATACGCTTCTCCACCAATAGAGTCTAAGTAACTAGTTCAGAGGACTTATGGTCATATCAATGGGTGATGGATAAAATGATGGAAAAATGGAATGAAAGTGGATCATAATGAATGATATGAAACAAATAAATTCCAATTAGTCTACTGTTGGTAAAAACAATGATCTATCCCAAGATTAATAAATCTGTTAATCAAAGTCTCAGTCTGAGTGACATGAGTCTGAGTGACTCAGTCTGAGTGACATGAGTCTGAGTGACTCAGTCTGAGTGACTTGAGTCTGAGTGACTAAGTCTGACTAACTCAGACTCATGAGAGAAGTCAGGTGTGATTTAAGGCAGTCTAGTTAGTCAATATCTTTTATGTGTTTAAAAGATCTTCTTAGATTGATCCTTATCAAACTCACTATAATTGTGTATAAATAGTGAGTTTGAGTTTTGTAATCGTCACACCTTTTTACGGAAAGATAACTGTGTGTTATTTTCATTGTTTCTTTATTATAATTCCGCTATAATAATTCATGAAACTGAGTAATCAATCGATAAATAATAATTAACGTTTAAATACTTGTTTGTGATTGATTTGCCATTGTTTGAGATCTTAGTGAGACCTAACAACTGGTATCAGAGCAAATAAGATTTACATTTTAATAAATTTATTAATCTTAAACGATCAATACTTAGAATCTCAAAACAATGTCATCATCTTCTAATATAACTACAATGGCTGGAAAAGGAATTCCTGTATTCAATGGTCATAACTTTGCCCATTGGAAGCTTAAAGCTGAGTGGCATTTATCAGGAATTCATGAAGAAATGATAAGAATCATAACTGAAGGACCCATAATTCCAGGCAAGATCATTGATGAAGTCAAAGAAGGTGATAAGGTTGTCCAACGTGCCAGATGGGTTCAAACCACCAAAGCTCAATGGACAGATCAAGACAAGCTGCTGTATAACCTTGATCCCAAAGCCAGAAGCATTTTAGGAAATGCAGTATCTGAACAAATATTTTCAAAAATTGCTGGCTGTAAAACTGCTAAAGAACTCTGGGATACATTAATTGTGTCATATGAAGGAGTCCCAGTAGTGAAAGAACAACGGCTGAACAGTCTCATAAGAAATTATGAAAACTTCTACATGAAAGAAAAGGAGACTTTGGCTGATGTTCACACAAGATTTCAAATCATGTTAAACGATATGTCAGCTCTGGGAGTGACAAAAGAAGATAACGAAATCTGTAAGAAATTTGTTGACATTCTACCTAACAAATTTGAGTCTGTTATTACATCTCTTGTAGTGAGTGAGAAACTGTCCACCTACAAGCTGCCAGGACTATTTGGCTTATTGTTGAATTTTGAGGAATCTCAAGAAAGGAAGAAGATCAACCATAGGCGAACTGCAAGAGATCCAGAAGCTGCATTAGTTGCAACTAGCAAAAGGAATAAAGAAATTTATTCTAAAGGTGACTCATCTGAGTCTGAGTCACACTCAGATTCAGAGTCTGACGATGAATCAGAAGTGAAGAAACTGAAAAGTCAGCTTGCCCTGTTGACCATGAAGCTTGAACAGAAGACAGGGTACAAGGGAAAGAAACCTTTTGATCTGAAAAAGGTAAAATGCTTCAAATGCAACGAATATGGTCACATGGCTGCTGATTGTAAAGTGAAGAATGCTCAGACTGAGCATATGGATGAAGTTGCTGAAAGAGCTCAAAGATACAGAAACAAGTATCTTAAATATAAGAAAGGCCATAGTTCAAATTCTCAAAAACCTCAAGCTGAACAGAAAGCCTTCTTTGCTGAAGAATGGTTAGATGAGGAACTATCATCTGATGAAGAGGAAGTAGAAGACAAATGTCTAATGACGTTGGTGGAAGAAGTAACTGAAGCTGAGAAATCTGCTTCTCAGTTCGAAAAGGATCTAAAAGAAGCAGAAAGAATGAGTTGCAACTCAGACTGGAACAAGTCAAAACTCTACAAGGTACATAATTTCAATTCTTATACAAATGAACAAAAACTCCAAATATTTGAGTACATTTATATAGACTTGACCACCACTTTAGAAGAACAGACTGAACTCAAACATAAACTCAAAGATCTTGAAAACAATTTAAAAATTAAAGATGATAAAATTATGGAATTAGAAAGCTACAAAGTTCTTTTAAATGCTCAGACTGAAGCTTATAATGATCTTGCAAAAGAAAATCACAAGTTTAGAGAAGAAACTGAGCACTATAAAAGAATTTGTAAATCTTGGTGTATTTCATCTTTAAAAAATGAAGATTGTTTGAGCAGACAGGTACCCAAACAAGTGCAAGCAGTGTTGGGTGAAGGGTTTAGTTTGAAGAAATACATGACAGAAGAGGAAGAAGAAGCTGAAAAGGCTGAAAGAGAAAAAATCATTTTTAAACCAGAAATTCTTCCAAATACTTTCACTTATGTGAAAGGAGATAAAATAATGATGTCAAATGCATTTGTTAAACCTGTAATTGCTCAAGTTTTGAATAAAAATGATCTTTTGCCTTCATCTTCTTCTAAATCCGACTGTGTTGTTTTATCTGAGACTGATATTCAGAAATTGACTCCCTTGAACAAAGTTTCTCCCAAAGTTGTAAGCAAACCAAAGGGTCAGGCTCCAGTCAGTTCCAAAGGCTACAACAAAAGTTCTGAATCAAAAACAATTGATAAATTAGGAAACCAATTACTGGAACTGACAAACATTGTAAAAACTTTAGTCAGGGATAAATCACCAAATCAAGCAAGGTCCAAATCTCCTCCTAAGAGAAATTGCTATAACTGTGGTGAAAAAGGGCATGAAGCTGTGTTTTGTAAACTGTTGACTAGGTCTAGACTTAAAAATCCTTATGCTCAAAAGTCAGTTTCATCAAAACATTGGTCATTCTCACATCAGTCAAGGTCATCAAAATCCAGATCTGTCTCATCAAAATCAGATTCATCCTCAAGAAACACCTCTCCACCAAAGACTCCTTATGTACAATCTTCCAAAATTAAGTCAGTCCCATCTAGAGTCAGTCTTAAAAGTATTCCTTGCAAGTATTGTGGTGTCATAGGCCACTATTCTGTTAATTGCATGAATGAGATCAACAAATGGAATTATACAAATCCCAAAACTGACTGCAAGATTGAATCTACACCTAAACCTACCTCAGTTCATGGATCCACTCTAAAGTGGGTACCCAAAAGGAACTAATTTCTTCCTTTTTCATGTGCATGATTCTACAAAATGGTATTTAGACAGTGGAGCATCAAGGCACATGACAGGAATGAAGTCCTTTCTACAGGACTATAAGGAAGAAGATGGACCTCAAGTAAGATATGGTGACAATGGAGTATCAATGACTAGGGGATATGGAAAGATTCATGCTGGAGCTGTTACATTCAAGAGAGTTGCATATGTGGAAGGATTGCAACATAATCTACTCAGTGTGAGTCAAATTAACGATGAAGATCATGAAGTCAGATTCAGGAGACAAGCTGGCATAATCTATAGTGCCAAGGGCAAACCATTGCTGCTAGCCAAGAGAGAAAGAGATGTGTTCTGCCTGGATCTGAGTACAGCAAATGATGAAGCTGAGACATGTCTGTTCACAGAAACAAAGGAGGAATTGAATTGGTTATGGCATCAAAGGTTATCTCACTTAAACTTCATGAACATTAATGCCTTATCCAAAAGCAAGTTAGTCAGAGGGCTGCCAGAACTGACTTACACCAAAGACAAAGTTTGCTCAGCTTGTGTTCTTGGAAAGCAAACGAAGTCTCAATTTCCATCCAAAATGCTACACTCCATTGATGAACCCCTGTTCATGCTACACATGGATCTCTTTGGACCAATTGGAATTGAAAGCAAAGGAGGGAAGAAGTACACACTGGTCATTGTTGATGAGTTTACTCGATTCACCTGGGTCATATTCTTAAGAGCCAAAAGTGATGCTGCAGAGGAGATTATCAGTTTGATCAAAAGGGAACAGCGCCAGAAAAACACTCTTGTTCGTCAGATGAGAAGTGATCATGGAACTGAGTTCAAAAACTCAGTCTTAATTGATTTTTGTGATCAATTAGGCATAGTGCAAAACTTTGCCTCAGTCCGAACTCCACAACAAAATGGAGTAGCAGAGAGAAGGAACAGAACATTAATTGAAGCTGCCAGAACAATGTTGTGTTATGGAAACATGAAGATAAAATTCTGGGCTGAAGATGTTAACACTGTTTGTTTCACACAGAACAGATTAATTATTGTGAAGAGGCATGGCAAAACGGCTTATGAATTATATCACAACAAGGTGCCTTCCATTCATTACTTTCATATTTTTGGAAGTAAGTGTTACATTCTCAATCAAAGGGACTTGTTGTGTAAAATGTCTCCTAAAGCCGATGAAGGATTGTTTGTTGGATACTCTAGCGTGGCTAAGGCATTTAGAGTGTATAATGAAAGAAGGAAAGTGGTAGAAGAAAGCATAAATGTCACTTTTGATGATACTACTCAGTCTGACAAAGATGAATCATCGTCACAGACTGATCTAGTCACTATAAACAAACTTTGTGATGAATTACTAGTGACTTCGTTTGAATCTGACAATCAAACTGAAGATCAAGATGCAGAAACTGCCCTTCAACATCATGATTTTGAAAGGCGACAATACCTGGAGAATGTGAGTTGATTTCAAGGATCTCAATGATGTTTGCCCGAAAGACGCATATCCATTACCGGAAGTGGATTTAAAAGTGGAAGCATTGGTGGGCTTCAGATTCAAATGCTTCCTGGATGCATACAAAGGGTATCATCATATACAAATGGCGAAGGAAGATGAAGATAAAACGCCCTTCCACACTGATATGGGCATTTTTTGCTACAGAAAAATGCCTTTTGGTCTGAAGAACGCCGGAGCTACCTATCAAAGATTGATAGACAAGGCTTTTTCAGAACAAATAGGGAGAAATTTGGAGGCCTACGTCGATGATCTAGTGATAAAATCCATATCAGAGGAAGAGATGATCCAAGACATCCGAGAAACATTCGCTAATCTCCGGAAAATAAACATGAAACTCAATCCGAAGAAATGCTCTTTTGGGATGGAAGAGGGCAAATTCCTGGGTCACATCCTTACTCCAAATGGTATCAAAGCAAACCCGGAGAAAGTTCGGGACATAGAAGGAATATCTTCTCCTAGGACGATGAAGGAAGTTCAAAGCCTAAATGGCAAAGTCATAGCCCTGGGACGCTATCTCTCGAAGTCCGCCGAAAGATCACTACCGATCTTTCGAACTTTAAAGAATTGTGTGAAGAAGGGTGATTTTCGGTGGACACCCGAAGCCGAAGAAGCTTTACAAGAGATAAAGAGGTACGTAATGGCTCTCCCCACTTTGACCGCGCCTAAGGAAGGAGAAACTTTGATCTTGTATTCATCAGCAACGACCGAAGTCATTAGTTCGGCACTTCTGGCTGAAAGAAAGGGAGAGCAAACGCCTATCTACTTTGTTAGTAAGGTGCTACAAGGCCCCGAAAACAACTATACTCAGATAGAGAAGATAGCGTTAGCTTTTGATGTATAAAAATCGAGTTATATTATTTTATAAAAATAGGATTATTACTTTAGTTATGATTATCACACAATACAGGCAAGAATACCCGATCGTATAATAATATAGATTTAGTAAGTCTGGTATCGAACACAGGGAACGGTGTATTAATAAACGTAAATTTAAAAACTAATAATTAATCTAAATTAAAGCAAGTAAAACGGGGGGCGTTTTAGTTCTGAGAGAACGTATTTTGAGAAAGTAATTAATTAAAACAAAGTACGAAACAATTAACTAAGGTGAATAGTGAATGAAAAGATGTTTGCAAAGGTTTAATCAAATATTTAAAAGCAATGTTTACTTGGATTTTACGTTTCACTTGAATTATGAATTATAAGTTTATGTATGAATTGGTTTAACTGTGATTTCTTCATTAACTAGACTTCCTATTAGAGTCGTCTAATCCTACAAATTAAGGAAAGATGGTACAAACATCGTCGTCGTACATCAAGAGCTATCTTAGATTTATCCACCCTAATTTGTGCATTTAATTCACTATTGTTAACAATTTAACCTGACGACTACGAATTAACAAAAGTCTCAACTATTCAGTTACGATATAATTGTCATGTTCGTTTAATTTATTAGGTTACTATTACTCTTAGCCTATCTCAATTAAGTCTCAAGCTATAATTATTCAACAAGTTAAACAATTATAAATAACTAATAAACCTATATGAACGCTAGTTATGATATAAGTTTATTAATCACGCTAAGTAGTTAACCTAATAATTTCAAATAAACAAGGATTACGATTAAACGATAACAATAATGGAAAAACCAATTACTTCAAACATAGAACTTAGTAATTCATAATAACAAGCTAAACAATCCAAGCAAACACTTAATGGAATTAGTTCATGATGGATTGAAAGAATTCAGCAAAACAAACAAATAATAAAGACATATTGTTGTAAGATTAAGCTAAAATTAACAAACCAAGATGAACGATTCTTCAAACACGATTAAACGATGTTAATCGTGGCTTCTAGACACTTCTAGGACTCCAAAAACCCTTTCTTGCAGCTGTTTTGTCGACTATGATGGTGGAAAAGTGGAAAAAGGGATCCCCAATTCGTAACCCTAAAGTTTGCTTAAATAGGGGTCTGGCCGACCTTCCAGCCGCCGGCTAAAATAACTCAGCCGCCGGCTGGATTGGTCTGATGAATTTTCTTCCAAAATATAAATTGTAGCTCTCTCTTTCCTCTTTCTTCTCCAATTTGAATCACCAAAATCGGACATCGTATGAAGAAGTTATGATCAAAACAGTGAAGGTGTATAAAACACTTTTCTCGCATGATCTTCAACTTTGATTCTTCATAGTTTTTCTTCATTTAAGCTCCGTTTTCTACCGATTTTAACTCCTTTTTGTTCCATGATCAAAGTTTAACTCTTATCTACATATATGTACGAAAACACTACCCAAATCATAACAAAATGTGAAAAACAAGAGTATTAAAGAGAAATATGATTAAGAAAATGTCAATTATTTTAAGCATATCAGCTTTGGTTTACACATCCCAAAGGTTGAAGAGATACTTTCAAGCCCATAGCATCCGAGTGATCACTAATCAACCATTGAAACAAATCCTAAGGAATGTGGAAACGGCTGGAAGACTTACCAAGTGGGCCATTGAATTAGGAAGTTATGATATAGAGTATGTCCCCAGTACATCCATCAAAGGACAGGTTTTGGCGGTTCATAGCCGAAGTCCCAAATGAGATTGCTCTTAGAGAGACTACTCTGGAAGAAAAGAGTATCGAACAGCCCACAATGGACAAAAAGAGAAAAAGACCGGTAGAGTCCTGTCCGAAAGAAAAAAAGAAGAAGCAAGATCACACCTGGTATCTTTTCACTGATGGATCCTCCAGTTCAGAAGGTTCGGGGGCAGGGATTCTCCTCGTTAGCCCGGAAGGAAAAGAGTTTTCATTCTCAATTCGTTTTGGCTTTGACAACACAAACAACGAATCCGAATATGAAGCTCTGTTGACAGGTTTACAAAAAGCTAAAGGAAAGGGAGTGGAACATCTGAAGGTCAAAGTAGACTCCAAGTTGGTTGCCAACCAGATTAATGAAACGTATGAAGCCAAGGAGGACCGAATGAACAGATACAAATAGAAGGCAAAGAGTTTGATGGCCACCTTTCAGTCATGTACAATCGAGCAAGTTTCGAGAACGAAGAACAAGGTTGCTGACACCCTAAGCAAATTAGCGTCGATAGCATTCGGACACACCATAATGGAAGTGATGGTGGAAACACAAGACCAATGGGCGATAGCTAACCCGAAAGAAACATTAATGATCGTCGAAGACGAAGGAACAACCTGGATGACACCGATCATAAAGTTTCTACAGGAGGGAAGTTTACCACAAGATCCGAATGAAGCGCGAAAGATCAGGATGAAAGCACCGAACTACGTGATGAAAGGTACCACACTCTATCGAAAAAACCCACTTTCACCACTACTTCGTTGTTTGGGACCATTGCAGGCCAACTACGTGATCCGAGAGATGCACGAGGGAGCATGTGGCATGCACGCCGGACCACGTAGCATTGTCTCGAAGATCACTGGATTGGGATATTTCTGGCCCACGATGCATTTCGGTGCCATCGAGGTGATTCGTAAGTGTGATCCTTGCCAAATTCATGCACCTATACTGATATCGCATATTTATATAGTTATTTATATGCGATATTTGGTCGTTTTTCATATTAAACATGATGGATAGGATAGGTTTTTGCATTTAATCGTGTGGAAAAGTTGTTTTGTCTATTTTATAGGTTTATATGATCGGAAAGTGGAATTGGTGGAAGAAATGATCTTAAAAGACGAAAAATAGCGATTTCTGACGAAGAGAACGTCGCAGTAGCACCTCCACCGTTTTGATCATAACTTCTTCATACGATGTCCGATTTAGGTGATTCAAATTGGAGAATGAAGAAGAAAGAGAGAGCTACATTTTGTAAAAATTAGAATATGGAAAAAATGCTCGGTGCTGCGCACCTATGGACATGGTGCGGCGCACCTACCTGATAATTACAAAGAAGTTATAGTTCTAGTCGAATACGTTTTCCATCTTGATTTTGCCTATAAATACAAGACCAAATCCGTCCAGAAATTGATCCCATTATTATTTTCAAGTCTCTGGAGCTGGTATTACGTTTAGAAGCAAGGATTAAGGCAAGGAAGATCACTTTTTTCGGCAATCGGCGATTACGACACGTTCGACAAAACTCTCCGTTTGTTTCTTTTTAGTTTTAAACTATTTTCCAGAATGCTTTCTAACAATTTATTTGCTGTTTTAGACTTGATCATGAGTTGCTAAATTCTCGTTATGCTTGTTTGAACAACGGATCCTATTTGAAGTTTATTTAACGTTTTCGATTGTTTATGTTTTTGTGTTTAACCGTTGATCCTTATTTGCTTAAATTTTAGTATATTATTAGAGTTGTTTATATATAATTTGACTAATCAATATTCTAGGTATTCGGAAGGAATCTAGATAGATTAACAAGTTATATGAAGTAATCGGTCGGTCTATAATCGATTTAAAATTATTAAGATTCGGAAGGACTTAGTAATAACAACTTAGGTAATTAAATTTAAGTGAGTAGGTCTAAGTATTAAGATTCGGAAGGACTTGATAATTAGAGGAGTTATTCGGAAGGAAACTCTATAAGTTTAAATCACTAAAAACAGGCTTGTTACTTATTGCTTGATTATTAATAGTTATAACTGTATTCGGAAGGAACGGTGTAATTAGAGATAATTAAAGTTAGTAAAAGATTCGGAAGGACTTTTATTATATCTTAGAAGTTGGAAAAAACAATCGATCTCGTAAAATTAACGGAAAATAGGTGAAGTGTCAAACAAGCATATATTCTCTTTATTTGATTTAATCAATTACTCTTTCGTTCGATTTTAATTAATCATCACTTTTTCTTAATTATTTGCAATCTTTTGTTACGATAAAAAACCCCCACAAATACTCAGTATTATTTATTCGAAATATTAAAACAAATTAGTCCCTAGCGAACGAACCTTTACTTGCTTTAAACTATATTATATACGGATAGGTCCACTGCCTAGAAGTGTGTAATTGCGTTAAATAGTAGGTTAATTTTAAGACTAGATTTTACACATCAAGTTTTTGGCGCCGCTGCCGGGGACTGATTTTTAGTTTTGTTTCGAATTTGTGATACGATCCTTTTAAGTATTAATTTACTTGGAAGTTACTTTTAATTGTTATTACACCGGTGCGTTTTACGGTTTTCTTGTTTCTGTCTTTGTAGGTATTCAGGTAGTGGATGAACACGAGGGCTTCGGGATTACCACTCGCGAGTCCAAAATCCAATCCAGGAGTATCAAAGAAGCGAGGCAAGAATAAAGGAAACATATTGATTCAGACACCGCCAGGTTTTGGACCGTTCTCGCCAGTAAAATTTGAAGATATTTCATCTTCAGAAGGAGGAGGAAACACTACAGAACCGGAGGTCGAAGAGATAATTTGTGAAAACAAACCGGAACCGCAACCAGCTATGGATCCTTTGGACATGCCAATGCACCGACGGGCCGCAGCTGTAGCAGTGCCACCCACCCGAGGGTCGGCAATCACCACCCCGGACTTGGGTGATGATTTCGTTGTCAAAGGTCACCATCTCAAGATGATCCAAGACAATACTTTCGATGGACGATACAATTCAGATCCGCATAAACACATAGCCAAATTCAACGAGCTTTGTGAGATGTTCAAATACGGTCAAGGTAAAAGCGACAGTGTCAAGCTGAGGTTATTCCCTTCGTCTCTCACCGGAGATGCGAAGGTTTGGTTTGAAGAACTCGAAGAAAACACAATCACAACATGGACACAAATGCGCGAAGCCTTCATCAAACGATTTTTCCCACCCGCCTTGGGTAGGAAATTGCTACGGGATATTAGAGGATTTCGACAGGAGGATGAAGAGACGTCTACTGAGGCGTGGGCTAGATTGAAAGAAATGCTGAGGAATTGTTATGGTCATGGTCTGGGCAAGGATAACATCATAGAGATCTTCTTCTACGGGTTAACCAAGGAGTCACAAAATGAGTTGGATCTAGCCGGCGGGGGAGACTTTATGTACAAAACCACCAATGAAGCATACAATTTGATGGAAGATAAGCTAGTCATAAGCTTATCAAGGGAGTATCGAGACGATGGTAGAGGTCGACGTACAAGAGGACAGGTAGCTCAAGTAGAAGGAAGCAGTGATGCATCTAATATTCTGAAAGAGATCAAGACTATAGCAGACAAGCTTGACAGGAGAATGACTTATCTAGAGAAAGAGGTACATGTGATCAAGCATGGGTGCGAAAATTGTGGGGGACCGCATTATGCAAGTGATTGTCGCGTGGAGGAAGCCCATTATGCAAATTACGGCTATCTTAATCGGGGAGCAAATTGGCCACACTACGGAGGTAACTACAACCGGGGTGAGAATCGAGACAACGGATGGCAAAGGAATAACACACGCTCCCCACCACGACAAAGATACGATCCACCGAAGAACGAAGATGAAGATCCAAGCATGAAAGATCTTTTGAAATCGTTCATCAACACCCAAAAATCAACCAATGACGATGTCCGTAACCAATTTAACGATGTCCGTAACCAATTTAAAGTTTTAACTGAGCAAATCGAGCAAGGACAGAGAAATCAGCAGGCAGCACATCAAGACTTAGAGAGACGGTTCGATAGGATGAACGAGCGGAACTCAAATCGGCAATCGGGCCAAATACCAAGCAATACTCAACCAAATCCACGACAACAGAATCAGGGAAATAGTTCCACCAATCAAACACCAAAATATCAACATCCTGGAAGAACCGAAGGACCACGAGACGGAATGCCACCCTGCCAAAAACACAGAGACGAGCACGTGAACGCAATTACCACACGCTCAGGACATGCTTACGGAAAAGATCAAAACGAAACCGGAGAGAAACTGCCAGCCAGGACGCCACCTTCCACTATAGAACCTGTTGTGGATGATTTCGAGATCGAGGACGATGAGGACGAGGCACCACCAGTTCAATCAAAGACTAAAACACCTGAACCAGTGGAGGAAGTTCCAATCAAAGCTTACCAGCCACATGTTCCATATCCTCAACGATTACGAAAAGCAAGAATGCGGGAGCAGTACGGTAAATTTTGTGACATGATTAAATCGGTTAATATTAACGTTCCTCTGGTTGATTTGATTGCAGGGATGCCAAACTACGCTAAATTCATTAAGGAGCTGGTCACGAACAAGGGAAAGCCATCGGAGGAGCAAGTGGCCTTCTTGAACGCAGAATGTTCAGCTTTGGTGAAAAACTCGATACCACCAAAATTGGACGACCCAGGGAGTTTTCTGATTTCTTGTAATTTTAGTGATACCTATAGTTGTAATGCATTGGCCGATTTAGGAGCTAGCATAAATTTAATGCCACATTCATTATATGCTAAACTTGCTTCGGGAGATTTAAAACCTACCAAAATGAGTATCCGACTAGCCGACCGATCATTTCAATATCCGTTAGGAATTGCTGAAAACATGCTAGTAAAAGTAGGAAAATTCACTTTCCCTGTTGACTTTGTGATTCTAGAAATGGATGAAGATGTCACTGTGCCACTTATTTTAGGTCGACCATTTTTAAACACTGCGGACGCAATAATTCGTGTAAAGGACAGGGAGATTTCTTTGGGGGTTGGGGATGAACGAATTTCATTTTCTGTTGATAAAGCTCCAAAACATTCATACTCCACTGATGAAACTTGTTTTCGTATTGATGTTTTTGATGAAATGTTTGACCTAGATGTACAGGAAATGCTTGGAGGACAAATTGTTGTTGAAGAGGAGGAAGATCAGGAGCTCGAGGATTTTGATCCCATCTTGAAAATGGAGCTGGAGAAATTTGAGAAAAATTCTACGAGCATGACATTTAAAAAATCCGACCCGGATTTAGACTTATTAGAAGTTGAATACTTAATGAATAATCCGGGTGCAACGTTGTTGGAGGAAAGGATTCCATTTAAGGAAGAGCTCGAGAAGTCAAACTCAAGTTTGGGGGAAAATTGTCACGATATTTCTCACGACCCTTTTGATTTATTTTCTTTTACTTGTCGAGAAAAGGAGAATATTTTGCAGGAATTTGAGGATATCGGAGATGACACCGCATGGGAAGAATTTCAGAAGACGAAATTCAGTAAAAGCAAATGTGACGATGTTTGGGAAATTGGAGATGTTTTATTACTGATTACTAAGGCTCGAGAGTGGCATGACGCTTGGGTGAAGCGAACCAAGATGTTCGATGTCACGGAGGAAGCGTTGACTTTTGGCGACCATGACGGATATCAGTCGAGTGAGCAATTCGTGGATGATGGAAAGCATGTGGGAAAGAAAGACGAGAGAAATCTCGACCTTTACATGAAGGCATAAGTCGAGGCATATCGAGTCGAGCTAAGGACTCGTTCGAAAAATTAGCGCTTCTCGGGAGGCAACCCGGGTTTGTTTTTCTTTTCTTTCGTAGTTAATCTTTCATTTATTTGCAAAAAAAAAAAAAAAAAAAAAAAAAAAAAAAATATAGAGCCAGATTTGTAAAGTTATTGTTTACATATGGGTCTCTATTAGAAAAAAATATAATAAAAAAAATAGTCTACTATTTTTTATTCCATCGTAACTTGTTATTCATTTTTATTCCGGTTTTGGGACTAGCATTCAGATCAGTAAAGCATTTTCACAAGAAATATTCAATATCTACAACCGGGTTCTATTTTCTACTTTTCTTATTTTTGTATATTATTTTTCTTTTTAGATTTTAATTTTTGTACAATTTCCCTTAGTTTTTTTTTAGTCGTTAACACATTAGGGACAATGTGTTACTTAAGTTTGGGGGGTCATCGGGAAATTTTACATTTTATTTTTCGACTCTTAGCTTAGTTTCCATCGTGTTGAATTGTGTTATTTTTGTACATTTTTGAGTCAGAAAAAAAAAACAGAAAATCCGTAAAAAAATCGAAAAATTGAAAAAACCAAAAAAATAATATAACGTGTCTAGTCGGTAACACCTTAAACTTTAAGCATAACCAGACGCATTTTAACCATACTCAGAAAAATAGTGAGAGTTTGAGCCTTTGAAAGTATTTATTTTTAATACTACTTTTTCATTTCTTTGAGTGTGCCGATGGGGATGACTTTAGAACTTGACATTGTTATACATTTCGAGACCACATATGAGCAATTACATTAGGGTAACTTAGTGTAATTTGGTACAATGATAGGGGCAAATTAGGATTAACCCATTTGTTAGCTTTTTCGTTTCTTTTTATATATTTTCCGCCTAACCCTTGTAACACTTATTTTTAGTGTTAGAAACTCTAGTTAAACCACTTTGCGCCTAAACCGTTTCGTTTCTAAACACTATTATATTATTTTGTACACTCGCCTTATTTGCGTTTCTTTTTAGATTAGTTCCGAACTTAGATTATTGATTGCTATTATATATTAAGTGAAGTTGAAGCTTATTAAGGCATGGAAGAAAAGTACATATTATTATTGCCTTGTATTATTGTATTTGGAGAAATAGTAAAAAAAATATATATATAGTGATTATTAGCCTTTTGAGCATGTGTACTTACCACGAGAAAAAATTATTTTGTAAGGCATGTACTAGGCTGAAAGAAGAAAAAAAGTGAAAAAGAAAAAAATCGGAAAAACAGAAAAAGCGAAAAAAAAATTATTTGTAGATTTTAAGAGAAATAGTGTATTATGAGTCATGTATTATATACGAAATTTGTGTATTCGGAGAAAACGTATAAGTTGAAGAGAAATTGAGCAATCCAGTACGTTAGAGATTATATTTAGTTCGGATTTAATCTAAGGTTTTTTGTATATTTTTATTTAACCCATTTACACTTCATATTATATATTTTCACATGTCTTTACCTGTACGTTATAACCCGAATAAAAGTCCCCGTTTAGTTGTACCTAGACTCTAGTGGTGGAGATTTGATACTTTATCAAGCCTATGATAGAATATTCACCATGACTGAGCAATTGAGCGATTCTACAGAGATATTTTACACACCCTTTTAGATTAGTTTGAGAATTGTGTGATTTTACTTCCCATAAAAATCGTGAGGTGTTTGGTTATGTTATTTTGGCTTTGATAAATTACTTTTAAACAGTTTTTGCTTGAGGGCAAGCAAAAAGACAAGTTTGGGGGGATTTGATATCGCATATTTATATAGTTATTTATATGCGATATTTGGTCGTTTTTCATATTAAACATGATGGATAGGATAGGTTTTTGCATTTAATCGTGTGGAAAAGTTGTTTTGTCTATTTTATAGGTTTATATGATCGGAAAGTGGAATTGGTGGAAGAAATGATCTTAAAAGACGAAAAATAGCGATTTCTGACGAAGAGAACGTCGCAGTAGCACCTCCACCGTTTTGATCATAACTTCTTCATACGATGTCTGATTTAGGTGATTCAAATTGGAGAATGAAGAAGAAAGAGAGAGCTACATTTTGTAAAAATTAGAATATGGAAAAAAGCCCGGTGCTGCGCACCTATGGACATGGTGCTGCGCACCTACCTGATAAACACAAAGAGTTGTAATTCGAGTCGAATACGTTTTCCGCTTTGATTTTGCCTATAAATACAAGACCAAATCCGTCCAGAAATTGATCCCATTATTATTTTCAAGTCTCTGGAGCTGGTATTACGTTTAGAAGCAAGGATTAAGGCAAGGAAGATCACTTTTTCGGCAATCGGCGATTACGACACGTTCGACAAAACTCTTCGTTTGTTTCTTTTTAGTTTTAAACTATTTTCCAGAATGCTTTCTAACAATTTATTTGCTGTTTTAGACTTGATCATGAGTTGCTAAATTCTCGTTATGCTTGTTTGAACAACGGATCCTATTTGAAGTTTATTTAACGTTTTCGATTGTTTATGTTTTTGTGTTTAACCGTTGATCCTTATTTGCTTAAGTTTTAGTATATTATCAGAGTTGTTTATATTAAATTTGACTAATCAATATTTTAGGTATTCGGAAGGAATCTAGATAGATTAGATAAGTTTAATGAAGTAATCGGCCGGTCTATAATCGATTTAAAATTATTAAGATTCGGAAGGACTTAGTAATAACAACTTAGGTAATTAAATTTAAGTGAGTAGGTCTAAGTATTAAGATTCGGAAGGACTTGATAATTAGAGGAGTTATTCGGAAGGAAACTCTATAAGTTTAAATCACTAAAAACAGGCTTGTTACTTATTGCTTGATTATTAATAGTTATAACTGTATTCGGAAGGAACGGTGTAATTAGAGATAATTAAAGTTAGTAAAAGATTCGGAAGGACTTTTATTATATCTTAGAAGTTGAAAAAACAATCGATCTCGTAAAATTAACGGAAAATAGGTGAAGTGTCAAACAAGCATATATTCTCTTTATTTGATTAAATCAATTATTACTCGTTCGATTTTAATTAATCATCACTTTTACTTAATTACTTGCAATCTTTTGTTACGATAAAAAACCCCCACAAATACTCAGTATTATTTATTCGAAATAGTAAAACAAATCAGTCCCTGCGAACGAACCTATACTTGCTTTAAACTATATTATATACGGATAGGTCCACTGCCTAGAAGTGTGTAATTGCGTTAAATAGTAGGTTAATTTTAAGACTGGATTTTACACATCATATACCGAGACTTCCCAAGCACAACCTGGTGTCAATACTATGGACATGGCCCTTCCAAAAGTGGGGCATTGATATTGTTGGCAAATTTCCAACGGGGACGGGTGGAATGAAATTCCTGATTGTGGCAGTAGACTACTTTACGAAGTGGGTTGAAGCAAAGCCTGTCGTCCGGATCACAGGAAAACAAGTGCAAAAATTTGTATGGGAGAATATCGTGTGCAGATTCGGTCTGCCGAATGAATTAATCTCGGATAATGACAATCAGTTTTCGGACAACCCGCTGCGACGATGGTGCAGCGAAATGAAAATCAAACAAACCTTTACTTCGGTAGCACATCCGCAAAGCAATGGCCAGGTCGAAAGAATTAACCGGAGTATAGGGGACGGAATAAAGGCGAGGTTGGGAAGAGAAGGAACAGACTGGGTGGATCAAATATCCCATGTGTTATGGGCACACCAAACCACCAAGAAAACAAGCACTGGAGAAACACCTTTTAGTCTAACTTACGGATCCGAAGCCGTCATCCCAGCCGAAGTAGGAATGCCAAGCCATCGCATGACTTCACAAAATGAACAAACCAATCAGGAGGAGATTCGGCTTAACCTGGTATTGCTGGAGGAGCGAAGAAATGAAGCAGCGGTCCGAGAAGCTAAGTACAAAGAAAAGCTTGAGGGGACTTATAACAAGAAGGTAAGGAAGCTGGTGTTGGAAGAAGGTGATTTGGTTCTCCGAAAGAATGAAGCAAGCCGGCAGGAGAACGAAGGAAAAATGGGACCAAAATGGGAAGGTCCTTACAAGGTGACCAAGGATAAGGGTAATGGAGCTTATGAGCTGGAAGACATGACCGGTACTCCAATTCCCAGAACGTGGAACGCGATGAATCTTCGAAAATACTATCATTAGTTGATAGTGTGTAATGTAACTTTTTTATTGTTATGAATGAAAGGCTTTCATGGCCGGTTTTCCCTTCATTTTAATGCTAGTACTATTCGAATGAATGTTCATGGCATTTGACGAAGTGTCTGAACATACAGCTAATTCAGATAGTCTAAGAAAAAATAAGGATGAGATTTTGCAATCATTGAGCCTAACCTCAATGAGAATCGGACCTAACTACGAATGATAAATTGAGCCTAACCTCAATAAGTCTCGGACCTAACTCCGAATGATAAATTGAGCCTAACCTCAATAAGTCTCGGACCTAACTCCGAATGATAAATTGAGCCTAACCTCAATAAGTATCGGACCTAACTCCGAATGATAAACTGAGCCTAACCTCAATAAGTCTCGGACCTAACTCCGAATGATAAATTGAGCCTAACCTCAATAAGTCTCGGACCTAACTCCGAATGATAAATTGAGCCTAACCTCAATAAGTATCGGACCTAACTCCGAATGATAAACTGAGCCTAACCTCAATGAGTATCGGACCTAACTCCGAATGAAAAATTAAAAAAAGATTCACACACAACATTTTAACAACATACTAAATCACAACAAGTAAATAAAAATGCAAGTGAATTCGGAAATCAAACAAGTGACTGAAGGTTATATTTATCATAACATGTTTTGTTGAAACATATCTTCACAGGTCGAAGACATGTTTAATTGATACACAGCAAAAGAAAAGATGTTACAAAGTTTCACTCCTCATCCGAAGGAGGACCAGCAGCAGGCTCAACAGCCTGAAAGTCTTCCAAAGGAGAACCATCGGTGGCAGATAGTGCCTCAAGATAAGGGTAATCAAGATCTGAAGCATCGGCCATGGCCTTCTCCAATTCTGAAGCAGCAGCGGAATTAAAGAATGGAGAAGATGAGGGTTTCTGCTTCAGACGGCCAAGGTTGACACCAGCAACCAAACCATCATGACACCCAAGTCTGTAGTTAAGAATCCGAATCTTATCTTGGGGACGGGAGTACTCATGACTGGAGTGTAGCTTTTTAACGACATGCTTCGGACCCGTTGTTACCAACCAACTTCTGTCCGAGCGAAGCACAGCCAACTCCGAATCTTGTTTCCTCAACCTTTCCTCCAAGGACTTGAGTACATTACCATGGGAATCATACTGAGCTCAAGTTTCGGCCATAGCAGCCTCATGCTCCGTCTTCAAATTGGCTATGGCAGCCTCATGACTGGCCTTCAGTAAGTTCCTCAACTTCTCCATCTCAGCCTGGTGATCACTTTTTAACTTGTCAGTAAGCTCCCTGACAGTAGCCTCATTAAGTTGAGAAGAAGAAGCTTTCATCGTCTCTATCTCTTTCGACAAGCTATGGCTTCTTTCACGATAATGTTTCTTCCTGTCGAGAGCCTCTGAAAGTTTACCTTGAAGTTCTAGGGCTCGGAATCTCTGCTCTTCCGTTTCCCGCGCCGATGATTCCATTCGGCGACGGAGGTTAGGGTCAATGACATTTAGAGAGGCAAGAGCAAAGTCGAATTCACGACCCACTTGGACATTGCCAAGTTTTCCCAGGCGAAGAGTCTCGGCTGGAGTAGCAAGGTTATCAACGAGATCCCGATTGATCCCATAAGTTTCTGGTTTGAAAAGGTCCCCGCACTTTATCTTACTCACCGCCGGCACAAATGATGTCCCGGCCAAAGCGGCACCCAAACCCTCGGATTCAGTATCCGATTGTTCACCTTCAGAGTGAACACTAGCATCCTCCCCGTGTTCAATTTCCTTCCGCTTACTTGGAAGAAGAAAAATGAGGATCAGTAAATAATAATGAAAAACATAACTAAGACACATAGAAGCATCAAGTTTCTACCTTTCACCCAGATTCGAGTCCGGGCACAAGACCCTGCAAACTCTAAAACAGGAGAAGGTTGAACGACCCCCAGGAAAGGGGAAGTACCTTCTACTTTATCTACCAAAACTTGAGTAGAAGTTTCAGCTACCAAACTCTCGGTCTCTTCAGTTTGAGATACAATCAAGGGTGTAGTCTGAAGAGTCAAATCCTTCGGCGACGAAGGTCCCGTATCCATAGCCTCTTTCTCCAGTACATTCTCTGGATTAGTTAATAGCAGAGGTTCATCAACCAACTTAGGAACTATAAGCTCCTCGTTCCCCTCTTCCATCGGAACAGCCGAAGAAATGTCTTCTAAGGGTCTCTCACGCGCATCACCAGCTTCGGGACCAACATGAAGACCTGCTGATAAAATGTCATCAACTATCAGTCCTAGAGGAATTCTTGTTTCGGAATAAGTCTCGCAAGAGGAGGGATTACAATAGAACTCCGTACCATCTAGAGAAGCATCTCCCTCCTCCGAACTTTCAAGTACGACAAACTTACTCTGAAAGACGGAAGTGACAACCTCCTTGTTTTTCTCTCCAGGCTTAGAAGTATCAACCTTATCCATCTCAGGAGCTCCAGATTGTTGGTCCTCTCCCTCTTCCCTGATGGCCAAACTTTTAGCAGAAACAGAAATTTTCTTCTTCTTCTTGGACACCTCAACTTTCGGTGCATTCTCTTCTCCGGAATCCCCACCTTCAGCGTCAGCAGTCGACCCACCGAGGGAGAACCAGTCGGTAGCCTTCCTCTTCTTAGCAACTACATTCCCCACAGAAGTTGATGATTTCGCAAACAAAGCATTGGAAAGCAAAGGGATAGTATTATTACCACTCCTCGCCGGATGACTACCAAGGACTGTCCCGGGCGCTGGCTGAACAAAATCTTCATCCGAAGGGTCCCTCAAGGTATAACCCGCCGGGAAAACAGCATCAGAGTCAGTATAAGGAGGCGGAAGATCATATGTGGACATGTGCACCACTCTGGAATTCATCCGGACTAGCCAAGTTGATTCACCCTCTGGAATTGGGCGAGAGATATAGTGAACCCGTTCCCAATGATTTAACTCCAGAAAATCAATCAGAGGCAGGTCTACAAAAAATATACATGTCAAAATAAAGATCGACAAGGAATTATCGGTAACAGAAGTAAAAATACTTGACTCACCTCGGTCGTTCATCTGTAGACAAGGTTTTTGAAGGTTGGACGTCCACACTCGGCTCAGACCAGCCATAACCAAGACGTGCTCCGGAAGCGTCCGACACTCTATTCTATGAGTCGTGAAAGCCAAGATGGCAGCATCCGGAACAACTCCCTTCGAAACTGGCTCGTCAGAAACAGACTCATCCTTATGCTTCCATCTCATCCGGATAGGAGCCACGCCAGCGTTAACAAAAAAGAATTTCGTCTTCCAATTCTTACGACCGGAAGGCGCTCCGGAAGAACAAGCAGGGCTGGGTTTTCTTCTCTTGTCAACGGTGAACCAGTCACCGGCCTTCCCTAGCTTATAGAACGTCCGAAAAAGATTTAACGAAGGCTCGTAGCCAAGAGCCCAGCTTTGAACTTCAAAACAAGCAAGTCGCAAAGCTCCGAGAGGGTTCAGTTGTGAAGGCATGAGTTTGAAATACTCACAAAACTCCAGGAAAAGTTTGGAGAATGGAAGTCGGAGGTTAGAAAATTCAAACCATTCGGCATATACACCTATCTTTCCAGGGGGGCGTCCAGTATAGTGTCGTCCGGGCCCGGAAGAACAGCACCATACCCAGGGCCAATGGCATACTTTTCCAAAAGGGCGTCAAGATCTCCCTGAGTCAAAGTATTGTAACATCTCCGAAGGTTTTCTTTATCTCGCTTCGACATGGTGACAACAAGAAATAAGAAGAAAACGAAAGAAAGATTGAGGGAAGAAAAACACACAGTTAAAGGTGAAAATCAGAAATCGGTAGAAAAAAATTACAAATGGGGTAAAACGGGGTATTTATAGGGAAGTGAAAGTCAGACGATGGGACGCGCGTCTAATCCCACCGCCTCCCTCGGCCAATAGCGCAGCGACAGGTGGCTCGAGCATTAATTACCACAATTTGAAAAACTTCCCGCCCAAGCTAAAACATAATTATCCCGCCTAAATAGGCGGACAGTTAGTAATTTCCGAAAAACCCAAGAAACGTGCTTCTGCTAACTGAAAGAATAACCGAAAGAACCAAATACTTTATTTTTTCTTCTAGTCAAGCATTACATAGTCTTAACTACGTAATACTAGACTAGGGGGGCTGATGACGTACCATCGGTAAGCCGATAGAAGTCTATCGGCTGAACCGATGGTACGCCGAATGATGTAATCAGCTTGGCACAACCTTCGATAAAAAGAATCTAAGTAACATTTATTATCCGAAGAACATCCTAAGGACCAGGAGGCCGAAGGATGACTTCTCGACAAAGAGTACAATACTTCGAAATACCTTCACGATAAACAAGGTGTTGTACTAACAACACGCTATTATCCGAATCTCAGGGCCTATAAATACCAAGCTCACACTTCACTTCAAGGGTAACGTTTACACACACTATACACTCTTACTTTATATTTTATCCCTTACTCTTCGATATCTTACTCTCACGCCCGAGGTAAACCAGGGGACCATCCCCGCTCCGTTTACTCGTGTGTTGCTTGCTTGTGCGGATAGTCTTAAGATCGAAGATAAGAATCAGGCTGAAGGTCTTCATCGGATCAGCTCTTCCGGATCCGAACCTTCTACCCCCTTGTGTTTGTGATATTCCGGTGTCGCAACATAAATAAAATAGTGTATGGCCTAAGATAGTCTAGTCCTCTTATCATTTAAATTTGAGTGGTGTTCTTCCTCGTGATTCTTTGAGGTTTAATCTGGGATGTGACACTTTAGTACATTTTTGGAAGGACACGTGGCTTGGAGATTACCCCTTGAATTTCTGGTATAATAGGCTATTTCGGTTGGAGCGAAACAAGGTTGTTGAATCATTGATCGCATAGCTAATGGAAGGTGGTCTTGGAATTGGTGTAGATCATAGTTAGTCGCACGTAACATGTCTTCCCTTGATACAATGTTGGAGATACGTTATGGCTCAGTTACTTGTATTTGGTCGTAAGCCAATGATGGTATTTATCTGGTTGGTGTCACGTGTCGTTATTTAGAAGATTATATAATGCCCTCTATAGTGCCTTCGACGACATGGGAAAAAACCTTACCTGGAAAGTTAACATTATTCTTTGGTGTTTGGCATTGGATAGACTTCCACATCGTTGAAACCTTTCATTGTGAGGTATGAAAATTCAGGATATTTCGTGCCCATCATGCAAAGGAAATGTGGAGCCAAATCAACACACTTTTTTCGTTTGTGGTGTTGCCTGAAGCATATGACGTCTCGTTCGTTTATGGTGTGACATCACTATGCCTCAATATGATTCTTTCGTGGAGTGGAGTGGTTAGTTGAGTTCGTGGCATACTTCTTTTACGAAAAAGAAATGTATTTTTGTCATTATTCGTATCTTCGTTATGGGTGTTATGGCGTTATCGGGATAATAGCATCTTTAACTTTCATTCTATAAGAAAAGATGACATTTTCTATAACATTCATTTATGTTCATTTTCTTGGCTTAGATATAGATAGTCGTGTCGAAAAAAACCGAAACCGAAAAAAAATCAAAAACCGAAATCGGGTTTGACCAAAAGCGGTTCGGTTTTGACCCAAACCGCCGGTTTGGAACCGGTTTGGATATTTAGCAAAGGGACCGGGTTGAGACCGGTTTATCCCAAACCGGTTTAAGCATCTAGCCGTTGGAAAAGTGTTTATAGTCGTTATTTGACCGTTTTTTGAGATTTTTGGCCGTTTTTTTTTTCTTACCATTTTGCCATTCCAAATTTACTGTAAATATGTGGTTGAGTTTGGGATTAAACACACATTTCTAACTCTCTCAAAACACTCTCAAAGCTCTAAAAACGCAAAAAATACGTTCGAAAAACGTTAGAAAAATTCTCAAAAAATCATCAACAATCAAATGGCAACTCAAAGCTCTACCGCTTCCACCGGTTGTGGTTCCACAAGCGAAAGAACGATCGTAGAGGTTCTCGAAACAACCCGAAACCGTCAAGTTTGGCAACATTACCGGTTGGTGAGATTGTCCGATGGCGAAAAGATGGCTTATTGTAATCATTGCGGCCATTTTTTGAAACAAGAATCCAACTCGACGTTGAAGAATCATGTCGAGAAGCATTGCAAAGTTCTCAATAAAGCACCGGAATCGGGTCAATCATCGATGGGTCAAGACGGGAGTATTTTTGTTTATTCGGTGGAGCGGATGCGTCAAGAGTTTGCGGGCTATGTGATTCAATCCGCCTTGCCACTTCGACAACCCTCGATTCACTAGGGTGGTTCAAAAGTGCCTCCAACCGCGATATACTCATGTAAGTCGTACTACTCTTAGAAGTGATTGTTTAAAAATTTGGAAAAAAACTAAAATATTGGTAATAAAAGGTTTTGAAACTTTAAATATAAATGTAAACTTAACAACTGATGTTTGGTCGGCTCCTCATAATTTGCCCGATTCATACCTTTGCGTTACCGCACATTGGTGTGATCCCGAATCGTGGCAAATGATGAAGAGGGTTATTGCTTTTGACTCATTTCCTTACCCTCACACGGGTCAAAACTTATTTCATATGTTACGGGATGTTTTACAAAGGTATAATTTGGAAGAAAAAGTTTTTTCAATTGCATTTGATAATGCGAGTAATAATACAAGCGCGGTGGGTAAATTAAAACTAAAGTACAAACCACCAATGAACGGTGACTTTTATCATGGTCGATGCGTTGCACACATTATAAATTTGGTTGTGCAAGTCGGACTAGAAGTCACCGAAGTAAAAGACGCCATAATGTCTTATAGAAAAATGTTAGGCGATATATTTTCAAACCACAAAAGTAGATACAATGGATATATGAAAGTTTGTAAGGAAACGAATTCCGTCTTTTTGGCCCCTACTTGGGATGTTCCCACAAGATGGAATTCGACTTACAATATGCTTATTTGTGGTTTACGCCAAGAAAGTACTTTAACTTATTTTCATGGCGAGTTAGTGGTTAGACATCGGGGTATTACACCATTTCGGCTTGAAAATTGGGAAATTATTCGTAAAGAAAGTCAATTGCTAAAAGTTTTTAAAACCGCAACAACTTTATTATCGGTTGTTTATTATCGCACGAGTCATTTAGTCCTTAAACAAATCTATTTTATGGCTACAAATTTAGACGATTATGAATTTAAAGGTGATTTTTATAAGCTAATGGTAGCCCCCATGAAAGAAAAAATGAGAAAATATTTTTCTAAATTGTCACCTTTAATTACCGTTTCCGCCGCACTAAACCCGTGTTTGAACAAAATTGGGGTGGAATACAATATAAGAAAAATCTTTGAAAAATTGAATTTGGGTATGTTTGACACATTATATGCCGATAACACCATAGTCGAATTTGATAATTCTTTTAAAGGGTTATTTGGGGTTTATTTTAACAAGTATAGAATATCAAATGTGGGTGAATCAAGTTCCTCTATGGCTTCGACCTATGAAAACTATACTAGCGCGGACCCGGAAATTGACTTGTTTAACAATTTAAAACGAGAAAACATTAAACGTGCTAGGGGGGATGGGGGTGACCAAACTAATACCGAACATTGGAGGTATACGGGAACCGATTTTTTAGCCACTATGGGGGTTGAAGAATTCTCCAAATTTGAGGTTTTGGCTTGGTGGAAAGCACGGGAATCTCAATTTCCCGTTCTATCCGCCATGGCCAAAGATCTACTAACCGTCCAAGCTTCTTCGGTAGCTTCAGAATCCGCTTTTTCTCTTAGTGGCAGGGTATTATCTTTACGAAGAACAAGACTCACACTGGCGGCATTGGAGATGTGCATTTGCTTGAAGGATTACTTAGACGCGACCGAACGTACACAAGACCACCAAAATCTTGAAGGCGAACTAGAATATGAAGGCGAAGTACTCGATATCGAGGTGGAAGAAGGAGTTGCAATATCACTTTCCGATGAAGAAATCGCTCTCGATGAAGCTACCCGAGCATCTATCTCCGAAGATGAACAAGTTCCCGTTGAAGATGACTTTATTCAAGTAGACGAAGATTAAGAATGACGAAATCAATTTCAAATTTCCAATGTTATTAATTACATTTCTAATAAAAAAAAATAGTACTTTTTCCGCACTTTGTTTAATAATTGTTGAAATATTAAGTTTTGAAAATTTGTTTCAAGCTTTTTTTAGTAGAATACAATGTTTATGTATGATGTGTGCCAAGAATTTAAAAAAAATCGAATTTTAAAGTGTTTTTGCAAGTTACGCTTTTTTTCCCCCAATGTTATTAGTTACATTTCTAATAAGAAATAGTACTTTTTTCGCACATTTTCTTTGATAATGTGCGAAATATTAAGCTTTGAAAATGTGTTTCAAGCTTTTTTAGTAGAATACAACGTTTATTTATGATGTGTGCGAACAAATTTTTACAAAAAGTCGAATTTTAACGTGTTTTTGCAAGTTACGTTTTTTTATTATTTATTAAATAGTCCAAACCGGTTTTTAACTGGTTTTTGGAACCGAACCGGTTTGGACCCGGTATGAAATCGGTTTGAGCGGGTTAGTGTTTCATGATTGAAAAACCGGTCCAAACCGAACCGGTTTGAAACCAAAACCGGTTTGGATGGTTTGACCAAAAACCGGTTCGGTTTTCAAACCCGGTTCGGTTTCCGGTCAAACTCGATTTTGAAATCCCTAGATATAGAGGTGGTAAAATTTGTAGTTGGCTTGATTGGTTAAAATCTTTTATGTATTCCTAGCTTCTCAGTAGTTTTATTTATATAGTGATTTGATATTCACAAAAGAAAAATAACTAATATGAGACACTCTTTTTTACCAGATTGGTATCTAGCATATAAAAAAGTGGTTAATATGATATCATTTCTATTAAAAATTAGGAAGAGAACCAATTATTCACATGCAAGCAGATTGTTTGGTTCATATATTTTTTATTTGGATTAAGTTAGGTCTAAACGAAGTAGACATGGAGTTTTCTTGATCGAACATGATTTCATATCATATTTAATTATTTAATAGATTCTTAATATAATTTTCTTAATTCATAAAAATTTCATTAGAAGTTGTTTAAATTGAAGATAGAGAAAATAAGTAAATTCACCCATTATACATATTTCATATTGTTTGAAAATTAATTTTGAAAACCATTTACAAAGGAATTGAGGAGATATTTATATCAGAGAACAAATCATTCAAATATAGGTTGTTTGGTTTATAGATTTTCAATTTTCACACATTATACTCTTGTCCAAACATAAAGTATCCTTCCGATTGTTTAATATAAACTTACTCATTCAAATCACTAGTTTGAAAAGCTGTTTTAACATTGATTTGATATATCACTAGATTATGAATAACAACAACTGCAATCAACAATCTAATAGTGGTAATACGGGCACACCAGAAAATAGGTATCGAATTACTTAATCCCCTTATTTTGACTAAAGTTCTAAATAACCAATCTAGCTTTAAACTTATCAATGGATCCATCAACTTTCATATTCTTTTTGGAGACTCATTTATTACCCAATGATTGGTATCCCTACGGTGATTTGGTCCATTCCTATGTGTTATTTTACATAATAGAATCCATCTCATTACGAAATGTTTGTTTCTAGAATGAAATATCACGAGATCTCATAGCTTCATTAAAGGTTCTAGGATCCTAATCCAAACTAAACCAATATGAATATTGAGATTCAATTCCATCTCCCGATCCCTAAACTAAATAAAGTTAAAAATAGAACATTAAGATTTAGGTGGCTCTAGTACCTCTACGAGGTTAAGGTTTTTTCACTAGCAGGTTCATTTAATCTATCTCCTTGTCCGGTTTCAATTGTATTAGAAACTTGAACCTCTACGAGGCATGCAATAGGTAAACCGTAACGTAACAAAAATCTAGAGGCATCATTTATAAAAGTGATTACATACTTTGTGTTATCTAATAAAGGAGTTGCATTCATTCTTTTATAGTGTACATGTCCTAAACATGCATGTCATAAACAAGAATCTATAGATTTAGAACTAGTCATAAAAAACAGAATCATCAGAGTAGGAACTTTATTAAGATTCAACATAAACATTCCATATTATAATAACCAAATCCTACAAATCTCCGATATACTTGTTGGATCCAAATACTTGTTTATACTTCCGCAACCTCGTTGCATACAACACTAGTTAAGGTAATAGACTTCCCCAAACTAAATCTTAAACTAACATGTCCACGACCATTGGAGATATGTCCTCTATATATATGTGTTCCACATTTTCCCATTTGCTTTTGCACATTGTTTGTTCCTATGTTTTCTCGTTCACCAATTTATAACAAAATATTAGTGAAAAGGAAGTGCATATTTTTCTGTCATCTTCGAAAGTCGATCCCTTCAAAATTTTCCAATGACAAACTTAGACGTCATCTCCTTTACTGATTCGCCAACCTTGATTATCACAAACTACATTATTGATATGCAAGGTAATGAGTTTGAGATTGATAATCTTAGATTATTCTTGAATCGTAAAATACTTTCTCAATAACGTATTTCAACCCTATTATTGCCCCCTTGACCTCGTGGTGGGTGCTCCCCTTTGACCCCCACTTATCAAGTTAGCTTGAAAGAGCGTATACTTCTTGTTCTCCAAACTCGTCAGTGGGCTTATCTAATATCCACTTTGGTTTTAAGTAAATCACAATTACTTAAAATGATTGTTTATAGTACTAAAATCCCCGACACTTTTCATTATTTCAAAGTGCTTAGATTCTAAACTAGTGTTGGTTATTTTGTTAGAGCATACGGTGTAGTGTGATTGTGGCTTCGTTATAGGCTCGTTGTCGAGCTGACAACGAGCAACACCTCATTATCATACCGGGTATATATGCTCGTTGTGGGACTCGTTCTCGCGGTTCGTTCTCACTACAACGGCCGTTTTGATTTTTATTTTTTTTTGTTTGAAACGGTTACTTTAAAAAAAAGGTTTTTTAAACCTAACGGCTATATATATAACCGTTATTATTATTATTTTTATTTATTTATTTTTTAATACCATTTCACCTATAAATACATCCTTAATTTAACCAAAAAATCACACCATTTCTCAATCTCATTCTATCTCAATATTTTTCTAAAAGTTATATGCAACAAAAAATGAGTTCACATTCTTCAACCGATCCCGATGTTACGGATTCGTCATCGTCCGACTCCAAATTGATCGAAATACTAGTTAAGGCGGTAGAAAGTATTGAACAAATGGAGAAGGAAGAAAATGAGGCGGAAAGTTCACGCCGGACTGAGAAAAGGAAAAGGCGCTATATCAACTGCGATCGAACTGCAGCAAACGAAAACGTGTTACGACATTACTTCTCCGACAAAAGCACATACCCGGATGAATATTTCCGTAGACGATTTCGTATGAGAAGAACTCTTTTCCTCAGAATAGTCGAAGGTATATCTAATTACTCCGTAGAACCTTTGCCCGACTATTTTAATTTTTCAAACAACGACCCGATTGTACGGGTAAAATGGGTTTTAGTTGTTTACATAAATGCACGTCCGCTATGCGTATGATGGCGTATGGGATTACTCCGGACGCTTTTGACGAATATTTACAAATGTCAGAAAGAACATCAGCTGAATCCCTAGATAATTTTTTAAAATGTGTAATCCATCTTTATACAAACGTTTATTTAAGAACCCCAACACAAGATGATGTTAATCGTTTGTATCAAAAACACGATGAGGTTCACGGATTTAAGGGTATGCTTGGTAGCATCGACTGTATGCATTGGAAATGGGATCAATGTCCAAATGCATACAAAGAGTGTGACAGCCGTCATTTTTTTTTTTTACGTCTCAAGTTAGTCTAGTGTGCCTGTAGCTCATTACCGCCTCTTATTAATGTTTGAGCAAGGATTGACAGGCTCAGTAACTTGGGTTGGATTGATCACTCTCTTGGCCTCCTGCTCAAGCAGTGCAAACCTAACAGACTCTTGGCGAGTCTAAGGTGGACAAGAGATTGATCGGAAGGGTTTGACGGAATATGTTTAAGTATTCCAGTCAGTGAGTATGTGAGGAAGATGATGAAGTTGTTGCCAAAACCTGAAGTGTTAAGTATTTATACCCAACACTTCCAGGTATTAACAACGTATGGCAATGATGACCATTTATGACTCATCAATAGGATTCCAATGGCCATTAACGTCTATGTCATTAATATGACCTTATTAATGCTCTGACGGTTACACTCAAGGATTAGGCCTGAGTGTCTGACTGGTAGGAAGGTCTCCCGACACAGGGACGCTAAGTGCCGGGACACAGCCGGGATACGAGGCTTGGCTCCCGGACACTGCCGGGGCATGGGGCCTGGTTCCCGGATGCTGCCGGGACACGAGACCAGGTTCCGGGACGCTGCCGGGATACGGGGCTTGGCTCCCGGACACCTGCCGAGACACGGGTTCGGCTCCCGGGATATTGCCGGGACACGGGCTTGGTTCCCGGGACACTTGCCGGGACACGGGCTTGGTTCCGGACACTTTGCCGGGACACGGGCTTGGTTCCGGACACTTTGCCGGGATACGGCTTGGTTCCGGACACTTTGCCGGGATACGGCTTGGCTCCGGACACTTTGCCGGGATACGGCTTGGCTCCCGGACACTTTGCCGGGACACAACTTGGCTCCCGGACACTTGCCGGGACATGGCCTTGGCTCCCGGACATTTTGCCGGGACACGGCTTGGCTCCCGGACACTTTGCCGGGACACGGCTTGGCTCCCGGACATTTTGCCGGGACACGGCTTGGCTCCCGGACCGGGACACGGCCTGGTTCCCGGACACGGGCCAGGTGCCGGGCCATTTTTCCTGGTCACGGGCTTCTGGTGTCGGTTCTAGCCTTTTTGTCACATTTTAGTGGGCTCTTAACCCAAATGTTAGGATTGATAGGCTATAAATATAAGCCATCACCTACTAACACTATCATGCCCCCCAGTTAGGTTTTAAAAATTAGGTTTTGAAGCCTAACTCTTCTGCTTTTTGGTAAGTTTTCTCTCTCTTTTTTTTTTTTTTTTTTTTTTTTAGTTAGCCGGCAGCCGGCATATAGCCGGCCCTTTGTGCCGGCGACTTAGGCTTTTGACAGCCGGCATATAGCCGGCCCTTGTGTGCCGGCGACGTGGCTTCGGACAGCCGGCATATAGCCGGCCCTTGTGTGCCGACGCTTTGAGGTTTTGTCAGCCGGCATATAGCCGGCCCTTGTGTGCCGGCGACTTGAGGCTTTGACAGCCGGCATATAGCCGGCCCTTGTGTGCCGGCGACAGCCGGCATATAGCCGGCCCTTGTGTGCCGGCGACTTGAGGCTTTGACAGCCGGCATATAGCCGGCCCTTTGTGCCGGCGAAAATTGTTTGCCTTCTTTTTTTTTTTTTTTTTTTGTAACGGATGTCTTTTTTGTTCAGGTGAGTTCCAGCCAGAAGCGTCGGTTTTTGCGGGTAAGTTATTTTGTTTTTTGCATCCTCGCAGCCTGAGTCTTATATTATCTTATTTGAATTGTAGCAGTTTGTTATAAAAGCTGAAATGGCTTCCCGAAAAGAGAAAGAGGTTAGGAAATGCAGTAGTGGCATTGATGGTGATAAGTTAGCGGATTTAATAACTAGGTTTCCATGCCTTAGTTCCTTCAATCCCGTAGCGCCTACCACAGGCCAACGTGCCAGTGACCCTCCTTCAGGAAAGCTTACTTTATACACGAACCTACTTACCCATTCAAACCTTAGACTTCCATGTAGCTCCTTTTATATGAAAGTGTTGACTCACTACAAAATTGGGTTTGCCCAAATGCATCCTGTAGGTGCTGCTAAAGTTATAATGTTTGAGATGTTGTTGGTGGGTATGAAAATTTCTTGTTCTGTAGATTTGTTTAGGCATTTTTATAAACTGTCTAAATCTAGGGATTGGTTTAGCCTAGAACAGAGAGAGAGAAGCAAAGAGTGGAAACTGATTGAGAATCCTCCCGATAGTCTTAAGAACTGGCGGTTTGACTTTATTTTCGTGGATAGATCGTTTATTAAGCTTTGGTCAAGTGCCCTTTTTAGCTGGCCATCTAAGATACCCAACGGAGTAAATGAACTCCCCCACCTTTCCGTTCCTAAGGCGGAGGCCTATGCACGCCTCCGCCGTATGTCTGTGAGGTATAGGGTATGCCCCGAAGGGGTGCTGGTGATGGCTGGAATTATTAAGGATGTGGAAGAGGAGACGGTTCCTGTCATTGTGTCGAAGACATCAAAGAAACGTGGGTCTCTGTAAAAATCCTTTTTTGTCTTTATTATTTCGTGAAGTTGATTGACATTTATATTGTTTCTTTCTTGCAGCTATGGGGTTGCTAGATTTCTTAGTGGGGAATGAGGCATGTGAAGTAGAGGGTCATTTGCCTGACGTAGCTTGCCAGATGTATAAAGCAGCTGGTGTTGATGTCCCTGGCGTGCCTCCTACAGGAAGAGAGGGGCAGGGCCTGGAGGTTAGGCCGCCGCTGCCAGAGAATACTGAGGATGGAGATCTCGTAGTATCCCCTGCTGGTATTACTTCAAACCCTCTTTTTTTTTTTTTTTTTTTTTTGTTATTTAGCCGGCAGCCGGCATATAGCCGGCCTGTGTGCCGGCGACTTGGTTAAATTGCTTAGCCGGCATATAGCCGGCAGTTTTGTGCCGGCGCCTTCGGTTTGTTAGCCGGCATATAGCCGGCAGTTTTGTGCCGGCGCCCGGTTTTTTATTTTATTTTATTTTTTATTTTTTATTTTTTTTTTTTTTGTCTATTAAATAATAGCTCTATATAACTGATGTTTTTTGTTTGTGTAGGTGATGATTTTGAACCCAATGATTACATGCTTGAAGAGCAGCATTCTCCTTGTCAGAGACAAGGTACTTATGAGTTATGATTATTTTTCGCTGTGTTTAGTAACTAACTTGTTTTTCTTTTATGCAGTTGAGTTGGAGGATATTGGCTCTGACGATGGTCAGGAGCCATGTTTTGATGGTCCATCGGTGTTAGGAAAAAGGCCAATAAGTGTTGAGGATTATGACCTTCCTACACCCAAATCGAAAAAAGTGTTGTTCCCTGCTTCTCCATCTCTTGGAACAAATCTTGTAAGGCGTTATGGGGGCCTTCAGATGGCGCCCCATGGATCTACTATCATGGCTCTTCCTGCTGGTGGCAATACTGTTCAGCCTGCTGCATTTGTTGGCACGCCATCTGGTCAACGTTTTGTGCCTGCCTGGTCATTTTGTGTGGGTGACGATGGGCAAACTTGTTATGCAGTCAAAGCTGCAAGGAACTTCTGAATTGTTGGATGATGCTGATATGAGCCTTTTTCATGGCTTTATGGGACATATACTTGCTAGGCAGCGTATATGTGAAGATCATGAAAATTTGAAAGTTAATTATTCGGATCTGAAGAAAGAGGTGGAAAGTATGGCTGTGGTTAGGAAAGATCTTGAGGCCGAACGTGAGATTGTTTCCAGCCGGGACAAGGAGATTAGTGATCTTTCTGCCAAGATGTCCCACTTAGAGAAAGAGAGGGATGGATTGGTAAGGAAGACGCAGGAGTATGAAGATATCCTGGCTGCAAAGGATAAGGACTTGGCCACAGTGACCAAGACTTTAGAGGTTGAGAGACAGGCAGTTGAGTCTCAGAGCCAGCAACTTGATGCGGCCGTCCAGGGTAGAAAAGACCTTCTTGCTGTGTTTCCTCAGTTGTTCAAGCTATTACTTGATCATCCTGATGTGATGAATTTGATGTTGGAAGTTAATCGGGCTGCTCATGTATTTGGCAAACACATTGTAGGGACCAAGTTGCGATCCGTTGCTGGTGATGCAGTGCTACCCTTTCTTGATCCTTCGGTAGAAAGTCAGATGCGAGCTGCTAATGCCTTGTTTGAAAAGAAAAATTTTCCTATTCTGGAGCGCATTGTCCAAGACTTGAATATTTCTGTTGAAGATCTTCTCGCTATTGTTACACCACCAGTGTCTATGCCACCAGTGTAGTTTGTGTTCTTTTTTATATGTTTGAACATTTTCCTTTTCTGTTATGAATATCAGCTTTATAAGCTTTATGTTTTGGATATTTTGTTTGACTCTATGAGTGATTTCTTAATAATAAATGTTTATCCGTTGGATATTTATCTTATTATTTGTTTGCTATTTAAGCGTATTATATCAGTGATATATTATTTGGTTAACCGTTTATTTGTATTACTCGCGAGGTATGTCGCTTCCCTATGGGAAGTGCTTATCTTTTCTCAAGTAGATGAAAAGACGTGTTTGCATGTTTTGGCTTAGACATGAGTGTCTTATTTGGCCTTATGCTTGTGATGTTTGAACAATGTTCAAAAAGTAGAAAGATAATGCAGTGCATAATTGGGATAATATCAGACCAAACGTTTTATTATAAGGCATGGTATCCATGTCCTTGACAGAAGTAAAGATTAAATTTCGACAAAACAAGAAAATATGGAATAAAAGTTTATCAGACCTTGAGCTAGGTTTAGTTTATGATATCTAATCTTCAATCATGAAGATGTGACCTTCTGGCGGTCCTGGTCGTTCAGTATCCTCCCCCTTCTTTTGCCAGGCATACGTTTTCTGGGTTGGGGTCTTGTTGGTTTGTTTTCTGGCGGCTGGCACTAGATGTTCTAACTTCCCTTCGTCCAGCGCCCTTCTTATCTCTCCTTTCAATTCCCGACAGGCATTGGTGTCATGTCCATGGTCCTCGTGAAATTCACAGTACCTGTTCATGTTTTTTGTACCGGACCTGTGTGCCATTTGCGGTGGAGGTTTAAAAGTAGAGCCTATACGTTCTGTCTGCAGGATTTCTTTCGGGGTCTTGTTGAGAAATGGCTCGGATGAAGTTTTGTCATAAGGGCTGAACCTTCTGTTGCCGCCGTTATCCCGTCTGTCATTTCTCCTATCTTCCCTCTGTTGGTCCTGTCTACCTGACGCTGACCCCCCGTTCCACGGCTTGTCTTTCTTTCCAGCCACCCCTCTTGCCAAAGAGACAGTTTCCCTTGATCTTAAGAAGTCATAGGCTCTATCTGTGGCCTCTTTGAAGGTGGCGGGAGTCCTTTTTGCAAGTTTTTCCTGCAACTGACCAGGCAATAGGGAAAAGGTGAAACCTGAAATTTGTTGGCTTTCTGGCAAACCTGGGATCTTCTGGCATTCCTGTGTGTATCGCAGGATGAAGTCTCGCAAAGCTTCCCCTTCCTTCTGCCGGATTAGGTGGGCCTCCAGATGTGTCCTGCGTTGTTTCTTTTGTTGAAAGAATTGGTAGACAAATTTTGCCTTTAGATCCGCAAAGTCTCTAATGCCCCTTTCTGGAAGGCCAGCAAACCAATCTCTGGCGAACCCTTGCAATGTTCCTGGAAACATTTTACACGCTACAGGGTCTACCCATTTTTCTGTCATGATGGCCTGCTCAAACAAGGCCATATGGTCGTCCGGATCCCTTGTGCCGTCATAAGTGCCTACAATGGAGGGGACCTTCTGCTTGTCTGGCATCGGATATCTGGACACCCAGTCACAAAATTTCGAACTTACTATTGATACCGGCATAATAGCTTCTCTTGTCATTCCTCCTTCTGCTAGTTGCTGCAACAGTCGTAATAACTCTGAATTGGGATTTTGAGGTGGCACCGGTGTCGGCGCGTTCTGCCTCAGGCGATCCGCCAACTGTGTCAACAGGATATCTGTTTCGGATTGTTGGGGAATTACCTGTGGTGGTGCTGGCTGCAGGGATGCCAATAGTTGGGCCAGGAGGTGATTAGATGAGGTTGGTGCCGGGACCGATGCTGCTCCTTGGATATTCTGAAATGTTCCTTGAGTGCCGGGTTGGGATCCTGCTGAGGCAGACTGCCTAGGGGCTTCAAAGCCAGGAAGTTCTGGGACAGCCTGTCTAGAGGCCTCAGCGGCTTCTTCGTGCAGTGTTGAGGTACGAGCCATGGGGATCTGAAAACTTGGAACGTTTGGGGTTGGTATGGCAGATGCACTAGCTCCGGACACCCTTGTAGAATACAAAGGTCCAGTGGTTGTTGATCGATACAGGCGGGCAGGACCTGAATCCCCTAGTGTCCAATCCTCCAAGGCGGAAAATCCGTGCCTGCCTGTCCTCCCCATAGGACCTCTTTCAAACGTCATGTCTGTCTCCATGTCTGGTAAGAATGGACTGGATGGAATAGGCAATGAAACAAAGGTACGAGGTGACGAAACAGTCGTTGGTATCAGGGTGGTACTCCCTTCAGCTTGGGATGTGGTCACAACAGTCACTGGGGATGAGGTCACAGTAGTCATTGGCGGTGGTGTGGTGGTAGTTACTTCTGGGGCTGAGGAAATTATTGGTGCAGAGTTCATGTCTTCCATGATGAAAGAAGAAGTGGATTAAAGAAAAAATTTTGTGAAAATCTGGAAATGAAGGTAAAACACCGTTGTTAAAACGTGTCCTACGGATGGCGCCAATGTTTGAGCAAGGATTGACAGGCTCAGTAACTTGGGTTGGATTGATCACTCTCTTGGCCTCCTGCTCAAGCAGTGCAAACCTAACAGACTCTTGGCGAGTCTAAGGTGGACAAGAGATTGATCGGAAGGTTTTGACGGAATATGTTTAAGTATTCCAGTCAGTGAGTATGTGAGGAAGATGATGAAGTTGTTGCCAAAACCTGAAGTGTTAAGTATTTATACCCAACACTTCCAGGTATTAACAACGTATGGCAATGATGACCATTTATGACTCATCAATAGGATTCCAATGGCCATTAACGTCTATGTCATTAATATGACCTTATTAATGCTCTGACGGTTACACTCAAGGATTAGGCCTGAGTGTCTGACTGGTAGGAAGGTCTCCCGACACAGGGACGCTAAGTGCCGGGACACAGCCGGGATACGAGGCTTGGCTCCCGGACACTGCCGAGACACGGGTTCGGCTCCCGGGATATTGCCGGGACACGGGCTTGGTTCCCGGGACACTTGCCGGGACACGGGCTTGGTTCCGGACACTTTGCCGGGACACGGGCTTGGTTCCGGACACTTTGCCGGGATACGGCTTGGTTCCGGACACTTTGCCGGGATACGGCTTGGCTCCGGACACTTTGCCGGGATACGGCTTGGCTCCCGGACACTTTGCCGGGACACAACTTGGCTCCCGGACACTTGCCGGGACATGGCCTTGGCTCCCGGACATTTTGCCGGGACACGGCTTGGCTCCCGGACACTTTGCCGGGACACGGCTTGGCTCCCGGACATTTTGCCGGGACACGGCTTGGCTCCCGGACATTTTGCCGGGACACGGCCTGGTTCCCGGACACGGGCCAGGTGCCGGGCCATTTTTCCTGGTCACGGGCTTCTGGTGTCGGTTCTAGCCTTTTTGTCACATTTTAGTGGGCTCTTAACCCAAATGTTAGGATTGATAGGCTATAAATATAAGCCATCACCTACTAACACTATCAATTAAAAAAAATTCATAAAGTTGCTTTATACTATTTTGATGTGTGATATTTATAATTTCATGTGTGTTTCATTTATACATTGTTGGATATGTATAGTACTCTAGGTGCACAAGTAAGTAGACCCCGTTAGATGAGCTTCTACGTATAACACAAACAAAAATTTAACGTTTGGTGAATGGTTCTTAATTATTTAATTATAACGGAAAATGTAAACTTTCTATTTTAATTATTATTAGTATTTCCGAGTTTATTTTATTTCTCATCCGTAATTATAGAAATTCTCGAGTCATTAATTGTTACGAGAAAATGTTTGAATTTAATCTAGTTCATTTTGGTCTCGCTTAGTCCGTGTCATTAACCCGATCCATTGGATTATCCATATAACCCATACCCATGTTTAACCCATCAAAGTAATAACTAAATAAACCTAAACCTAAACCTAAACAACCGATTTCTAATCCCTAATCTAATATTCAGTCGACACCAAGATTCTTTTCCTGTTTCATTTGTTCGACCAGCAAAGGAGAAGACCAGCAGATTGGATTGATCGACCCCCTCCCCTATTTTGTTCTTGTTCGACTCCAGCAGCAACAGCAGCCTCCATCATCTTCTTTTCCTTTGTTTCGGGCAGCAAGCAGCCAAGAGTCTAGGAGTATTCGGTTGATCATTACCTCTGTCTCCTTTTCGGTTTGATCTCAGCCTTAACACACATGTTCGTGTGTCTCTCATTCGTTTTGTTTTAGGTAATTTTCTTGTCTAAAGTTCATATATATCTTATCTTATGTCGTTATTATTATTGTTTATTTAGTATTGGTTTTTAAGTTTTGAAATTAGAGTTTGTGTTTAAAAAGTTTCTAGTAGTTTGTTTGTAAACGAGTTGGGGTTAGTGTGTTTAGAAGATTTTCAAAATGGTAATCTGTTTAAATAGTGTATGTATATGTGTTTTTAGTTCAGGTTATGAGGTTTTATGTCTCGTGTGTTTTCTAAACGTTTTGTATATTTAAGTTATCGTTTTAAACTTTCAGCTCACTGGCAGATTTTACGTCTGAGTTCAAGAGACCATATCTTAGTCTTAAATTCGTTTTTGGGAGTGATATTTATATCTACGTTATAGTACTCCGAGTCTAGTTTTCAGAAATATAAATTATGTGAAAATTAGAGTTCGTTTACATGCTCAAATGATTTTTGCAAAACAGTCGCGCCGAACAGCAATTTCCAAACAGTTTCAGTAGTCCAGTTTCAACGGGTCATAACTTGATCATAACTAAATGTTTTGCGATGATTTTTGAGCCTAAACTGTAGTACTTCGAGTCTAGTTTTAAAATATGTAAGTCTCAGCTTCTAGTTCAAAGAATAGGTTAGTCAGATTGCAGGTTTTAAAACGTGGGTCTGTGCAGAAACATTTTTCTCAAAATTCCAACTTTCACAAGTAATCTTTTCCAAGTTAGTATATAATCACATAATGAACTTCAAAACTGATTGTTATAGGATGTTTACTGAGTTTTAGCTTAAAATAATTCTAATGTATGTCAAACTTGTCTAAACGAATATTGGTAACATGGAAACGGTTTTAGTAATCCTAAACTTGTCATCTTGCTGATCTGAAATGTTACACTGTTTTGTCTGAATAATAACTTCCACATAACTCAGTGTTTTTACATGATGTCCGAACCAAAATTGTAGCTCTCGGAATCTAGTTTTCACCCGGTTCTTTGTCAATCTCTCTGAAATCGTATTTTAGTGAGCGGTGGTCTGAATTGAAAGTTAAAACGTAATTGTTAGACTTTATGACTTGAATTGGTGTAACGACTTAGCAAACTTTCTAATATTTTTAAACGGAATATTTTGGGTTATTATCAGTTCTTATATGTCACCTTAATGGTCTAGGTCATTCGTGTACTTGTCGTACTTCTCGAAATCGTTTTATAACTCAACGTATGAACTTTAGTATTTTATCAGATTTCATAACCTGTTTTGCTCGGACCATATCTCTATAAAAACTTATTCAATTTTGGCAAATCCAGGGTCCTTGATGTAGCCCTTTGAGTCTTCTTTTCGTGCGTATATGATTCGTCATCTAATTCCTTTTGAAACTCAAGATATGACAGCTTTAGTGAACATGTGTACTTGCTGAGTTTTTAACCTTCATGTCTAAATCTAACGATTAATACCTCGGGTGCAAGTTAAATAAAATGGTTATTTGGAAATCTTAAAACTTACATTAATCGGGATTAAAACTTGAAACCTAATTGCTCACGATACTTTACTTATACGGATTTTAGGGAAGCTCATTATCTAGTCGGGAGGCTTAGCTTGTGACCTACATACACACACTACTTGAGTAGCGTATATTTTGCTATATTTACGAAGTGAGTCATCGCCCCTTTTCTTACTACTGTTTTCAATGTTTTAAATCGGGGGAAAGTAAAGCAACCTAAATGACTTTAAATGAAATGATTTACAAGTATGATGTACTACTTCCTATTTTTGGAAATATTTCTATTTATAGAAACTTACCATAAATAGATTATTCTATTTATGGAAACTTATGATATTTCGAAACTCTAAATTGTGTAATAAAAAGCTAATGCAATTTTCTAAAAACATCACAAACGGTTGTTCAATACTTGCTTCGATATATTACGATGGATTATCGGTATGCGTTGTCATACCGATACCGTACGCTCAATTGAGGTACACTTACTATTACGATGGATTATCGGTATGCGTTGTCATACCGATACCGTACGCTCTAATGAGGTACACTTACTATTACGATGGATTATCGGTATGCGTTGTCATACCGATACCGTACGCTCTAATGAGGTACACTTACTATTACGATGGATTATCGGTTTGCGTTGTCATACTGATACCGTACGCTCTTATGAGGTACACTTACTATACGATGGATTATCGGTATGCGTTACGCATACCGATACCGCATGCTCTTATGAGGTGCACTTATTATTACGATGGATTATCGGTATGAGTTTCATACCGATACCGCACGCTCTCTATGAGGTGCACTTGCTATGTTCTGATTATATTGGATGTTTGTGATGTGCTTTTTATACTATATGTTGAGATGATTGTTTTCCTACTATTCTAAAATGCATTAGTTACACAATAACTTTTACTGATTGATTTATGAGATTAAACCTTTTTACTACTTACTCGATGTACTCGCTCAACTTTATGTTGACTTTTTAAACTTTACTTTCAGGTAATGAGCAGACATAGGACTTGGATTTAGGAGTCGGACTCTAGATGACCTCAGGATATCTTTGCATTGTGGACATTTTATAATTATACATTTGAATTACATTTCGGGTTTGCACGCCCAAGTATTCTTTCATTCGTTGATATTCACATTTGAGCTTTCTTACTTGTAGTGTTTGACGATTTTCGTGTACCAAGGTTTAAACCTTGAGTATGGCGACGTCATAACAATACATTGTTATTTGTTCATATAGATTATATTCTTTATATTACTGTTGTGTTATGACGATCGCCAATCGTGTTGCACTCTGCGTTTCCGCCAACGGCGGGGTGTGACAGATTGGTATCAGAGCACATGGTTATAGAGAACTAGGTGGTTTGGCCTAGACTATAACTAGGTGTCCTTCATATAGATTCTTTCTAGGATCTTTTTAATATTTCATATCGTCTCACTACTCGTATCTATCGACTTATCGCCTAAGGAAGACGGTGAACCGCAACGACTTACGATGCTGAAGGAGTTTCTATTTTATTCACTTTTCGTTTCCTAAAAATCTCATTTCTTGTTTGTAATCGAATTCGACTTAAACTCTTATACTTCTACTTCAATAAAATGTAAGCGTCACCATTTTGATCATGTATACGAGAAGCAGACTTGTATGTCTAACTTTGGGTGCCTCATCTAGTTGCAGTATTGGAATCATTCTCTTATTCATTTATGAATCCACCCCCTCACTTAAAATTCCTATTTTATTTCATTTCGATTTCTCGATCTTCCTACTTTCGAATTTGTATTCTACCGTACATGACCGTCTCGTGGAAGAACTTTCGTGCAGATTTGAAGATGTGAATTTGAAGACTCACTTACCCTATTTTGAAGACGGTGTTATATTTTTCCCTCATTTCGATCTCTATATCCTTGAACCCTTTTCAATCATTTATCACAAAATCGATATACGTTTCTACTCAGCAAATTGTTTAAACCAAATACTAAGAGATTATATCTATCCTTTCGGTTTCTTCATTGGTTCAAAATTCGAGGATAAGTATTAGTTCTCGCCATATTCTTTCGTAAGGATTCTTGTATTAACACTCAGAAATAAACATTCTGATCAGTAACAAATTTATGTATTAGCAGCAAAACGTCTATTATCCCTTCTACAAAGATTTTTCCAAACGTTAATATCTAACTACCATACGGAAACTAGACCCCGAAACATTGTCACGATTGATACTAATCTACTCAAATGAAATCGTTTTCTAAACGTTCTTTCTCGAGCACCACTTCAAACTCTATTATTTAATCTCGAGTTGGTCAGAACTAACTCACCTGAACTCGTGTTCTCTCAAGCTATGGATGGAATTGATTACGAAGCTGTGCGAAGTGCTCTCTAATCTGGACTATTCTATCCCTTTATCATAATCACTTTATTAGTGAAACTTATTCAAACCGAAACCAGTTCCTGATGATGTGAACGTATCGTTGTCGCCCTGAAAGTTTACTCGTGATGTTTTCGTCTCCCCGAGGAGATAAACTGTTGATTCTATATTTTTACCAATTATTTGATAACCAAAGATCTCTAAACCATGTGAGGTTTCCACATACTACTACCGCTGATACTGGTTGAGTACATTCATAGAAAGTCAGTATTTCCTAAAACCGAGTTGTAAACTAGCTGATTTCCTTATCAGTCAGTCTATACAAACCCGTAAAACGCTTCTCTATTTTCTCAATCAAATCAGATGTTCTCTAAGACGATGCCTTTGTCAACTCTAACATATTCTCAATTACTTCAAGCAATTGCTATTTATTTCACTTTCGGTTGCAGAAGAAGATTGTACCTTGATTTATACCTTTCCGGTTTCAAACCGTTTGTGATCTTCCACACGGTCCTTCGGTGAGACATATATTCTAGCACGAGAAGAACTTGATTTCCCAAACTTCATTATATCCGATTTCGTATGCTTAAAGCATATCCCTCCTTGATTGTATTCATGATTTCCATGAGCGTTCTACAACAAATAGTTTTCCGAGTTAAATTTTATCCTTGAATTCTTTCGCAGTTCTTATTGAAACCTCGAAGTGACCTTAGATGCGACTTGAGACAGAAGACGGCAACAGCTGATGACTATTCTTTATCACGTATGATTCTCGAAACATTTTATAAATTTATTCTTATACGTAACCACGAGGAGAGTAACCATTATGTTTAGAACTCAATAAGTCGTACCTCATTGATACCCATACGACTTTCATTATGTACTCAAACCTTCAACCGACATTGCTCTCTGCGTTAGACTTTTGACATCTCGAGATAAAATTTCAAGCGTTAAGCATTAAAATACTAATTCATTTCATCATCCTGAATTCGCTAATTTGATAGCTTTTCATGTCCACCTCGATGCAAATTGGAGATTTATGGATGTAAATAATACTTGAAGCGATATTCTGTCCTGATATTAGTCGCTTGAGTCTTTTCGACCCATGATACGGTGTAGACACATCTAACATGTAAACTTTCCCGCTATTGCATTCAGATATGTTACTAAAATCTTACGATGACACCAAACACTGATATAGACTTGTAGAATTGATTCGATTTACGCACTACACAACAACCGTCCTAATGCAACTCTTTCGATACAAAGTTCTCTACGAACCTACTCTTATTACTTTCTGTTCATGATGCGGACTTAAGATATTCTTTGACACGAGATTTCTTCCTCAGATACTAGTATTCAATCTAGCTAATTATTCAACTCTCTGATGATCCAAAAGTCGTTTTAATGACTTCGCTTTCCTTAATCTCCGCTTTGTTGATCTTATTTGTAATTCGGTATTTCATATTCAGTGATAATCGCTCGCAAGTAATGACAGGAATTCTTTTGTGTCTGATCAACATAAGAGGAAACTGGTTGTTATACGCGATCTGATAAAACCTTTCAATCTCTACTTTAATTTTCAAGCTTGTGCGTAACATTTCGCTTCCAACTCCTTTCCGTAGGAGTTATGAAGTTATTTAGCTCTTATATCGATTACGTGTGATTCTTTTGTGACCGATGATTTTGTTCGTTAACCGTGACCTATGACTAATATTGTTGAATGTGTTTCAATAATTAAGTGTTACATATCAAATCCTATAAACGATACTTAATGATGAGTTTTAAGTTATGTCTGGCCAACATAATGGAGAACTTATCGTTTGCCATGTATCTTTATGAATTCAATACTCTCTGTTGAACTAAACCCTGTGTATTGTTATACGATTGATCTTAAGCGCTTACACAAACTACCCATGACCTGTTATGGTAATGTGAACGTACGTGTATGATATGTTTGTAATTAGACGTAATTATAAATATACCACAACGCGTATATGTTCCAGTATCGAAACGGAAACTCAAAACTATTCTAATCATTGTTTATATTCATGACACATTTCATAAACAAATCGTGATGAATTGATGTACGAAACCCCTTTTGCATACTCATTTCGATGATACTTCTGTCAACTGTTATACCACTTGAATTTCGGGACGAAATTCTCTTAAGTGGGGGATACTGTGACAGCCGTCATTTTTTTTTTTTTACGTCTCAAGTTAGTCTAGTGTGCCTGTAGCTCATTACCGGCTCTTATTAAAAAAAATTCATAAAGTTGCTTTATACTATTTTGATGTGTGATATTTATAATTTCATGTGTGTTTCATTTATACATTGTTGGATATGTATAGTACTCTAGGTGCACAAGTAAGTAGACCCCGTTAGATGAGCTTCTACGTATAACACAAACAAAAATTTAACGTTTGGTGAATGGTTCTTAATTATTTAATTATAACGGAAAATGTAAACTTTCTATTTTAATTATTATTAGTATTTCCGAGTTTATTTTATTTCTCATCCGTAATTATAGAAATTCTCGAGTCATTAATTGTTACGAGAAAATGTTTGAATTTAATCTAGTTCATTTTGGTCTCGCTTAGTCCGTGTCATTAACCCGATCCATTGGATTATCCATATAACCCATACCCATGTTTAACCCATCAAAGTAATAACTAAATAAACCTAAACCTAAACCTAAACAACCGATTTCTAATCCCTAATCTAATATTCAGTCGACACCAAGATTCTTTTCCTGTTTCATTTGTTCGACCAGCAAAGGAGAAGACCAGCAGATTGGATTGATCGACCCCCTCCCCTATTTTGTTCTTGTTCGACTCCAGCAGCAACAGCAGCCTCCATCATCTTCTTTTCCTTTGTTTCGGGCAGCAAGCAGCCAAGAGTCTAGGAGTATTCGGTTGATCATTACCTCTGTCTCCTTTTCGGTTTGATCTCAGCCTTAACACACATGTTCGTGTGTCTCTCATTCGTTTTGTTTTAGGTAATTTTCTTGTCTAAAGTTCATATATATCTTATCTTATGTCGTTATTATTATTGTTTATTTAGTATTGGTTTTTAAGTTTTGAAATTAGAGTTTGTGTTTAAAAAGTTTCTAGTAGTTTGTTTGTAAACGAGTTGGGGTTAGTGTGTTTAGAAGATTTTCAAAATGGTAATCTGTTTAAATAGTGTATGTATATGTGTTTTTAGTTCAGGTTATGAGGTTTTATGTCTCGTGTGTTTTCTAAACGTTTTGTATATTTAAGTTATCGTTTTAAACTTTCAGCTCACTGGCAGATTTTACGTCTGAGTTCAAGAGACCATATCTTAGTCTTAAATTCGTTTTTGGGAGTGATATTTATATCTACGTTATAGTACTCCGAGTCTAGTTTTCAGAAATATAAATTATGTGAAAATTAGAGTTCGTTTACATGCTCAAATGATTTTTGCAAAACAGTCGCGCCGAACAGCAATTTCCAAACAGTTTCAGTAGTCCAGTTTCAACGGGTCATAACTTGATCATAACTAAATGTTTTTCGATGATTTTTGAGCCTAAACTGTAGTACTTCGAGTCTAGTTTTAAAATATGTAAGTCTCAGCTTCTAGTTCAAAGAATAGGTTAGTCAGATTGCAGGTTTTAAAACGTGGGTCTGTGCAGAAACATTTTTCTCAAAATTCCAACTTTCACAAGTAATCTTTTCCAAGTTAGTATATAATCACATAATGAACTTCAAAACTGATTGTTATAGGATGTTTACTGAGTTTTAGCTTAAAATAATTCTAATGTATGTCAAACTTGTCTAAACGAATATTGGTAACATGGAAACGGTTTTAGTAATCCTAAACTTGTCATCTTGCTGATCTGAAATGTTACACTGTTTTGTCTGAATAATAACTTCCACATAACTCAGTGTTTTTACATGATGTCCGAACCAAAATTGTAGCTCTCGGAATCTAGTTTTCACCCGGTTCTTTGTCAATCTCTCTGAAATCGTATTTTAGTGAGCGGTGGTCTGAATTGAAAGTTAAAACGTAATTGTTAGACTTTATGACTTGAATTGGTGTAACGACTTAGCAAACTTTCTAATATTTTTAAACGGAATATTTTGGGTTATTATCAGTTCTTATATGTCACCTTAATGGTCTAGGTCATTCGTGTACTTGTCGTACTTCTCGAAATCGTTTTATAACTCAACGTATGAACTTTAGTATTTTATCAGATTTCATAACCTGTTTTGCTCGGACCATATCTCTATAAAAACTTATTCAATTTTGGCAAATCCAGGGTCCTTGATGTAGCCCTTTGAGTCTTCTTTTCGTGCGTATATGATTCGTCATCTAATTCCTTTTGAAACTCAAGATATGACAGCTTTAGTGAACATGTGTACTTGCTGAGTTTTTAACCTTCATGTCTAAATCTAACGATTAATACCTCGGGTGCAAGTTAAATAAAATGGTTATTTGGAAATCTTAAAACTTACATTAATCGGGATTAAAACTTGAAACCTAATTGCTCACGATACTTTACTTATACGGATTTTAGGGAAGCTCATTATCTAGTCGGGAGGCTTAGCTTGTGACCTACATACACACACACATACTCACACTACTTGAGTAGCGTATATTTTGCTATATTTACGAAGTGAGTCATCGCCCCTTTTCTTACTACTGTTTTCAATGTTTTAAATCGGGGGAAAGTAAAGCAACCTAAATGACTTTAAATGAAATGATTTACAAGTATGATGTACTACTTCCTATTTTTGGAAATATTTCTATTTATAGAAACTTACCATAAATAGATTATTCTATTTATGGAAACTTATGATATTTCGAAACTCTAAATTGTGTAATAAAAAGCTAATGCAATTTTCTAAAAAATCACAAACGGTTGTTCAATACTTGCTTCGATATATTACGATGGATTATCGGTATGCGTTAGCATACCGATACCGTACGCTCAATTGAGGTACACTTACTATTACGATGGATTATCGGTATGCGTTGTCATACCGATACCGTACGCTCTAATGAGGTACACTTACTATTACGATGGATTATCGGTATGCGTTGTCATACCGATACCGTACGCTCTAATGAGGTACACTTACTATTACGATGGATTATCGGTTTGCGTTGTCATACTGATACCGTACGCTCTTATGAGGTACACTTACTATACGATGGATTATCGGTATGCGTTACGCATACCGATACCGCATGCTCTTATGAGGTGCACTTATTATTACGATGGATTATCGGTATGAGTTTCATACCGATACCGCACGCTCTCTATGAGGTGCACTTGCTATGTTCTGATTATATCGGATGTTTGTGATGTGCTTTTTATACTATATGTTGAGATGATTGTTTTCCTACTATTCTAAAATGCATTAGTTACACAATAACTTTTACTGATTGATTTATGAGATTAAACCTTTTTACTACTTACTCGATGTACTCGCTCAACTTTATGTTGACTTTTTAAACTTTACTTTCAGGTAATGAGCAGGCATATGACTTGGATTTAGGAGTCGGACTCTAGATGACCTCAGGATATCTTTGCATTGTGGACATTTTATAATTATACATTTGAATTACATTTCGGGTTTGCACGCCCAAGTATTCTTTCATTCGTTGATATTCACATTTGAGCTTTCTCACTTGTAGTGTTTGACGATTTTCGTGTACCAAGGTTTAAACCTTGAGTATGGCGACGTCATAACAATACATTGTTATTTATTCATATAGATTATATTCTTTATATTACTGTTGTGTTATGACGATCGCCAATCGTGTTGCACTCTGCGTTTCCGCCAACGGCGGGGTGTGACAAAGGGCAATACACACAAGGTGACCATGGTTATTCAACGGTTATGCTGGAAGTTGTTGCGTCGTACGCTCTTTGGATATGGCATGCTTACTTCGGTGTCGCGGGGTCGAACAACGACATCAACGTGTTTCATGATATGCTCAACGACTCATCCCCAGATTACAGATTCACCGTCAACGGCTACAAGTACAATAAAGGATATTACCTTACAGACGGTATATATCCGGAGTGGTCAACATTTGTTAAAGCTTTTTCGTACCCATTGAGGAACCGCGTCAAAAATTCAAACGTTTTCAAGAGAGTGCGAGAAAGGATATCGAACGGGCATTCGGTGTTCTTCAAGGTCGTTGGGGGATTATAAAACATGCAGCGAGATTTTACAAGATGAACAAGTTAAGAAGAGTTATGTATGGGGGTATCATATTGCACAACATGATTGTTGAAGACAACAGATGGTCGATTTGTGATGCCCAAGAATGGTATGCTCCTCCGGTTACAGGTGTTCCCAGAACTTATAACGAGAGAGTGAATGAACGTATCCGTATTAATAGAGAGATTAGAGACAAGACCACACACAGCACACTCCGCGAGGATCTCGTGGCCTACATTTCGACACTTCCAGAAGACTATCGTCAACGTTAGCTTTTTTTAATTATTGTATTGTAATTTTATTTTTATTGTATGTGTTTGTATTTTATTTTAATTATTGTATTGTAGCATTATTTTTTATTTTAATAAAATCTTATTTAAATGTTTAAAAATAAAAAATAAATAAACTGGGGTTCCACATCTTCCACAATCACCCACAATCATCATTATCGAACCACCAAAAAACTCACAATCATCATTCTGGATGTCACGTCAACAAAAAATCCCACAATCACCCACAATCACGATCACGATTATCATACCTAGTGCTCTTAGAAGTAGTGTTTTTTTCCAAGTGTGCTTATCACAAGTTTACATTTATATGTAGATTATATAATTTAGTCTTTTTCGAATATTCAAACAAGCTATTAAGTTAGGTGTCAAAATCATTTCTTTAGTTGACTCCCTCGAGTAAATAATGATTAAATTCACTAAAACAAGAATCACCAACAATATATCCATAAATTCCCAAAAAGTCTCTTTAAAAAATCCGAACAACTTATTAGTTGGTTTAACTATAAAATGTGATGTTTTTTTTTTTGAACGTTCGGTTTGGTCAGAGCCTGTTCAACCATTAATACGGGCAGGATGCCATCACGGTGGTTCACAGGGAAAACCCCCACCATTTGGGGTAAAACCTGTGCCCCCTTGGGTTTGAACCTGGGTTCCAACCTTCATCGGGAGACTGGGATGTCACTAGTAGTTGCCGGGGTTCGAACACAGAACCTCCCAAATAGGAGGTCTGTGTCTTACCAACCAAGCAAGGCTACAAGGACATAAAATGTGATGTTGTATCATGAAATTAAACAACAAAAAACTACTTATAACAAGATATTAAAGTTTAAGATTCTTTGGATGGGATAAATCATAAAAGTGCTACAAAAGATTTCATTTATTGAATATACAAAGAAATTATTTAATTCTTTACTATGTTTATTACTTATAAACTTAACAGTATACAACTTTTTATTATAAATTTATCATTTGTATTTTGTGTGTCGGGTATTTTGCCACATATTTGTTTGCTGCCCCTGTTTTCTATTTTTCTAGTTCAAAGTTTTTTCCTTTTTCTTCTAAATATTAGATCACCTATAAACCACACAAGACAAATGCATATTTTGATTATTGTTTACTAGCATTCTTTGGTTTTAATTTGCTTTACTAATTTATAAATATAGAAAAGAACCCTTAAAACTAGCAAGGTTGTAAAAATCCTATTAAATTACGATTAATCGACGTTAATCTTTAAACTCTACTTTATCGATGAGATTTTCATTAATCCATCAAGTAATCCCTCGGTCGACAGTGGTCAACAAATTGGTCAAATTCGTAGCAATTCAGTCATTATCGGTTTAAAAATAACTTGGACACGGAAGAAGTGTAAAAATATGGAAACCAAATAGATTTTTTGTATATCATAGCCCCATTTAATTAGTCAATTGCATAAAATACTCAAATAATAATTCACAAATAACTTAAATAACCTATTATATATAAAAAGTTTAATCCGATTAATTTCGATTAACCTACGATTAGTCTACGATTAATCTTAATTAATCCCTACTCCACTGTTTAACGTACGCCTAGCGACTTCTACAACATTGCTTAAAGGTATGTAACGTATTGACTTGGTGTGTGTGTGTGTATGTTTGCGGGGTTGTTAGGTAAAGGCATGCAATTTCTTGTGAGTTTACGGTTACTAAAGGAGGACTGATTTTATATTTTGTTTATTTAGTTTAGAGGGCCAGAGTTGGAATATTTGTCGAGTTAGTCCATAATTAATATTATCAAGGCTTACGGATAAAATAAGAAGTTCAAATACAAATACACTAAATTATACTTAGAGTCATAAAATGAATTTTTTGGTGAGAGGATTCAACTGCACCCACTCGGGTGTGTGTAACTCCGCCCTGGTTAAAGAGATTCTGAAAAAATTTTGTAATTATCTAGGTTCACCCAGTGTGCAATGCCATTGTGTTTTACATTAACGTTGGTAGTCATCGTTTCCAAACACAATTTCGATCTGAATCTCGTCATCAACAACTAAACCTCGGGCGCTTACCTATGTTCCATACTTTGTTTTACAAAACTCTCAATGTATAGAAGTTACTCATACCGGTTTGGGTTTGTTAATGAATAATAGAACCGCAAAAATTCTGTTTTTACGAATATTGAGAACAAATCAGTTTAGTTTTTCTGGTCCGAGTTTGGTTTTCAATAAAGTGTTTTGGCTTAGGTAAATTTGACACAACACGACTTTTTTATTTTTTTTTCCCGGTATGTAAAATGATTTTCTTCATTAATAAAAACAAAGACGAACAAAATATTCCTGTTTCTTCATAAATAAAAAACAAACCTTCATTGTTGTTGGTTTGGGTCATTTTTGGGTTTGGATATTTTCTATTGCCATTTACTAGTTTCTTTTTTTTCTTTTTTTTTTTGTACTCACGCATATGATGCTTTTTTTGCTTTAGAGTGTTCCTTTTAATAGATGTTTTCTTAATAAATGTCTATCTCTTAATTTTTAACTCATTTCTATATTCTGTTAATTAAGTATCGTTTTTTAGTTTCGATAACACTTTTTTTTCTTCTCGTTTTTTCACCTTTAGAATATCAACATTAAGTAAGTTATACAGGTTTAACCGTGAAATGTGATGTTGTATCATAAAAATTTAATGAAAAACTCCCTATTACAAGATATTAAAGTTTAAGATTCTTTGGATGAGACAGATAAAGTATTAGAAAGGATTACATGTCTTTAAGTAAAGGATATTTGTTGTGCATACAAAGAAGAAAGCATAAAGGGTGATAGAACTTATGCTCAACAAAAGTTGGATTGTGAAGAGAGAAAAGTATCCCTAAAATATTAATACATTTCAAAAAATATTAATGTTTGTAATAACTGTAGTTGTGTAAATTATTTAAAACATAGCAGTCATTAAACGATACCTTTAGACACTAAACTTTTTTTTTTTTTTTTGAACGGCAATGTTAGTGATTCGAGGCCACAGTGACATCCATTTGGCAGTATGCAATCACGAACTTTACACCAAAGTTACTTACATATCTCCTAATATTCACCTAAGGAGGAAACCCAGAGAGAGTCGCGAACCAAGACCTCCCCTAGGGGAGAACAACCTCCTACTAATAGGACAAACCCCCCATTGACATACGACACTAAACTTTTTTACTCTTAATTGTTAAAAATATAAGGCCATAAAAAGGGGTAAAACCTAAAACTCGAAGCTCAAAAAGGTACATTACATACACCCTTGATGTTAGTCTATAAAGTCACAAACCAAGTGAAGTATCACAAGTTTCTCAACACAACACTACTCTATCTAACTCCAGTATACCAACACAATATTCCCATAAACTACTACATTTAATACTTATGGAACATCTCTATATTCTTGCTTCGAGTTTCCTCTTAGTTTTCATATTAGCTAGAGGAGTCACAACATCACCCACACCAGATGCAAGTTTACTTTGCATTAGTGAATGTGGCTCGTGCCCTGTCATATGTTCCCCGCCACCATCACCCGTTGAGTCAAAGCCACCACCCATGGAGTCCAAGACGCCACCCATTGAGTCAAAGACTCCACCATCCCCAACACACGGTGACTCAGACCCACCACCCTATCTAACTCCAATATACCATCCAACACCACCACAATCTTACTATCCTCCACCACCTCGAGCAAAGGCTAAGTCGTGCCCACCACCATCTATGGGCAATAATGCACCACCACCTCCGCCTAAGGTAGTGGTCGTACCTTCCACTCAGATTTCACCTGGTGATGGCATTGGACAAAAGAACTACTCATACCCGTATTACTACTTCTATGCCTCAAAGGGTTATAGTTTGTCTCTTGAGTTTTCGTGTTTTCTTATTTTGTTCGTATCTTTTCATTTCATCTTTCTTTTTATTGGGTGAATATCCAGAGAAACGCTTTGAGTTTGCATTTTGATTCTAGGAGAAAAAGCATTGATTTTTTTTCTTCCGTTTTTTGTAATTATCTACGTTCATAGCAAAATATAAGCTTTATTTATTTCCGATTATTATCCTTTTGAATGAAATGATTTGATGTACTTAATGTCAAGACTTCCGTTTTTTTTCCTATGCCTAATAATACCATAAATGGTCCAACAACCACGAAGTTTATTTGGAACCAAGCATGAACATTTACCGTCAAAAGGACTAGACGTCGAAATACGAATTGCCACAGCAGTGTACCCGTGCTTCGCGACGGGATACTAAATATTGTAGGTGGTTGACATAATTAGCATTGAACTTTATTTTTATTGTTTATTGGATTTCGGAAATGGAAATGTGTTTGGTTATATTATCAAGTATCCGTCGTTTCGTTTTTCTAAATATGATATAGTCAATATTAGCGTTATCTTATTTTTAAGTTTTGAGGTTAGCTTAAAAATAGTTTCAATGAAATGCATGTTATTTACTTTTGATAATAAACATTTTTATTATCCTTGCAATTTTCATTTCATTCAACCTAGTAGTCTGTTACTTCTATTAATTATTTAATCATATATTACCTCTTAACTATTATTTTAATTAAATATAGTATATATTCAAATAAAATAAAACATATAAAGCACTATTAAAAACATTTAATTACTATTAAAAAAATAAGTGATCATTTTTAGTTAAGTTTATATATGTATATTTTTTTTTAAATAGATGGTTAAGATTGAATTGATTATAAATAAAATTAACTAGCTTATTGACCAGTGTAATACAAACATAACTATATTGAAAACAATATAATGTTAAACAAAATACATAACCCTATATGAAAGATTAATAAAATTAATAGATTTATATTAATCTTTTCATATAGGGTTATGTATTTTGTTTAACATTATATTGTTTTCAATATAGTTATGTTTGTATTACACTGGTCAATAAGCTAGTTAATTTTATATAAAGGATTATAATCAATTCAATCTTAACCATCTATTTAAAAAAAAATATACATATATAAACTTAACTAAAAATGATCACTTATTTTTTTAATAGTAATTAAATGTTTTTAATAGTGCTTTATATGTTTTATTTTATTTGAATATATAACTATATTTAATTAAAATAATAGTTAAGAGGTAAATATATGATTAAATAATTAATAGAAGTACAGACTACTAGGTTGAATGAAATGAAAATTTGCAAGGATAATAAAAATGTTTATTATCAAAAGTAAATAACATGCATTTCATTGAAACTATTTTTAAGCTAACCTCAAAACTTAAAATAAGATAACGCTAAATATTGACTATATCATATTTTAGAAAACGAAACGACGGATACTTGATAATATAACCAAACACATTTCCATTTCCGAAATCCAATAAACAATAAAATAAAGTTCAATGCTAATTATGTCAACCACCTACAATATTTAGTATCCCGTCGCGAAGCACGGGTACACTGCTATTAATAATTATGTGGCAATTCGTATTTCGACGTCTAGTCTTTTGACGGTAAATGTTCATGCTTGGTTCCAAATAAACTTCGTGGTTGTTGGACCATTTATGGTATTATTAGGCATAGAAAAAAAAACGGAGTACTGTCTTGACATAAAGTACATCAAATCATTTCATTCAAAAGGATATAATCGGAAATAAATAAAGCTTATATTTGGCTATGAACGTAGATAATTACCAAAAACGGAAGAAAAAAAAATCAATGCTTTTTCTCCTAGAATCAAAATGTAAACTCAAAGCGTTTCTCTGGATATTCACCCAATAAAAAGAAAGATGAAATGAAAAGATACGAACAAAATAAGAAAACACGAAAACTCAAGAGACAAACTATAACCCTTTGAGGCATAGAAGTAGTAATACGGGTATGAGTAGTTCTTTTGTCCAATGCCATCACCAGGTGAAATCTGAGTGGAAGGTACGACCACTACCTTAGGCGGAGGTGGTGGTGCATTATTGCCCATTGAGATGTAAGATGGTGGTGGGCACGACTTAGCCTTTGCTCGAGGTGGTGGAGGATAGTAAGATTGTGGTGGTGTTGGATGGTATATTGGAGTCAGATAGGGTGGTGGGTCTGAGTCACCGCGTGTTGGGGATGGTGGCGTCTTTGACTCAATGGGTGGCGTCTTGGACTCCATGGGTGGTGGCTTTGACTCAACGGGTGATGGTGGCGGGGAACATATGACAGGGCACGCGCCACATTCACTAATGCAAAGTAAACTTGCATCTGGTGTGGGTGATGTTGTAACTCCTCTAGCTAATATGAAAACTAAGAGGAAACTCGAAGCAAGAATATAGAGATGTTCCATAAGTATTAAATGTAGTAGTTTATGGGAATATTGTGTTGGTATAATGGAGTTAGATAGAGTAGTGTTGTGTTTGAGAAACTTGTGATACTTCACTTGGTTTGTGACTTTATAGACTAACATCAAGGGTGTATGTAATGTAGCTTTTTTGAGCTTCGAGTTTTAGGTGCTTGATTATTTTACCCTTTTTATGGCCTTATATTTTTAACAATTAAGAGTAAAAAAGTTTAGTGTCGTATGTCAATGGGGGTTTGTCCTATTAGTAGGAGGTTGTTCTCCCCTAGGGGAGGTCTTGGTTCGCGACTCTCTCTGGGTTTCCTCCTTAGGTGAATATTAGGAGATATGTAAGTAACTTTGGTGTAAAGTTCGTGGATTGCATACTGCCAAATGGATGTCACTGTGGCCTCGAATCACTAACATTGCCGTTCAAAAAAAAAAAAAAAAAGTTTAGTGTCTAAAGGTATCGTTTAATGACTGCATGAATAATATGTTTTAAATAATTTACACATCTACAGTTATTACAAACATTAATATTTTTTGAAATGTATTTTTTGTATGTATTAATATTTTAAGGATACTTTTCTCTCTTCACAATCCAACTTTTGTTGAGCATAAGTTCTGTCACCCTTTATGCTTTCTTCTTTGTATGCACAACAAATATCCTTTACTTAAAGACATGTATTGTGCATCAAATCCTTTCTAATACTTTATCTGTCTCATCCAAAGAATCTTAAACTTTAATATCTTGTAATAGGGAGTTTTTCATTAAGTTTTCATGATACAACATCACATTTCACGGTTAAACCTTGTATAACTTACTTAATGTTGATATTCTAAAGGTGAAAAAACGAGAAGAAAAAAAAGTGTTATCGAAACTAAAAAACGATACTTAATTAACAGAATATAGAAATGAGTTAAAAATTAAGAGATAGACATTTATTAAGAAAACATCTATTAAAAGGAACACTCTAAAGCAAAAAAGCATCATATGCGTGAGTACAAAAAAAAAGAAAAAAAAGAAACTAGTAAATGGCAATAGAAAATATCCAAACCCAAAAATGACCCAAACCAACAACAATGAAGGTTTGTTTTTTATTTATGAAGAAACAGGAATATTTTGTTCGTCTTTGTTTTTTATTAATGAAGAAAATCATTTTACATACCGGGAAAAAAAATAAAAAAGTCGTGTTGTGTCAAATTTACCTAAGCCAAAACACTTTATTGAAAACCAAACTCGGACCAGAAAAACTAAACTGATTTGTTCTCAATATTCGTAAAAACAGAATTTTTGCGGTTCTATTATTCATTAACAAACCCAAACCGGTATGAGTAACTTCTATACATTGAGAGTTTGTAAAACAAAGTATGGAACATAGGTAAGCGCCCGAGGTTTAGTTGTTGATGACGAGATTCAGATCGAAATTGTTTTTGGAAACGATGACTACCAACGTTAATGTAAAACACAATGGCATTGCACACTGGGTGAACCTAGATAATTACAAAATTTTTTCAGAATCTCTTTAACCAGGGCGGAGTTACACACACCCGAGTGGGTGCAGTTGAATCCTCTCACCAAAAAATTCATTTTATGACTCTAAGTATAATTTAGTGTATTTTGTATTTGAACTTCTTATTTTATCCGTAAGCCTTGATAATATTAATTATGGACTAACTCGACAAATATTCCAACTCTGGCCCTCTCTTTAACTAAAATGAAACTAAATAAACAAAATATAAAATCAGTCCTCCTTTAGTAACCGTAAACTCACAAGAAATTGCATGCCTTTACCTAACAACCCCGCAAACATACACACACACACACCAAGTCAATACGTTACATACCTTTAAGCAATGTTGTAGAAGTCGCTAGGCGTACGTTAAACAGTGGAGTAGGGATTAATTAAGATTAATCGTAGACTAATCGTAGGTTAATCGAAATTAATCGGATTAAACTTTTTATATATAATAGGTTATTTAAGTTATTTGTGAATTATTATTTGAGTATTTTATGCAATTGACTAATTAAATGGGCTATGATATAACAAAAATCTATTTGGTTTCCATATTTTTTACACTTCTTCCGTGTCCAAGTTATTTTTAAACCGATAATGACTGAATTGCTACGAATTTGACCAATTTGTTGACCAACTGTCGACCGAGGGATTACTTGATGGATTAATGAAAATCTCATCGATAAAGTAGAGTTTAAAGATTAATCGTCGATTAATCGGTAATTTAATAGGATTTTTACAACCTTGCTAGTTTTAAGGGTTCTTTTCTATATTTATAAATTAGTAAAGCAAATTAAAACCAAAGAATGCTAGTAAACAATAATCAAAATATGCATTTGTCTTGTGTGGTTTATAGGTGATCTAATATTTAGAAGAAAAAGGAAAAAACTTTGAACTAGAAAAATAGAAAACAGGGGCAGCAAACAAATATGTGGCAAAATACCCGACACACAAAATACAAATGATAAATTTATAATAAAAAGTTGTATACTGTTAAGTTTATAAGTAATAAACATAGTAAAGAATTAAATAATTTCTTTGTATATTCAATAAATGAAATCTTTTGTAGCACTTTTATGATTTATCCCATCCAAAGAATCTTAAACTTTAATATCTTGTTATAAGTAGTTTTTTGTTGTTTAATTTCATGATACAACATCACATTTTATGTCCTTGTAGCCTTGCTTGGTTGGTAAGACACAGACCTCCTATTTGGGAGGTTCTGTGTTCGAACCCCGGCAACTACTAGTGACATCCCAGTCTCCCGATGAAGGTTGGAACCCAGGTTCAAACCCAAGGGGGCACAGGTTTTACCCCAAATGGTGGGGGTTTTCCCTGTGAACCACCGTGATGGCATCCTGCCCGTATTAATGGTTGAACAGGCTCTGACCAAACCGAACGTTCAAAAAAAAAAACATCACATTTTATAGTTAAACCAACTAATAAGTTGTTCGGATTTTTTAAAGAGACTTTTTGGGAATTTATGGATATATTGTTGGTGATTCTTGTTTTAGTGAATTTAATCATTATTTACTCGAGGGAGTCAACTAAAGAAATGATTTTGACACCTAACTTAATAGCTTGTTTGAATATTCGAAAAAGACTAAATTATATAATCTACATATAAATGTAAACTTGTGATAAGCACACTTGGAAAAAACACTACTTCTAAGAGCACTAGGTATGATAATCGTGATCGTGATTGTGGGTGATTGTGGGATTTTTTGTTGACGTGACATCCAGAATGATGATTGTGAGTTTTTTGGTGGTTCGATAATGATGATTGTGGGTGATTGTGGAAGATGTGGAACCCCAGTTTATTTATTTTTTATTTTTAAACATTTAAATAAGATTTTATTAAAATAAAAAATAATGCTACAATACAATAATTAAAATAAAATACAAACACATACAATAAAAATAAAATTACAATACAATAATTAAAAAAAGCTAACGTTGACGATAGTCTTCTGGAAGTGTCGAAATGTAGGCCACGAGATCCTCGCGGAGTGTGATGTATGTGGTCTTGTCTCTAATCTCTCTATTAATGCGAATACGTTCATTCACTCTCTCGTTATAAGTTCTGGGAACACCTGTAACCGGAGGAGCATACCATTCTTGGGCATCACAAATCGACCGTCTGTTGTCTTCAACAATCATGTTGTGCAATATGATACCCCCATACATAACTCTTCTTAACTTGTTCATCTTGTAAAATCTCGCTGCATGTTTTATAATCCCCCAACGACCTTGAAGAACACCGAATGCCCGTTCGATATCCTTTCTCGCACTCTCTTGAAAACGTTTGAATTTTTGACGCGGTTCCTCAATGGGTACGAAAAAGCTTTAACAAATGTTGACCACTCCGGATATATACCGTCTGTAAGGTAATATCCTTTATTGTACTTGTAGCCGTTGACGGTGAATCTGTAATCTGGGGATGAGTCGTTGAGCATATCATGAAACACGTTGATGTCGTTGTTCGACCCCGCGACACCGAAGTAAGCATGCCATATCCAAAGAGCGTACGACGCAACAACTTCCAGCATAACCGTTGAATAACCATGGTCACCTTGTGTGTATTGCCCTTTGTCACACCCCGCCGTTGGCGGAAACGCAGAGTGCAACACGATTGGCGATCGTCATAACACAACAGTAATATAAAGAATATAATCTATATGAATAAATAACAATGTATTGTTATGACGTCGCCATACTCAAGGTTTAAACCTTGGTACACGAAAATCGTCAAACACTACAAGTGAGAAAGCTCAAATGTGAATATCAACGAATGAAAGAATACTTGGGCGTGCAAACCCGAAATGTAATTCAAATGTATAATTATAAAATGTCCACAATGCAAAGATATCCTGAGGTCATCTAGAGTCCGACTCCTAAATCCAAGTCATATGCCTGCTCATTACCTGAAAGTAAAGTTTAAAAAGTCAACATAAAGTTGAGCGAGTACATCGAGTAAGTAGTAAAAAGGTTTAATCTCATAAATCAATCAGTAAAAGTTATTGTGTAACTAATGCATTTAGAATAGTAGGAAAACAATCATCTCAACATATAGTATAAAAAGCACATCACAAACATCCGATATAATCAGAACATAGCAAGTGCACCTCATAGAGAGCGTGCGGTATCGGTATGAAACTCATACCGATAATCCATCGTAATAATAAGTGCACCTCATAAGAGCGTGCGGTATCGGTATGCGTTAGCATACCGATAATCCATCGTATAGTAAGTGTACCTCATAAGAGCGTACGGTATCGGTATGACAACGCATACCGATAATCCATCGTAATAGTAAGTGTACCTCATTAGAGCGTACGGTATCGGTATGACAACGCATACCGATAATCCATCGTAATAGTAAGTGTACCTCATTAGAGCGTACGGTATCGGTATGACAACGCATACCGATAATCCATCGTAATAGTAAGTGTACCTCAATTGAGCGTACGGTATCGGTATGACAACGCATACCGATAATCCATCGTAATATATCGAAGCAAGTATTGAACAACCGTTTGTGATGTTTTTAGAAAATTGCATTAGCTTTTTATTACACAATTTAGAGTTTCGAAATATCATAAGTTTCCATAAATAGAATAATCTATTTATGGTAAGTTTCTATAAATAGAAATATTTCCAAAATAGGAAGTAGTACATCATACTTGTAATCATTTCATTTAAAGTCATTTAGGTTGCTTACTTTCCCCCGATTTAAAACATTGAAAACAGTAGTAAGAAAAGGGGCGATGACTCACTTCGTAAATATAGCAAATTATACGCTACTCAAGTAGTGTGAGTATGTGTGTGTGTATGTAGGTCACAAGCTAAGCCTCCCGACTAGATAATGAGCTTCCCTAAAATCCGTATAAGTAAAGTATCGTGAGCAATTAGGTTTCAAGTTTTAATCCCGATTAATGTAAGTTTTAAGATTTCCAAATAACCATTTTATTTAACTTGCACCCGAGGTATTAATCGTTAGATTTAGACATGAAGGTTAAAACTCAGCACGTACACATGTTCACTAAAGCTGTCATATCTTGAGTTTCAAAAGGAATTAGATGACGAATCATATACGCACGAAAAGAAGACTCAAAGGGCTACATCAAGGACCCTGGATTTGCCAAAATTGAATAAGTTTTATAGAGATATGGTCCGAGCAAAACAGGTTATAAAATCGGATAAAATACTAAATTTTATACGATGAGTTTTAAAACGATTTCGAGAAGTCCAAAAAGTACACGGATGAACTAGACCCTTAGGGTGACATATAAGAACTGATAATAACCCAAAATATTCAGTTTCACAATATTAGAAGTTTTCTAAGTCGTTACACCAATTCATGTCATAAAGTCTAACAATTACGTTTTAACTTTCATTCAGACCACCGCTGCTCACTAAAATACGATTTCAGAGAGATTGACAAAGAACCGGGTGAAAACTAGATTCCGAGAGCTACAATTTTGGTTCGGACATCATGTAAAACACTGAGTTATGTGGAAGTTATATTCAGACAAAACAGTGTAACATTTCAGATCAGCAAGATGACAAGTTTAGGATTACTAAAACCGTTTCCATGTTACCAATATTCGTTTAGACAAGTTTGACATACATTAGAATTATTTTAAGCTAAACTCAGTAGACATCCTATAACAATCAGTTTTGAAGTTCATTATGTGATTATATACTAACTTGGAAAAGATTACTTGTGAAGTTGGAATTTGAGAAAATGTTTCTGCACAGACCCCCGTTTTAAACCTGCAATCTGACACCTATTCTTTGAACTAGAAGCTGAGACTTACATATTTAAACAACTCGAATACTACAGTTTCGGCTCAAAAATCATCGAAAAACATTTAGTTATGATCAAGTTAGACCCGTTGAAACTGAAACGGACTAGTGGAATTGTTTGGAAATTGTTGTTCGGCGCGACTGTTTTGCAAAAATCATTTGAGCAGGTGAACGAACTCTAATTTTCACATAATTTATATTTCTGAAAAATAGACTCGGAGTACTATAATATAGATATAAATATCACTTCCACAAACGAATTTAAGACTAAGATATGGTCTCTTGAACTCAGACGTAAAATCTGCCAGTGAGCTGAAAGTTTAAAACGATAACTTAAATATACAAAACGTTTAGAAAACACACGAGACATAAAACCTCATAACCTGAACTAAAAACACATATACATACACTATTTAAACAGATTACCATTTTGAAAATCTTCTAAACACACTAACCGCAACTCGTTTACAAACAAACTACTAGAAACTTTTTAAACACAAACTCTAATTTCAAAACTTAAAAACCAATACTAAAAAAAAACAATAATAATAACGACATAAGATAAGATACATATGAACTTTAGACAAGAAAATTACCTAAAACAAAACGAATGAGAGACACACGGACATGTGTGTTAAGGCTGAGATCAAACCGAAAAGGAGACAGAGTAATGATCAACCGAATACTCCTAGACTCTTGGCTGCTTGCTGCCCGAAAAAAGGAAAAGAAGATGATGGAGGCTGTTGTTGCTGCCGGAGTCGAACAAGAACAAAATAGGGGAGGGGGTCGATCAATCCAATCTGCTGGTCTTCTCCTTTGCTGGTCGAACAAATGAAACAGGAAAAGAATCTTGGTGTCGACTGAATATTAGATTAGGGATTAGAAATCGGTTGTTTAGGTTTAGGTTTAGGTTTATTTAGTTATTACTTTGATGGGTTAAACATGGTATGGGTTATATGGATATCCAATGGATGGGTTAATGACA
>CAJVGC010000582.1:53041970-53079876 GCA_910822075.1 Senecio squalidus | reverse complement strand
TGGTGGGTTCAACAACAGCGAAGGCTTTAGATTTATCCCCCTTCTTCTTCTTTCTAGATGACTAATCAGATTTCTTCGGTTCACTATCCTCCTTTCTCTTACCTTTACTAGAACAAACCAAAGTGCCATCCTTAACATGATCATCGTTAATAGTAGCGGCTAGACGCACGGCTTCCTCTACCGTTGTCGGTCTACTACTACGAACACTGTCTCGAATAGTTGCTGGAAGACCACTTACATACTTATCGATTGCCATGGATATGGGAGTCACAAGACGAGGTACCAATAAGCTTAGTTCATGGAAACACGTAGTGTACTCCGCGTTGTTTCCTCCAATTTGTTTCAAATTCCAGAATTCCTCATCCAACTTCTTAAGTTCGTTTTGCGGACAAAATTCTTCGGTCATAATCTGTCTGAATAAGGCCCAATCCATTTCATGAGCTACCTCCATGCCACGAGTCATTTTCTCTTGGTTCCACCAAGTAAGAGCAGGACCACTAAAGACACTAGCAGCGTATTTCACATGGAGATGAACAGGGGTTTCAGTTATTGAGAAAATGCTTTCAATCTTTTCAAACCATTGCAGCAAAGCAGTTGCACCATCGTTACCTACAAACTTAGGAGGATTGCAAGTAGTGAAGTTCTTAAGCGATGCTCCACCATGATTGCCAACGGGAGCTTGTGCAGGAGTTTGAGTAGCTTGAAACTGTTGGATGGATAGCGGGATCGCATTAGCCATTTGGCGAGAAACCATGGCTGCGAGACGACGTTGGTTGTTGCGTTGACGGTTGACAGCGTTGTTCAACATGCTGAAAATAAGAATGAATAAAGATTAGACTTTAACGAGTAACGATAATTGACTGGGCGTACGCTTAATAATGACCAACGAATGATTTAACGAATGATTAACACGTAATTAACGAATGAGTAATGAATAATTAACGGATGATTAACGAATGATTAACGAATGATTATTGATTCACGTATGATTAACGTATCTGTATCACTCACGTATAATGTTTAAAGAAATCATAAAATAATGAATATATAAATACGTATAAATACGAATAAAATTGATTTTTGAGGGTTACGGTGAAATCCGTAGAAATTCTCGACATATCAAGAATACCAACTCCAAAGAATCATATCGTGACCTAGGAGAGGATGACTCTCGTTCAAATTTCCCAGTTTGGTATACGTAATTGTAACGAGATACCGCTCTAGACAGAAATTGAACTACCGATCTTCCAAACCTTACAGCCTTATAACATGAACTTTTAGAATTTTAATTCAAGACGAGAAGGGTAAAACATTTAATTATTAAAGATTTGGTTTAAGTGTCGCGCTTTGGCCTAGGAGAGGAGTGTTCGTCGAGAGTTTATGAACCAGTATCGTTAACGCTCTCTCGATTAGTCACATCCAAACCTTTACAGTTACTACGCAAACAAGTACTAAATCTTCAATAAGGTTTAGAAATATATATATATGGTATTTATAATTTTTTGAAAACGACGAATGAAGAATCTCTCAAAAGAATTTAGTAAGAGGAACACAAAAATTAGTTAAAAACAATTTTTATGATGCATGAACACACGAGGACGTGTGTGGGGTAGCTTATAGACTAGGTCGTTTTCTAACCACCTAATTCCCTATAAACACGAGCTCTGATACCAACTGTAACACCCCGGCTAAAGCGGAATACACCTGAGGCATTACAATTGTTCTTAACTCGTGTTCCTCTATTAGGTTATAATAGACACATTTAATGGTTTAAATGAATGCATTAAAGATGAATAAATGTTTTACATGAAAGTAACTGAAAAACGACAAAAGACTTAAATCATTCATTAATATCATTAACTAGGTCCAAGCTCTTATGTTTTCTTCAAGCAAACCTATCCATTTCCTGTATCATGTAAAAAGTAAACGTCAATACAAAAGTATTGGTGAATAAACAAGTTTAAGACACGAGTATAGAGTATTAAAAAGATTACGTAATAAATAGTATAAAAGTAATATAAATGAATATGTAAAATGTAGTATAAAAGAATGTATAATAAGAGAATATATAAAGATTTTATATTGTAAGCAAGTATAATATGTGTAATATGGCATAACACGCGTTTGTATCAAGTCTGATGTATATCATATGTGATCAAAGTCACATAGGGTCCGGTCGAGGGCCTCGACATTCACAGTAACACGTCGGAATGTCTATTAACGGCCAATAGATCTATCTCGTTTCCCGTTTAGTATATACATGTAATGAATGATTGATTGTTTGAATGTTTGATTTATCGTGTGTGCATCCCATAATGATTGTGTCACTTGATTCATTCCAATGTTTGCCGTAATACAAAAATATAGTATCAAATATGAATATAAGTACATATAAACATAAATGACTTTACGAATGAATATAATAAGAATGACTTTTATGAATGAATACCAATATGAATGAATTACGATGAATATAATACAAAAAGTACATATAAACATGATTATAAGTGAGTATATAAACATGAATATAAGTTTTAATATGAATATAAGTATGAATCTCAATATGAATATAAGTCTGAATATACACATAAATATAAGTATGAATATAAACATAAATATGAATATGAATCACCATATTACTATAAGTATGAATATAGACATAAAATATAAATGTGAACATAATTATGAATTAAAAATAAAAGTATGAATATAAGTATGAATATGAATGTCATGATACAGCCCAAAGATTTATATAATAAAAAGGGCATCGAGTTTACTCACATGATTAAATACGGAGGTAGATACGGATACTAGATTATGAATACGGAATACGTTGAAAGGAACACCAAACTTGCCTTTACAAATCTAGAAATAAGAATAAATATGAATAAGAATATATCATGAATTTAGAGTTTTCTAGATTAGAGTTTGAATAGACAAGATTAATAAGATGATGATGGTAAGCATAAAAGATAAACATGATTATGATGAAAAACAATAGAATAGGGAACCTTTACAATTGATTATGGGAGGCTTGAAGTTTTGATTATGGAGCTTTGTGTGGGTTTGATTTTTGACAAGAAGACACCAATTTATAGAGTTTGATATGTGATAAAGAAAGGTCAAAATGTAACTCCCCTAATAATTAACTCCAAATTTAATTATTGTAGGTTACAAAAAGAAATGGTTAAAGAGGTGTTTAAAGCCATAAATAAGAAATGTGTAACTCATTTGACCAAACTTGAAGGCTAAGAACAAGGAAACATACATACATACATACATACATGCATAGTTCCTTGCATGCATGTATTAATTAAACTACTTGTCTTTAATACATTACTAGAATTACTTGCATTTATATTAGTCCATGTGTATTAAACACATTTTAGTGTACATTAATGTACACATGCAAGATAACACATTAATAATGTTACAAGGTTTAAATAGAATTAAGATAACCCAAATATACATAACTCAAATCGAACTTTTATAAATCGTCAAATGTATACAATTACAAAGTCCGAATTAAAGTTACAAGTCAAGTATCGGGTCGGATTCGGGCAGGGTGTTACAGGAATTGCATCCCACGCACTCGCAGCAGAAAAACAACACCTCGGACCCATCCGACTCAACCCAACCGATTGAATCCATGCACTCGCACAAAATTGGCACTGGAACCTGATTTAACACCGCATATTTTTGCCACCAAAAACCCGGCCAAGACCAACCATTTCCATTTAATAGATCAGCAAGTTTACTCTTTAAAGTCCAACCCGCATTCATAATGTCCCGATTCGAAATAAAGTTATTTAAAGGACCAGCAACACTCCACTTATCAAACCAGACAGAAATCATTCTACCATCACCAATATTACTAATGACATACATTCGAACAACATTACGTAACCCCAAGATCTTTCTCCAACTATAACTAGCATTTGCCTTTACTTGGACCTCCCAAAAACTGCGACCCTCAAGATTATGCGTATTCACCCATTTGACCCATAAGACTCCTTATTAATAAGGACCTTCCAGATATGCACCATCATTAAAACAGAATTCCAAGAAACAAGAATACGAATACCTAAACCACCCTCCGCTTTAGGACGACAAACATCAGCCCATGCCACCTTAGCTCTACCCTGCTTTAACAACCCTTGACACCACAAGAACCCACGAAGTAACTTCTTAATATCAAGGATGATAGAACTAGGAAGAATGAAAACCGACGCCCAATACACATGCATAGCGGAAAGAACAGACACGACTAATCAAAGTCTGCCTGCAATAGATAAAGATTTATTTCGCCAACCTCCTAGACGATTCCGAACTTTCTCAACTAAACTCTTACAATCTTCAAGTAAAAGTCTGGACGAGATCAATGGAACTCCCAAATACTTTATAGGAAAAGACCCCTCCTCAAAAGGAAGCACCTCCAAAATTGCACTCTCAACGCGATCACTCACACAAGAAAAAAACGTCGTACTCTTCTCAATATTTGGAATTAACTCCGAAACTCTATAAAACCATAATCGACTATCCCCATGAAAAAACATAATCAAATCATCTGCAAAACAAAGGTTAATAAGATTAAGTTTCGCACACTTCGGATGATATTTATACACCGTTGACTCTGTCACTCCTCTTTTAAGTAACAATGTTAACACCTCCATAACAATCGTAAATAAATATGGAGATAGCGGATCACCCTGACGCAAACCACGCTTCCCACGGAAAAACCCATGGAGATCCCCATTAACACAAATCGAAAAAGACGTAGTAGTCACACATTCCATAATCCATGCCACCATCGTATTATGTAAACCAAACCAAATAAGAGTATTCCTTAAAAATAAACCCAATCAACTGTATCATAGGCCTTTTGAATATCAATTTTAAAGGCACACCTGGACACCCCACGCGCAATATGATTATTCTTGACCAGTTCTTGAGATAATTAAATATTATCCGAAATGCTTCTACCGAGAAAAAAAGCAGATTGATTAGCACTAATAATATATGTCAACCCCTCCTTCATACGATTAGTGATAATACGACTAATAAATTTGTATAACACATTACAGAAGGAAATAGGGCGATAATCCGTAACTTTCATCGGAGAAGCAACTTTTGGAAGCAATGCAATAATCGTACTATTTACCTCTTTAAGCATTTTGCCATTACGGAAAAATTCTTGAACAGCCAGACAAACGTCATCCCCTACAACCTCCCACGCCTTCTTAAAGAAAGCAGAGAGATAACCATCAGGACCAGGAGCTTTGTCTTCACCAATGGCAAACATAGCTTCCTTAATCTCAGCATTTAACACAGTACGAACCATATGCTGAGCTTTAGTACCCGAAATACGTTGTTGAAACAACCCCGCCATATTCCTAATTGGCTCCACCTCCTCAGCTGTGCCTAAGAATTGACTGTAATGATGAACAAAAACACCAGCAACGTCGGCATCCGAATGCAACACACCAGCCACATCATGAAAACACGAGATAGGACTCCTATTCCGCTTCCCTTTTAGCATATTGTGAAAAAACCTTGTATTCCCATCTCCCTCCTTTAACCAACGAATTTTAGCACGCTGTTTCAGAAACATATCCTCATCTAACTTTTCCTCAGTAAACGCACAGAGATAAGCAGTTTCCTCAACACGCAGATCCTCCGACCCATGATTTTTATCTAACACAGCTTGAACCACATCTAATTCCTTTCGAAGAAACCCAACACGTTTATGAATATTCCCATTTTTCCACATCAAATTCCGCATAATAGGCTTTAACCGTTTTAATTTTTTAGCAACTCTAAATAAATGAAACCCATCAATGTTCTCCACCCAAGCTTCTGACACCCGTGGCAAAAAGTCTTCTTTATTCGCAACAAAATTTGCAAACTTAAACGGCTTCGGCTTTCTGACACTCGCCAACGGGATCTTCAGAAAACTAGGACAATGATCCGAGATACGATACGACTTAAATATCGCATGAGTATCTGTAAACTGATGCAAAAACGGACCATTACACATATTCTATCAAGCTTCTTCAGAATACCATCCATAGAGTTCAGGCGTTGATTCCATGTATACTACATACCAGAGTGATTCAGATCCACCAAACCAATACTCTCTACACAATCTTTAAATTCAGCCATCCCAATAGGCACACCAGACGCACCACTGGTACTATCATCTATATTCAAAGAAACGTTAAAATCTCCCATAACAACCCAGACGTTACTCCCCACAAATTGATTATGCATCAATGAATTTTGCCACAAGTCACGCCTCTGAATATAATGATTACCTGCGTAAATAAACGAACAATAAAAGCTCTTTTGGGCACTTATGAAACCCACCTGACAATGAAGAAACTGGTCCGACTGATTAACCACCACCACCTCTACATTCTCCGAATCCCATCCAACAATAATACGAGTACCCTTTTGACTCAGCTGAGAATTAGATGTCCACCGCCAACCTTTAAAAACCTTCGTACACACATCATGAAGTCTTGAAATATCCACATGGGACTCTAAAATAGCGCAAACTTGCAAACTATTTTCGAGCACCACCTCTTGAACCTCTGTTTGTTTTGGGGTTTGGTTCAAGCCCCTTATATTCCAGGATGCGGCACTAAACATTAATACCGTTTAAAGCGGGAGTGCTTGCCCCCTCAGAAATTTGTAGAATCTCTACGTGGTCCCCTCCCGGATCCTCCCCATACGCACCACAGACTTCAGGACCTAACCGATCCACTTGCACCCCTTTGCTTTTCCTTACCTTTAATCGAATCCATGCCACCAGCCCCTAAAACCTTACTCACAATCCCAACAGCTCGAGCTTGGACATGCGTCTCATAAGTCATTGCATCACCACTTATACTCCTAGCATTCCCCGCATTTACTTTACTCTTCAGACGATATTCAAACACTGGTTTTTAGGTTGAGTCACATTAAAACACTTAAGTTTCTTTCGTTTCACTTCTTGAAAGCCATTTTCATCTACTTTATTAGCACTCACCATCACCACCCTTGGAATATGTTTCTTACAGGCTTTTTTCAGTATGTCCAAAGACCTTACAGTTCAAACATTGTAGCGGCTTCCACTCATATTCAACACGCACCTCATTCCGAGTACTACCTTAAGCATCCAAACAGGGAGTTGCAATAACAAGTTAATCTTTCAATTGAACACTAGCATCAACCTCAATCATTGCTCTTGCGTAATATATATATATATATATATATATGGGAGAGTTCTTGTGAAATGTCTTAAATTTGTAAAAAATTGAGTAAGTGTTGTGGGAGTGACATGTGACAACTTTAGAAAAAAAAAATTATTTTTTATTTTTATAATAAGAAAATAATATTTTTAATAAAAAAATAATATTTTTAATAAAAAAAATATATAAAAAAAAAAATCGAATTTTTTTTTTCAAGGTGATAGTGTTAGTAGGGAATAGGCTCGATACATATAGCCTATAAGCCCTAAAAAGCTAACACAACACAGTATAAAGGCTAAGTCCCTTCTACATCAAGGAAAAGCTCTTAGTCCCTTCCACCCCGACTCCCGGTTCCGGCTCCCGGCCTTCTGGCTCCCTGCCTCTCGGCTCGCGGCCTCCGGCTTCCGGCTCGCGGCCTTCCGGCTCTCGGCCTCCCGGCTCCCGGCCTTCCGGCTCTCAGCTCCCGCCTCCCTGTTCCGGCTCCCGGCCTTCTGGCTCCCTGCCTCTCGGCTTGCGGCCTCCGGCTCCCGGCTCGCGGCCTTCCGGCTCCCGGCCTCCCGACTCTCAGCTCCCGCCTCCTGGCCTTCTGGCTCCCTGCCTCTCGGCTCGCGGCCTCCGGCTTCCGGCTCGCGGCCTTCCGGCTCTCGGCTCCCGAACTCCCGGCTCCCGGCCTTCCGGCTCTCAGCTCCCGCCTCCCTGTTCCGGCTCGCGGCCTTCTGGCTCCCTGCCTCTCGGCTCGCGGCCTCCGGCTCCCGGCTCGCGGCCTTCTGGCTCTCGGCTCCCGGCTCCCGGCCTTCCGGCTCTCAGCTCCCGCCTCCTGGCCTTCCGGCTCCCGGCCTCCAGGTTTCCGGCTCCCGGCTCCCCGCCTCTCGGATCCCGATATCCCGGGTCCGATCTCCTGGCTCCTAGGTTCCTGGTCCTTGACTTCATTGCTGTTCCCTCTAAGCACTGTGCCAGACGGTCTTAAGCTCCTGCCTTAGGATTCAGACCGTTGGCATCATTATGATGGCAATAAAGTCACGAACGTTGGAACCCCATGAATAGCATTCAAGAGCCATGATAAGCCTTTATGGCCAACCGTTTCCCATGTTTGGGATTGTTGGGTATAAATACCCTACCCTGATGCAGTTCAAAGGGACGCTAACATTCCATCCTCTCCACACACACAGTATTATCTCACCAGAATACCTACTTGCCGTAGTAATCATATTCCGATCACCTTCTTCAACCAACCACTTGACCACCTTAGGCTCGCCAAGAGCTTGATAGGTTTGCACTGCTTAGCAGGAGGTCAAGAGGCTGAACCCCAAACACCCAAGTTACTGAGCCTGCTACTATTTTCTCAAACATTGGCGCCATCCGTGGGACCCGTTTTAGCAACGGTGTTTCATTTCATTTCCATCTTATTTCATTTCTTAATTTCACAAATTCGTCTTCTCCATGGAAGACAGTTGCTATCTCAAATAGGTTTACATAAACCAAAAACAACCACCAACACCCCATTCACCACCCTAGATAATTACATATAAATGACGAATGAAGAGGTACATCTACCAATTCTATGGCTGCTATCCTAGAAGGAAAATCACTCAAAACGATTCAACACAATCCCCTTTGGTCAGCTTCTCATGTGAGACACATTGATCAGTAGGCAAAATAAGCATGTACTTAATGTTGGGAGAATACCCTTACTACTGGGTCAAAATGATAAAATTAACAAGAATTAGTTCATCATCGGCCTACAATGTCCTACTGGGCAGGCCCTCAACAGTTTGGACCAATTCCATCTACCATCCATGACATGGTCGAATTCCCTATCCTAGTTGGCATAACCACACTTAGGGACAGGATGCCATGTCCAAAATACTAATCCGTCTAAAAAATGTCATAGGCAACCATTGATGTTGGCCAGAAACGAAAAAGGTTTAACTTACTCAGATCTTTGTATCCCACAAAGATATTGAATGCCATGAAGACTTTCAGCCTACAATGTCCAATTGGGCAGGCATGCATTATAAAAGTTTAGAACAATTTCATCCACCATCCATGACATGGTCAAATTCCCTGCCCCAGTGGACAGAACCATAATTAGAGACAGGATGTCATGATATGGATCTAAAAGTGTCATGGACACGATACAGATCCAAAAGTGCCATACACACAAGATAGATCTTAAAGTGTCATTAGCACAATACAGATTTAAGAGTCTCACGAGGCACAATTCAAAATTTTCATGGATAAAGAATAATACGTGTGATTTACACCTAACGAGATCCTGACAGCCTTGGATATGACTTCTGATCGACAGCCGCCGACTGGATCGTAATAGGCACCTGGGCATAGTAGTCATCCAAGCATAATAGGCATCCAGACATAATATCCATCATGACATACTAGCAATCCATGCATAATACCTATCCTGACAAACTTGATATTCTTGTCCGGACTTGATATTTTTTGTCCGGACCTGATATGTTTGTCCGACACACTTGATATTTAGTGTCGGACCTTTATATTCGGCCAGCTTGGAAAGCCGGCCAATTTGGCAAAAAATTGATATTTTTGTCCGGACTTGATATTTTTTGTCCGGACTTATATTTTCGTCCGACACACTTGATATTTAGTGTCGACCTTGATATTTGGCCAGCTTGGACAGCCCGGCCAATTTAGCAAAAAATTGATATTTTTGTGCGGATTTGATATTTTTCGTCCGGACTTGATATTTTCGTCCGGCACACTTGATATTTAGTGTCGGACCTTAATATTCGGCGCTTGGACAGCCGGCCAATTTAAAAAAAAAAAAACATAATAATAATAAATAAAATAAAATAAAAAAAAAAAAAAAAAAAAATCACCTCCCTCGGAGGAAATGGTTTTACCTCCAAAAGGGAAACAGTGTTACCTCCCAGGAGAGGAAAGGGTTCCACCCTTCTCCAAATGGGAAGGGTTTCATAACCTCACATCCCTTCCAAGAGCGGAAAAAAGTTTCATCCCTCCCCTCCCTCTCCCTCCAAGGAGGAAGGGTTCCACCTCTCTCAATAGGGGAAAGGTTTAACCCTCTCATCTCTCCCAAGAAGGAAAGGGTTCCACTCCTCCTAAGAGAGGAAGATTTTCATCATCTCTCATCCCTAAGAGGGAGAAGGGTTTCAACCATCCTATTTCAGATATAAAGAAATTTAAAAAAAAAAAAAAAAAACGAAAGGATTCCATTTCTCCCAACAGTGAATGATTCCATCTCCCTAAGAGGGAAGAATCCCCCTCCCAATATGAAACGATTTCACATTATCCCAAGTGGGAATGATTTCACTTCCCATAAAAGAGAATGGTTTCACTTCTTCCAGGGAATGATTTCACCATCTCCCAGCAGAGAAGGGTTTCACCTCCTTCCAAGACATAAAGATTTCAAGGAAAAATCCTACCCTTCCCAAAAGAAGAAGGATTTCATCACCTCTCACCCCTCCAAAGGGAGGCGGCCAAGGCTGAGTGTCGGCCTAGGCAATGTGCCGGCCACGGTGGGGTATCACCTCTCATCCCTCCCAAGGGCAAAAGGGTTTCCATCACCTCCCACCTCTCCCAAGGGGGAAGGGTTTCATCACATCCAACCCTCCCAAGAGGGAGAAGGGTTCCAAGTGGGGGAAAGATTTCAGCTCCTCACAAAAATGAAAGGTTTTACCAACTCTCACCCCTCCCAAGGGGGAAGGGTTTCACCGACACGGGATACGAGTGCCAGACCAAGGCACAAGTATTGGACCAAGGCACGAGTGCCGTCTTGCCAAGGCACGAGTGCCATACCACGTATGCCTGCCCACAAGTGCTCAGGAAGGATTTCAACTTCCCTAAGATGAAAGGATTTCACATCCACCAGGAAGGATTTCACCTCCTCCCAACAGGAAGAATTTCACCTCCTCTCCCAAGAGAGAGGGATTTTACATCCTCCAGGGAATTATTCCATCTCCCCCAAGAGGGAAGGATCTCACCCCCTCCCAGCAGGAAATGCTTTCACCTCCTCCCGAGAGAAAAAGCTTTCATCTCCTACCAGCAGGGAAAGGTTTCACCTTATTTACCTCCTCCCAATGAGGGATTTTACCTCATCCTCAAAGGGAAATATCTTACAGAGAAGGATATCCTTTCTCTCAACATAGAAGGATCTTATATCCTCCCAAGAGGGAATGATATAACTCCTTCTGACAGAAAAGGACCGTACCTACTCACAGCAAGGAAGGATCTTACCCCCTCCCAAAAGTGAAGGGATTTTGCCTCCTCCCTACCAGCCTACTCATCTTCCGCTCGGCCGCACACCGCCTGTCACCCGACCAGTTTGTCAAGATTTGACAGCCAGTCTCAGCACATCTAGCCTATCAACATAAAACAGTGCATGTGCCATCATCCTTGGCAACAAGTTTTCAAGATAAAAGTAGCAAGGATATCATAGCGGTCAATGAAGGAAGGAAAGATCGAACACCTTATCCCATGAGCTAGACCATAGATGAACAAATACCCAACTAAGAAGGATTGTGGTGGGAAGAAGAAGGAGGACAACATAGATTACCTTAGACGGCCACATATTCACCACACATGATGGACTTGGTATCAACATGGGAAAACATTCTTCAAGGTGATTACTCTCATATTTTATTTCAATTAATAAATACTTTTTGTCAAAATCATGGAATGTCATGTTCGAATAACACGTGGTCTGATCTATGTATCCCGCAAAGTCTTGGAAGGCCATGAGGCTGAATAAAATAATATTGGTCTGATCATGTATCCCAATAATACCAAATGAAGCAATACCTTTTATTACAAGGTTAGGACATTGCACACACGTGCATACACAATTACATAATTCTGAACAACGTTCAGACCAAGTGCATTGGGGCAAGATGGATATTTAAATCCAAGCCACACATGCACATCATCATATACATAACTCTGAACAACGTTCAGACCAAGTGCCTAGGCTAAGATGGACATTTTTGTGTAGGCCAAACATGCACATCATCATTTTCGTCTTTTCACCTACTTGGGGAAAGGCAAGCACTTCTCATTGGGAAGCGACAATCCTCGCGAGTAACAAATAAATAAAGGTTAACCAACAAAAAGTGTCATAGGCACAGTGCCACGAGCAAAATATAAACTTTAAAAGATGCTACATGCATCTGAAAAATGTCACGGGCATATAAGAACTTGTCACTGCCATCCAGTTGTTATAGTCACTGTATGTAATAAGCCATGGGCATAACACATGCAACGGGCACACAAGAAAGAGTCATAAGCACAATGATATTGTAATATTCAAAAGGTGTCATAGACACCAACATAAAATTCAAGAATGTCTTGGACATCTATATGTAACATAGACATCTGACAAAGCTATGAAGCCACATAAATGTTATTGGTCTGATCATCCAATAATACATTATTTTTTCATTTCAAGGTTATATAATGTAAAACCAACACATACAAAATTTATAGCAACATACACGAATAGAAAAAACTACAAATGGTAGTCCAAACATATCATATAGAAAAGGGATAAGTCATACAAATGAAATTGTGTTACAAACACAAAGAGAAAATACTAAGGCTTTCGTGAAATGAGAGTAAGGATGTCTGGCGCAGACATATCAAAACTTTCCACGAGTCAGCTCCTGATTGGAAAAGCTCGAGTCTTCAACATACCATTGTCACACAACATATCCCCGTGACCCAATGGATCGGAATAAGGCAGCACTGCAATCCCAACATCAGGGTAAAGAGTCTGCAAGATGTCTCTTATGCAGAAGAAATGCCTATTGGCATCCCAAGGCACATATATCACGTTAGGGTGATTAAGCACAATCGCGAAGACATCTAATAAATCCCTTTTAGAAGGAATGGCAGAATCCATACATCCCAACCACATTTTGTCTTCCTTACATCGAGTGAGATGGGCATTCTTCTTAGTCAATCTACTTTTGACCATCCAAGTGTGATGCACACAATACAAATCTAAATGTGTCATGGGCACAATAGATAGTCAAAAGTGTCATAGACACATTACTTATCCAAATGTCGTAGTACAATGGAAAGAATACTTGTGATGGACACACTCTGAAGGTTCAAATCCCCATCAGTTTGAAGTCCATATGTATGCACTTAGCAATCTGGCACCATCCTCCTTCATCCACTTCATGAAAGACCTACTTGTGCAGATACTAAAAAATATCATAGACATTAACTAGGCAAAGACATGCCAAGCGTGGAAAAGGCAAGGTCAAACCCAAAGCAAAGCCATTAAATGCATAAAGTTAGGCTTCAAAACTTTATTTTTTAAAACCTAACTGGGGGGCATGATAGTGTTAGTAGGGAATAGGCTCGATACATATAGCCTATAAGCCCTAAAAAGCTAACACAACACATTATAAAGGCTAAGTCCCTTCTACATCAAGGAAAGGCTCTTAGTCCCTTCCACCCCGACTCCCGGTTCCGGCTCCCGGCCTTCTGGCTCCCTGCCTCTCGGCTCGCGGCGTCCGGCTCCCGGCTCGCGGCCTTCCGGCTCTCGGCCTCCCGGCTCCCGGCCTTCCGGCTCTCAGCTCCCGCCTCCCTGTTCCGGCTCCCGGCCTTCTGGCTCCCTGCCTCTCGGCTCGCGGCCTCCGGCTCCCCGCTCGCGGCCTTCCGGCTCCCGGCTCCCGGCGACCCGGCTCTCAGCTCCCGCCTCCTGGCCTTCTGGCTCCCTGCCTCTCGGCTCGCGGCCTCCGGCTTCCGGCTCGCGGCCTTCCGGCTCTCGGCTCCCGGCCTCCCGGCTCCCGGCCTTCCGGCTCTCAGCTCCCGCCTCCCTGTTCCGGCTCGCGGCCTTCTGGCTCCCTGCCTCTCGGCTCGCGGCCTCCGGCTCCCGGCTCGCGGCCTTCTGGCTCTCGGCTCCCGGCTCCCGGCCTTCCGGCTCTCAGCTCCCGCCTCCTGGCCTTCCGGCTCCCGGCCTCCAGGTTTCCGGCTCCCGGCTCCCCGCCTCTCGGATCCCGATATCCCGGGTCCGATCTCCTGGCTCCTAGGTTCCTGGTCCTTGACTTCATTGCTGTTCCCTCTAAGCACTGTGCCAGACGGTCTTAAGCTCCTGCCTTAGGATTCAGACCGTTGGCATCATTATGATGGCAATAAAGTCACGAACGTTGGAACCCCATGAATAGCATTCAAGAGCCATGATAAGCCTTTATGGCCAACCGTTTCCCATGTTTGGGATTGTTGGGTATAAATACCCTACCCTGATGCAGTTCAAAGGGACGCTAACATTCCATCCTCTCCACACACACAGTATTATCTCACCAGAATACCTACTTGCCGTAGTAATCATATTCCGATCACCTTCTTCAACCAACCACTTGACGACCTTAGGCTCGCCAAGAGCTTGATAGGTTTGCACTGCTTAGCAGGAGGCCAAGAGGCTGAACCCCAAACACCCAAGTTACTGAGCCTGCTACTATTTGCTCAAACACAAGGAATTTTTTTTTTTGGCTCGAAAAAAATATGATATATATATTGGTTTATAAGAACCTCCTCCTATATATATATATATATATATATATATATATATATATATATATATATATATATATATATATATATATATATATATTTGTTTTTCGATAATGACTATTTGAGCCGGTAAATGTCCCTTACAGGATTCGAACTTGGTACCTCCCATCTTTGGTGTCAGTTTTATCCAATTTCAAATTGCCACTTTGACAACTCATATATATATATATATATATATATATATATATATATATATATATATATATATATATATATATATATATATATATATATATATATATATATATATATATATAGACACTAACAACATATTACTCCGTTTATAATTGAACAGACAAAGAGTTCGGAAGAAGGAGCCAAGATTTACAACATGAAGGTTGCTAATTAATTATTATTAATTCTATCATTTTATATCGTTTTTTTCTGTTCTTTTTTTCTATTGCATCAACTTAAATCAGGATCAATAATTTTGTTTAGTTTATTGATCTTCACTCCCAAGCAGCGGATTCAGCTGAAGGCTTGAGAGAACAGAATGATTTGATTGGGATGATTGTAAATGTAAGTTAAATAATACCTAGAAAAACAAGATTTCTTCCTGTAAAAATTAGTTAATTCTGAGTAAAAACAAGCCGTTGACCGAGTTTCTTTATCCCTTGCATCATTAGGATATTAATTGGATAACGCGGAACCTCAATCAGTGTGAATCCAGAAAAATGTGTGTTGACGAAAAGTTGGAGATTCTTACCAAGTCGTGTGATGGCATATACAAAGAGAAAAAAGAAGTCATTAACTATTGAAGATATAAACTAAATATATGTATTATATAGTTTAAGGATGTATTATGTATTTACTAGAACATAAAGGACCAATAGTGTTAGTTAGAGAGTTAGTTAAGAAAAACGGTTATGAAAACCAAATAGGGGTGTCGTTTGGTTAAAGTCATGGGAACAGATGTGTTGGTTGAAACATGACCATTCATGTATTATAAATAGAATAGGACAAAAACACATGAATATTTTACTTGTAATTAACATATAAAGATTACAATTTATATTTTAATATTGTGTTATCGTTATTACGAGTTACCGATTTGCGACAGTGGTATCAGAGCCGAAGGTTCGAAGGCTAGAAAGACCGATCAACGATCAAGATCAACAGCGGAGAAGCGGGTTTTGATTATCAAATAGCGGTGAAGCGGACTATAGTCATCATTAGCGGGAAAGCGGACGTGATAACTATTTTGCTAGGCGGATTTTGATCTTCAAACAGCAAGTCGGGTTTGATCAAGATAGGAAAAGGAAGGAAGAAAAAGAAGATGACAGGAGGCGACAGATCCAAGAACGAACCGACGAAGGAAAGTGGAACATCAATGACGTTTCAATACCCGGTTCTCAATTCAACAAATTACACGATTTGGGCAGTGAAGATTAAAGCACTATTTAATGTTCATGGAATCTGGGAAGTAGTTGAACCACCAACGAACGCTGAAGTTGATCAAAAGAAAAACAACATGGCAATCGCGATGTCATATCAAGCAATTCCAGAAAATATGGTTTTGCAAATTGCAAACCTTACTTCGGCGGAAGAGATTTGGGAAGCATTAAAGGTTCGACACGTGGGAATTGAAAGGGTTAAGGAAGCGCGCGTTCAGACAATCGAGTCAGAATTTAAATCTTTGAAGATGGGTGCAAGTGAACCACTAGACGTGTATGCGGGAAAGATTAGTGAGATCGTTTCACAAGCAAACAGTCTCAGACATACTTTGGAAGAAAAAAGACAGGTTCGAAAACTTCTAGGATCGGTGTCAGAAAAGTTTATTCAAATAGTAGCGGAGATTGAGCAACTTGCAGATTTGAATACAATGACGTTTCAAGAAGCCGTGGGGAGACTAAAGGCCTTTGAAGAACGCACAAAGAAGAAGACTAACGAGGAAGACAAGACTAGTGAACTTTTATTCAAAAAGGAAGACGCTAAGGAGAAACACCATAAATGTGAGCATTGCGGTTGTGAAAATACACGCCAGAGGGACTTTGGACGTGGCCAAGGACGAGGTCGGGGGTCCGGGGGAAGTCAAGGCGATGGTCGAGCACAACGGGACAAGAGCAACGTGAAGTGTTTTAAATGCAACGAACTTGGGCATTTTAGTAATGAATGTCCAAGATGGGAAGACAAAAAGGACGAGGCGAATCTGATTCCGTACGAGGATGACGAGCCGTTGTTATTATACGCGAGTTGCAAGGATGAAGATGGAAACCTTATTTAAACTATATTTAGTTTAAGGGGAAGTATTGAAGATATAAACTAAATATATGTATTATATAGTTTAAGGATGTATTATGTATTTACTAGAACATAAAGGACCAATAGTGTTAGTTAGAAAGTTAGTTAAGAAAAACAGTTATGAAAACCAAACAGGGGTGTCGTTTGGTTAAAGTCATGGGAACAGATGTGTTGGTTGAAACATGACCATTCATGTATTATAAATAGAATAGGACAAAAACACATGAAGATTGTACTTGTAATTCACATATAAAGATTACAGTTTATATTTTAATATTGTGTTATCGTTATTACGAGTTACCGATTTGCGACATTAACGATTGTGAAAGAAGTGAATCTTGACAGAGAACATGAATGAATCTATGCAAATACAGAAAAATGTGTCTTGACCAAGAGTATGTTATTAGTCATAATTAAACTTTTGACGGTTTTCTTTCATAAGCATATGATGATATTTGAAATTTAAGATTACATAATAATATCGAAATACCATAGTTCTCTTGATTTGAGGAGAAGCACAACATATCAAGCACTCTACCAAATAATGTTCTGCCTGTTGCTTTCAAGGAAGTATTAATTCTCTCTTGCAAAGTCAATACGGACCCGTGACTAGCCACGACCTCGGCCATTGTTAAGCGTTGCTTTGGATTGCTGTGCAAACATCTCTTGGAAATTCGGACAAACTCCTTTAAACATTTTGGGTGTATTTAATCCTTTATATCAGAATCAAATACATGCTTTAAATTGCCATCTTTGATTGAATCTTGCGCTCATGGCACTAAACCCCATTACTCCTCATCAAGACTTTTATCACAGTGTGCTTCCGACAAAGTACTTCCAATAGTACCACCCCAAACGCATAAATATCGGATTTCCTTGTGTTGATCAATATACCCAGAAGTTCCTTTAACAAACGTGTTGACATAGGTCAATGGCTGATTTGTTGGACACAACCCAAAGTCTAATATTATAACTTCCCAGCTTTCATGTACGAAAAATTCTGAGCTCTTAACATCATGATGTATAACACCTACCTCAATCCCCGTACCAGTGTGAAGGCAGTGTAACCCACGACATGCACCCATGCAGATCTTAAGCCGCCGAAGCCAAGAAAGAGGGGTCCCGCGTTTATGTAGATGATCATTAAGTGTTCCATTTGGTATATATTCCTAGACAAGGATCATCTCTTTTCCATGATGACAATAACCAACTAGAGAGGCAGGAATACAATGCCGCAATATAGATAGTGTTGGGAGCTGAATTGATTAGATGAAGCTATGAAGTCTTAACTGTAGTTTGAATAAAGATAATTTTAGTTCGTGGAGAGTCCGAACTAAAATCATGAATAATTTTCAGAAGTGAAGTATTCAGTTCGGGGAACATGTTAGTTCAGATACTCCGAACTGACTGAGGTTCCTCCGAACTGAATTCAAGCTGAAGAATAACTTAAGTCAACACTGGTCAACATTGAAAATATTAGTTCGTGGATGAAGACTTTAACTCCGAATTGAGGTGAACTTCGTCAGAACTAAAAGTAAGATGTAGACTTGATGTTTAGTTTTAGTTTGTGTATCTGTTTTTTTTTAGATTTTGTCTATAAATAGTGTGATAGGTTGTTAGAGTTTATTGTCTTTGAACCCGAACTCTCTCGAGAGAGTACCGTTGAGTTTTGTCAATGTTAGTTGTAGCATATCGATCCAAACCCAATTCACTCTATCAATGAAATCTTAAACAGTTATGCATATTGTTTCTTTTTCAGTTCTTTCAATTTCAGTTTCACTTTCAAGTTTCCTGTTTGATTCAACTCAGGTCATGAGATTCCGCATCATGACCTGTATCAATTTCGATTCGCTGGGTATAGGATAAATTCAGGACCTGTGAATTGGTATCAGAGCCAGACAAATCAATTGATTGAATTCAATTGATTCTGGTTCATCGATTTGACTTGATTCGAAAATTAGGTCAAACTATCAGTGCATGTTAGAATCAAAGAAATCCGAAGTGAAATTGATGGAGTCCGAAGTGAAATTGAAGAGCTGCATTGAAGAATCTGTGAAGATTTCAAGTGTTTCTGGTGGATCTGGTGTTACACGTATGTATTAAAAGACCGTTGATGTATGGAGCGAAAGCACGAGTTATCAATTTGAGAAAGAGGTGTGATTGAAGTAGAACGGAGCTCAACCTCACGTCATCAATTTGAGAAAAAGGTGTGACGTGGCGCTTCAGATCTAAAATCAGGATGACCTCATCAAGGTTTTCAATTGATTGTGAAGACAATATAAACTGTCAATGATCATTAAGATATACAACTGATGAAAGAATGAAAACTACAAGTTGGTCCAGGAGTGATTAAAAACGAAATATTTTTGTTGGGCCAAGAACTTGACTAGATGAAGCTATGGAGTCTTCTATGTGTTGGAATGAAGATGATTTTAGTTCGTGGAGGGTCCGAACTAAAATCATCAAGAATAATCCAATGTGATATTTTCAGTTCGGGGAACAAATTAGTTCAGATACTCTGAACTAAATGAAGTTCCTCCGAACTGAAAATTGTCACACCCCGCTCAAAGCGGAAACACGGAGTGTTCCAGTTAAAGATATCAAGAGTCAAGGATTACAACATACAACCGTAAACAAAACATCATATCATATTAATCATGCCTCAAGGTTTAAATATACAATACATAACCGAATGTGAATCCAAAGTCAAATACGAATACAATACAAATGTCAAATATGCGGATCATAAAGGAATTACATCAAGCAAAACGAATTCCAAACACATAAGCTATATGATCCCAAAACAAGCAATGCATGATCAAATAAATCCTCAAACTCCTGAAAAAGCGTTAAAAACGACATCAACACAATGTTGGTGAATTATTCGCAATAAGTAAATAAGATTGACCCAATAAAAGATTTAATAATCATATTAAGTTTCAAAAGCATATCTTGATGTATAACCCTAGCGTGAGTATAGATACCAAAGATTAAACATACACTGGACCTGACCACAAATCCCCTAACCTAAGGCGATGCAATACCAAAGGCAACAAACAATCATACGGCCATAACATTCACTCGTAGGGATATCCTAACAAGTAATGAGGGTTGGTCAAACCCATATAGATCTATATATATGCAACTGTGGGCAATAAGCTAACAAGTGTATAAGGGGGGCTTACCCAAGCCTAAGAAGCATCCTAATCTAAGGTTATACTGATACACTAGGCATACAAGGTATACATCATATAATAGTTCAAAAACGCTTTCCAGCCCAAAATAGTAAGAGAAAAGGGCTACGAATAACTCACAAAATAAGCTCGGCAAGATATCGGGTGTAAAATCAATAAGGAGCTAATAATCCGCCGCCTAAGTGCCCTAAAACAATATAACATAGTCTAAGTATCTCATTAACATAGTACGGTTTAGCCTTGTCGGTTATGTTTAGTGTTTAAGATTTATTAAAGTATTCCAACGATTTCCTAGTCGAGTCGTGATGACGGTTCAAGGTGACGATGTTCCGCGTCGATAGGGACGATAGGAAAATATCGATAATTTCACGTCATAAAGACTATTAGAAAGGAATAACATTCCGAGCCGAACTTGACTAACATGAACATCGATTGAAAGGAATACTGTTACCAAAGTTTATTGAAATCGACCAAAGTCAACGTCGAAGATGTTGACTTGGTCAAAGTCAAAGATGTTGACTTGGTCAAAGTCAAAGTCAACAATTTATAGAAAAAGTCAAAGTCAAAGATTTATAGAAAAGTCCAAATTGATGATTTTTAGATTTGAAATATGACTTTGACAATTTAGGAGTAAAGACTTTTATTTCAGAATGATAGAGTAAAAATGAGTTATAACGATTTAAACGATTTGTTGTAAAACATAGGTAAAACGTTTGTTTAAATATTTCGATAATGTGAAATATTGCGGTAATGTCTTTGAGTCCAAAGACGGTATTTGGTTTAAATAGTACTTTTATACTTAATATGTTACAGATATGAGTTTAAAGTTGAAAAACGTTACGAGTCTAAGTCGAAAAATAACAAAAAATGAAATTTTGAAGAACAGACCCCCCCGGTGCTGCGCACCTATGGGTAGGTGCTGCGCACCGGGGTAAATCCCGTTGACGAATTTTACGTTTTTTGTCGAAAACTGCTTCGTTTGACGATTTAAGTTGAAAATACTTTCTGTCCAGAATCTATATTAGATTTAAATACCTTTACCAAGTGTTTTATATGTATAAATATGTAGTTTTACATAGTAATAACATAAATACGTTAATTTTCGGTAATTAGCATATCTTTACTTATTTTTACTCGTTTTAAGTCCAATATTTCCGAGATCGATAGGTGTTGGTCTAATATATTAACCTAACCGTTTTCAAGGCTTAAAACCGAAAATAAAGGTAATGAAATGAAATAGATAAGAGAAAATGATGATTTTACCGATTTCACCCGCAAGACGTGAAGATACGAAAGGCTTGCAAGTATTTCGGAAGGAGAGACTTTATGATGGTGGTGGTGAGGAGGTCAAGAGCTCCAAAATACAAAAGTCCATCATTAGTAAAAGTCTCAAAATGAAAGGAAGGAAGGGAGGACTTTTCGGAGAAACTTTCTTACCAAAATTTTCAAGGTGATATATTCACCGAAAGGTTCACCAACTCCAAAGTTATATGTAGAGAGGATGCGGACAATAAATCTCCATTCATACATAAACAAGAAGATTGTTAGGAGTTTCCCACACTACAAGAAAAAGTGCTTTTAGTGACAAGAGGGTTTCGTCACAAAAAGCACTAATTTCGTCACCAAAAGTGATTAGTGACCAAATAAAAGTGGTCACCAGTCGTCACTAAAGGTCTGTCACTAATTACAATTGGTGACCACAACCAGTTTCGTCACCAAATAGTGACGAAAAAGTCGTCACTGATTGGACGATGGTAAATTCAACTTCAAACAATGGGTGACCAAGTACCCTCGTCACCGATCTGTTAGAGACCAGATGGTCGTCACTATTTATGTTGATTGGTGACGAAAAAGTCGTCACCATCCACAAGTCTCCAACAACCACATTATACCCGGGTTCTTGGCACCTTTTCCTTTTACCAAAACGGAAACTAAAATTCTTGACTTGTTATAATAACGCAATTTAATCCAAACATAGAAGAGAATGTATTCAATGCCATAACATATCAACAATTGTATCCGTTTCTCTACCATGTTATTATTAAAGAAATATAAAATCTAACATGAATGAAGACTAAAAACATCATCTTTCTTATAACATACAATCTTTGAATCTTGTTGATACGCCATGGTCCACATTGTTATGAAACTGTTATGTTACTGCCCGCAATGTACGAAAGGGAAAATGACTAGTATTAATACGCCATGGTCCACAATGATAGCAGAATCTTCATGTTCCTCCCTGTATAAAGAGAAACTTGGTATTAATACAAGAACCAGAAGACAACTAAATAAACAAGAGCAATTAAAACACTTGGTATTAATACAAGACATTTGTAGGTGTAGAACTGCTAATTGAAGCTAGCAATTATCCTAATCCTAATACAACTGGTATTAAATCGAGGTTCTTTGCACTTTGGACATTCGGTAAAAGATTTATACTTACCTCTATAAAGAACACAATCATTAACGCAAGCAGGAATTTTCTCTCCCCAAAACCCTAAATCTCGTATGTACTTTTTTGCTTCATAAAAGTTTTTTGGAACCAAGGAGGGAGATGGGAGTGCTTTTTTGAATACGTTAAGTGTGTCGTTAAAGGACTTATTAGACCAGCCATTCGTTGTCTTCAAATGTAATATGGTAACTATAAACGAAAACTTCGAATAACTTTGGCATCCCGTGTAAAGTTCTTGATCCGAGTCGTCTAATAATCTACGAAGAGATTCTAAATCTTTGTCTATAGAAGATGAAGATTGAGCATTCGTCTTCCATTTATCACCCCACCTACCTTGACCTATATTATCTAATAGCTCATCAAGGTCGTCATCGGCATCATCATCATCACCATTGATATTATCACCACCCACATCCTCGTCATTAAACGATACATCATCATCACTATCATCTGAAACATCACAAGACTCCCCATGACGTGTCCACTCATCATAACCGACGGAAATTCCATTTTGCATCAAATGTGAATAAACAGTACGTTTCTTATAGTCACGAAAATTATTACAAACTTTGCAAGGGCAAGGAATTGGCAATGACTTCTTTTTGAAACGATAAGCGAATTTAAGAAACTCTTTCACACCAAGTTCATATCGTGGGTCGGTTAACCTATGAACAATGTGCATCCAGGATTTATCCATGATATAGAAGTTCCTGAGGAATATAGTATTACTAAATGATAGTGAAAAGTATGCTTACTAGTGAAAATATTATATATTCTAAGTATAATGCAGCAGACACACAACTAAACGCTATTCCAGAACTACTTACTTCCACTTATAAGCATAACGTCAAGTAAACACTATTTTTACAGCAAACACACAACCAAACTAAACACTATTGCCAGAACTACTTACTTCCACTTATAAGCACAAATGCACAATAATAAACAAATATAACTAATTCCAGGACAAACATACATGATCCATTGAACCTTAACTAACAACAGTAAAGTACATCAGAGACTATTTTCATTACTCAAACCGGTTTCAACCCGAAAGTGTTTACTTATAGCTCTATGAGAACACCCCCTTCTACGTATGATTATGATATGAATACAGGAGTTTCAGTTTTGAAGAAAGTTGATACAGTAAGTTACACGATAGTTGGTATTATTGAACCAAAATTGGTTCCAAAAGTGTTATCCTGTTTATTTGTTGTTTATTACACCAAAACATATATTTTTTTAGAGGATGCATTCTCTCTTGTCCTTCTGACTTTGTCTTACATTCCCGACAGTTATTTTGTTCTTTTTGGCATAAACTCTAAGTATTAGATCTAATGAACTTCGCTTCTACTGGTATTAGGTTTTGGGTGGGTTTGATTCCTCAAACTATGTAACAAAAAGGGAGTGGGCAATTGCTCAAGATGGCACTCATGTTCCTATGTCTATCGTCTATCGGAAGGATCTGGTCAAGCTTGATGGGTCTGATCCTCTGCTGCTTTATGGCTATGGATCATATGAGGTAATGCATCTGCTAGCCTTTTAATTCTCTGTTATCTGTTTTAATTATCTGTCAAAGATGTGCAGGTCAGGAAATTGGGCAACTAGTCAAAAGTTAAAACGGGTCCGGGTTGAAACTCGTCATATTTTTATTATGAGTTTAGAGGGCTGGCTTAGGTAGATCCAAAACATTTTTTCTCCCTTTTCTATAAAACAAATATTTAATTATAATTAACAAAAATATTATTCCAACAATAATTTGAATCCTTGAACAAAATGTTTTTAAGAGGTTGTATGCTTTAAAACTAGACTTTGGGTGAATTTCAACCCGTGTGACCCAAATCGACTTATCAGAAGTAAATGGGTCGAAATTTACTATCTCTAGTATTGGTCTGTGAATTATTTGAGATGGGAGCAGGTAACTTCTTGAAATCAAGTGCTTTCACATATGCAACTACAAGTAACACGTTAATCTAGTTCTTTCGTTAGAATTTATCCAAATTTTATTGCAAGAAGATAATAGTAGTCCATCAATTGAATAATTAAAAGATTCAAACCAAACAATCCGTCATGTCACACTAGTTGCAGTAAAGTTACCTAGCTTCTGCAGATAATTATTACATAACTCTATGATATTGCTCTAATATAGAAAAAGTTTATACGACTTAAAAGAGGAAGTTGAATTTTCAACACCTGTCTCTTACTTATCACGGTGGGAGGGTGTTTTGGACTCAACAGTATGTTCTAACCGTTACCCAATAGTTATAATTTCCTGAAAGCCGGTCCTATTTTTACAACAACTAAGAGAACTAGTTCTATAATGTATAAGGTTTGATAACTAATCTGAGTCATTCAACATTCCCTGGTCCTCTGTATACGAGCTGTGAAGTCATATGATTATTACGTTCATTTAAAGGCTTGCACACCAAAGATAAAACTCCAGGGTATTAGAGGTGGGAAAATTGATAGGTCGGGACTCAGGCAGGTCTGGTAACAGGTTCAAATGAGTAACATTTTTGGTGAATGTGGAAACAGGTTGAGCAGTCGGGTCGGGTTCCAATGCATGTGTTCACCGTTTCGACCACGTCGTGTACTATAACCCATTCCATTGTCACAGTAAAGTACATTTAAACTGTGATGATAAGTCAACATCACCTATCTATGCGAACTAGTAACACTTGACTTGGAGTAGGGAACGATAAATAGCAAGTTATAGATCAAAATCAGCCCATTTATAAGACATCGTATCTATGCGAACTAGTAATACTATGGTTAATATTGACTTCAGGTGGATCTAAAATTAGTCAAAGTATACACAATCATATCTATCGCCAAACCAAATTAACAAAAAATCTTAAACAACTGAGATTGATACTAATCATGTGTATATAATTAATACTAAAGGTGCAAAACTACAGAATTATTCTAAAGATTTATGACATCAAACGACTCTGTATCTACGATTTTGAGGAGAATTATGATGAATTTTGATATGTTCTCTCTACGGTTTAACCTGTGACATGTCGTATTAATTACAAGTTAAAGGGAAACAAACATGGTCACTGTCCAGACCCAATTGGGGATAACATGCCTACATATTTATCATGATTCAAAAGGAATCACAGGTGAGATTCAAATATATACTTTAACGCCTATAAAGGTAAAACCTAAAAGAACAAACTCATTCAAATATATACTTTAACACCGATTATCTATTTGCAGCATCCAAACTCTAAAAAACTACCCTATAACTTTCAAACCAACCGAACACTTTTTAAACAGTTATTCGAAATTCATAATCACATCATCAATCAATACTCGATCTCATAGCAAACATACAAAGATCATAATTCATAACTATCAAGTTCTAATCAACTGAAAATATTTGCAGCATCCTAGTCCTTAACAACTACCAGAAAAGCGATCAAATCAACTAAAACTATTTTCAACAGTTACTTAGCAATTCCTTATCACATCACCGATTATCAATATGTAGCATCCTAAACAACTGCGATTTCAACTTCCAAATCAACTATACACATTTTCTTCAGTTATTCGTCACATAATCAATTAACACTCAATTTCATAGAAAGGTATACATGATCATAACTATCAAAATATCAAATCCGCAGAAGCTAACAACTATAAAATCAATAATTATTCTCCGAATATGATCACACGTTCAATTAATATTCAATTTCATACCAAACATACATAATAACAGTTTCATAATTAAAAAAAAAACACAAATGCATACACTTGTGGTGTCGATCGTCGGTGTAGTTCGATGGAGTAGATCGATGAAATAGACTGTCAGTGTAATCGCCGGTGTAATCGCCGTAGTATCGCCGGAATATCGCCGGTGTAGATCGATGAAGTAAATCGCCGGTGTAATCGACGGTCTAATCGCCGGTGTAGTAAAACATGTAGGTTGATGTTATTTTGGGTATTAGTGGAGTCTGTTTGTAAATTTGATCTATTTTGGGTATTTTGATGGGTTAAAAAAGACACATGGGCCTATTGACTTGGTGGGCTTTATGAAGTACTCCGTATATGTTTTTAACCAACCCAATAAGCTAAACATAATATATTTTGAAAAATAATAAACTTTGTAGAATATAACATGTGTATGTTTATGTTTTGATAAAATTCTTTTACCATTATAAAAGTTTATCAAAATAATTTTACGATTTGAAGTGCAATTATTTTACATATTTTGGTGACCAAAAAATTTCGTCACTTATTTTTACTAAACCAAATTAGTGACCAATAATTTCGTCACCCTTATTAAATATAAATATAAATTTGTCTAAATAGTGACCAAATTAAAAGTCGTCACTAAACTTTTAGTCACTAAAAGTACTTTTTCTTGTAGTGCCAAGAGAAAAAGGTAATAGAAAAGATTTTGGAGAATCTACATACCAAACCAAAATTAACGTTTCTTCAAGAAATTCGCCGAAACTCCGTCACTTCAAAGATCTCAACGGATGAGGAACTTGGTAAGATAATAAAAACGATATTTTAAGTTAGAAATCTTCAACCAAATGGAAGAAAAGAGAAAGAAATGAAAGAAAACTCTTAAGAAAACACTTACCGAAATGGATGAATTTGTTATGGAACTCTTGAGTGGAGAAGTTGTGGACTTCTTGGCTTAGATTTTCTTTCAAAATACTTGTGAATAAGTGTTCTTTTCTCTGGAAAGTTGAGAGAAAGTGAGTCAAAGGTAGAATGAAAGTGTGTGAAGAAATGTGATAATATGTTTGTTAAAAGAGTTGGAGTTTGGAAAGAGAAATGGCCCTAACATGCTTTAAGATCCACATTTGAATCTAACATACCCAAATGAGGGAGTTTGCAGGAAAAATCACGTGAAAAGGAGGTTTAGAACTTCAAGAATTTGACCACAAAGTCGAAATTGGAATTTAACCATTTTTGGCCTAGGTGCTGCGCACCACCCCCATAGGTGCTGCGCACCGGGGGTTTTTCTGGCCAAAAAGTTAAGTCATTGTTAAAGGATCAGATTTGTAACAGATTCCGTTAGTTCTCCGTTAAAGGACTAACTTTGTAACAGATTAAGTTAGAGGACTAACTTTGTAATGAAATTTCGAAATAATGATTTTCTTAACCGACGACCAAGGCGTAAACACACTACTTTAATAACGTGAGCATACTAACTATTAGGCACTTAGGTGATTCTAAAGCTTCCGTCTCGAGAGACAAAGTGATAAAACACATAAACCCGACTCAAATGAAATAAACGTGAGTAAAATAAAGCGAAATACAAGGGTCCAAATCATTGCGAATAAAAAGAGTAATAATCGGTAAATAAAATATACCTCGAAATGACGGATTGTCACAGCATCCCCTAGTAAAAAGAAATTTCGTCCTCGAAATTCTACTGAACACTGTTGCTAGCAAAAAGATGTGGGTACTTCTTCTGCATCTCGTCCTCCCGCTCCCAAGTAAACTCAGCTCCAATCTTCGAGTTCCATCGGACCTTCACTATCGGAATCCGACTCCGCCGTAACTTTTTGACATCTCAGTCAACAATCTCCACCGGCTCCTCTATCACATGAAGCGAGTCATCCAATCGTAGTTTCTCCAGTGGTACAATCAGGGTCTCATCAGCAAGGCACTTCTTGAGATGCGATTCATGAAATACGTTGTGCACACCGCGCAACTCAGGTGGCAACTCAAGACGATAAGCCACTGGACCAACACGAGACAAAATCCTGAAAGGACCCGTAAAACGTGGACTAAGCTTGCTGCGTTTCTCAAATCGAAACACACCCTTCCACGGAGAAACTTTCAACAACACCATATCCCCAGTCTGAAACTCCAAAGGTCTTCTACGCAAATCCGCGTACTTCTTTTGACGGTCTCTAGCGGCTACCAGACGATCCTTGATCCTGAAGATCTTATCGGTCGTCTCCTGAATCAACTCGGGACCCGTAATCTGACTATCTCCTATCTCGGCCCAACAAATCGGAGACCTACACTTCCTCCCGTAGAGAGCCTCAAATGGTGCACAGTTGATGCTGGAATGGTAACTATTATTATACGAAAACTCGACTAATGGTAAGTGTCGATCCCAACTCCCACCAAAATCCAATGCACAAGCTCGAAGCATATCCTCCAATGCCTGAATAGTGCGCTCACTCTGACCATCTGTCTAAGGATGATAAGCCGTACTCATATCCAATCTAGTACCCAAAGCTCGCTGTAAAGACTGCCAAAACCTCGAAGTAAATCGTGCATCACGGTCTGAAATAACTGATACTGGAATGCCATGCTTGGCTACAATCTCGTCGATGTACAATCTAGATAACTTCTCTACTCGGTAATCTTCACGAATTGGAAGAAAGTGCGCTGACTTAGTCAGCCGATCGACAATAACGCAGATAGTATCATAACCTCCTGTAGACCTAGGAAGTTTCGTAACAAAATCCATCGTGATCCTCTCCCACTTCCACTGTGGGATCTCGGGCTGCTGGAGAAGGCCGGAAGGCTTCTGGTTCTGAGCCTTGACCTTCGAACACATCAAACACTTGCCCACATACTCAGCAATCGCCCGCTTAATGCCAGGCCACCAATAGAACTCCTTCAGGTCATGGTACATCTTATCCGCTCCAGGATGAACGGAATAATTCGACTTATGACCCTCATCTAAAATCAGCTGCCTAACACCGACGGGAACCCAAATACGATCCATGAAGTACATCACCCCGTCGTCCTTCGGCTCCAACTGTCGGGCCAAACTGAATAAACCCTCATCCTTAAGGCGATCCTCGGTGAGTGCCTCCTGCTGAGCCTGAATAATACGAGCTTTCAAGCTACAACATTCCTCACCGGCTTAACCGACTCCTTGCGACTCAACGCATCAGCTACAACATTCGCCTTACCAGGATGGTAGCGAATCTCACAATCATAATCGTTGAGCAACTCAACCCATCGACGTTGCCTCATATTCAGCATCTTTTGATCAAAGATGTGCTGTAACGACTTATGATCGGTGAATACGGTACACTTAGTACCATAAAGATAGTGGCGCCAGATCTTCAAAGCAAAAACTACTGCGCCCAACTCTAGATCGTGCGTCGTGTAATTCTGCTCATGAATCTTCAACTGACGAGAAGCATAGGCAATCACTTTCCCATTCTGCATCAGTACACAACCGAGTCCCTTATGCGAAGCGTCGCAATATACTACAAAATTCTCGGTACCCTCGGGAAGACTCAAAATAGGCGCATCACACAACCGCTTCTTCAGTAATCGAAAAGCTTCCTCCTGTTCTTCACCCCAAACAAACTCCTCACTCTTCTGGGTCAATTTAGTCATAGGCGAGGCTATCTTTGAGAAATTCTCGATGAAACGACGGTAGTAGCCTGCCAAACCCAAGAATGACTGGATCTCAGTGGGTGTCTTCGGAGCGACCCAATCTCTAACGGCTTCAATCTTGGCAGAATCAACGTGAATGCCCTCACCGCTGACCACGTGGCCAAGAAACTGAACCGCAGACAACCAAAACTCACATTTCGAGAACTTAGCGTAGAGTTTCTCCTGTCTAAGCAACTCCAACACTAGTCGTAGGTGCTCCTCGTGCTCTTCCCGGCTACGAGAATATATCAGAATGTCGTCGATGAAAACGATCACGAACTTGTCGAGGTAAGGACGACATATACGGTTCATCATGTCCATGAAAGTTGCAGACGCATTCGTGAGACCGAAAGGCATAACCAAAAACTCGAAGTGGCCGTACCGTGTCCTGAAGGCGGTCTTTGGAATGTCCTCCTCCTGCACTCTCAACTGATGATATCTGGATCGTAAATCAATCTTCGAAAAGAAGCAAGAACCCTGAAGTTGATCGAACAAGTCATCAATACGTGGTAAGGGATACCGATTCTTCACCGTCAGCTTATTTAACTCCCTGTAGTCGATACACAATCTCATAGATCCATCTTTCTTCTTCACGAAGAGTACCGGCGCGCCCCAAGGAGAGAAACTCGGTCTAATGAAGCCTTTATCCACCAACTCCTGAATCTGCTTTGATAACTCTAACATCTCCGAAGGTGCTAACCGATAAGGAGCCTTCGCCACCGGCGCTGCTCCAGGAACCAAGTCTATACGGAACTCTACCTGTTTACAAGGGGGTAACCCAGGTAAGTCCTCTGGAAATACATCAGGAAAGTCACGAACTACCAGCTGCTCCTCAATCTGCCCCGCGGTGTCTTTCTTCACAAGGTGTGCAAGAAAGAGTGTGCAATCCCGCTTGATGTACTCCCGAACCTTCATGCAAGAAACTATCTTAAGGCGCTTCCCCGCCTTATTTCCCTGAACAAACAATGGTCCACCAACTGGCAACGGAATACGAATCATCTTCTCGAAGCATACGATCTCTGCACGGTGCGTCGCCAACCAATCCATCCCAATAATAACATCGAAACTACCCAGCGTGATAGGAATTAAGTCAATAGGAAAAGTATGATCCTCAAAGCTAATCCTACAAGCACTAAGTATCTATGTGGCACGTAAATGCTTACCATCGGCTAGCTCTATCTCATAAGTAGGCACTAATGGTCTAGAAGTACAAGTAATCATGGTCCTAAACTCGGTAGATATGAAACTCCTATCGGCACCAGTGTCAAATAAAATAAAAGCAGGCTGATCACAAATAAGAAAAGTACCCGTGACAACGCTGGGATCCTGCTGTGCCTCATGTGCGCCCATAACAAAAGCTCTACCACGAGATCCAGAACCAGATTTAGTACCAGTACCAACCGAAGCTAGCTTGGGACACTTGTCCCGATGATGCTCAGTAGACCCACACTCAAAACACTTGCCCCTCTGGGCACGGCTATACCTATCAGTGTGTCCTAACTTCTTGCATTTCTTGCACTCCCAACACTTCACCTCCTGAGAATGATGATTACTGCACCGTCCACATTTCGGATACTTGCTCTGAGTATTCGGGGTCACCGCAGCATACGACTGCACTACCTGAGGTGTATCCTGCCTCCTACTCTTCTTCCTCGAATCACTATGACGGAATCCGCCACTCCGTTTCCCTCCGGAGTGCTGCACAGGTACCATGGGTGGTAATCTACCATCGCGGACCGCGTTATGAGTCAACGTGATCGCGAGCTCCACTGCGCTCTGAAATGTGCATGGTCTCGATGACATAACATTATCCCGGATCTCCTGGGATAATCCACGGATGTAACGACTGATCCTCTTAGGCTCCGGACGAACCAAATGTGGAACCAACTGCGACAAAGTATAAAACCGTGTAGTGTATCCCGTAATGTCTGACCCAATCATCTCTAACCTCCAAAATACTTCCTCTAGCCTCTCGAGCTCTGCCTCAGGCACATACTCTGTAAGGATCAATTCCTTCAACTGGTCCCAAGTCATCATATCAGTCTCCACTCGACCGTGAACCCTCACAACGTTATTCCACCAAGTCAATGTTGTACCCTGTAGAACAAACGTAGCATAACGGACCTTATCCTCCTCTGCGCAACCAACCGTACTGAAAATAGACTCCAATTTCTCCATCCACTGAAGTGTACCGATCGCACCCTCAGTACCCCTGAACTCGGGAGCCTTGCACCCCATGAATGTCTTCAACGAACATCCCCTCCGTGGAGTGTCGTCATGAGTACGACGAGTAGAATCATCCGCTCTACCTGATCCAAAACCTCCCATATGTATACCCGTCTCGGGTCCACCAAAACCAGTAATCACTACATCAGGACCACCGTGTCCAGAACCACCTGAACCAGTACCCGTACCCTCGGGACCTCCTCCCGTAACTATAGGCTCGGGGCCACCATGACCTGATCCACCAGTGCCCGTGCCGTCACTGCTATGCACCGTACTCTCCCTAATCTGAGCAACAATAGTAGGTAGCATCTCCGCTGACTGTTGAGCAACAAGCTGAGCTAAATCTGGTGTAGTCTCTGGACCCGTATCATCAGTCCTCGTAACCGGAGTAGTCCTCGTAACTGGTGTAGTCCTCGTGACTGGTGTATTCCTCGTAACTGGTGTAGTCCTCGTGACTGGAGTAGGACCTCTAGTTTTCACACTCGGACGACCACGTCGTGCTGACTTCCTAGGCGGCATCGTCCTAAAAGTATAAACGTGTTAAGCAAGATAGGAGACAAAATAGAGTTAGATGATAAAAGCAAAAGCGAGAAAATAAACACGTAAAGCAAATAATGCACACTTAGCAAATCAGAGAAAATCGATTGTAAAGCCTTTGGTCATAGTCCAAGTGATTTCCTTCATAAAATCACTCGGTTCGCTATAACCTGGCTCTGATACCAATTTCTGTCACACCCCGCTCAAAGCGGAAACACGGAGTGTTCCAGTTAAAGATATCAAGAATCAAGGATTACAACATACAACCGTAAACAAAACATCATATCATATTAATCATGCCTCAAGGTTTAAAAATACAATACATAACCGAATATGAATCCAAAGTCAAATACGAATACAATACAAATGTCAAATATGCGGATCATAAAGAAATTACATCAAGCAAAACGAATTCCAAACACATAAGCTATATGATCCCAAAACAAGCAAGGCATGATCAAATAAATCCTCAAACTCCTGAAAAAGCGTTAAAAACGACATCAACACAATGTTGGTGAATTATTCGCAATAAGTAAATAAGATTTGACCCAATAAAAGATTTAATAATCATATTAAGTTTCAAAAGCATATCTTGATGTATAACCCTAACGTGAGTATAGATACCAAAGATTAAACATACACTGAACCTGACCACAAATCCCCTAACCTAAGGCGATGCAATACCAAAGGCAACAAACAATCATACGGCCATAACCTTCACTCGTAGGGATATCCTAACAAGTAATGAGGGTTGGTCAAACCCATATAGATCTATATATATGCAAGCGTGGGCAATAAGCTAACAAGTGTATAAGGGGGGCTTACCCAAGCCTAAGAAGCATCCTAATCTAAGGTGATACTGATACACTAGGCATACAAGATATACATCATATAAAAGTTCAAAAACGCTTTCCAGCCCAAAATAGTAAGAGAAAAGCGCTACGAATAACTCACAAAATAAGCTCGGCAAGATATCGGGTGTAAAATCAATAAGGAGCTAATAATCCGCCGCCTAAGTGCCCTAAAACAATATAACATAGTCTAAGTATCTCATTAACATATTACGGTTTAGCCTTGTCGGTTATGTTTAGTGTTTAAGATTTATTAAAGTATTCCAACGATTTCCTAGTCGAGTCGTGATGACGGTTCAAGGTGACGATGTTCCGCGTCGATAGGGACGATAGGAAAATATCGATAATTTCACGTCATAAAGACTATTAGAAAGGAATAACATTCCGAGCCGAACTTGACTAACAGGAACATCGATTGAAAGGAATACTGTTACCAAAGTTTATTGAGATCGACCAAAGTCAACGTCGAAGATGTTGACTTGGTCAAAGTCAAAGATGTTGACTTGGTCAAAGTTAAAGTCAACAATTTATAGAAAAAGTCAAAGTCAAAGATTTATAGAAAAGTCCAAATTGATGATTTTTAGATTTGAAATATGACTTTGACAATTTAGGAGTAAAGACTTTTATTTCAGAATGATAGAGTAAAAATGAGTTATAACGGTTTTAAAACGATTTGTTGTAAAACATAGGTAAAACGTTTGTTTAAATATTTCGATAATGTGAAATATTGCGGTAATGTCTTTGAGTCCAAAGATGGTATTTGGTTTAAATAGTACTTTTATACTTAATATGTTACAGATATGAGTTTAAAGTTGAAAAACGTTACAAGTCTAAGTCGAAAAATAACAAAAAATGAAATTTTGAAGAACAGACCCCCCCGGTGCTGCGCACCTATGGGTAGGTGCTGCGCACCGGGGTAAATCTCGTTGAGGAATTTTACGTTTTTTTGTCGAAAACTGCTTCGTTTGACGATTTAAGTTGAAAATACTTTCTGTCCAGAATCTATATTAGATTTAAATACCTTTACCAAGTGTTTTATATGTATAAATATGTAGTTTTACATAGTAATAACATAAATACGTTAATTTTCGGTAATTAGCATATCTTTACTTATTTTTACTCGTTTTAAGTCCAATATTTCCGAGATCGATAGGTGTTGGTCTAATATATTAACCTAACCGTTTTCAAGGCTTAAAACCGAAAATAAAGGTAATGAAATGAAATAGATAAGAGAAAATGATGATTTTAACCGATTTCACCCGCAAGACGTGAAGATACGAAAGGATTGCAAGTATTTCGGAAGGAGAGACTTTATGATGGTGGTGGTGAGGAGGTCAAGAGCTCCAAAATACAAAAGTCCATCATTAGTAAAAGTCTCAAAATGAAAGGAAGGAAGGGAGGACTTTTCGGAGAAACTTTCTTACCAAAATTTTCAAGGTGATATATTCACCGAAAGGTTCACCAACTCCAAAGTTATATGTAGAGAGGATGCGGACAATAAATCTCCATTCATACATAAACAAGAAGATTGTTAGGAGTTTCCCAAGAGCAAAAGGTAATAGAAAAGATTTTGGAGAATCTACATACCAAACCAAAATTAACGTTTCTTCAAGAAATTCGCCGAAACTCCATCACTTCAAAGATTTCAACGGATGAGGAACTTGGTAAGATAATAAAAACGAGATTTTAAGTTAGAAATCTTCAACCAAATGGAAGAAAAGAGAAATAAATGAAAGAAAACTCTTAAGAAAACACTTACCGAAATGGATGAATTTGTTATGGAACTCTTGAGTGGAGAAGTTGTGGACTTCTTGGCTTAGATTTTCTTTCAAAATACTTGTGAATAAGTGTTCTTTTCTCTGGAAAGTTGAGAGAAAGTGAGTCAAAGGTAGAATGAAAGTGTGTGAAGAAATGTGATAATATGTTTGTTAAAAGAGTTGGAGTTTGGAAAGAGAAATGGCCCTAACATGCTTTGAGATCCACATTTGAATCTAACATACCCAAATGAGGGAGTTTGCAGGAAAAATCACGTGAAAAGGAGGTTTAGAACTTCAAGAATTTGACCACAAAGTAGAAATTGGAATTTAGCCATTTTTGGCCTAGGTGCTGCGCACCACCCCCATAGGTGCTGCGCACCGGGGGTTTTTCTGGCCAAAAAGTTAAGTCATTGTTAAAGGATCAGATTTGTAACAGATTCCGTTAGTTCTCCGTTAAAGGACTAACTTTGTAACAGATTAAGTTAGAGGACTAACTTTGTAATGAAATTTCGAAATAATGATTTTCTTAACCGACGACCAAGGCGTAAACACACTACTTTAATAACGTGAGCATACTAACTATTAGGCACTTAGGTGATTCTAAAGCTTCCGTCTCGAGAGACAAAGTGATAAAACACATAAACCCGAATCAAATGAAATAAACGTGAGTAAAATAAAGCGAAATACAAGGGTCCAAATCATTGCGAATAAAAAGAGTAATAATCGGTAAATAAAATATACCTCGAAATGACGGATTGTCACAAAAATAAACTGAAGTTTAAATTAAGTCAACTCAAGTCAACATTGAAGATATTAGTTCGTGGATGAAGAATTCATCTCCGAAGTGAAGTGAACTTTTTCAGAACTGAAATTAAGATGAAGACTTGATGTTTTAGCTTAGATTGTGTGTTTCTTTGTTAGATTTTGTCTATAAATAATGTGATAGGTTGTTAGAGTTTCTTGTCTTTGAACCCAGAACTCTCTCAAGAGAGTTCCGTTGAGCTTGAATGTCAATTGTAACAAGCTCGATCCAAAACCAGTTCACACTATCAATGAAATCTTAAACAATTACGCATTTTATTGTTAATCAGTTCTTTCAATTTCAGTTACAACTTCGATTTCAAGGTTTCACATTTCAAAGTCTCCTGTTTGTTTTGATTCAACTCAGGTCATGAGATTCCGCATCATGACGTGTTTCAATTTCGATTCGTTGAGTAGTGATAGAGAGAATTTAGGACCTGTCAGTTTTAATAACATGTTTCTTAAAAACTGGATGAACTTGTAGTGAAACTCTTAATTCGGGGGTATATTGATGATCTACATGCACAAATCAGTTGGCGACTTGATGAATCTGGTTGAAATTTCTGTAAGGAAGGTGGAGATCGTTTGAAACTAATTTATTATGGCAAGTCACTCTCCTGCACGAAATGGTCAACAAGGATCAACGATCAGTATGAACTAGCAAGTATTCCAAAGGTTACTCCGAAGAGTAAGTGTAGAGAGATTATGGAATTACTTGCTTTTGTCATCTGAATCAGCTCAATTGAGGAATCTGAGGTTGGCCAATGAGGGGAAGAAAAGTGATTTTTGCTGCTGACCAAGTGCTTACCATGGAGCATTTGATTATGAAGAATCCAGAAGATAAACTGGTGATTCTGCAACTATTTCTCCTGAATTTGTTCAAGTGACCGAAAATATGAAAATGAGGAAACTGAACATGGAAATGCATAAGTTAAGCAGAATTAAGACTCATAACATCATCAACGAGGGAGATTGTTGGGAGCTGAATTGATTAGATGAAGCTATGAAGTCTTAAATGTAGTTTGAATAAAGAGGATTTTAGTTCGTGGAGACTTCGAACTAAAATCATGAATAATACGAAGTGAAGTATTCAGTTCGGGGAACATGTTAGTTCAGATACTCCGAACTGATCGAAGTTCCTCCGAACTGAATTCAAGCTGAAGAATAACTTAGGTCAACCTTGGTCAACATTGAAGATATTAGTTCGTGGATGAAGACTTTAACTCCGAATTGAAGTGAACTTCCTCAGAACTAAAATTAAGATGTAGACTTGATGTTTAGTTTTAGTTTATTTATCTGTTTGTTTAGATTTTTCCTATAAAGAGTGTGATAGGTTGTTAGAGTTTGTTGTCTTCGAACCCGGACTCTCTCGAGAGAGTACCGTTGAGCTTTGTCAATGTCAGTTGTAAAAGCTCGATCCAAAACCGATTCACTCTATCAATGAAATCTTAAACAGTTATGCATATTGTTTCTTTTTCAATTCTTTCGATTTCACTTTCACTTTCAAGTTTCCTGTTTGATTCAACTCATGTCATGAGATTCTGCATTATGACCTGCATCAATTTCGATTAGCTGAGTATAGGAGAAATTCAGGACCTGTCACATAGTGTCTCAGCTTCAGCCCAAAACCCAGTTGCGCCTTGGCTAGATATGGAATCCAACCATT
>CAJVGC010000582.1:53015387-53041870 GCA_910822075.1 Senecio squalidus | reverse complement strand
CTAAACAATAAAAATGAGTTTTTATAAAGATTTACAAACACTTTTTATACAAAAACGATTTTTATCTAAATGATACTTAGATCTATACTTTTGTGGTTAAAGTTGTTAGAAACTGTAAAAACATCATATTATAAAGTATCTACTGGTTGCATGTCGAACTCTTTAAGTCACAAAACGTTTTTAGCAAGAAAAACACAAAACGAGAAAAGACAGCAGCTGGGTGCGCAGCACCTGTGCCCAGGTGCGCAGCACCGAGCTGCTGTTCTCCCGAAAAACGTCGTTTTGCTCGTTTAAAACTTGTACACACATTCTGGACTTTTTCAATGACATTTTTGGACTGAGATGAATTACAAACTAATAATACTGATGACTTGTATTGGACATTTTGGACTTATTGGACTTGTGGTGAAGTTATTAGTGTATATGCATGTTTTGTGAGCGGAAATGATTGTAGGTTTTGGACATGAAATTTGGGCGCGGAAGCGCTGCCCACATTTCGTTAGAAAAAGTAACCTAAACATGTTTATCATAATAATAACTTTGACTTTGAACTTTCGGACTAAACATAACGTTAACCGCTTCGGACCAAATTTTGGAAACAATATTGGACTTAAACACTTAATTTAAACGAAAGTTACATAAACTCTTATATATATAAAGAACCTAATAAGATAATAACTTTTGGACAATCTTGGTATTCTTTAGGCATTCCGTGATTACCCGGCTCCTTTCCGACCGATTCCGAGTTCACTTTCTTCGCAAACCGTGAGTTACAAACCCATTGTTTTACTTTTGTACATTTAAACTTTATTTGGGGGAAACATAAGATCACATGTTTGTAACTATCAACACTATTTGCAACTTATTTGAAACTGTTCGAAACTTGGTACTTTTGAAACTATTTGAAACTGTTCGAAAACTTGGTACTTTTGAAACTTATTTGAACTGTTCGAACTTGGTACTTGTACAAACTATTATGCGTATTTGTGTTATTTCCTAGCGGGTTAATACTTGTTAGCAACCAATCAATGATGGATATATAAGCCGTAAGAGTTCAGTTCAATTTTTAGAAACTTTGTTCAATTGCCCGTTTTTGGTTCAAGTTCACTTATACACTATTAGCAACAGCCGTTAGTCATATGAGTATCGATACTTAGGAGCGGTCACTCCTTACTAAGGGTTAGCGTCCCAAGTACATATTACTACCACACTGAGGTTCAATCAATTAAACATTTTTGGGCTAGTTCAGGACCATACAATCGGTTTAGTGTATACTTACTACTTATATTATGCCAAGTGATTGATACGAGTTAATATTTAGTTAAACACATATCCCATACGCATATACACACTTTTAGCGCCTGGTTTCCGCTACAAATTTACTATACGAGTTTATTTAATTTACTTTACTCACGTACGTACAAACTTTTACTATTTACATATATGTTCAAACGTCGACTCGTTCTTTTACTCATGACGTCAATATATGTCTTGGCAACTTACTATTTTTGGCAACTTTCTATTTTTGGGAACTTTATCGAAACTCTAAACTGTAACTCACTCACTACTTTATGTAGTTGACACTTTATCTTATGTTTCAGGAAATTAATGTAAGCGTATGGAATGCATGGCAAGGAAGGGTCATTATGGTTGCGTGAGGCGTTCTTTGGGAAAAGACCTTTCTATTTTGGGAATTTTGTTTGAAACTTGTATTTGTACTTTAAGTTAAATCGTGAACTACTTGGTTGCTTTTAAATGTTGCAACTTGAATTATTTTATTTTAATTGAAACGACTTGAATCGTTTATATTTGCTTATGACCGTGTAATGATATTCCAGCTCTCACATTCCATGTTTCCGCTTTAGCGGGGTGTGACAAAAACTGATCAGTAGAAGGGTAAAACTGATCAGTAGAAGGGTACTACTGATCAGTAGTAAGGTTACTACTTGTCACACCCCGCTTGGAAGCGGAAACGCGAGATGTTCCAGTTATAATATCAAAGTCAAGATTACAACAATATAACCATCAAATTCAATAGATCATGCCAAATGTTACAAAATGTATCATAAAGTCAAAGGCGATAAGGCGCCAAGTACAAATACAATTCCAGAAGAAATAAACAAACGGATCGTCATGGAAATTACAATAACCAATTCAAATTCAAATTTCCCAAAAGCAAGCGATCCGAAAACAAACTATGGCATGATCAACGGAAATCCTCACTTTCCTGCAAAGCGTTAAAACGACATCAACAACATGTTGGTGAATTATTCGCAATTTTAAGTAAAAGTTGACCCAACGACAAGTTTATAAGGTGGACCTATTCGCTTAGGTAAAAAGGTAATCAGTAGCGTCTAACGATTAAGCAGACCGTAAATACAACAATGTCTAGAAATTTAGTAGGCAAGGTATAAGATAACGTCTAGCAATTTATTAGCAAACAAGATAACGTCTAGTATTAAGCAGACTAGATGACGTCTAACAATTAGCAGACGAGATGACGTCTAACATATAAAGAGACAAGACGTCTAACATTTAAGCAGACAAGATGACGTCTAACATTTAAGCAGACCAGATGACGTCTAACATTTAAGCAGACAAGATGACGTTTAACATTTACGCAGACAAGAAATACATTACGCCTACTATTTAAACAAACAAATTTTAAAGTACGCTTTACAGCCCAAAATATTTAAGACAAGGGCTACGAATAACTCACAGATAAAGCTTCAGCAAACAAATATCGGTACACCAAACACAGAGCTACAACTCCACCGCCTAAGTGCCTTAAACAATAAACAACATAGTCTTAGTATCCATATAAGTCTAGGTCCGGTTTAGCCTTGTCGGTTAAGATTACGTTTAATATAATATTCCAACGTTTAATAAATCGAATAAGGATGACGGATTAAGAAGACGATGTTCCGTGCCAGAAAGGGCCGATTGGTAAGATATCGATCTTTCACGTCAACAGCGACCGTTGGAAGCAAATGATAACTCCGAGTCGAAGGGATTATTAATATAAATGTTCATTAAGTTGACCAAGATTAAAGATGTTGACTTCTAAAAGTCAGAGGTCAAATAGGTTGACTTATGAAAGTCAAATTTAAATTATGTTGACTCATAAGAGTCAAATGTCAATTAAGTTGACTTATTAAAGTCAAAATCAAATTAAAAGTCCAATTTGACACTTTGAATAATTTGAAGTCTTTTCATACCAAAATGTTTTGAGTAAAATGTCTTTCAAAACCATTTATAAAGTTTGTCGTAAAATCACATTTTGATGACTTAAAACAATGATTAAATTGAGACGAAGTTTAAAGTATCGCAAAGGTTTAAAATGTCCATTTAAGTAATATTATGACATTCGAGATTGCATTGGTGTCTTTGAGTCCAAAGACAATGTTTTTGTATAATATGTTACTTTGGTATACAATTTATTTACATAAGTGTTTTAAGTCGTAAAGAAGTTGTGAGGTGAAATTTCGGCAGAGCTTCCGCGTCATAAAATATTAGTCCATTTATTCAATCACTTTCCCGCTTATCAACAATGCATTTTAAACCATTATACATAATACATAATACCATATTTAGCTTTACATAATACTTTGGTTACTTATATTTTAACATTTTGTCCAAATCGATCAAACGCACGAGTGTTGGTCTAATACTTTATCCTAACCGATTTTCAAGGCTAAAACGAATAATACACATATAATGAAATCACATGATTCACAAGAGTAACAAGTTATACCACTAACTCCGCTTGATTTGACCAGAATCGGAATGAAAACTTCGGTGATATAGCGATGAGTATTTCCGCCTCCAAAACACAAGACAATCACCAAGATTAGCAAAATGAAGGATTTGAATGCACAAGAAGTCACCAATATTACTGTTTTACATGATCTCAGCCCCATAATATTATTGACAAAAGTCCAGAACGTGAAACCAAGTTTTAAACGATCAAACGACACATTTTCGGGAGGCAGCAGCCAGGTGCGCAGCACCTGTGCCCAGGTGCGCAGCACCGGGCTGCTGCCATTTTCCCATTTCGTGTTTTTCTTGCTAAAATCGCTTTGTAACTCAAAGATCTCGACATGCAACCAGTAAATAACTTATAAAACATCATTTTTATGGTTTCTAAATAACTTTTACTCACAAAAACATAGATCTAAGTAGTGTTTATATAAAAATCGTTTTTTGTAAACAAAGTGGTATAAATCCTTACAAAAACTCATTTTCGAGGCTTAGATCATACATGCAACAAATAAAAACAGTAAGTAATGATAAGGGAATGATTTCTACCGGATAGAAATGGATGGATGGTCCTTTGGACGGATTTAGAGTTCCAAAAGTGAAGAAATATGCTTGAAATCGAATATGCTTTGCTCCCCCTTGTTTGCCTTGATGATCAAACGATTTTGATGGATGATTTATGTGATTTTAATGGTAGAAAGTTTCTGGAAATGGGGTTTGATAGAGAGAAACTTAGAGAGAAAATAGTTGTAGGTGTTTTGTGTGTGTGTGTTTTGAATTAAGAAAAATGAAAAGAAAAGAAATGAAAAAGGAGTGTAATGATACACTTTGGGGGTTGAAAACTGGCAGAAAACTGAGCAAAAGGTCGTCATATGATTGGTTGGTTTGGGTGGTGGATGGGTAAAACGAGATAGGGACCAAAAGTGTAACATTTTTGAATTCTGGGAAGTGGTGCTGCGCACCTATGCCCTGGTGCTGCGCACCGGGCGATTTTCCAGCATTTTCTGATTTTCGTTTTTCGCGTTATTGCTTCGTTTGGGAGTTTCGTTCATCGAAAATTCCCGATTCTTTTTGCGTTGAACTTAGAATTGTTCAAGCTTTGATTACCTTAAGTTAGGTTCATTTAATATTTTAATTTCACTTTCGATTTCGAGATTCGCACGATTTCGGTAAAAGAGTAAACAAGAGTAAAAGTGCGATAACTCGCGGATAAGGGATCCGATAACCGACAAATTTGGCATAAACCTTCTAACTTATATTTATGAGGATACTAACTAATTGGCACTTAGATAAAATAATATTATTACGTCTCGAGGGACAAATCAGTAAATACGAAAACCCGATACTCAATAATAGTAAATCGTGAGCAAAACAAAGCGAAATACAAGGGTCGAAATCAATTGCGAATAAAATATAAATAATAACGGTAACATAAGTACTTCAAATTGACGGGACGTCACAGCCTCCCCCAGTTAAAAGAATTTCGTCCTCGAAATATTTCCTACAACGGCTTACTCTAACTCGAAAGAAGACGCTAAGGATATAGCCGTGCAAATATCAAAATATTAAACGCATCCGATGTGAAATTCTTCGAAAGATGGAATAAAATTGGAGATCAGTAGAATTGAGAGATATTGACTTGAAAACTGTTAACAATAGGAATTACGTTCCGGTCTTGCATAATTTATTCCAAACTAGGCGTAGTTGGCCAAATTACGCGTAGTTCGTAATGAGCCATGCATTTGCGGAATTAATCCACTAAAGTTTAAAAGTTCACAAAATATGATCGGGTCTAGATTATAGTTTGGTATAGTACCAACAATTACTAATTTGAAGCGAAGTGATGGATAAAAAATATGGAGTCGAATATCTCGGAATCGCACTCGTAGGACAACCTCGTCTCATCGACTTCCTTGCAGATAGGAGCTTCCTTCGGTTCCAACGCAAAAGAGGCGTAAAAGAAAACGAAAATACTAGGAAGTAAAAAGGGAAGTGTGCAACACGCCGATAATAAGACCAAGTATCAAGAATCAAATAGGATAAATGCAGGTTGAACTTAGATAAGAAGAATATTTGTACCGGCTGGAGTTAACTCGGGACAGTTGTTCCTAAGATGCTCAGGAGAACCACACTCATAACAATTGCCCTTCGGGATCTTACAAAACTTCTCGGTGTGCCCAAGTCTCTTACACCGACCGCACACCCAACATTTTAACTCTTTGGCGTGGGGGTTACCACACCGATTGCACTTGGGAGGCCTACCCTCGACATTCGGAGCCACTGCTGCATATGCTTTCACATATGGATGAGTTTCCTGCCTCCTAGCTCTCTTCTGCGAGTCCTCATAACGGTCTTCACCACCCCGTTTCCCTTCGGAGTTTAGCTTAACAATCATCGGGGGTAACTCACCATCCCGAACTGCATTCTGAGTCAAAGTAATCGCAATTTCCACCGCGCTCTGAAAGGTGCTCGGTTTGTTGGATAAGACACTCTTACGGATTGCTGGGGGTAATCCATGAGTGTAGCGACCTATACGCTTAAGCTCCGGTCGGACCAAGTGCGGCACTAGCTGGGACAGAGCGTGAAAACGCGAAGTGTACCCCTGGATGTCCGACCCAACCATGGTCAAGTTCCACAACTCATCCTCCAACTTCTGAATCTCCGATTCAGGAACATACTCAATAGTCATCAACTCCTTTAGTTGCTCCCAACTCATCTTGCTGATCTCAGCTCGGCCTCGCACATTCACGATTGAATTCCACCACGTCAGAGCCGTTCCTTGAAATACAAACGCAGCAAATCGGACTTGATCTTTGTCCGCACAGTCAATAGCATCGAAAATAGATTCCATCTTTTCCATCCACTGGAGCGTTCCAGTCGCTCCCTCATTGCCTCTGTACTCTGGGGCCTTACAGCTCATAAAAGTCTTCAGCGTGCACCCAGCGCGTTGGGTCGAGCCCTCTGCCCTACCTGATCCAGTAATCACGACTTCGGGTCCTTCATTATTAGCAACCGGCTCAGGACCCTCATTGTTGACAATCGGCTCGGGATTTCCAGAACCCGAACCACCACCAGTTCCTTGGGTTGTGCCCTCCCTCAGTTGAGCTACAAGCTCGGGCATCATTGCCGCTATCTGTTGAGCAATCATCTGTGCCATGTCAGGATTCGTATCGTTCTCCACATTGTTCCTTCTTGCATTGGACGTATTAGCTCTCGCGTTCGAAGCATTATTTCTCGCGTTCGAATTCGCGGTATTAGCCCTCGCGTTCGAATTCGCGGTATTCGCTCTCGCATTCGCAGTAGCACGTCGCGCGGTACTTCGTGTCGCAACTCTCCTAGTAGGCGCCATCGTCCTAAAATAAAAAGGAAAGACTCGATCAGCAAATGTGTGCAACACAAAAAAAAAAAAAAAAAAAAAAAAAAAAAAAAAAAAAACAAGGCCAAATGCCAAAACACAACGCGAAATTAAACACGTATGAAAAATGGTGCACACATTGCAATCAGAGTAAAAATCGATTCAAAAAGCCTATGGTCATAGTCCAAGTGATTTACTCAGTTTAAATCACCCGGTTCGCTATAACCTTTGGCTCTGATACCAACTTCTGTCACACCCCGCTTGGAAGCGGAAACGCGAGATGTTCCAGTTATAATATCAAAGTCAAGATTACAACAATATAACCGATAAACAAAACATCAAATTCAATAGATCATGCCAAATGTTACAAAATGTATCATAAAGTCAAAGGCGATAAGGCGCCAAGTACAAATACAATTCCAGAAGAAATCGTCATGGAAATTACAATAACCAATTCAAATTCAAATTTCCCAAAAGCAAGCGATCCGAAAACAAACTATGGCATGATCAACGGAAATCCTCACTTTCCTGCAAAGCGTTAAAACGACATCAACAACATGTTGGTGAATTATTCGCAATTTTAAGTAAAAGTTGACCCAACGACAAGTTTATAAGGTGGACCTATTCGCTTAGGTAAAAAGGTAATCAGTAGCGTCTAACGATTAAGCAGACCGTAAATACAACAATGTCTAGAAATTTAGTAGGCAAGGTATAAGATAACGTCTAGCAATTTATTAGCAAACAAGATAACGTCTAGTATTAAGCAGACTAGATGACGTCTAACAATTAGCAGACGAGATGACGTCTAACATATAAAGAGACAAGATGACGTCTAACATTTAAGCAGACAAGATGACGTCTAACATTTAAGCAGACCAGATGACGTCTAACATTTAAGCAGACAAGATGACGTTTAACATTTACGCAGACAAGAAATACATTACGCCTACTATTTAAACAAACAAATTTTAAAGTACGCTTTACAGCCCAAAATATTTAAGACAAGGGCTACGAATAACTCACAGATAAAGCTTCAGCAAACAAATATCGGTACACCAAACACAGAGCTACAACTCCACCGCCTAAGTGCCTTAAACAATAAACAACATAGTCTTAGTATCCATATAAGTCTAGGTCCGGTTTAGCCTTGTCGGTTAAGATTACGTTTAATATAATATTCCAACGTTTAATAAATCGAATAAGGATGACGGATTAAGAAGACGATGTTCCGTGCCAGAAAGGGCCGATTGGTAAGATATCGATCTTTCACGTCAACAGCGACCGTTGGAAGCAAATGATAACTCCGAGTCGAAGGGATTATTAATATAAATGTTCATTAAGTTGACCAAGATTAAAGATGTTGACTTCTAAAAGTCAGAGGTCAAATAGGTTGACTTATGAAAGTCAAATTTAAATTATGTTGACTCCAAATGTCAATTAAGTTGACTTATTAAAGTCAAAATCAAATTAAAGTCCAATTTGACACTTTGAATAATTTGAAGTCTTTTCATACCAAAATGTTTTGAGTAAAATGTCTTTCAAAACCATTTATAAAGTTTGTCGTAAAATCACATTTTGATGACTTAAAACAATGATTAAATTGAGACGAAGTTTAAAGTATCGCAAAGGTTTAAAATGTCCATTTAAGTACTATTATGACATTCGAGATTGCATTGGTGTCTTTGAGTCCAAAGACAATGTTTTTGTATAATATGTTACTTTGGTATACAATTTATTTACATAAGTGTTTTAAGTCGTAAAGAAGTTGTGAGATGAAATTTCGGCAGAGCTTCCGCGTCAGAAATATTAGTCCATTTATTCAATCACTTTCCCGCTTATCAACAATGCATTTTAAACCATTATACATAATACATAATACCATATTTAGCTTTACATAATACTTTGGTTACTTATATTTTAACATTTTGTCCAAATCGATCAAACGCACGAGTGTTGGTCTAATACTTTATCCTAACCGATTTTCAAGGCTAAAACGAATAATACACATATAATGAAATCACATGATTCACAAGAGTAACAAGTTATACCACTAACTCCGCTTGATTTGACCAGAATCGGAATGAAAACTTCGGTGATATAGCGATGAGTATTTCCGCCTCCAAAACACAAGACAATCACCAAGATTAGCAAAATGAAGGATTTGAATGCACAAGAAGTCACCAATATTACTGTTTTTACATGATCTCAGCCCCATAATATTATTGACAAAAGTCCAGAACGTGAAACCAAGTTTTAAACGACCAAACGACACATTTTCGGGAGGCCAGCAGCCCGGTGCTGCGCACCTGGGCACAGGTGCTGCGCACCTGGCTGCTGCCATTTTCCCATTTCGTGTTTTTCTTGCTAAAATCGCTTTGTAACTCAAAGATCTCGACATGCAACCAGTAAATAACTTATAAAACATCATTTTTATGGTTTCTAAATAACTTTTACTCACAAAAACATAGATCTAAGTAGTGTTTATATAAAAATCGTTTTTGTAAACAAAGTGGTATAAATCCTTACAAAAACTCATTTTCGAGGCTTAGATCATACATGCAACAAATAAAAACAGTAAGTAATGATAAGGGAATGATTTCTACCGGATAGAAATGGATGGATGGTCCTTTGGACGGATTTAGAGTTCCAAAAGTGAAGAAATATGCTTGAAACCGAATTTGTTTTGCTCCTCCTTGTTTGCCTTGATGATCAAACGATTTTGACGGAAGATTTATGTGATTTTGATGGTAGAAAGTTTCTGGAAATGGGGTTTGATAGAGAGAAACTTAGAGAGGAAATAGTTGTAGGTGTTTTGTGTGTGTGTGTTTTGAATTAAGAAAAATGAAAAGAAAAGAAATGAAAAAGGAGTGTAATGATACACTTTGGGGGTTGAAATCTGGCAGAAAACTGAGCAAAAGGTCGTCATATGATTGGTTGGTTTGGGTGGTGGATGGGAAAAACGAGATAGGGACCAAAAGTGTAAGATTTTTGAATTCTGGGAAGTGGTGCTGCGCACCTATGACCTGGTGCTGCGCACCGGGCGATTTTCCTGCACTTTCTGATTTTCGTTTTTCGCGTTATTGCTTCGTTTGGGAGTTTCGTTCATCGAAAATTCCCGATTCTTTTTGCGTTGAACTTAGAATTGTTCAAGCTTTGATTTACTTTAAGTTAGGTTCATTTAATTTTTATATTTTCACTTTCGATTTCGAGATTCGCACGATTTCGGTAAAAGAGTAAACAAGAGTAAAAGTGCGATAACTCGCGGATAAGGGATCCGATAACCGACAAATTTGGCATAAACCTTCTAACTTATATTTATGAGAATACTAACTAATTGGCACTTAGATAAAATAATATTATTACGTCTCGAGGGACAAATCAGTAAATACGAAAACCCGATACTCAATAATAGTAAATCGTGAGCAAAACAAAGCGAAATACAAGGGTCGAAATCAATTGCGAATAAAATATAAATAATAACGGTAACATAAGTACTTCAAATTGACGGGACGTCACACTACTGATGATCATCACTTAATTGGACGGTCAGCAACTGTTTTACCGTTCCTATACTTTGGGCCGTTCTTACCCGATCCAGTTCCTATATATATATATATATATATATATATATATATATATATATATATATATATATGTCACACCCCGCTAAAGTGGAAACACGGAGTGTGAGAGCTGGAATATCATTACACGGTCATAAGCAAATATAAACGATTCAACTCATTTCGATTAAAAATAAATTGTTCAAGATTCAACATTTAAAAGCAACTAAGTAGTTCACGATTTAACTTAAAGTACAAATACAAGTTTCAAACAAAATTCCCAAAATAAAAAGGTCTTTCCCAATAAGCGCCTCACGCGACCATATCGACCCTCCTTTGCCATGCATTCCGAACACTTACTTTAATTTCCTGAAACATAAGATAAAGTGTCAACTACATAAAGTAGTGAGTGAGTTACAGTTTAGAGTTTCGATAAAGTTCCCAAAAATAGAAGGTTGCCAAAAATAGTAAGTTGCCAAAACATATATTGACGTCATGAGTAAAAGAACGAGTCGACGTTTGAACATATATGTAAATAGTAAAAGTTTGTACGTACGCGAGTAAAGTAAATAAATAAACTCGTATAGTAAAGTTGTAGCGGAATCCAGGCGCTAAAACTGTGTATATGTGTATGGGATATGTGTTTAACTAAATAGTAACTCGTATCAATCACTTGGCATAATATAAGTAGTAAGTATACACTAAACCGATTGTATGGTCCTGAACTAGCCCAAAAATGTTTAATTGATTGAACCTCAGTGTGGTAGTAATATGTACTTGGGACGCTAACCCTTAGTAAGGAGTGACCCCTCCTAAGTATCGATACTCATATGACTAACGGCTGTTGTTAATAGTGTATAAGTGAACTTGAACCAAAACAGGCAATTGAACAAAGTTTCTAAAAATTGAACTGAACTCTTACGGGCTTATATATCCATCAAGGATTGGTTGCTAACAAGTATCCTAGTTTAGTTAACCCGCTAAGGCAATAACACAAATACGCATAATAGTTTGTACAAGTACCAAGTTTCGAACAGTTTCAAATTAGTTTCAAAAGTATCAAGTTTCGAACAGTTTCAAATAAGTTTCAAAAGTACCAAGTTTCGAACAGTTTCAAATAAGTTGCAAATAGTGTTAATAGTTACAAACATGAGATCTTATGTTTCCCCCAAATAAAGTTTAAATGTACAAAAGTAAAACAATGGGGTTGTAACTCACGGTTTGCGAAGAAAGTGAACTCGGAATCGGTCGGAAAGGAGCCGGGAAATCACGGAATGCCTAAAGAATACCAAGATTGTCCAAAATTTATTATCTTCTTAGGTTCTTTATATATAAGAGTTTATGTAACTTTTGTTTAAAATTAAGTGTTAAGTCCAATATTGTTCCAAAATTTGGTCCGAAGCGGTTAACGTTATGTTTAGTCCGAAAGTTCAAAGTCAAAGTTATTATTATGATAAACATGTTTAGGTTACTGAAATGGTTTAGGTTTTCTAACGAAATTTGGGCAGCGCTTCCGCGCCCAAATTTCATGTCCAAAACCTACAATCATTTCCGCTCACAAAACATGCATATACACATAATAACTTCACCACAAGTCCAATAAGTCCAAAAAGTCCAATACAAGTCATCATTATTATTATTTTTATTCATCTCGGTCCAATAATGTTATTGACAAAAGTCCAAAATGTGTGTACAAGTTTTAAACGAGCAAAACGACGTTTTCGGGAGAACAGCAGCTCGGTGATGCGCACCTGGGCACAGGTGCTGCGCACCTAGCTGCTGTCTTTTTCCCGTTTTGTGTTTTTCTTGCTAAAAACGTTTTGTGACTTAAAGATTTCGACATGCAACCAGTAGATACTTTATAATATGATGTTTTTACAGTTTCTAAACAACTTTTAACCACAAAGATATAGATCTAAGCATTATTTAGATAAAAATCGTTTTTGTATAAAAAGTGTCATAAATCTTTATAAAAACTCATTTTTATTGTTTAGATCTTACATGCAATTAGTAAAAATAGTAAATAAAGGTAGGAGAAATATTTCTACCGGATGAAAATGAGTGGATGGTGTTTTGGACGGATTTAGAGCTCCAAAACCGGTAGAAAAGGCTTGAAACCGAAAATGCTTTGCTCCTCCTTGATTGCTTTGATGTTTAAACGTTTTTGATGGTGTTTTTATGAGGATTTATTGGCTGGACTTTCTGGTTTCTATTGTGTTTTTAGAGAGAGAGATGAGAGAAAATGGAACTAGGTGTAAGTGTGTGTGTGTTTTTGATTATGTAAAATGAAAAAGAAAAAGAAAAGATAGAGTGTAGTAAAGGGAGTCTTGGGGCAGTGAAATTGCAGTAATGGAGTGGCCTAACTCGAGAATGATTGGTTGAGGGTTTACAAAAACGAGACAGGGACCAAAATGTAAATATTTTGAAATCTGCAGCTAGGTGCTGCGCACCTCGGGTGGAGGTGCTGCGCACCGGGCTGATTTTCAGCTTTTCTGATTTTTCGTTTTTACGTAATTGCTTCGTTGGACCTTTTTGTTAACTGAAAGTTCTTAAGTATATATATATATATACTTAAGAACACACACACACACACACACACATATATATATATATATATATATATATATATATATATATATAGGGAGTGAATATATATATATATATATATATATATATATATATATATATATATATATATATATATATAGGGAGTGGTTAATGCGAGAACTCAAATTTTTGCGAGAACTGCCAGAACTCATTCTGGACCACTCATTTTTTTCAATATTAAATGTTTATTTTTTAATAAAAAGGGTAATTTAGTAAATTTAGTTTTTTTTTTTTTTGAATTAATTTAAGTATGTATTTAATTTTTCCCTTTTTTCTGTTCTTTTGTTCAGTGATAAGTTTTATGATAAGTTTTTTTAGCCATTTTTTCCGATCAGATTCGAAACACTTAAAATAAACCTTAATTCGCTTTTCAATTAAGAAAATTAATCAAATAAGTTGAATTTTTATTTACAAAGGATTTGTTCATAGGAGAATATGATCTTTATTGACATATGTTCATTACTGAACCATTATTGTTCATATTAGATCATATGTTCATTACTGAACCATTATTGTTCATATTAGATCACAATCAAATTTCGATATTAAAACAAGATGTTCATACATGAATTTGGTATGTTCAGAGGTGAACAAATCGCCTTCATCAGGAACCATCAAGTGTTGTTAATAAGTGGTCATTTTCTTCATTAATGAACCCAAAATCAAATCATAAATTACGTCTATCTCGGTAGACCTTGACATTAAATCTAAAAAATTACTATTAATGTAATTATAAACCTAAAAAAACACCTTAAAAAACATGTCTATTTCAAGTGCTACTAATAGCATCAGACATATTGGTTATGTAGCATTTCAATCAACATAAGCTATATTACTGTATAAATGGGAAACCATAATCTGAAAATTAAGCATCTTTTGAAGATGATTTGTCCGTCGGTTGTCAAATGGGGTATAATTAATGGGGTATAATTGAAAGCTTTGCGCGCATCCTCAAAATATTTTTCAAAAAGATCACTTGATGAAATATTTTTAGAACAATCAACGATTCCTTGTATCTAGATTAATTGAGTTATGGATTAGAACATGATTCATTACTCATTAGACAATAGATCAATCGCATTATACCATTAGCCAGCCACCGAACTTGACCATATTTTGAATGGTTGAAATTTTTGAAAGGGATTAAGGATGAAGATTTTTGAAATTTTTGAAAGGGATTAGAGGAGAAGGGTCAACAATTAAAAAAACAGTTATAGATGAAATAAATACTAAAACGAAATTAATCTTCATCGATTTAAAAGGTTACAATACCATAACGAAATTAATCTTCATCTTCATCATCTCGAAATAAATTACTGATACACATATTCAGATCTACATTTTTAATCTTCATCTTCATCATCTCGAAATAAATTACTGATACACATATTCAGATCTTCATTTTAAACGCCGAAATTAATCTTCATCTTCGCCGTTTAATCGCCGTTTATCGATACTAACAAGAATTTTGATTTATTTTCTTGTAGAAAAAGGGTAGATTATGAAGGATCGTCATTTTAATCGCCATTTAGGAGGAGGAGTAAAAAATAGGTTGATTGTGATTCAAAGTGGGGCCGGAGGTTTTTAGGTTAAAAAAGTGGTGTTGGAGGTTTTTTAGGAATAATTGTAAAATACCATCAATACCCTTTTGGCCCTAATAAAATGATACTTGAGATTCTAATCAATTACGAAACTGCCACCGTCAATTCTAGCCATAGATCAATTAATCAACGATCAAGATTTAGTTCTCGCAGTTCTCGCAAAAATAGGAGTTCTCGCATTAACCATTCACTATATATATATATATATATATATATATATATATATATATATATATATATATATATATATATATATATATATATATATAATATGGGGTTGTTATACATGTAAGTTTACATGCAAAACTTATCAAAAAATATGTCGTTTTGTTAAAACTTCTTCAAATCTATATAATTTTAATCATATATATTAAAGTAACTTTACAAATTTTTATCCATTCACATCATTTTCTTCATTAATCGCGTCTTTAAAAAATATATGGTTTTTTGTCATTACTGGGCATCTATTGAAGTCACTTTATATAACTTCTTCATAATAAACAATGACCCCCTGCATTTTGGGGATCACCTCTCCCTTGATGAATATAAGGACAAATCAAGCGTTGAAAAACAATTAAACCACAAAACGACATAGTTTTTATGAGTTTCGCATGTAAGCTTACATGTATAACATCCCCATATTCACTTCCTCCATATATATATATAGAGAGATTGGGGTTCAAATGGGATCCCTAATTTTCTAGAGATCTACGGATCCACTTTTTAACCACCCATTTTTCCGTATATCTTTTTTTTTTTTTTTTTTTTGCTTTTTTTTCTATTTTTTTTTTTACTTTTTTCTTTTACCTTTTTATTTACTTTTTTTTTTTTTTTTTTTTTCCGAAAATCATATTTGATTTTCAATCTTACTTTTAAAATTCACATGTGATTTTCAATCTACAAATCTTTTATGGGTAAAATCACATGTGATTTTTAACCTACAAACTATTTTGCTTATAAAATCACATGTGATTTTCGAGAAACAAATATTTCAAGTGACTTTAAAATTTATAAATTTTTGTTTTGAAAATCACATGTGATTTTCCAAAAAAAAAAAAAATCACGTGTGATTTTAAAATTTATAAATTTTGGTTTTTGAAAATCATATGTAATTTCAATTTGTTACAAAAAAATCACATGTGATTTTGAAAAAAAAAGATAGTAAATATAGCAACAAAAAAAAAAAAAAAAAAAAAAAAAAAAAAAAAAAAAAAAAAAAGTATTAAGGGGAAAATATGTGGCTGAAAAGTGGATCTCTAGTTCCTTAGCAAATTGAGGATCTCATTTGAACCTCACCCTATATATATATATATATATATATATATATTAACTATATTATAAATAATCTTTCCATAGTCATAATCCTTTAAAATTTAAATAATTAAATATACTTATTTACCCTTATTCAATTCAAATATATGGAAATTATAAATAAGTTCAATTAGTTAGTTACCATTTGCTAATTAGATTCGCTATCTTTATGATTTATTACATAATAATGCATTTTAGGTTTTTTTGAATTTTATGTTTTTAGTAAGTTAACTTTTAGAGAAATATATTTAAAATATTCATTTAAATGAAAAAAAAAAGACAAAATTAATATTTCAATCTATAATTAATTTTGGGTATTTGATTTTTTTTCCCGGTAAATTTTTTGGAATTTTAAAGATTTATTATATTTATTTTGCCATAAATTGTTATAGTAGTGATGGTTGTTTGCCACTACTAATAATATTCGTGCCATAAATTGTTATGATGATTGTTAGCATGATAATATGGTCATTTGATATAAATAACTGAAATAAGTTAATCCTTATAGACTAAAAATAGCTAAATTCTAGTGATGGTTGTTTAGCCTTATTTAGTATATAAACCCGCTGATTTTACACATTAAAATAACTAAATTCTAATTCAGAAGCCACTCGTAAATTTTGCTAGCTCCGCCCTTGATCGACACATTTATTACTACTATTTTCTAATTCTATACCGATGTAGTATTAATTTCTACTTTTACTATTTGAAGTCGGTTAGTATTCATGCATTAAATATTTTACTTTACTTGTAACAACTAAATTCTAAATCACGACAATAATGTGTTTGATGATCTTCTCAATTAGAATTTACAATTTTGCCACAATTCTCAACTGTATACATTTCCTAGATTTTGATGTCTTATATATTATGTAAATTTTATATTCTTGTTTCTATTAAAATTAAGTAAAATTTATCTTTAAGAACAAAAACTCTTATGGGGAAGCTCGATAACCTATATAAAATCATCATTGGTATAAGCTTTCTCTTGTTCGTCCATTGTCACGAGTGTAAGTTCACATCATTACTTCTTCTTATCTCGTTTTTTCTTATAACAAATATCAATATTTTAATAGGTAGAAAACTTGAAATCAACGACATGGAGAAAATAGGAGTTGTTTCAAAATCTTGCAGTAGCCCCCGACCTTGTGAAGGCGGGATGGAAGACAACTTTTGTTGTCCTTGTGATAGGAAGGTGTGCTCAAAGAGTTTTTATGGGTGTAGTAGCTTATGCAGAGATTCTAAAAACTGTTGTGCTACAAAAATAAAAATGTAATTGTTGTTACTTATTATCATCAATATCAATATCGGTTAATATTTAATTTTGAGTTCGAGTCTCGCGTGATAGTTTCCTCTTGTGAGATAAGTGAGATTCCTCCTTGTGAGGGTGTGTGGGTTCGTGGGTTGCATATTGTCCAATTGGATGTCCCTGTGACCCCGAACCTTTATACTTGCCTTTCGAAAAGAAAAAAAAATGGAAGACAATGACGGTTACGTTGGCAAAAATACAAAGAAGATGATGAAACAAAACTTTTGTTCTACAATATCTTTCACGATTTCAAAGATGTAACGTGGAAAAGGGTGATGAGTTCATTGATAGTGTTCTATATTAAGGGAAAAAAACAGTAATTTTGTTATTTTAACATACTAATTGTTAAGTTTGACAAACGAGAGACTAAAATCGTAAAAAGATATTGAAATAAAGGACAACATTCGTAAAAGAAAATTAAACAAGGGACAAATTTTGTATTTATAGAAACTATAGGGGCTGTTTCATAAATTAGTCTAAAAAGAAAAATAAAAAATGAACAATTTGACAACTTATAATGACAAAGTAGGGAGTAAATTAGTTCGATAATTTGAAAGGAACAAAACGAAAAGTATATAAGGGTTCTAGAAAATTAACTCTTATTTTACTTAAAAGATACATAATAATTTAATAAATTCTCAAATAAAATTTAGGATATTTACTTATAAAATAGTTTAATTAATTCTCATAATAATTTATAATTAGTGATGAAAGTCAAAATTTAGGATTAATCATAAAAACGATACGTAATTAACTGTATAACGATTTACATTTTATGAGACTCCACTCGGGTAAAGGATATTTACATTGGGCCTTTTCAAGGATATTTTTATGTATTTATTTGGGCTATTTGATATTAGTCTAAAATGTAAAATGTTATTGATAATATAAATACTCCATAAATGGAATTAGTGTAAAATGTAAAATGTTATGTTATGGATATTAATTAATTAATAATTATAAAAACAACGGTCTCTAATTTATAACCTCGTTTTAGTTTTTAATATTTTACAGTAAATCACGAAAAATTGTTTATTTTCAGATTTCATCATTAAACTTTTTAAAAAATTACACCATTAGTGAATTTAATAAACTAATTAATTATCAAAAAAACTTCTATAAATATAAATATATAAAATAAAATAACAAGATTTTTAAAAGGGTTTCTGAGCCCACTATTTTTTTTTATCTTAACTATATTATAAAAAATCTCTCATACTCTTAATCCCTTAAGATTTAAGTAATTGAAATTACTTATTTACCCTTATTCAATTCAAATACATGGAAATAATAATTAAGTTCAATTAGTTATTTACCCTTTGCTCATTAGATTCGATATCTTTATGATTTATTACATAATAATGTATTTAAGGTTTTTTTGAATTCTATGTTTTGAGTAAGTTAACTTTTAGAGAAATATATTTAAAATATTCATTTACATTTAAAAAAAAGACAAAATTAATATTTAAATCTATAATTAATTTTCCGTATTTGATTTTTTTTTCCCGGTATATGAACAAGTCAGATTGGACGGAGTTAACACTAAGAAGTAAGAACAGAGATTGGTTTAACATTTTAAATTTTCAGGTAATTGTATTAAAATCCGAATAACTACTAATAATATTCTTGCCATATTATTTCAAAGATAATTTTTTTGGAATTTGTAGTATTTGCAAGATTTGTTATATTTATTTTGCCATAAATTGTTATAGTAGTGATGGTTGTTTGCCACTACTAATAATATTCTTGCCATAAATTGTTATGATGATTGTTAGCATGGTAAAATGGTCATTTGATATAACTAACTGAAATAAGTTAATCCTTATGGACTAAAATATTGCGAGTGTATAATGTTTACAAATAAAGAGTGTGTGGTGTACTCTCGAAATCAAAAGGATTAAACATGTCCTATTTGTCAAATCGTAAGAAACATATTTGTAATTATCTCTACTTTATATTTTGTTATACATATATGATTTTACCAAATGGGCTAATAGCATAGAATAAGTCAAATTGACCAAATAGGTTGAATGACTAAAGATAAAATTTTCCGAATGGTCAAAGGATAAACTGTTAGAAGGTGTAATTTTATTAATAGTCGGAATAGATAATGTTACCCCATATTGCCAAACTTAGTAGAGGAAATGGTTAAACGAGAAACAATTATAACAACTCTTTTTATGCCTCAAATTGCCAAACTTAAAATAGATACCTTAAAATTCATATTATAACACGAACGACCAAATAAGAAAGTATTATACTTAATATAAAGCCGAAAGTAACGAATAAGAAACTATTGAAAGTCATTGCCATATCAATAATTCTTTTCCATCCCGAAAGGTGAGCCGGAAATCGTTACCTCATAACTTGTCTTGGCCCCAGAGACCGCCCCATAAACCATTACTCTCACGACATAAATCACGAGACGAATTGATCACTACAAGAAATCATTATCGCACTACAACTTTTCGTCGCCGCTGCACCGCGCTGGTTCTATCTCTACTACATTATAATGCATTTGACATTTTTAAGAGACTAAGAGATTGATTTTTAAGAGTTTGGTTTTAGGAGTTTACAACACTCTATGCATATAATACAACACTTTAAGCATACAATACAACACACACACAACACACACAGTCACATACAACACAACACACACATATACACACAACACAACACACATACACACAACACACTCTCTCTCTAAACGCTCTGACCTCTCTCTACAAAAATGTCCGCCGCTGGAACTACCTCGGCGGAACCACCTCACCTCACCTAAACCACCTTAAATCACCTACGGAACCCTAGCTAGTAGCCGGAACATAAATTCTTAACCCTAGCCGCCGCCGGAGCCCGAACCACACAAACACAAAACCTCACACACGAAACCCTAATCTCTTTACTCGATGTGTATCTCAAACATCTTTGTTTTCCGGTGGTAAGTTTTTGTAAAAGTTTTTCCGATGGTTTCAACGACCTTTTTGGCTGTTTTTGGAACCCCACGTTGAACCCCCTCTTTGAGGGTTTGGATCTTCTTGGTTTGGATCTTGAGCCGCCGGTCCCTTTCTTTGGGTGGATCTCTTTTAAACTCTTAACCTTTCTCTCTTTTCTCTCATGGTGGAGCTGTTCTTGAGCATTGTTAGATATGCTGCATATGGTTGTTGCTGAATCTGATAGTACTGTTAGGGCGTGGGATACCCGCTCTTTCCAGCAAGTGTTTTTACTTGTGTGTGTGTTTTAATTCACGATTTTGATTATTTGAATTTTTTTTCTTTTGAAAGTTTTAGGTGTCTTGTTTAAATTTGGACCCTCACAAGAAGTTTTAGTTTTTCGTTTGGTGGATCGGGTGATAATCTATTTGCTGCAGGTTGTAAGTCTCAGGTAATGGTATTGTTGTGAATTGTACTCGGTTATATTTAGCTTAGAGTTACAAGTAAGCGGAAATGACCCTATGCAATATTTTGTGATGGTTCATTATTTAATTAAGAAGATTTTAAATTAGCAACCAACTACTACTTTGCCGTTGATTACATTTTGTTAGGACGTGAATTTTATTATACTTCCTTATTTGAATCTTTAGTGTCATGATTAAATCAAGCAGAATTCTCAAAATCGAAACTTATTTATTTGTAAGAAACCATATTGTGTTAATAAAGCTTAGCTATTTAACCTACACGAGTCAATGATAAATATACAAGTGTAGCATTAGATAAACTTATATAGTTATTGGTGGTTGGGTTCCTGAGCTTTGGCCGACTAAATCAACTAAATCAACTGTGGACTTAGTTGGTCAAAAAGATTGGGCACCACGGTTATCATAAAAAACAACTTGTTCTTTTTTTTTTTTTTTTTGCAAAATCTAAAATGTTAAGTTTAATTGTTGGCTCGAGATTTTATGTTACCAAGTTTAGTAAAACACACTCACATGCAGGTGCTCGTAAAGATATGAAAATATATTGGAATATATGTAGTTCATCCTTCAATAGGTTTAGTCATCTTGTTTTAGACAATTTAATCAGCTTTTTACTTGACCTTGTTTGCTTTTCTGGTCTGTTTAGATTCTTTTCTGGGACTGGAGAAACAAAAAACAGGTGGCATGCTTGGAGGAGTCTCATACGGATGATGTGACACAGGTTTGTTGTAGTCTATAGTTCCATTCCCGTTAAACGCGAATAGATATAAACTTATTGTGGGTTATGAATGGCTATAGGTTCACTTTGTACCAGGTCAGCATAATAGGCTTCTATCTGCCTCAATTGGTGAACTAATTATGTACCTTTGATACCAGTGGAGAAATAAACGATGACGATCATCTCGAATCGGTAAGTTCAGAATCACTAGATCATGTAACTTTTTTTTAGTTCGTATTCTGTTTTTTCTTTCTTTCTTCTTTTCATTTCTAAGTTTATTATGATTCTTCTACCACAATTGATGTTCCAAAGGTGATCAATATTGGGACATCGATCGGGAAGGTAGGGTGTGACAACCGCAAATTTCTAGGTACTTTTCCCGAGTTCAATTTTCTTTATTTATCGTTATTTCATTATGACCCAATTTACTATTTCGATATTTCATTTTATTACACTTTCGTTCGTGTCGGATTTTATATATGTCCTTCGTGACAAAAACGTATAGTTACCTAAGTGCCTAGCAAGTATAAGTATTCTCGTAGGTTAATATTGGTATTTTTTTAAGCCTTCGTCTTTACGGGAAAAATTAACGTTAAAAATATTGCAAAGTTAGTCCTCTAACTAAATATCTGTTACAAGATTAGTCCTTTAACGTGAACTAACGGAATCTGTTACAAGTTCAGAATCACTAGATCATGTAACTTTTTTTTAGTTCGTATTCTGTTTTTTCTTTCTTTCTTCTTTTCATTTCTAAGTTTATTATGATTCTTCTACCACAATTGATGTTCCAAAGGTGATCAATATTGGGACATCGATCGGGAAGGTAGGGTGTGACAACCGCAAATTTCTAGGTACTTTTCCCGAGTTCAATTTTCTTTATTTATCGTTATTTCATTATGACCCAATTTACTATTTCGATATTTCATTTTATTACACTTTCGTTCGTGTCGGATTTTATATATGTCCTTCGTGACAAAAACGTATAGTTACCTAAGTGCCTAGCAAGTATAAGTATTCTCGTAGGTTAATATTGGTATTTTTTTAAGCCTTCGTCTTTACGGGAAAAATTAACGTTAAAAATATTGCAAAGTTAGTCCTCTAACTAAATATCTGTTACCAGATTAGTCCTTTAACGTGAACTAACGGAATCTGTTACAAATTCAGTCCTTTTAACGGACAACTAACTTGGCGGACTGAGCAGGCAGTGCGACGCACCAGGTGTCCAATGCGACGCACTAGAGCTCTGGTCAGACCAAGACAAAAACGCCTTTTTGATCCTTGAGATCCCACCCCACATGCATACACGTGATTTCTGCCCAAAACCTTCTCAACATGGTGTGAGATGAGTGAATTGTGGATCCTTGACCACTTCACATCATCTCTCATTCCAATTCTCACTCTTAAACCATTTTCTATCTCATTTCTTCAACTTTTGTATCTCTCTCTAACACAAACTCTCTCTAGCTTCCTTTCATTTCTAGGAGCTTGTAGAGACTTAAACCACATTCAAGAGTGGTATTTGTGTTAGGAAAGATCACAAGAAGTCTTCTCTTTGTTCATACAACCTTTGGTAAGTATTTACCTCCTAAACTCTATCTTTTCTTACTCTATTTTCCTTCTCTATGACATAAAGAGTATACTAATCTAACTCTAATGTTCTTGCAAGGAATTCACCCAACAAGACTTCACTTTTCGGCTTGCTCTTAAGTTGGAAAGTTTCAAACCTTGGAAAACTTGGTAAGTAAAGTCTTTATAAACACTTCCTTTCACTTTCTTTCTTTAAGAAATGAGCGCGTTTCTCTACTCTTCCATTTGAAGTCCATTCCGGGAAAAAGTCTCAAGATTTATAGACTATTGCGGAGGTCTTCGGTATTTCCTACAACCCTTTTATCAATTTTCCGTTTTTCTTTGTTCATCACCTTTCTCAACTAAACTTGTATCAAAACTTGTAAAAAATGGTTAAAATGGTTAAAATCTAATAGTTGTTATAATACATAATTTGTTTGCCATGTTAATAGGTTATTAGAAAATCTAACCTAAAAACGTTATGTTAAACTTTTGTAAAAACCGGATAATTTCATGTAGGAATATTAGTAAATTCCTACCGAAATTTCTTGAACATAGTGGACTTTTAATCTAAGTATTCTATATAATCTAAATTATGAACAAACTTAATAAAAGATAACTAAAATCATGTAAAATCATGTAAAATCTTGTAAATAACTATATTTATAATATATCTAAGTTCACTTATGGGTTATTTGACTGAATAACTTCAAACAACAACCTGCAAATATTCACTGAAAACTTAAACTAACCTACCGGTACTAAAAACGTTTAAAACAAAAGCTGAGTTTTTGGCCACTGAGCACCAGTGCGCCGCACTGAGCCCTAGGTGCGACGCACCGGGCTGGTTTCAAAACCAATGTGACGCACTGACTTGCCAGTGCGCCACACCAGCTGCTGTATCGTCGTTTTCACGTATTTTGGACAAAAATAAGTATACGTAAACATATATTAACATATATAAAGTAATACACTGATAAAAAAACGTTTTGGACTCAGAACGTTATCGCAATCTTAAACGTCATATATATTACTATTACATTCGCAAAACGTCCTTATTTTCGTCAAATACATTTATATTTCGAAAACGATCGATGTCACACCCCGCATAGAAATGGCGGAACCGAGGTGTACAGTGTATACGGTATCAGAGATTCAAAGGTTACATCAAACATAAATAAACCATACATCGTCAACATAGATAAAGAATTGAAAGAGAATACTTAATACAGTCATCCGAAAATAACAAGATACGGCTACAGAGTTTGGGATACTAAGGAATTACAATAAAGCAAAATAAATTCCACGCATAAGATCCACGTAGCCAATAAGCATAGCATCAAAAAGGTGTAACCTCAAATCCCTGAAAAGCGTTAAAATACGACGTCAACATAAAGTTGGTGAATTATTCGCAATAGTAGTTGAAAACATAATAGTAGAAAGGTTTCAATACTTTTTGACCCAAAAGTGATACGGTTTGAAGATAAGTCATTTGAAAATGATGTTTTAAAAATATACGTGAAGTATACAAAACCTTTTGATAAATACTCATTCTTGATACATAAAATACCATAATCAATTTATAAAAATACCATACTCAGTTCATAAAATAATACCATACTCAGTTCATAAAATAAAATAATACCATACTGGATAGAATAATACAGCCTTCGGTAAATACGATACACCTGAACCTCAACAATAAATACTGGCAACTAACCCCACCTAGTGCATTACGCTAGGTTGTCCTCGATAATAATATTCGGTCATAACATTTCTAACACGGACAGGGCTCCTCCCTTATCATAATAACGTATTAGAAATGAGGGTTTGTTAGACCCATATAGCGCTATATATACTTCCGACGGCAAAAGCTAACAGGTGTGTAATACGGGGCCTCGTTCTACCACATAGGCGGAACGAGTTGGGTAATGCTAACCTAAGGCATCCATATCCAAAATACATACCATAATACGTAACCATAATACATACAGACCATAAAATATATTTGTTTAACGCTAATCATGCCCAAATAGTAAAAGCGGTAAAAAGGGCAACGAATAACTCACTGATAGCAAAGCAATCCAAATCTTTATATGTCGGGAAATACTACAATACCGTCAAGCTTCAACGTCTAAGTGCCCTATACATCACGTAAATAAACATGTCTAAGTATCTCTAAGTCTAGTAGGGTTATGCCTTAATGATTAACGTTTTATACGGGTTTTAAAATAACCGAAAGGAATATCCATATAACGGAATAACGAGTGTTTCGGGAAGTCAACAGACTAGATACGTGATTTTCATACTTACGTGCACTACAAGTCACGTAAGTATCAAGTTACGTGTTATACGAGAGTTACGGGACAAAACGAGAAGTTACGGGACAAAACGAGAAGTTACGGGACATCAGGACCATAGTTACGTGAATAAGGATATCAATTACGTGACTTTCAAGACAATTACGTGACTTAGAGACCAATTACGTGAATATGAAGGCAATTACGTGCATAAGGGACTAATTACGTGAACAAGGGACTAGTTACGTGAACAATTACGCGACAGAGGGACTAGATATGTAAATTTCAGAATTACGTGACCAATGACCACAGTTACGTGACTTGGGGGTCACGTAACTCTCTAATTACGTGAGGGGAAGTCTAATTACGTGAGTGTAACTATCAGATGATCAGTTACGTGCATGTAACTACAGTTACGTGCATGTAACTGAGTTTTTACGAAAAATACATTCGGAAATCGATTTCTGAGTGTTCTAGATGTCTATTTGACCCCAAATTGGAACCCTATGTCCAGAATATGATAACATACAATAATCCACAATAAAATCTAAGTTTTGATGGTTAAAAATGATAGTCTCGGTTTGAATCAAAAATAGGTTAAAGTTTAAAACAAAAATGGAGAAATACTTACTTGATCGTAATGAAATTCGGAGGATAGATAGAGGTGATGATGGTGATCAATAATCCGGTCTCGGATCTAAATTTGGACGGTCGGATCGCCGGAAAAGTTAGAGAGAAGGTGGAGGTGTTTATGGTGATTTTAGGAGAGAGAGAGTAGGTGGTTTACTTGGAGAAGAAGTGAGAGGGGATGAGGACAAAAATCTGATATAATAAGACAAATGGTTGTTGAGGGACGAATTTTGTAAATAAAATCTGAAAAGGACTAAAATTGTAATAGAATTTCTCGCGGTAGGACTAGTTTTGTAATAAATTTCCGAAAAGGACTAAAAATGAAATACTTTTTAAACGTTAATCTTAATAA
>CAJVGC010000582.1:52989656-53015304 GCA_910822075.1 Senecio squalidus | reverse complement strand
TACGCAGCTCTAAAGGACTAGAGGCACGGTTTACTAAGGACGGAAGTCACTAGAATCAAGCTTCTATCGGTACCCTCACAAATAAGATAAAAGTAGAATAATCATAGACAAGATGTACCAGTGACTACGGTAGGATCCTGATGAGCTTCGAAGATTCCATAGCGAAAGCTCGCTCTTAGCAGATTTCCTTTCGTACTAGTACCAGCACCAGAGTAGGAAGGGAAGTAGAGATACAAGCTTGGGACACTGCGACGGCGTGACCCATTTTCCACATTCATAACACGCTCCAACAGCTATTCTACAAAATTGCTCGGTGTGCCTACTTCTTGCAGCGTTTACAACCCAACACGCTACATTTGCCGCATGCGCACTACCGCATGTACCACACTTAGGGCGCACGCCCTGATAACCAGCTCCAGAACCCGTCAACGCATATACTTGAGAAGCTTTAGGTCTCTGATAATGATTACGGCTTCTCTTCCTCGAATTACCCATATCTCTCCTTCATGTCTACCAGCATCTCTTCGGCTCGCAACTGGCTGGAGAGTACCACCTCGAATCGCACTTGCGGTCAACCGATCAGCAATATCAACGCATCTACAGTACCCTTAAGCTGTGCCACGATCACGGGTATAGCTGCAGCAATCTGCTCCGCGATCATCTGACCGATGTTCGGAGTAGCGTGTTAGCATTGGGAACAGCAGTGGATTCTGAACCGTAGCACCCGCTCTAGTACTGGCGCGACCTCGCCTTGCCGACCTTCTCGTAGCAGTGACGCAGAGTAGACCTAGTAGAAGTTCTCTTACGCGGCATCTTCTACGAATATCAAACGGAGTAAATAAGAACGATAACATGTATGTGCGACTAAAACCAAGCAGGCCTCAAAACATAAAAAAAGCAAAATAAAAGCACATATAGCATACGAATCACATACAGGCCCACAAAAGAAAGAAATGCGCACATAGAATAAATCAGATAGGTCCAAAAGCCTAGGTCATAGAGGTCACTTAGTTCGCTATAACCATTGGCTCTGATACCAACTTCTGTCACACCCCGCATAGAAATGGCGGAACCGAGGTGTACAGTGTATACGGTATCAGAGATTCAAAGGTTACATCAAACATAAATAAACCATACATCGTCAACATAGATAAAGAATTGAAAGAGAATACTTAATACAGTCATCCGAAAATAACAAGATACGGCTACAGAGTTTGGGATACTAAGGAATTACAATAAAGCAAAATAAATTCCACGCATAAGATCCACGTAGCCAATAAGCATAGCATCAAAAAGGTGTAACCTCAAATCCCTGAAAAGCGTTAAAATACGACGTCAACATAAAGTTGGTGAATTATTCGCAATAGTAGTTGAAAACATAATAGTAGAAAGGTTTCAATACTTTTTGACCCAAAAGTGATACGGTTTGAAGATAAGTCATTTGAAAATGATGTTTTAAAAATATACGTGAAGTATACAAAACCTTTTGATAAAATACTCATTCTTGATACATAAAATACCATAATCAATTTATAAAATACCATACTCAGTTCATAAAATAATACCATACTCAGTTCATAAAATAAAATAATACCATACTGGATAGAATAATACAGCCTTCGGTAAATACGATACACCTGAACCTCAACAATAAATACTGGCAACTAACCCCACCTAGTGCATTACGCTAGGTTGTCCTCGATAATAATATTCGGTCATAACATTTCTAACACGGACAGGGCTCCTCCCTTATCATAATAACGTATTAGAAATGAGGGTTTGTTAGACCCATATAGCGCTATATATACTTCCGACGGCAAAAGCTAACAGGTGTGTAATACGGGGCCTCGTTCTACCACATAGGCGGAACGAGTTGGGTAATGCTAACCTAAGGCATCCATATCCAAAATACATACCATAATACGTAACCATAATACATACAGACCATAAAATATATTTGTTTAACGCTAATCATGCCCAAATAGTAAAAGCGGTAAAAAGGGCAACGAATAACTCACTGATAGCAAAGCAATCCAAATCTTTATATGTCGGGAAATACTACAATACCGTCAAGCTTCAACGTCTAAGTGCCCTATACATCACGTAAATAAACATGTCTAAGTATCTCTAAGTCTAGTAGGGTTATGCCTTAATGATTAACGTTTTATACGGGTTTTTAAAATAACCGAAAGGAATATCCATATAACGGAATAACGAGTGTTTCGGGAAGTCAACAGACTAGATACGTGATTTTCATACTTACGTGCACTACAAGTCACGTAAGTATCAAGTTACGTGTTATACGAGAGTTACGGGACAAAACGAGAAGTTACGGGACAAAACGAGAAGTTACGGGACATCAGGACCATAGTTACGTGAATAAGGATATCAATTACGTGACTTTCAAGTCAATTACGTGACTTAGAGACCAATTACGTGAATATGAAGGCAATTACGTGCATAAGGGACTAATTACGTGAACAAGGGACTAGTTACGTGAACAATTACGCGATAGAGGGACTAGATATGTAAATTTCAGAATTACGTGACCAATGACCACAGTTACGTGACTTGGGGGTCACGTAACTCTCTAATTACGTGAGGGGAAGTCTAATTACGTGAGTGTAACTATCAGATGATCAGTTACGTGCATGTAACTACAGTTACGTGCATGTAACTGAGTTTTTACGAAAAATACATTCGGAAATCGATTTCTGAGTGTTCTAGATGTCTATTTGACCCCAAATTGGAACCCTATGTCCAGAATATGATAACATACAATAATCCACAATAAAATCTAAGTTTTGATGGTTAAAAATGATAGTCTCGGTTTGAATCAAAAATAGGTTAAAGTTTAAAACAAAAAATGGAGAAATACTTACTCGATCGTAATGAAATTCGGAGGATAGATAGAGGTGATGATGGTGATCAATAATCCGGTCTCGGATCTAAATTTGGACGGTCGGATCGCCGGAAAAGTTAGAGAGAAGGTGGAGGTGTTTATGGTGATTTTAGAGAGAGAGAGTAGGTGGTTTACTTGGAGAAGAAGTGAGAGGGGATGAGGACAAAAATCTGATTATAATAAGACAAATGGTTGTTGAGGGACGAATTTTGTAAATAAAATCTGAAAAGGACTAAAATTGTAATAGAATTTCTCGCGTAGGACTAGTTTTGTAATAAATTTCCGAAAAGGACTAAAAATGAAATACTTTTTAAACGTTAATCTTAATCATATCATTAAGGCATAATTCCCCTAAACTTATCATAAGAGCATACTAGACTTATACTAAAGGCACTTAAGACTATACGTTCCCGACATAAAGATTCGAGTCACATACTATATACCCGATAAACATAAATACGCATAAAATACAAATACGATACTCATAAAATACGAATACGATAAACATAAAAGAAATACAATAGGGTCAAAACACGAATATAAATAAATAAAATGAAAACGAGACGATAGAATAATACCGTGAAATTCGCGAATGTCACAATCGAAATCCTTGATATTAAACTTAATCTTTTAACAAACTTTTATAAAACTTATTTCCAAACTATTTTTACTCAAATATTCAAATAATATCAAAGGTTGACTTTCGTTGACTTTGACTTCTTTTCAAAATGATTGACTTCGTTGACTTTGACCAAGTCAAATATCTTTTGATGTTGACTTTGGTTGACTTTGACTAAACCTAATATTCCTTTCGACCGATATTCCTGTTAGTCATTTTAGGCTCGGAATATCATCCCTTTCTAGTCGTCTTTATAAACTTAAACGATCGATAATTTCTAGTATTCATTATCGACTCGAAATATCAAATATATTTTTATTCGTCACTTCGACACGACTTATCGCCATTTGATTCGACGACTTTAACTCTATATATTATTCGTTCGAACATTACTAAATTATAATATATAATGCAACGTTAATTATACGAGGCTAAACCTACTACGTTATAGATACTTAGACCTTTCATGTCTTATGGTAGGGAACTTAGGCGGTGGAGCTTATTCCTCCTGATTTTTAGTATCCGACACTTACACGTACTTACGCTTTTACGCTACCAGTGAGCTTATTCGATGACCTTTCATATTCTAACGCTGATCGGGGCATATACCCTTCTTCTCAACGATTGACTTCTGGATACTGTGTTTTCTTGGGTGATAATCTTCTCTCATGGTCTTCTAAGCATCAAAATGTTGTTTCCCGCTCTAGTGCTCAAGTGGAAAATTGTGGGGTTAGGAATACAGTGACTCAGACTTGATGGTTTTGCAACCTACTTCGCGAGCTACATGTTTTGCCTACCAAGGCTTTTATTGTTTTTTGTGACAACATTAGCTCAATTTGTATGACAGCAAAACCGGTTCAACATTAGCGAACTAAACATATGAAGATTGATATTCATTTTGTTCGGGATAAAGTTGTTCTAGGGGAGATTCGCGTTCTCCATGTCCCTTCACGTTTTCAGTATGCCGATATATTTAATAAGGGACTACCCTCCACGTTATTCACTGATTTTGCTTTTAGTTTAAATGCTCGAGATACTTCTATCGATTAAACTGTGGAGAATGTTAGTATATATTGTATTATGTTTGTATTTAGTTAGTCTATTATGTAGCTTAATGTATTATTAATCAAAAATTCATTCATTGTATAGTGTTGAACACCAATCTATAGAAAGCTAGGACGCTAACACTAGTTTTCTTATGTGGTTAGCTTAAACAACGATATTAATCATTAGTGAAAGCTCCGTTGGTTCGCTTATGTGGTATGCTTGGAAGCTCACACTAATTATCAGTTGAAGTTAACTATGGTAGAATTACATGAATAACTTGTAAGCTGCCAATTTACAGGATCGGTTAGCTACTAGCAATGAACTTACATGATAAGCTTGTAATACTTCAAATGCAATCTACACTCGCTTGTGTCTCATCTAATACATCATCACCAAAAAATTGAAGCGAAAAAAATATTTAAAGTACCAGTTACTTTCTGTCATTGAGTATTCTAAAACAACACGGATTACATATACAATAACAATCTTGAATCTTTAAGCTCTCCTAACCAATTATTGATGGAATTCCTTTGAATTCTTTATTTATTTTCTCACAAATTGAAATTCATGGTTGGGTTTAAAGACGTGTTTTTTATTGTATATTTATATATTTACATTTTAACTAAGAATAAACTCTTTTAAAATAAGCACATGCATACGTTGGTGCTTAAAAAAGTGGTTATTTCAATTCAAAATAAGCAAACAAGCACTTGGATTATTTGACCAAACACTCAAAGATATGTATTATACATGGTTTTTAAACGTAATTAGTTATTAAACATTTAAAAATTATGCAATCTCAGACACACCCTAAGACGTTTTTTGAGCACGATTCGTTGAGTTAACGGTTAATAACCGGTTAAGCAAGTTTTAACCTTTATTTATGAAGAAAAAAAAAGAATATATAATATGTATGTACATATATTTACATGCTTTTAGAGCTTTAATTTTTCCACCATTACATAAACCATGCTGATTAAGTACTAATCTGCAATTAAATTCATTGCTGTTTCAACTAATGAATGAATTGACAACTTGTATCTACTCAATCCAATTGCACCAGAGAAAATATTGAAGCTTTCTAATTCAGATGTAGTTTCTGTAACACCTATAAGTTCTTCCATCATTCCTAGGTTCTTAAACGTCTGAATATTTGTAACGTTGTCCTTCATCATCCAGATCGCAAGTTCTATAACGTATCTGCGTATTCTTGGAGTCTTAGTAGGCGGGTTAGGGTATTTCTTTAAGATTTGAACGAGTGTAAAAGCTAATTCCATATCATGTATTCCACTCCTTTTGAACATTGAATTAGCTTCTTCCAGTGTCATGAATTTGAACATATGAGCTGCTAATCCCACCATCACTTCTTGTAACTTGACATCGTCTGTCATAATTTCTTTGAGTACCTGCATAAATGTTCTTAAGTGGACTAACTAGTTGCATTCGATTATAGCATGTTATAAACTTTGAATTCAAGAAAACTTACAGTAGGCGCAGCCGTTGTTACAGTTCTTAGTTGTTGAAAGAAACTCGTTCCGCTAAAAACACATAAATTCCTTAAAATTCTAGCAGCATTAACACGTAGCAACGGCCTTTCTAAAGCGTCGATAAGTTTCTGAATAACATTATTTAACTTCAATATACGATGACAATTTTGTGTGCTTTCAAACGCCAACATTCCAAGTGCTTCACCACTTGCAATTCGTACATCATTTTCATTACCTATTATCTCTTCTGAAAACAAGATGTTAAATAGTTCTTTTAGAACACCTCCAGTAGCACCAATCCTTTCCGTTGCCTCATCTTCTAAAGCCAAACTCGTTAATATATCGATTGCAAGTTTTTGAAGTTTTGGGTGTTTTTCCCCGTGCTTTAATATATCGCGAATGTAGCTGATTGTATAAACCAGTTTTGAAATTTCTGTTCGAAGTTGTGTGCCGGTTAAGCCTGTTGAACTTGCTAACATTTTCACTACTTGTAACGCTCGTTTTACTGTCGAAATCTGTGATTCTATAACTGGATTATGTTTTAACAACCTCTCGTCCGTGTTCATGAAATCAATAATTTTTGTTAGAAGACCTCTAGTGTTACCAATCTTTCCGCAATTGTCATGATCACGAACGAGTTTCTTAAAAATTAGTAGGCCTAACTGATTAAAAGCCCAGAAATCATAATCTCCATGATCCAAAATGAGTTCCTTTTTAAAAACTCGATCATCTGAGTTACGGTTTACACGTAATAATGAAGATATTGATTCCAGGGCTCCGGGGATTCCCACAACCCGAAGAGCGTTTTGCTTTTTACCAACAAGCTTTACGATGATTTTTGCTGCGGACATTCGAATTTCTTCTTCTTGTGGGTCTTTCCAGTTAAGCATTTCAACTAGACGCTCTATTACCGAGATGGTAATCCCGATTTTCTGAAGAGTATCTTGAGAAAACCGCGAATTCGTAGTGAATCTTTCAAAGATTCGAACCCCTATGAGTTGCTCATCGAATGAATCGGAATTTAAAAGCTCCATAGCAAAAGAAACCATATCCATTTTTAATCCATCAAATATGCTTTGATTAACAGATTTCGAATACGTATCATAGAAAAACCTACGAATAGAAACCATACCCGTATGTCCAAGTTCCAATTCTTCGTTCACCTGTTCCAACATCCTCTTGTAAATCACATTCCATTCCCAATATGTTTTCTCCAACAGAAACAACATAGCTTCTGCTAAGGACAATCCATAGAAGATCGAAAGCGCGGATTTTCGATTCATTTTATGATTATCTGTCCCAATTTCGTCAAAGTTATGATTCACGAGTCTTGTGACCGAAATGAACACACAAGCGGCTGCGGATGCTAATTGCAACCAATAAAGAAGTTTACTGATATTACTTGCCACGAAAACCCGTCTACCATATGGAAGAAGGGGAACATCTGAACTTATCCATGTCCGTGAAGGTGTGTTAATGTTGTCCGGGCTCTCCTGTACTTTCTGACTGCATGCACCATGAGTTCGAGGATGATGAAATAGTGAGCTTGACGTTATGGCTCGAAAACTACTTACGCCGACATCCGTTAACGACCATGTGGCCTGGTGCTGCCATTCAAGCTCGTGACTCCTACTAAAAATCCGGGTACTTTCAACCAAAAGAATAATGGTTACTAACCAGAAATCTAGCTTGTCTATGGTTATAGCGAACCCTCCTAGTAGAACCACCGTGGCCCATATGAACCCAAGTGTTCCTAGCCCGGTTGCTGCCTTTTCAAGAATAGCCAGGCGAAGGGCGAAAAGGGTTAGTTTCTTTTCGGGCGCTCTAGATACTTGCTTTCGTTTTGGTTTTGAAAAAGGCGTTGTGTTGCTGCTGTTTGTTGTTTCGACACTAGTTGATGGTTCGAAAATGGTGGTGTTTTTTGTGTGGGGTGAAAAGTCGTTTATTGGGAGATGAACACTGCCTTGGCTTTCCATGGAGGTTCTTTGATTCATGGTGGTACGTAGTATTTCTAGGGTTAGAGATGAGTGTTATTTATCTCTGTGTATATATAGGGCATAACTGAGCTTAGAGAACACGTTTGTCTTTTTTATGAGACTTATGAAACAAGAATGCGACTTTTTGCAGTTTGCTTCTTGTAAAAAGGTTTATCCTTCCTCTTGATTTGAATGGTTTTACTTGTGTTTTAAGTTCTTCTCTAAGCACCTAACCCAATTCCAGACATGGTAAAATTAATGGGATTAGGGATGACAAGGAAACCGCCCGGAAACCTAAGAAATCGAGGGGGGCAGGTCTGGTATGGAAGATCAAATGTTTATGCAGGTTCGGTGTTGGTCACTCTTGTTTGACTCCGGTTTGAACCCAAACTCTTATAAGCCGCGGAATAACAAGTAAGAATATGTAATAGTGAAAATACTCAAATAACCAAACGATTGATATTATTAAACCCTACGTAATGTAAACAATACGAAATAACATCAATACGTTCAATTACAAGACTTTAGACCCTCACGAACAAGTGTTGCGCAACTGTGTGTACAAAGTGGCGTAACACTTCAAACGCTCTGATGTGACGGCTACATTTATGACCTGAAGTTCGGGTATTTACAGGTGACCATAAAACCCTAAACTGTTATGCAAACGCAACACTTAAATAAGTGTTACGTTGCGCAACTAAGTGTTGCACAACGCAACACGTAGGGAAACACTTCACAAATGCGCGTAACACTTTCACAACTCGATCTATATACACTCTAAACTTACACGACATGTCCTAGATTAAGTACAAATATAATCAATTAACGAAGATGCTCCAACATTCGGGGACGGGAACTGGTTTAGACGATGCCCGACTTGATTACCTGAAACCCGAATCAAAACGGAAAATACAATCCCGAACCAGATATTCTATATTTTAATACTAGATTATCAACTCGCGTATTACGCGAGTGATATCAATAGAATTGAAAGATTAATTATTAACATTACTAAAATATTTAACATAATAAAATTATAGAACTTAAAATGTAAAAATGTTCATTAATATCCAACATTTAAAAATAAAAATTAATTAAAATTCATATTTCTTTTTTTAGTCACTTGTGAATTATAACATAACGTATGTGATAAAATTTTAGTTGATGTGAATGGAATTTAAACAACTAAATTTTTTGAAAACAATTAGTATAGTGTAAAATGTAAAGGGTTAACATGAAATAAATTTAACTAATTTAGGTGAAAAAATTGAAATTAAATTTTTTAATTGATTGACGATTGATAATAATAAAACTCGTTTATTAGAAATAGATATAGATATAGATATAGATATAATTTATATAAAATAATTTGTATTTATATTCAATGTTTAGTTAATTAAGTATTATTTTCGACCAACAAATCTAATATACTATTGATCAATGTCTCAACTCTTAAGTTAGTTTTATTCATTACTTCGGCTATATTATAAATAATACTCGCAAAGCTTTATTTCTAACAAAAAGTATCTATTATGATATATTTATTTAGTAGTTGACATCGCATAAACTAAACGGTGCGGGCAAAACCTACGAACCCAACAAATAAAATTAATCAAGGGATCGACGGGAATAATAGTGGGGTTGGAATACGGTCCTCTTATCGAGTTCGAGTTCTGGAATACTCCAACCCCTCATGTTGCCATCCCTAACTGGATTGGTCAATTTAACAGTTTTATCCAAAATAAAAAGGTGTGGAAGTTATAATTCAGGAGTGATACTATTTTATTTAATAGCGTAAAAAAATTCACAATATTTAAATCAAATAAATACGAAGCTACCTTATTTAGGATTAAGATCATGACCTTAGAAAAATTTGGGACCAAATTAATCAATCATATCTCTCAATTTTAAAAACTAATTTTAATTTTATTTTATTTAAAAAGTAATTATCACAAAACTATTAACGTATTAAACGAATAAATTATATCATTGCAACTAGCATTAAATTATATTTCTATAGAACACCCACCCTATATATATATATATATATATATATATATATATATATATATATATATATATATATATATATATATATATATATATATATATATTTTATTTTAAATTTCCGGATTTCTTTTATGGGTTTTGAAATTTTATGTTATAAAATCATAATTTTATCACATGTAATATTAATAATATAACATGTAATTTTTTATGTTTCATTTTTTATTTAGTTGAATATACATCATATAACATATAGACGTTTTGAAATTCACATCTGATAACCATGCAAATTTCAACAATTGGTCATAAACAAAAAAATAAAAGTTGTCAAAATTCGAAACTTTTTTCTGGGTCTATATAGGTTATACATCATATACCATTGTTGTGCTTTAAAATTAATACTTAGAGTTAAAATCATGTGTGTTACTATATTACGAGTTTTTAAACTTTTACAAATATATATCACATATAATTTCCAATACAATCACATGTGAATTTAGTATTATCACATGTAACTTTAGTATTACAACATTTATGTCAAAAAACAAAGAAACAAAAAAGTGTCAAAATTCGATTTTTTTTTATATTTATATTTAGATAATTTATGCGTTTTATAGTAATTCTCTTTTATAAAATTTTATATATTGGTACCAATATCACATGTGATTTTATCGTTACAATTTCAATATATACCCACTAGAAAAGAAAAGAAAACGTCGTCGAATGTATATAACACCCTCTAAATTAAAGATAAAAACGAGATGATCGCAATGACATAATTTGTTTCGGCTAATGATTAACGTTTTGTGATATAATTTAATTCTAAAAAATAAAATAAAAGTAAATTTTAGTTCTAATCTTAGTCATTAGATTTAAATAAGACGAAGGATCAAGATAGTAATTCTTTGGTCCCTAAAAAATTATGGGTTAAATAGTGATCATAACAATAAAATTTTAGATGAAAGTGAGATGGCACAATGAGACGCTGTTGGTATTCTATTAATTAACCAAATAAAATAATTTGAAAGGTAATACCATAATTGAGTATTTAATTATGGAGTAATGTATGTAGTGACTTGGAAACTGAATTAGTTAAATTCGTTGGAAATTAGCTGGAAATATACTAATTTGTCACAAGAATAAGCAAGTGCAAGTGTTCAATGGAAGACCCCACGCCCACACAATCCTATGTGTCATATTTAGAGTTAATGCGAAAATGGTTGGCGAATCATCATCGACGGCTTAAAATGACTAATATACCTTCGTATTTCTTAAGTGAGTTTCTCAAATTATAGGAGTATTTTTTAATTTTGCGTTATTAGCAGAAAATAATAATTAATATTTAGAGAAAATGAATATTGGATTGTTACATATGTAAGTTTATATGCAAAATTTATCAAAAATTTTATTGTTTTGTGGTATACATATTAACAAGACATAATTTAAAAAAATTCTGAAAACAGGTGATAGTCTGGAACCAAAAAAGGTATCTTTTACTTGGAGGAGATGTTGAGTGAGTAATACGACATGAGACTTGAAAGCATATAATATTGGATTTTCTAGTTTTGGAAAAGTTTTGCTTTTTAGTATTTGAATAACGAAACTTAATAGACCGTTAATGTCCGCCGTCTTTCATGAAATCCTAATCGAATTTTAATAATAATAGTCCTATAGATTGTACGTTTTAACAGGTTATTAGAAGTTTGGTTTTTCTATATATTAACGAAACAACACCCTTGCATTTTGAAAATCTTAAATTTAATTTGAATACTCAACTAAATTATGTATTTTTTACTTTTTAAAAACAATTTAAAAAGCTGTTGTTATCAAATCCTATTTAAATTATATATTTTCTTAATGTTAAATATTTTTCTAGACAGCTAAATTCCATGGATCATGGAAACCACGTGCTTGCTAATATTTTTTTAGTTATCATGTATATATAAAATTAAATACATGCATGTACCTTTAGGATCAAAACAAGTTGAAAGCGATTTATATTGTATTAATCATGGTATAATGTAATGATAATGTTTCCTTTCAAAGTCAGGCCAGTTAGGTTATGCTTCAACTTCCATACACATACAATTATTTTATAAACTTCAATTATCGGACCAAAATACGTACAGAGTGTGCAATCATATAAGGTTCCGATCCTCGACGGTCTCATTTTCTTTGCTATATACATAACAGCTTAACAAAAACAAAAAAAATTCGTAGAAAAAAAAATGTTTTCATATATAAAGAAATATAAGGGGTCTACTTTTAAAATTCCTACAAGTCTTATGTATTTTCAGGACCAGCCATGATTATTCCATATTAATAAAACTTAACTTAAAGGAGGCTAGAAAATAATCTACTTAAAGTGTTGTGGTTCTTTATACATTATTCAGGCCAAAATAATTACATATTCTACATATAAAATGATTATTTTCACTAAATTGGTTAGGGTCTATCTCCAAACCCCAACAAGTGGACGTTATACTTCTCTATTAACATATGAATACTTACAAATGATAAAGTAAATTTAATCATAATTGTAATAACCAACTATGATTATTAGGAATCAAACTAATTGCATGTTTTGAAGTACAGAGTTTGAACTTTATCATACTAGCAAAACCAAACCGTTTTTGAAATTTTTAAGAAGTCATAAATAAAGGTTTTAGTATATTTAAGTGAGTATACTTCTATATGACAACGCAGTTTAAGCAATCGAGTACATTACATTAGGACCCAAAGGCTTCTTGGACTACAATATGAGCTAACTAGTATACATTAATATGACCCCACAGTTTAAGCGAAAGGATACTTGCTTACGCTCAAACTAAATTGAAACTTCTGAAAACATCAATAAAGGTAGTATTTTGGTGGAATTATAGATGTACCGATATATTAGGAGAGAACATTTAAAACCTAAATATGACCTATATTCACTTAACCATTGATGAAGTATATGTTGGTCTCAATATGTATGGCGTTGATGTTGTATAGGCTTAGAGGACATGTGGACAACACTGAAATTATCAGAATAGACAATGGTTCCTGAAAAGATCGGAGTGAAGTTCCAAAAGAAGATTACGTAATCATTTTATTTCAGCTACGACATTGGCAACTCCCGGGTTTTCGGGTTTGGCACTAGATCGAGATATTGTATGCCGACGTTTCAAAGATCATGACAGCCGGTTGTTTTGTTACAGTGGAAAACATAATATCCCGATGTAGACGTACGTGAAGTAGGGCACTGTTGGAGCATACAAGTGTGATGTTGAAGCTTCCAAATATCTGAATCATAGTGTAGAGTGTTAGACTTTTAGTTCGGGTGAACATTGTTCATCACCCGAACTAAATAATAAAGTGTAATCTCAGGAAGACTTTAGGTCGGGTGAACTAACTCTTCACCAGAGTTAAGTTCAATTTCACCCGAACTAAAGTTAACTGAGTTGTAAATTAGTTCACCCGAAGTGTTTTTAAATAAACATAAGGGTGTTTGTAATGTAATAGTTAGGTAGCTTAGCCTATAAATAGTGGTGAAAGCAGTGCAAAAAGTGTGAGTTTGTTAGATCATTTACTCTGTAACAAATTTTCCCGCCAATTAAAGGCTTTGAGAAAATATCTCTTAAACCTTTGAATCCTTGTTCTTAATTTGTTTAGCTTTGATCAATAACTTGTTATTCCGCGACTAGTTATTGATTCCTTACATAGATTGATATAGCTTTGAGGATTTACAAGACCTGACAGGCACCCACCCCGCTCAACATTTGAATAAGCCATAAGCTGAGTTATAGTGGAAATATAAAGATGAAGGCCATGATCAATATTCCTCAAGCATACTATATAATATGTGTGAGGGCATGAAAATGAGGCTCTCAGAGATCATGCATGATGCCAAATGTATAAGCAAGATTATGTCTGGTGAAGATGAGATATTGTAATGTCCCCGGAAGACTGTGGTATAGGGTAAGGTAGAGTCGATTTTTACAAGAGATATGCACGAATTACAATTGAACATGTGAGTTGGCCCGCGTATTTCTTCAAAGATAAAAACATACTTGAGAAGTGATGTGAATCCGATATCCAAAAAATAATTCAACGGTCTCAAATCGGTCTCAACAAACTCACTATTGAGAGAAGAGATGACCCGTTTACGAAAGGCACTTCAGGATATATTAAGGATTATAGCATCCACATATATCAACAAACAAGCAGTGTTTGAACTAGGTTGAAAAATAAACAATTGGGGTCGGATTTACTATGTTGAAGCCCAACTCTTTGGTATCATAAGTTGCAAATCGTTGAATGGAGATACGAGAGCACGTTTCTAGCCATAAGGATATTTTACATAAGGCATAGATAATCTTGATGATGAGAGTCGACAAACCTTGGAGATTCACACACACATACACACATACACACACACATATAAGTGTTTAGCGTAAAAGGGATAAAAAGGGTTTATTTTATCATAGTCACACTTCATTGCATCATATCATTTGTTGCATCATGTAAATATGATGCAATGACGTAACAATCAGACGTCATTGCATCATATTTACATGATACGACAAATGATATGATGCAATGAAGTGTGAATATGATGCAATAAACCATTTTTATCATTTTTAAACTAAACTCAACTTTTACAATAACCTCACCATATATACATTTGCGTCCTTACAAAACTTCAATATTACGTCAATGTCCTTGTAAAAATCAAAATTACGTTAATATCCTTCCAAAACATTAAAATTCTCATATATATCCAAAATAATAAATTAATAATATTTAAATGATTTTAATATTTAAATTATTCATCTAAATATTAATTAAATGATTTTAAATATTTTAAATTATTAAATAAATCAATAAAATTAATCCAAATGCTTATTTAAACAAATATGTCAATGAATAATCAAGTACCGAATGAACTGAATAGATTAAATTCAATTAATAAATTGTTTTAGACATATATTACAAACATTAATCATTCAAGACGATGAAGTTTGCAACTTTTTTATTCCGTTTAATGCTCAAAATTATAGAAATCAATCTCTTTTTTATTCCATTAATCATTCTCTTTTAATTAATATTTAGATGAATAATTTAAATATTAAAATAATTTAAATTTATTATTTTGGATATATATGAGAATTTTTCATGTTTTAGAAAGATATTAACGTAATTTTGATTTTTACAAGGACATTGATGTAATATAGAAGTTTTATAAGGATATAGATGTAAATTTCCCTATATATATATAGGGGAGGGTTCATGTAAAAAGTGTTAAATTTGTAAAAATTGTGAGAAACATTGTGGGAGTGACATGTGGCAAGTTAGAAATTTTTTATTTTTTATTTTTATTTTTATTTTTATTTTTAATAAAAAAATAATATTTTTAAAAAAAAAAATATTTTAAAAAAAAATCGAAATTTTTTTTTTCGAGAATTTTTTTTTTTATCTTTTTGCTCGAAAAAAGTTATGTACGAAAAAAAATATGATACACATTTATGATGCAAATTTATGATGAACATTTTATGTGTGTATCATAGTTGAATATAATAGTTTTTGTGTGAATTATTTATATGAATTATATTTTTTGTGCATCATATTTTGCATCATAGTTTGTTTGTGCATCATATGACGTGGCAGATAAATTATCAAAAAGAATTTCAAATTTTTTTTTTTTTCCAAAATCTTTTTTTTTTACGATTTTTCTTTTCAAAAAAAAAATATTATTTTTTTAAATATCTTTTTATTAAAATTCTTTTTTTTTTTTATTCCAAGCTTGCCACATGTCACTCCTACAATGCTTCTCACACTTTTTACAAATTTAACACTTTTTATTTGATCCTACTCCTATATATATATATATATATATATATATATATATATATATATATATATATATATATATATATATATATATATATATATATATATAGGAGTAGGATCAAATAAAAAGTCTTATATTTGTAAAAAGTGTAGGAAGCATTCTTGTAGTGACATGTGGCAACTAATATGAAATTTAAAAAAAAATAATTTTTTTATTTTTTTAATAAAAAAATAATATCTTTTTATAAAAAAAAAAAAAAAAAAAAAAAAAAAAAAAAAAAAAAAATATCGACAAAAAAAACATTTTTGAAATAAAAAATTAAATTTTTTTTTGATAACGTAATATGTCACGTCATATGATGCACATTAATGATGCACACAAAATATGATGCACATTAATGATGCACACAAAAAATCTTTGATATTCACCTATGATCCACACAAAATAGCTATAATATTCAACTATGATGCACACATAAATGTTCATCATAGTTGTGCATCATAAATGTGCATCATATTTTTTTCGTACATAACTTTTTTCGAGCAAAAAAAAAAAAAAAAAAGTTTCCTCGAAAAAATAAATTCGATTTTTTTTTTTTAATATTTTTTTTATTAAAAATATTATTTTTTTATTAAAAAAAGAAAAAATAAATAAAAAATTCTAAAGTTGCCACATGTCACTACAAGAAGGCTTCCTACACTTTTTACAAATTTTGGACTTTTTACAAGAACCCTCCCCTATATATATATATATATATATATATATACCCCTATATATATATATATATATATATATATATATATATATATATATATATATATATATATATATATATATATATATATTGGGGTTCAAAAGAGATCTCTATTTTTCTAGAGATCTAAGGATCCACTTTCTAGCCACTCATTTTTCCCTATATATTTGTTCTTTTTTTTTTTTACTTATTTTCCAAAAAAATTTTTTTTTTTTTTTTTTTTTTTTTTTTTTTTTTTTTTTTTTCCGGAAATCACATTTGATTTTCAACCTTATTTTTAAAAATCACATGTGATTTTCAATCTACAAATCTTTTTTGGGTAAAATCATGTTTGATTTTAAAAATTATTGATTATTTTTTACCAAAATCAAATGTGATTTTTAACCTACAAACTATTTTGCTTATAAAATCACATGTGATTTTCGACAAAAAAAAAAAAATTCATTATAACTTTTGGTTTTTGAAAATCACATGTGATTTCAATTTTTTACAAAAAAAATCACATGTGATTTTGAAAAAAAAAAAAAAAGTTAAGTAAAACATAGCAAAAAAAAAAAAACCTAATTAAAAAATGAAAAAGAAAAATAAAATAAAAAAATAAAATAAAAAAAAAATGAAGGGAAAAATGAGTGGCTAATAAGTGGATCCCTAGATCTCTAGAAAATTGGAGATCACTATTGAACCTATATATATATATATATATATATATATATATATATATATATATATATATATATATATAGAACAGTGCAAGAATGCATTATGAACATTCAATTGATGTATAAGACAAGATCAAGAAAGAGTTAAGCTCAGGATTGTGCGTACAATGGCCAGTTTGACAACCGGGCTAAATGTCTCTTCACAATCGTTGTTGACTTTTACAATTAGCTACCAATGGGCCTTTGTATTAATCAAGACGGCCATCGACACTCATCTTGCTCCATAGAGCAAACCATTCACAATCGTTGTTGACTTTTACAATTAGCTACCAATGGGCCTTTGTATTAATCAAGACGGCCATCGACACTCATCTTGCTCCATAGAGCAAACCACATTAGTTGTAGGTAGTCTAAGAACATGTACGCATGTCTCGTTTTTCTTGTTAAAGCATTTTATTCATAGCGTCACACCATTGTGGATCAGGAACGGCAAAAAAGTGAGGCATAGTAGATGTAGTGGCGGCATGTAGATCAAGTCTGAATTGGTTTTTGAATGTCACGTTGAGCACGTATAACCATGGTGGTGGCGACGGGTTGTGGTGAACATGTATGAAAAAGTTGTTGTGACTAACACTAGGAAGCAGGGACATCAGACTATTGGGAGGTAGAAGAAAAGATGAGGTTTTATCTACAACAACTTTTTGATATTTTTGCGTGATGATTAAACATTTCAGTAACGTTATACAATACAAAACCTTTGAACTACAATAATGGTAACTAAGTTGAGCTAAATTCTACGACCACGTTAATGACTTGATCTTAACAGAGATATGAAAACGAACTAACATATACAATGATTAAAGAATCAAAGCAAATAATAAAATTCTTTTAAGATAAGCGAATGAAACTAAGAACCAATAACATATTCACGTTCTTTAAACAAGTACGTATTACAAGGATACAATTGACACAAATGCTAGTCTTCGACCCGATAGTTATTTTTACATGTCAAACATGGAGTAAGCTAGTGAATCAAGGGAAGAGCTGTTATTCAGGTTGTTAGCTGCTTAATAGTTCTTGTTTTAAGCATGTAATAATATCTTCAAGATCTTCTACCGCGTCTGTAGATAGGCCAAACCAAACGCTAATCAAAATGACCGATATAGCATCATCCACTTTAACCAACAAAAATAGCTGATTTCACTTTCGCCAAGGGGTAGTTTCGTCAATTTGCTTAACGGCAAAACCTTTACACGACTTGGCAAATAAAGACCCAGATGGGAAAACCCATTAAGAAAGTCAATACCACTGACTACCCGTTCCACCTTGAGCAGCAGCAACTTTTCTTGGAACATATGGCGGTCGTGTTTGTAGACCGTTACTAGAAACTTCTATAGTGGTTTCTACCTTGTCATTTTTGCAGGTGGCTGAGCTGGTGCTTCTTCTCGGGTAGGAAGAAGAGGGAAGTGGGAACTGGGTTGGGGCGGCTACTGGATTATTCCTACTTGCTCTTCGTTGTTCAAATGCATCTCCTGATCCTACAGGTGCAGCAGCCATTGGTCCACCGTTATTATAACGCATCACGGAACCAACTACTTTACCAGGTCTTGCAGCACTCCCTCCTGTTAAAACAAAAATATATATTAGAAAAAGAAAAACTTCGACATATGATAATGAAATACAGTACGCAAATCTCTTAGGTTCTTAGATTCTTATTTAAATATCAAAAAAGGTAACGAGGATGAACGAGTTTATCGAGTCATCAAACCTTGAATGCCTTGAGGAACTTGTAGAGGAAGTCTGGTCATTGGCACTGGGTTAGTCATGTACTGCTTCCCAGGTTCTTTGATTGAACATTTGGAGAGACCATTTGTAACTTCTACTGTACTTTGTGCAGTCTCTTTGGGATATAGTACACAAGCCCTGCACCCAAACGTAAAACAAGAAGACCAACGTCAGGCGTCGAGAAAGGAGAACCTTTCATACTTTAGCCAATTACTTATAACAAGTGGCAAGTTTTAACCATGACCAGCTCTATGAATGGGTTGATACGGGTTGTGTTTTATCTCAAATGGGTATGAACATAAAAAGATGTTTGCAAGTCAACCCGACAGACACGTTTAACTACTACTAAAAAGGCATGTTTAAACACAAATTTTACCGGGTATCCAAGCCAGCATCTTGCCACTTCTGTTATTTATTAACAAAAAGTTGGAAGAATGACCAAGAGCGTGCTTACCTTGGTAATGATGAAGATTGTTGCCTCTCTAAAGGAGCCGCCGATGTACCTTTGCCATAATGCTCTTCAAGATGAGCAAACTGCTTCTTAAATTGGTCAACAGCACTGTCACACAAGAATAAGAAAAAAAGAATTAGCCGGTTGAAATATTTTATGGAGGTTAAATTTTCGGAAAATCCATGGAGGACTTCTCACAAACGTAATTATTTCATTATCTCTTATGATCGAAGGTATATCGCTTTACTTCTAAATCTTTTCAGTCTGTATACACCAAGTTCAAGCATATAAATGTACTAATATCTCTATAAGGTATCACAGAGTGTCCACAAACTGAGAAAATAGCAATTCAAACCCATTTATGTCAAAGGTCACCCATAGCATACTTAAGTCGTTACAACCACCTAGATTGTTTCGTTTGAAAGAACTAGATCATTGTTCCAATAACGGTTTTTATTACCATATTTAATAGATCAACTATTTATGTAAAAATATTGGCAAATGTAACCAGCCACACCCACTTTGACCAGCCGTAAACAGCTTGCAAGTATTGACCCGAACCAGATATAACTGTCACTCGACTGTCCCACCCTTTTTGCCACTTATGAAAAAGGAGTGCATCATCCCAGGGAGTATAAAGTAAAATAAGGATTAAAGACATAAACATAAGTGAAGTTGGGTTTAGAAGCGGGTGATAAATATTGGGATTTTGAATGTGATGTTTTTTGTATACCAAGCAAACAATGTAACCATTGTGATTGACCAAATTGGACAAAAAAATATCTTGGGTCGGTCGTCCCAACCTGACCTAACCCTTTTGACCTGCCAGGTTCGCCCTTTTTGCCACCTCTAAACATTATATTACAAAGAGGATATGGTTCCAGATAATCAAACCTTGGATACATGAAGCCTGTTGGTTCAGCTCCATCCAAGAATTCTTTCAGCATATTTGGATGGTATTCAAGAATCTCTCTATAGATCAGTTCACGCACATCTTCTTTCGTAATTCTTCTTCTTTCAAACTCAAACTCCATTTTAGTAACCGGCTGCGCAGAAGGCTCCCTTTCAACCTTAGCCAAATTCTTAAAATATGGATCTGAAAGAGCCTATTCATACGAGGAGCAAATAAGCAATTACATCAACAGTTATTATACTACAAAGAAAATGTAAATTAATAGATAAGATGGTACCTCCTCTGCAGTGGGGCGGTCTTTAGGCTCAAATGCAAGCATTCTTTCTAATAAACGAAGGGCAAGAGGATCTGCATTTGGAAACTTCTGCGAAAAAGGAATCGGTTTTTTCTTCCTCATGCTGCTTAAGTATCTCCTGGCCTTCTCATTTCTTATCTGTTTATGTTACAACAACATTAATATGCAAAAATGGAAGGAAGAAATAATATGGGTGTTTGGATAAATAAACAGAATAAATGCATCCAAACACCACCTATATTGATTAACATGGTTAGTTAAACAGACCCTGGCTATAGCATCAGGTGTTGGCGTCCCCAAAAGATCAGTCATCAGGTCCAACTGGTGCACCACATTTTTCCCAGGGAAAAGGGGCTTTCCAGTTAAAAGTTCTGCAAATATACAACCAATACTCCACGTGTCTATAGCTGGTGTATACTGCAAAGAAAAAGGTTATATTAGATGAAAATAAAAACTTTTGCTACTAATGAACGAGAGTAATACTTAATCTGATTAATTTAAAGTAAATAACTGCAATACTGGTTGTGTCTTACCTTAGAGAAAAATGATCCGCATAATTCTGGAGCCCTGTACCATCTTGTTGCCACATAGTCCTGTAAACACAACAATTTAGGCGTACATATACTACAATCAAAAACTATGTACTAGAAAAACCAAAGGTGGCATAATGCGACAGTCAGGCAGGTTGGGAACTGGGTGAAACAGGTTGGATTGACATTAAAAACACTTTCCGTCCAAAAATATTTTTTTTTTATATATATATAAGTACTGTGTCATTCGCGTGTACAAAAATATATTATTTCCATCATAATCAATCTTTTAGATGAAATGATTTAGAAGGTTTATAGTTTATACATTGAAAGTAAGACTTCGGGCAACGATCGACCTGTTTAATCCGTTCATCCCATTAGGCTAGCTCCCTCTTATGCTATTTTTAAATTTATTCATTTAACCCTTAACAGATAAAGCATAACGTTAATCTGAATGGATCAATAAGTAAATGATACATTAATGAGAGTTAGAAACATACTGTCCAGAAAATCGCAGTAGGTGTATCATTGAAGGCAACTCTAGCAAGACCAAAATCACATATCTTAAGTTTGCAGTCAGCATTTGCCAATATATTTTTCGGTTTTAAATCTCTGTGAAACACATTTGCTGCAAAAGACAGTAACTCAAAATCAGAACTTACATAAACATAACAAAACATAATCGACAATAAACAAATATAATGAAAACATTCCAAACCTGTATGTATGTATTTCAACCCTCGAAGAAGCTGATAAAGAAAGAACTGATAATGTTCCGGTGTTAAATCATCATTAGCCTTAATAACCTGATGTAAATCCGATTCCATAAGCTCAAACACGACATATATATCTCGAAACTCCCTTCTTGAAGGCGGTAACAAAATGTGTTTAATCTCTACTATATCCGGATGCCGAAGTAGCCTAAGAAGCTTAATCTCACGAAGAATTCGAGTAGCATCAGAAACATGTTCAAATATATCATTAATCTTCTTAATAGCTACTTTTTCGCCTAGATGCGTATCGTACGCAGAACATACAACACCATAACTTCCTTTACCAATTACTTCCTCTATCTTATACCTACTCCCTTCACCATATTCGGTGAAAAAATCGACTTCCGCAGATCCCTAAATCATCAAATCATTACATATATACATATACATACAGATACTAGGAATCTATAACATATAAAAGAAACAAGAAAATGATGAAATTACCTTTCTTCTTTGATCAGACTGCATCATTACAGCAAAAGCATTAAACTTTATCAGATCAGAAAAAAAAAAACCCAACAAGATTATAGATCTCAGTATAAAAAAAGTGGGTAATTTCAAGAACAAAAAACCCAGAAAAAAAGGTAGAAAATAGTTAGTTAGTTAGTTGGGTATAAATGAATTATGGAAAAAGATACAAAAAGGGGTTTTGGAGCGATGAAATCAAAGAATGGATCTAGAGATCGATGATGACTAATGAACAAGAAGAAGAAGAAAGAAAGGGATTTTTGATTTGGGGTTTTGTTACAATTGAAAAAGAAGATTGGTGATTTTGGATCTAGAGAGAGTTGAGAGACAGATAAGGGATTTAAGATATCTAAAGAGTGATACGCGTATATATGTATATATTGTATGTATCTATATATCTATATCTATATCTATATGTATTTTTCTAACTTCCAAGATAAAATAAAGGAGATGAGAGAACAACTAGAGACGAAGTATCTTTATCCTTACCGCATAATACTTTTACTTTTTAATTAAATTCAATTGTAATTTTTATATAACAAAACTTAATCTTTTAATTCGTTAATTTTTTCTCTTAATTCCATTTGAATATTTTTTTATAACCGTGATAGCGCAAGTAATATATATAGAAATTGAATCGTAAGCTTTATTTTCTTAATATATTCTTTTAAATTATTATAACAATACAATTTTATACGTAAATGGAAAAAAAAAAGTTTATTGACGCGCACTCTCAAACTCATGTCAATTTTGTAACCAAACCATCCAGCATGCACGAAGTCTTAGTCACGTTAAAACATCCCTGTTGAAAGAGCCACGAGCATTGATAGAAAATTTACGAGCATTGATAGAAAATTTTCATGAGAGGTCACTTACTCCAGTACTGGGTTTCGAACTCGTGACCTCCCACACAAAGGTGACAGGTGATAATCATTGAGGCAAGCCTCAAGATCAATATTACACGAATAAAACAAATATACATTTATATTTATACACATGTTATTGATATATATATATATATATATATATATATATATATATATATATATATATATATATATATATGACGATTAACTGTCAATTCCTGTTAGTCAAGTTCAGCTCGGAATGTTATTCCTTTCTAATAGTCATTATGACGTGAAATTATCGATATTTTCCTATCGTCCCTATCGGCGCGGAACATCGACACCTTGAACCGTCATCCCGACTCGACTTGGAAATCGTTGGAATACTTTAATAAATCTTAAACACTAAACTTAACCGACAAGGCTAAACCGTACTATGTTATTGAGATACTTAAACTATGTTATGTTGATTTAGGGCACTTAGGCGGCGGATTGTTTGCTTCATTTTGATTATTACCCGATACTTGCCGAGCTTATTTTGTGAGTTATTCGTAGCCCTATTCTCTTACTATTTTTGGGCTGGAAAGCGTATTTTGGACTGTTTAAATGAATGTATATCTTGTATGCCTAGTGTATCAGTATCACCTCAGATTAGATGGTTCATAGGCTTGGTTAAGCCCCCCTTATACACTTGTTAGCTTATTGCCCACGGTTACATATCTATATGGGATCGACCTACCCTCATTGCTCAATAGGACATCCCTATGAGTGGATGTTATGACCGTATGATTATTACCTTTGGTTTACCATCACCTTAGGACAGGGGATACAGCGTGGTCAGGTTCAGTGTGTGCTTAATCTAGGTATCTATACTCACACTTAGGTTATGATTCAAGATATACTATTTGAAACTTACTATATTTATCAAATCTTTTATTGGGTCAACTTTTATTTACATATTGCGAATAATTCACCAACATTGTGTTGATGTCGTTTTTTAACGCTTTTTCAGGAGTTTGAGGATTTAATTGATCATGCCTTGCTTATTTTGGGATCATCTATTTATTGTATTTGGAATTCATTATGTTGATGTAATTCCTTTATGATCCACTTTATGAACTTGATTTGTATTTGTATTTGATGTTTGGTTCACATTTGACTTTGTATTGTATTTGATAAACCTTTGGTATGATTAATATATTCCGATGTTTTGTTTATTGGTTGTAAATGTTGTAATCCTTGACTCTTGATATCTTTAACTGGAACACTCCGTGTTTCCGCTTTGAGCGGGGTGTGACAGAAATTGGTATCAGAGCCAATGGTTATAGCGAACTAAGTGATTTTATGAAGGAAATCACTTGGACTATGACCGTAGGCTTTTTCAATCGATTTTCTCTGATTTGCTATGTGCGCACCATTTTGCCTTATGTGCTTATTTTCGCTTTTGGTTATTTTCGGCACTTGGCCTTATTTTATTTTTTTTCGTGTTGCACACATCTTGCTTATCGAGTTCTTTCTTTTTAGTTTCAGAACGATGCCGCCTGTGAAGACGACATCGACGAGATGGTCAGCGAGACATGGTCGTCCGAGCGCGAGAATTTGTAACACGACTCCGAGTGTGGAAGTCGGTGATGAAGAAACGGATATGACGACAGACATCGGTCAGCTCGTCGCCGGGGCAGTTAGCAGCTTTGATACCACTATTGTCGCCAGATCAGGGGATAAGTACAGAGTAGCGATGTTGGATTACCGACAGTTGAAGTTAAGCATAATTCCGGAAAGAAACGAAGTGGTAGCTCTCGTCATGGTAAATTGTGGAAGAAAGCTAGGAGACAGACTATTCGTCGGGTGGTGACTCCAGAGATCCGGAGTACGTATCAGCAGTGTGAACGGTGTGGTAACAAACATGCCAAAGAGGTGACTTGTTGGAAGTGCTTTAAGTGTAAGAAGCTAGGACACACATTTGGGTTTTGTAAGTCCTACAGAGGCAAATGTTACGAGTGTGGTTCTGCCGAGCATCTTAGGAACAGGTGTCCCGAGTTGGTTGCAGTTGGTGTTGATACTTCGTCCGATTTGGATTCCGTGGTAAAGCACTTGTTATTGAAGCTCAGGAGACTCAACAGGATCCTCGCGTCGTTACGGGTACTTTCCCTTACCTAACCTCAGTATGCATTTATTCTATTATTGATTTTAATGTTTGTCCCAGATTCCCTTAGTGTTGCGCATTCTCCTTTTTCTTTTTTCTTTATTTCGTCTCTTTTTGCGTCTCTTCGCGTTGGAACCGAAGAAAACTCCTATCTACAA
>CAJVGC010000582.1:52961632-52989555 GCA_910822075.1 Senecio squalidus | reverse complement strand
GCTGACTCCAAAAATTTTTACATACATAATTACTGAGCATGAAGCCCACTTACTGATGTGATGCTTGAATGATTGCAAATCCGTTCATAGATCAGGAACCAACTGAGTCTGACTCCTCAGACTCAGCTGTCAAGCTAATAGAATTGACGGAGGGCCTGAGGGCTAACCCTGCTGCAGATGCTGAGGTGGACTTGGGTGGGGCTGGGCCAAATGATGAGGACCAAGGTATAATTCTTCCTCTTACTCTTCCTCAGTCTGAGAGTATCCCCTCTCAGTCTGGGCAGTCCCTTCCACTTCTTGATGTACTGGCTACACAAGCGACCAACCTGATGGACTCACCAAGTTCATTGATAAAGCTCTCACATCAAGCCCACTGAAATCAAGCACTAATGGACTCATTATTCCATGAGGCTGAGAGTCAAGCTCTCCCCTCCAGTGCTGCAGTACAGACCAGTCTCTCCCTGTTAGAGATGAGTTGATCTGACTGCCTGGACCTACCCAAAACCCCAGTCTGATAGTCAACTTGGAGAAATACATTCTGCTACCACACAGACACATGTGGAAAGCATTGAAGAAAGTGTGTCCACTCCTGGACATTACCTGTACTTTGTATGGGAACACCCCCTTCAGTTTCCCAACCCTATTCCAACGGCTATTTTCACCACCGGCTCTGTGCTGGTTTCACGATAAGGTACCACCTCCAAATCTCTTACACTCTCTATCACTAGTTGCCAATTGCCTTACTCCCCAAACTGGGGTGAGGTACAGACTTCAATTTCTATGGCTTATGATCATTCTCCTAAATCACAGGGAGGAGTGAGGCTGTGCTACATCATCACCTGCTACTACATCAACCCAGTCTGAGGTTGCTTTGACTGTTCCTGTCCTGTTAAAGGCGCTTAAGGACATGTCCACTCAGTTGATGACAGACTGGGGCAATGCAGACTGAGTTTCATACTTTACGAACACAGAATGCCAAGGAACTGAAAGTTTGAAGGAAGTGGTGCTGAAACTGACCTCTGAAGTCAGTAGATGAGAAAAGGCAAGGCCGTTGCAGAGGATTCACAGATTCAGGGGAGAAAAAGTCTACTACAGTCATTGAATCTGAGATCCCCAAACAGACGTTGAAAAGGAAAAGAGAAGAGGGGAGAAAAAGATATTACAAGACAACCAGGTTCAACCACTAAAACTGGGCAGTCTGAAGTATTTTATGAAACTGACTGGAGTGATATCTCTAGTGATGAGTCTGAGAAGCTAGTCTACAAAGGGAAAAGGAAAGGTTGGGTATGTAATGACCAAGAAAAGACTGAAGAAGAGGAAGGAAACAAAGACTCAAAAGAAAGTGTCTGAAGCTGAAACAGAACAAGAGTCTGAAAACAAAAGAAATCAGATTGAGGCTGACAAATTGGCCAAACTCCAAAGATATGCTCAAAGTGCTGGAATGACAGTGGAGCAATACAGAGAGTATGTGAAGGGGCTATACAAAGAAAGATTTGACTTCAATCCATATGCTCAGTCTGACAAAGCAGCTGCAGAATTTGAAGCTGAGATGCAAGCTGAGGAGGAACTGGCGATTGAAGAAGAACAGATGAGGTTGGAAGCTGATGCCCAAATGGCCAAGCTTGTTCTCAGAGAGGAAGAAAGAGTTGATCACATTGTAACAAATTTCACCATGAGAAAGCTAAAGCACAAGATTACTCACTTAGACTGTAAAAGTCATGGTGGATCTGACATGCTGCTTACATGCTCACATAAAGGTGGATCTTTCAGAGTTGGATTAACAAGACTGCACACCATGGGATTAGAAGAATGGAAAGAAATAGCAAGTCTGAGCTCCAACCTAACTGACAAAGCTCAAGGCTTGGCTATAAGAAGAGAGGCTACTTTCAACATGAATGCAACTCATATGCTGAATTTAGTGTCAGATGAAGACTACAGAGCCTATTGCACCAAGCATAATGTGAAAGTCAAAACTAAGTCATTGGGGTTGGAATCAAGCAGTATGCATCCAGTTCCTAAAGAAGTTGCATTTCAAGACAGAACTTACATTGAGACTGAGAAGCATACAGGGCTATGTTACACTGATTGTGGGGGAGAAGAAAGCTTTCAACCTAAGGACAGCATTACCACGACTTCTATTCATCATTGCATAGCTCTACTGAAAGAATGTGAGTCTCCTCAATGTCTTCCATTCAGAGTGAGGCTGATTAGCTGGCTGTTCATGAATCTTAGAAGAATTGAAGAAATAGGAACATTGGCAGATAGGGTGGAGCTAGTAAAGAAGGAATATCAACTGCACTTTAATAAAACTGATGCTGAAATGGAGACACTAATGGAGTGGAAGAAAGATAGGTTGAGATGGATGAGGGAAAGAGATCAACCTCTGCCATTTGATATTTCAGTAAAGAAGAGGAAGAGAACGTTGAAGAAAAGAATGTAAAACAGACTGGTGCCTATTTTGTTCACAAACAGTGTTTACTTAAAGAGTTTTTATGTTTGTGTTTATTTTTCTTGCATCTTTTGTAAAAAGACTTTGGTTGAAACAGATAGGGGGAGATTGTTGGGAAAAACAATGATTTATCCCAAGATTAATAAATCTGTTAATCAAAGTCTGAGTCTGAGTGACATGAGTCTGAGTGACATGAGTCTGAGTGACTCAGTCTGACTAACTCAGACTCATGAGAGAAGTTAGCCGTGATTTAAGGTAGTCTAGTTGGTTAATATCTTTTAGCTGTTTAAAATATTCTCTTAGATTGATCCTTATCAAACTCACTATATTGTGTATAAATAGTGAGTTTGAGTTTTGTAATTGGTACAACTTTTACTGGAATATAACTGTGTGTTATTTTCATTGTTTCGATATTATAATTTCGCTATAATATATACTGAAACTGAGTAATAAATCGATATATAACAACAAAAGTCTAAATACTTATTTGTTATTGATTTGCCATTGTTTGGGATCTTAGTGAGACCTAACAATTATTGATTGGGTTTATTATTTGTTGCTTTAGTGTATTGTTTGTTTCTTTTGAATTTGTTGGATTTTCATTGATTTCATTATTGATATTTGGTGTGTAGAGAGCGGATATTGTTGTTTACTTTTTCTGTGTAGCGGTTTGGTTCATTTAGGTACTGCAGTTCCGTTGTTTTGCATAGGTATATACGTTTACTTTGGGTTTTAGTTTCGGTTTTATTATTGATATTTGGTGTGTAGGGAGCGGATATTGTTTAGTTTTTCTGTGTAGCGGTTTGGTTCATTTAGATACTGTAGTTCCGTAGTTTCGCATACGCACATAAGTTTACTTTGGGTTTTAGTTTCGGTTAGAGTAGGAGTGACGATATTTACCTAGGTGTATTGGTTTCACTGAGTAGTAATTTATTTATATTTTTGTATTTGTAGTTTTGTTGCAACTATGTTTGCTTTTAATTGATGTTGCTGTTTCTTAGTGACTTGCTGAATTTAGGTCACCCATTTCCGGTTTTGCGCATAGGCGCATAAATTTGGTTGTCTTTGGTGTTAGCATTGCTCAAAGTAGGAATGAAAATGTTAAGTTGGTTGTATTGGTGTCATTGAGTAGTAAGTAGTTTATATATTTGCATTAATAGGTGTGTTTAACAGTTTGTAGTTTTGTTGCAGTTTAGTTCTTTTTTTATTGATTTTAGTATCGATTTTTTTGTTCCTGCTGTTTGTCAATAAATCGTTTAATTTAGGTAATGCAATATGCGTTATCCGCATAGACACATAAATTTGGTAGGTTTGTCGATTATATTACTTTTGATCTCATGTTAGTGCATATATTGTTTTAACTGTCTTTTTAATTTTAGTCGGCCCGAGCATGATACTTTTTAGGTGGAGTTGTTTATGTTTATAGGGCAGTTATACCGGCTTTGTTATGTTGTCATTAAATTTATTTTTGCATTTACTTTCGATCCCAATTTGGGATTTCTGTGATTTTAGGTGTGCTCTACAAAGACTACAAAATTTATCGTTGTGTCTTTTTGTTTTTGTTTTTAGCTTTGGTTAGACCTGAAATTACGACATTCAGTTAAGTGTATTGTTGTGTCGCTTTGTTTCATATGTGTATAGAACTAGCAGCTGTGAGAATTATTATGAAGAGGTTTATCCAGGATTGTTTGCTATATTTCTAGAAATTGGATTATTTATTTATGTGGAATTGTAAAGGTTATGTTTTTAATATATTTTTTTTATGGTTTTGGTGCTATCTGCTTTTTATATATTTTACTGCTTTTAGGTTTTTAGTTTCTGCGGTATTTGTTAATAAATAGGAAGACAATAGGCACTGTTTTCCGTCTTATTTCTCTTCTATATATTCGGGTTTTGGGTGTTTTTCTACTATGTGGGGTAGCGATCTTAGGAAAGGTGTCGACTGGTCTGTCATCACCGTATGTTTTTTGTTGTTTGTTTTCTTAATTTACACATTCGCACCCGTCTATTAAATACATGTTTGTAACAGAGAGAGGACTTCTGGAACGAGGTAATCAAGCTTGCAGATCTTCATCATCCGAACGTTGTAGCTTTTTACGGAGTTGTATTCCCGACCGAGCCTGTAGCCTTGCCAAACAGGTATGAGCTTTAAAACTTCATAGGAAACTCAGATCTGGGAGTCTTTTCAACATCCATTCTTTTAATGATTGCGTGTTTACTTTTCTGTTTTCAGGCTTTTGATGAAGCAATTGCCGAGTTTGACACTTTGGGCGAGGAGTCCTACAAGGATAGCACCTTGATCATGTAATTCCTTCGTGACAATGTCACTCTATGTATCTCTGATATGCAGGTATATAGTAACCTCCCTCTAGAGGTAGGAATTTTGACCCATTTATGTATAAATGGGTCGACTGGGTTATGGTTATATCTAATGGGTCAAAATAGCTACAAAAGGAAATGGGTTGAATTGGTAGAAAGTTACCTTGTGCTACAACATGTTTTAGTTTTCTAAGAAAATAAATGAATTGTGTACGTTTTAATTGTTTGCAGGTTTTTGAGGTTATAGAGCTCATTGTCGATGTTCAGAATTGTCTGCAGGTATACCTTTAAACTTAATAAGTACGGAATCTTTTGTGCGACGATTGATTTTTTTTTAGGTGTTTTAGAACCGGCCAGAGAGAGGTATTCAGGTAACTAACAGAACTCGAACTATTTTTACTATCACCAAAGTAAACCACGACCAACCTGATACTCGAAACTATTATAAGCTGTCTTGATTTTTTTTGTTTTCCTAGAACGTCCTATTCTTGCAGATTTAGTAATTGATAGAAGAGTGTCAACACCTACAATAGAACGAAACTGGAGAACTAAGAGCCTGCTACTACATAACCACTCGGTCGCTCACGAAGCAACACATAATACAATATAGACACTTTGTAACATGTAAAGGAAGAATCCGAACACTGGTCCGAATTAAAGTCAACAGCCGTGCTACTAATCCACCTAGGTCCAGCAAGTCTTACGATTCACTTAAGTTTGAACAAACCGCTTAGCTCATTCATTGTATTCATATTTTCGACCTGTAATCGAACTCGTGCGAAACACGAGAAATCCTCTAGTTATCATAAACTTGGGATGTTAGTCTAGTTGAATTTGAAGTGGGATATTTATCTATTTAGGGAATATATTTCCAAGTCTTGCTCAAAAAGACGCTATCATGACTAAAGAAATATATTAATTTAATATTTCTATAATATAATAAATTAATTTGATTTCTATTTATAGTTTTAGTTGGTATTCTAATTTATTAAGCACTTGAGTGTTAAATAATTTTAATCCATTCACGTTTTTAAATTACAATAGATTATGTATTAATGCGATTATTATATTAAATTAAATCATTATATAAACGATGATTAAGCTATTTAGTCTAATTATTTTATATATTAAGATTGTTATTTATTTATAGCTTTAAACGGGTAGTCATATAATTATCTATTTGATTTACTATATATCCACAGTTCTTTCATATTTATTTGTAGTAATATTATACATTAAATTATATTTAAGATAATTTATTACTATTAAACTCTCCAATAAATAACTTATTAGCAATAATAAATAGAAAGTATCAAAACATGTGTGTATACGTAAATGTGTATATGTTACTATATTCATAAACATGTATAAACGTAAAGATATGTATGTTATTATACTTGCAAAATTATGTTTTTATAATAACTTAATATCGACATGAAAATAAAATTTACGATTTAATTTTTATCTATATTCGCGTTATCGCGGAACAATAATCTAGTTAGTTTGATAATATTTATAAGCTTCATCTTCATATCAATTTTCTACTAATCCCTATATTCATATTAATTTGAGTTAACAACATAAATCATCTCTAAAGTTGTCATAATTTATGGTTCATCTCTAGATTGAAAGACATTACATAAATTGTCTATCTACAAAAACTAATTACCCTTTTTTATTATTTTTCAACAAACAAAATTCCTTTGATTAAAAAAGTTTGTTAACTTTATATAATCATGTTACACGAATATTTTGATTAGGTTTTAATTTTTTCTTTTTTTTAATAATTTTCTTTGAAGAGCCCGTGTGTTTCACCGGTTAATAATCTAGTAGCAATAAATATGAGTATTAGTTTTAATACCCCATACGATATATGGTAATCGAAAAATTAACATTAATGTTATAAATAAATAATTATAAAATATTAGTTTAAAGGATTAATTTATTAGAATAATAACTCAAATATAACAACACTATTAATAAAGAGATATATAAAATATACTAATAATAATAAATAAAAGAAAAAAAAGTTTAAAAGAGAAATATAATAATAATAATAATAAATAATTAATACATTATCCTTACTTTTAAGAAACAACAAAAACACATTGCGTGAGCCATGTTAAGACATTTAAACAAATATAATAGTTTTCTATCCAAATACACGATGAATAAGTTACTTAAGTTATTTAAATAGAGGATACATATCAAAGTTATATTTGTTTTTTTTATTATTTTAAATAATTTACTTTAATTCAAAGGTATTTAAATAAAACTTAAAAATATTATTATAAATAAATATTAAATCTAAACTTAGGGCATGCTTGGTTTGGGATATTAGTGGGTAATCAATGGAAATGAAAATGATTGATGAAGGTTGGTTTGTTATAAATCAATCAATCATTACCCATTATCTAGTAATATTCATTATCCTTCAAATTGAGGTTAATGAAAACTAGTTAATCATTATATTCCATTATCTTTTCCATTCCCATTATATTTCTTGAAGTCGGTTTATAGGATACGTATGTGACGTACCAAAATAGCTTTAATTCTATATTAGTTATATATATAAATAGATAATGATTATAAAATTAATGATTTAAACTATTTATTTCACTAGGACATATACGTTTCAATTTTGTTCATATTTTTAATATATCCTACTATTATACTTTTTTACTCAATAAAACTTGGGTTAATGCACCCGAGGGTCACTCTACTATTCGTGAAAATCCAATTGGGTGATTGAACAAAAAAAATATATATAATATTCACCTAACTTTATAAAACCGTTTGTTTGGATCATTGGGACCCACCACGACTTGTTACAGCGGGTCATAAGATAAAATTCAATTAAAAACATTTATCATTTATACTGATCTATGGAAAACGACAAAGAACACTAATTTGTACACATCTTACTGCAAATAGTACAACCCATTTGATAACCCTTCTTTTTGGTACACATCAGTCTGTTATTCCACTACGTTACTCCACCGACGCTCGAAACCAAATAAACTAAATCAAAATCCGTTATTCCTTTCTTTCAAAGCAATAAAAAACAATTCCCCGATCAAAATGTCCACCGTCTCCGTCATCCTCCTCCTCCTAATCACCACCATCTCCGTCACCATCACCACCACCACCACCGCCGAAATCCGCTTCTCCGAGGTCCGATCCGACCCCCGCCCGATCATCCCCTTCGACGAATTCGGTTTCACTCACTCCGGCCGTTTAGTAGAGTCCTTAACATGCTAATTTTAGTTTCGATAACAGGAAGTGGTCTCTGTTACCAAAGGCGATGCAGATTTCAGCAAGGCCTTAACGGATCCATTCTATGGTCACATTCGTGAGGCACTCTGCTCGGAAAATAACATAACAACCGAGGTTTCGAAACAAGAAAATGTCAAGGTTTTAGATGAGGTTTTGGAAGAAAAGGACATTGAGATTGTTGATGTCGTTTTGGAACAAGAAACCGTCAATATTGTTCAGTTAGTGAAATTGAGGAGATTGAAGAAACTGGTAAGTCAAATGAAGATTATAATAATAGCAACGGATTATTAGTCGTTAGTAAAAAGGAAATAGTTATAAGTCCTGAAGTGAATCAAGCACCAGGAACACTGAAGGTCATCTCTGTATTTAGAGGTGGTTTTTAAATCATTTTTTTTACCCTTGTAAATTTTTGATGATAACCGTTCAAATATAAATCGTATAATTTACATTAATATCCAATCAAATGTTGTTTCATCTTTGGTTTCTGCAAATGTTGAGAAATGGGTGAAATTGGATGAAATTGGGTAATAGTGGTGATAAATGGGTGAAATTGGGTAATAGTGGTGATAAGGGTTTAGTCAACAAGTCACAAGTCAACAAGGTTATCCGGTTCAGCAGGTTACCAGTCATCCAAATGACGAATTTAAACTTTTTTTAAAGCATGAGTGATCATTTTAAACATTTTTTGAAAGTATAATGAAAACTTTACAACTTTTTTTTGTTCAATCACCCAATTGGATTTTCACGAATAGTACAGTGACCCTCGGGTGCATTAACTCATAAAACTTTTGTTCATAATTTCAATTCAAAACCTATATTTATATTTATTTTATACCATATTATATCAATTGTTTTAACCAATAATTTAGTGGGGAGAAAAAAATGATATGTTAAACAACTAGCTATTAAGTCAAATTCTATTTATAAGGTTTTAAATTAGTGTGTAAGAGCCACGCATAAAAATTAAGAAAGCTAACATTTAGGAATAAAATAAAGTAATGACGTCTCTTTATTTCGAATAACCGTCAATTTTAAATTTTAGTTTTTTTTTTTTATTTACGTTATTAAATAAACGACAACGCACAAAAAGACACTTAGGATGTGCTTGGTTTGTGTTAGTTAATGGAAAAGAAAATGATAATGATAATAGTATGAAATACAATGGAGAATGAAAGTTATTAACCCCAATTTAGTGGGTAATGGGTTATTGGGTAATGAAGGGTAATGGGTGATTGCATTATATGAAACCAACCTTGTTTATTCATTATTATTATCATTCATTACAATCTATAACCCCTCACCAAGCGACCCCTTAATTTATACCCGTTATCTATTAAAGTGCCTAAACTTTTTACTTTTCAATTACATGACTCAAGTTCTTTTTTTTCGCAATCAAACAAAATGAGAGGTTACTATCAGGTAACTGGTTATTTTTTTTCTTTGACTTTTGTTGACCCACTTTCAACTAAGTTTCACCCAAACCCTAAAATATCCATAATACATTAAATTCGTGAGATCTCGATTCTCCGTCATCCTTACATCGTTCAGCTTTTCGAGATAATGGCAACCAAGTCTAAGATCTTTTTTGTTATGGAATATTTTACCGGCGGTGAATCTAATCTAACAGGTAGGGCCACACTTATATTTGATACGGAGCTTGTTGCTGGAGCGAGTGATGACAGTTACCTATGATCTCAAGGAAAATGATCGTAACAATTTCTTCTTTTTTAACAATAGGTGAGAAAACAGTTATAGGTTTGATATATTCAGGTTTTTACCTTTAACTCCCACCTGATATGTTCCAACAATATATGCCTTTTTTCTAAGACATTGGAGCAATTTAATACCTTGTGTCACATTTCCGCTCCTGGTTTACTTTCGTGTTCCTTGTGGCTTAATAATGGTACTATTTTACCAGCAGTAATTTGTCAAAATTAAACCAGAAATTCACAGTTTAGCATGATAAGAGTATTAATAAGACAAGGGACATGTTGGTTATAACAGTAATAAGAAGTTACGAAAAGCTGAACGATGTTATAATGACGAACACGTCGGAGAATCAAGATCTCACGTTTGAATTTAATGTGTAAAATTTAATGTATCTTTTCTGTACGGATATTTTAGGGTTTGATGGAATTTGGGTGAAACTTAGTTGAAAGATGGGTTAACAAAAGTCAAAGAAAAAAAACAACTGGTTATGTGATGGTAACCTCTCATTTGATTCGATTGGAAATAAAAGGAACTTAAATCCTTTATTGAAAATTAAAAAGTTTAGGCATTTAATAGATAACGGATATAAATATAAGATCTATTTGTGCGTTTTGCTCTTAATTAAAGTAGGTACGTGGTTATTTATATTTAGTTTTACACAATCATAATTCTATATTTTCATTTTGTTTTTGCTTTCTATAACTAATTGTGTAGGAGATAAATTTTTTGTTTAAAACAACATGCATGGCAAATAAAAGGAACTTAAATCCTTTAATTGAAAATTAAAAATTTTAGGCACTTTAATAGATAACGAATATAAGACTACACGAAGTGGGGGGTTATTTGCCTCCATCACGCCGCCACCTCCACCTATAACGCCCCACCTCCACTCCGGTGGGGGCGTTATTGACTGATTTTGGGCCACGTGCGTGAGCAGAAAAACGCCGTGGTGAGTGAGAAGGAGCAGCAGCAACGGTCAAAAATTGAAACGTTTGAAGAGGCAACGGGCAAAAGCAAAAACAAACCCCATCACTCCTCTATAAAACCTAAACAATTTTTATAAAATCAACCACAAACCATCCAACTTTCTACATCAAAATATATAACATTCTCTCCCAATTTTATACAAATTCTACATCAAATGGATCCCAACAACAATCAAAACCCCAACCCTTGGTGCAACAATCAAAACACCAACCCATGGTTCAACCCTAACCAATTTCCAAACCAATTTCCAAACCAATTTCAAAACCCCAACCAATATCAAAACCCAAACCAATTTCAAAACCTTAACCAATTTCCAAACCCTAACCAATATCCACAATTTTACCAACAAACTCCACCACCACAAAGACCTCACCAAGACCCGGTATACCAAGGAGGGTCGTTCCAACAATTGCTTAACTTCGGCGATTTTCCAAATGTGCCTCCATTTGACGTTGACCGTAACCGTCAATTGGTCGATTCCGAAGACGATGACGTTGTTCCGGAAACTCAACCGGAAAATATGCCGACCCGTGGGAAGAGGCGACATAAGAAGAAGGAAACCGAATCGCAAAGAGGCAAAACCGAAAAAAAGAAGTGGACCGAACGGGAAGAGGTCGCAGTTGCTTCATCATGGTCGTCGACATCCGAAGACCCCATTTTGGGAAGAGATCGAGCTTCACCACTTTATTGGGCAAATGTTCGCGAAATTTTTTTCCACAAGATGCATCAAGAAAATCCCGATTACTAACGTACCAATGACATGATATCGAGCAAGTGGACCGACTTATCCCGAAAAGTCAAAAAATTCAACGGGATTATGCGACAAGCACAACAATCTAGAACAAGCGGAGGAAGATCTTCCAAGACCGGTTGGTAGAGATCAAGCAAAAGCAAAAGCGCGCAAAGGAAAGGGCAAAGCCGCTTATTCTTCGGGGGCCGAAGAACAACTCCAGTTGATGACACAAAAGTTCGGGGAATTTACTGAAACTGCTCAAGAAAAAATGCGATCAAAAGCATTAAAGTCGATCATGAAGGACATTAGTCATCTCGAGGAGCCTTATCGAAGAATAGCGGAGCTCGAAAAGAAAAGGCTTATCGAAAAATATTTTTCGGATATGTAGTATTTTTTTTTATTGTAGTATGTTTTTTTTTTTTAATAAATTGTAGTATGTTTTTTTTTAAAATAAATTGTAGTATGTTTTGTTTTTATTTTTAATAAAAATACAACTTTTTAAATTTCATTTATATAAAAAAAAAAAAAAAATACAACTTTTACAAAATAATCTCTATCACTCCACATCATCACTCACCACTCCACCCACTTTCTATCACTCCAGATCATCACACCTTCTTTCCTAAAATCACACTCTCTTTCCTACAAATCACCTCTATCACTCCACATCATCATCACCCACACAAAACCACTCCGCATAGTCTAAGTATAAAATCTATTTGTGCGTTTTGCTCTTAATCAAAGTAGGTACGTGTTTATTTAAATTTAGATAATTGACTATAAAAGTAATGAATTCACCATTTCACCAAGTCATTCAATAACATGTCGATCGATGTCGACATTCAACAACCTACTCTTGCATAAAGCACACACCTATAACCTTTGTATTAAGGAGGAGCAAATAACTAGAATTTGATCAATTATTAGAGAATTTTTAATAAAAAAAATATTAAGTGGTATTCATCATAAAAGTAGTCGTATTCAAAAGAGGACTTTTAGTAGTGCTAATATATTGGAGGGACCTCACCTTCATTTTCATGCATTCTTTTTGAAATATAGTATCTATCTCATTTTACCTTTATAATTTCATTGTTATTTATTGTGGTGGTGATGGTGATTTCCAATATTTATCCTTTGACAAAAGTAATACATATTTCTTTATACGAATGAAAAAATATTTATCGTATTACTATTGAAAGTATGGTTATAATAATATATTTTTATTTCGTTTTAAAATAACTACTTACATTAATATTTTGAGTTATTTATTTTTAAACAAACATTGGAGGTTGTAGTGAGTATCTATGTATCTATGGGATTGTTTGCTTCGGTTTATTAAACGGGCTTATGAGCTTATATAATTTTAATAAGTATACAAGCCTATTTTTTCCGGCTTATGAGCTTATGACTAATTTAAAGTTATAAACTCAATTTGATAAGCTCATAAACTAGAATAAATAGGTTTATGAGCTTATGAAAAATTTCATAAGCTCAAAAGCCTGTGATATAAACCGAAACAAACGCCCCTGTATATCGATATAAATCAAGGTTTTGAAAATCCTAGGTGAAGATGTTCTTTGGATGCCATCTAAGCAAACATCCATTTGTCATTTTCTAAATTTCTTGAATTTTCAAATAAATCCACCCTGTCATTTTAATACGGAATGAAAATAGTAACTTTTGAATTAAACTAGTTTATTCCCCGTGTAATACATGGGGTTTGTATAATTAAGTTACATTAAAATGACATTTATAATAAAATTAGTAAATATCTATACCTAAACACATGACATCATCAATTAACAAACTTGTGTAAGTGGAAAGCCTAGGAAATTGCCACATCAGCTTTATGATGTCAGCGCTATCTCTCATTTATTAGTATAGATAGATTCTCATTATTATATGTAACTGATTTCCTGAAAATCAACAAGCTCTTATAGATCATTTTTCGGTTTTCAATTCAATGTCTCTATACTCCTATTTCTTTTATCACTACTCTTTACGTTATATGTTTCTTCATATTTTAATTTGATCGATTATGATCTTTTTCCTTAATTAGTTTTCTCCTATGAGAAAGTATGTATTACGATGAAAAGCTTCAAACTTTAAACTACAAGAAGTCACATTCTTTTGATTTCTTTTGCCTTTATTTCCCTAATATAGGTGTTTGATGAATCGCACAAAAAGTGTTCGATACAATGTGTAGGTGATTAGATTTTCTTATTCTTAAGATGTTTCATCTTTAAACTCTTTTTGATGACATATAATTCTAATTTTCTTTTTGCAAAATGTAATAAAAATAGTTCTTTTAATACAAAGTTGAGTATGAAATTATTTTTTTGTGTTCATCAACTAAATGATAGTTTTCATTATAATTTTAAGTTTTCTACATTCTTCAAAATAGGTATAATACTTTCTTTTATTTATTTTATTATATTGTTTATATGTAAAATGCAATGTACAAGAAAATTTGACGCCAATTGTTGCTTCAGTCTTAATGGATTTCGCAAATTTTTCTAATCGGTTACTTCATATTACTTGACATGTTAAAGAGACATTTTACTTTCTTTCAGAAATTGGCAAACGCGAAGTCGTTATTTGTTTATGGTGATTACCAAACTGGACCGTTAACTTATCATATAACAACAAGCTTTAAATATTTTTAAGAGAGAATGTCACAAATCGTCTTTGGGGTTATTCAGTTTTTCACGTATCGTCATTTTTCAAAAAAGTTAGCAATATACATCCTTTAGATATTTTATTTTGTCGCCGCTAGTCCGTTTCTCACCTAAAAACACTAAAACACCCTCTATTTATTTTCTTAACAATTTAATCTATTTATTTAATTTATTCCTCCCTACTTTTTTATTATATTTTCCACTTGTCAATCTCTTATCAGTCCTTTTATCTCACTTTAACCACAAAAATGAAAAAAATTAAATATTTACTTAGAGCACTCGGAGTGATAATGAGTGACAATGAGGTTGTGGTGGGTTGTGGGAAAAAAGGTGATGACGTGGCAGTGAAAATGAGGATTGTGAGTTGTTATGATAGGGAGGGTTGTGGTGGGTTGTGGGATTATTTTATTATTTTATTATTTTTCTTAAAAGATTTAAATAAAATAAATAATACATTTATTAAAATAAAAATACAATACAATAATTAAAAAAAACACACAATACATTAATTAAAAAAAAATGTAAGTAAAAAAAACAATACAATAATTAAAAAGAACACACAATACAATTCAATATAAGTAAAAAACAATTTTAGAAAAAAAATGTAAGTAAAAAAAAATTTCGGAAAAAATAAACATAGCTAAACTAATAAGCCAAAAATATAAAAATTAAAAAAAAAGACAAAAAAAAAAAATTAACAAAAGGACAAAAGATGTTATCTTCCTCATCCACAAACATCCCCAAAACCCTCATCCAACCTGCAAATTGAAATCAAATTGAAATCAAATTGAAAAAAGAAAGGAAAACGAAAAAAGAAAAGAAAGAAAAAAGATTTAGAAGAAAAGAAAGGAAAAAAAAAAATACACAACGAATCGTTGTGGTGGTAACGACGGCGACAACGAAGGGTGAGAACGAAGGGGGACGGAGTGGAGAACGAGGGTCACTGCTCGTTGTGGGTGGACAACGAGCCACTCCGGGTGCTCTTAGCCATCTCCACCTTTTCTTTCTTCCGACGTTTAACAATTGTTTCTCCAAAAAGCTCATGCTAAATTATATTTTCAAATGAGCCTCCATGTCCACCAGTTTAAGCTCAAATTAGTTTCTTTTCAAAAGCACTCTTGTTTTTCTTCTCACTCACCAACCAAATTCATAGATCTTAGAACGTTGAGGTTCCTCGGAATCTGTTTTGATGACATCTTTGAATCCCGTGTTCATGCAATGTAGTCGGATATGGTTTTAAGAATCGAAAATTGAGTTAGGGATTTTGATTTCTTTCAAAATTGACATCATCGCCATTTTTCTTTTGTTATTCCTCCTCTAAATGGTTTGTTTTATTAATAATTTGGAATAAGTGTGTGTTATATAATTAGAAGATGATATATGAGAGAGAAAGGTTTGGATGATGATGATGAAAATGAAAGGGATGATAGAGATTGTTTGAGGAATAAATTAAATAAATAGAATAAATTGTTAAGAACTTAAAGAGAGGGTATTTTAATATTTTAGGTGAAAAATACTGTCGGTGACAAAATAAAATATCTAAAAGGATGATTGTTACTAATCTTTTTTAAATAATGACGATACATGAAAAACTGGCTAATCACAAGGACGATTTGTGACATTCTCGCTGTTTTAATGCTTTTTGATGTAGGTGATTTTAACATTCACATTCGTTATAATTTTCTTCACACTAATTTCTTCCTTTTTAGTTGATTAAGTTTTTGGTACATTACTTTTTCTATCATGTCATTAATTTTGTGTTATCCTAAGAGTGTGACCCCAACTATTATTCGAATTTCTCATATAGATTATCTATATTCTAATAATATTATCAAATCTAACCTTTTAATCTATATACATTATAAACCATTTAAAAGAAAATTTGAAAAATTAAGTAGCAAAATGTCTAAATTATCCTTAATGATCTTCATTAATAGTTACTAATTTCATAACTTCGTCTGTCATTTACATTTAATATCTAAAAATAATTAATTCACATTTATTTTATACTAATATTTAAATAAAATCTATTGAAATGAATTTTATATATATTTATTTTAAATCTTTAAAATAATATATTAATCTAACAAAAATTAATAATATTATGTATTCTCAACTTAAGTTATAAATATTTGTACTATACTTATATTAGATATAAATATTTTGATATCATTGTATCATGCGAGTATTCTACTAGTTTAGTATTAATATGCTAAATGTTTGAAGCATATGGTAAATGTGGCAAATTTTGTTATTTTTAATGACAAGACATCTTACTTAGGTTATTTAGCATTTTCTTTTACTACTTTTGCAAAGTTTGAAATTTCAAATTTAATAGAGACCACTGAATTATTTATTTTAACCTTTTATATATATATATATATATATATATATATATATATATATATATATATAGGAGTAGGATTAAATATGATAATGTTAGTAGGTGATGGCTTATATTTATAGCCTATCAATCCTAACATTTGGGTTCGGCCCACTAAATCTGACAAAAGGACCAGAACCCGGAACGTGAGCCCAAGACCAAGCCCCGTGTCCCGGCAGTGTCCGGGAACCTGGCCTCGTATCCCGGTCGTGTCCGGGAACCAGGCTCCGTGTCCCGGCAGTGTCCGGAACCAGGCCCCGTGTCCCGGCAGTGTCCGGGAACCAGGCCCCGTGTCCCGGCAGTGTCCGGGAACCAGACCCCGTGTCCCGGCAGTGTCCGGGAACCAGGCCCCGTGTCCCGGCAGTGTCCGGGAACCAGGCCCCGTGTCCCGGCAGTGTCCGGGAACCAGGCCCCGTGTCCCGGCCGTGTCCGGGAACCAGGCCCCGTGTCCCGGCAGTGTCCGGGATCCAGGCCCCGTGTCCCGGCCGTGTCCGGGAACCAGGCCCCGTGTCCTGGCAATGTCCGGGAACCAAGCCCCGTCTCCGGGATCCGAGATCCGGGAACCAGGCCCCGTGTCCCGGCAGTGTCCGGGATCCAGGCCCCGTGTCCCGGCCGTGTCCGGGAACCAGGCCCCGTGTCCTGGCAGTGTCCGGGAACCAAGCCCCGTATCCGGGATCCGAGATGTGTCCCGGCACCTAGCGCCCCGTGTCCGGGATCCGAGAGATGTGTCCCGGCACCTAGCGTCCCCGTGTCTGGAGACCTGCCCCGGCATCCGACGCTCAGTCCGACAACTCATGGCCTGGCATGTATAAGGACTTGTGTAGACCAACACTGCTGTTTTGGAGTTCGTCTCACAGTATCATACCGACATCCTACCAGTCAGACACTCAAGCCTAATCCTTGAGTGTAACCGTCAGAGCATTAATAAAGTTATATAATGACATAGACGTTAATAGCCATTGGAATCCTATTGATGAGCCATAAATGGTCATCATTGCCATACGTTGTTGATACCTGGAAGTGTTGGGTATAAATACTCCACACTTCAGGTTTTGGCCACAACTTCATCATCTTCCTCACATACTCACTGACCGGAATACTTAACCATATTCCGTCAAGCCTTTCCGATCAATCTCTTGTCCACCTTAGACTCGCCAAGAGTCTGTTAGGTTTGCACTGCTTGAGCAGGAGGCCAAGAGAGTGATCAATCTAACCCAAGTTACTGAGCCTGTCGATTCTTGCTCAAACATTGGCGCCATCCGTAGGACACGTTTTAGCAACGGTGTTTTATCTTCATTTCCAGATTTTCACCAAAATTTTTCTTTAATTCGCTTCTTTTTTCATCATGGAAGACATGAACTCTTCACCAATAATTTCCTCAACCCCAGAAGTATCTACCACAACACCACCGCCAATGACTACTGTAACCCCTTCCCCAGTGACTGTTGTGACCACATCCCAAGCTGAAGGGAGTACCACCCTGATACCAACGACTGTTTTGTCACCCCGTGCATTTGTTTCATTGCCTATTCCATCCAGTCCATTCATACCAGACATGGAGACAGACATGGTGTTTGAAAGAGGTCCTATGGGGAGGACAGGCAGGCACGGATTTTACGCCTTGGAGGATTGGACACTAGGGGATTCAGGTCCTGCCCGCCTGTATCGATCAACAACCACTGGACCTTTGTATTCTACAAGGGTGTCCGGAGCTAGTGCATCTGCCATACCAACCCCAAACGTGCCAAGTTTTCAGATCCCCATGTCTCGTACCTCAACACTGCACGAAGAAGCCGCTGAAGCCTCTAGACAGGCTGTCCCAGAACTTCATGGCTTTGAAGCCCCTAGGCAGCCTGCCTCGGCGGGATCCCAACCCGGCACTCAAGGAACGGGAGAGGACCCAAGCATGGGAACACAGAGAAGGACATTTCAGAATATCCAAGGAGCAGCGTCGGTCCCGTCACCAACCTCATCTAATCACCTCCTGGCTCAACTATTGGCATCCCTGCAGCCAGCACCACCACAGGTAATCCCCCAACAATCCGAAACAGATGTCCTGTTGACACAATTGGCGGATCGCCTGAGGCAGAACGCGCCGACACCGATGCCACCTCAAAATCCCAATCCAGAGTTATTACGACTGTTGCAACAACTAGCAGAAGGAGAAGTGACAAGAGAAGCTATTATGCCTGTATCCATAGTAAGTTCGAAATTTTGTGACTGGGTGTCAAGATATCCGATGCCAGACAAGCAGAAGGTCCCCTCCATTGTAGGCACTTATGACGGCACAAGGGATCCAGACGACCATATGGCCTTGTTTGAGCAGGCCATCATGACAGAAAAATGGGTAGACCCGGTAGCCTGTAAAATGTTTCCAGGAACATTACAAGGGTTTGCCAGAGATTGGTTTGCTGGCCTTCCAGAAAGGAGCATTAGAGACTTTGCGGATCTAAAGGCAAAATTTGTGTATCAATTCTTTCAGCAAAAGAAACAACGCAGGACACACCTGGAGGCCCACCTAATCCGGCAGAAGGAAGGGGAAGCTTTGCGAGACTTCATCCTGCGGTACACACAGGAATGCCAAAAGATCCCAGGTTTGCCAGAAAGCCAACAAATTTCAGGTTTCACCTTTTCCCTCTTGCCTGGTCAGTTGCAGGAAAAACTTGCAAAAAGGACTCCTGCCACCTTCAAGGAAGCCACAGATAGAGCCTATGACTTTTTAAGATCAAGGGAAACGGTCTCTTTGGCAAGAGGGGTGGCTGGAAAGAAGGACAAGCTTTGGAACGGGGGGTCAGCGTCAGGTAGACAGGACCAACAGAGGGAAGATAGGCGAAATGACAGACGGGATAACAGCGGCAATAGAAGGTTTAGCCCTTATGACAAAACTTCATCCGAGCCATTTCTCAACAAGACTCCGAAAGAGATCCTGCAGACAGAGCGTGTAGGCTCCACTTTTAAACCTCCACCACAAATGGCACACAGGTCTGGTACAAAAAACATGAACAGGTACTGTGAATTTCACGAGGACCATGGACATGACACCAATGCCTGTCGGGAATTGAAAGGAGAGATAAGAAGGGCGCTGGACGAAGGGAAGTTGGAACACCTAGTGCCAGCTGCCAGAAAACAAACCAACAGGACCCCAACCCAGAAAACGTAATCCTGGCAAAAGAAGGGGGAGGATACTGAACGACCGGGACCGCCAGAAGGTCACATCTTCATGATTGAAGATCAGACATACATAGACTAAACCTAGATCAAGGTCTGATAAACTTTTATTCTATATTTTCTTGTTTTGTCAAAATTTAATCTTCTTTTCTGTCAAGGACATGGATACCATGCCTTATAATAAAACGTTTGGTCTGATATTATCCCAATTATGCACTGCATTATCTTTCTATTTTATGAACATTGTTCAAACATCACAAGCATAAGGCCAAATAAGACACTCATGTCTAAGCCAAAACATGCGAACACGTCTTTTCATCTACTTGAGAAAAGATAAGCACTTCCCATAGGGAAGCGACATACCTCGCGAGTAATACAAATAAACGGTTAACCAAATAATATATCACTGATGTAATATGCTTAAATAGCAAACAAGTAATAAGATAAATATCCAACGGATAAACATTTATTATTAAAAAGAAATCACTCATAGAGTCAAACAAAATATCCAAAACATAAAGCTTATAAAGCTGATATTCATAACAGAGAGGGAAAATGTTCAAACATATAAAAAAGAGCAAAAACTACACTGGTGGCATTGACACTGGTGGTGTAACAATAGCAAGAAGATCCTCAATAGAAATGTTCAAGTCTTGGACAATGCGCTCCAGAATAGGAAAATTTTTCTTTTCAAACAAAGCATTAGCAGCTCGCATCTGACTTTGTACCAAAGGATCAAGAAAGGGTAGCACTGCATCACCGGCAACGGATCGCAACTTGGTCCCTACAATGTGTTTGCCAAATGCATGAGCAGCCCGATTAACTTCCAATATCAAATTCATCACATCAGGATGATCAAGTAATAGCTTGAACAACTCAGGAAAAACAGCAAGAAGGTCTTTTCTACCCTGGACGGCCGCATCAAGTTGCTGGCGCTGAGACTCAACTGCATGTCTCTCAACCTCTAAAGACTTGGTCACTGTCGCCAACTCCTTATCCTTTGCAGCCAGGATATCTTCATACTCCTGCGTCCTCCTTACCAATCCATCCCTCTCTTTCTCTAAGTTGGACATCTTGGCAGAAAGATCACTAATCTCCTTGTCCCGGCTGGAAACAATCTCACGTTCGGCCTCAAGATCTTTCCTAACCACAGCCAAACTTTCCACCTCTTTCTTCAGATCCGAATAATTAACTTTCAATTTTTCATGATCTTCACATATACGCTGCCTAGCAAGTATATGTCCCATAAAGCCATGAAAAAGGCTCATATCAGCATCATCCAACAATTCAGAAGTTCCTTGCAGCTTTGTCTGCATAACAAGTTGAGGAGGGACAACATTGTCCATGAAATCCCTAACAGATCCAACAGTTTGCCCATTGTCACCCACACAAAATGACCAGGCAGGCACAAAACGTTGACCAGATGGCGTGCCAACAAATGCAGAAGGCTGAACAGTATTGCCACAAGCAGGAAGAGCCATGATAGTAGATCCATGGGGCGCCATCTGAAGGCCCCCGTAACGCCTTACAAGATTTGTTCCAAGAGGTGGAGAAGCAGGGAACAACACTTTTTTCGATTTAGGTGTAGGAAGGTCATAATCCTCAACATTTATGGATGGCCTCTTTCCTAACATAGATGGACCATCAAAGCATGGCTCCTGACCATCGTCAGATCCAATATCCTCCAACTCAACTGCATAAAAGAAAGACAAGTTAGTTACTACACACAGCGAAAAATATTCATAACTCATAAGTACCTTGTCTCTGACGAGAAGAATCCTGCTCTTCAAGCATGTAACCATTGGGATCAAAATCATCACCTACACAAACAAAAAACATCAGTTATATATAGCTATTATTTAAATAGACCAAAAAAGGTTTGAAATAATACCAGCAGGGGATACTACGAGATCTCCATCCTCAGTATTCTCTGGAAGCGGAAGCCTAACCTCCAGGCCCTGCCCCTCTCTTCCTGTAGGAGAAACACCAGGGACATCAACACCAGCTGCTTTGTACATCTGGCAAGCTACGGCAGGCGGATGATCCTCTACTACACATGCTTCATCCCCCACTAAGAAATCTAGCAACCCCATAACTGCAAGAAAGAAACGATATAAATGACAATCAACTTCACGAAATAATAAAGACAAAAAAGGATTTTACAGAGACCCACGTTTCTTTGATGTCTTCGACACAATGACGGGAACCGTCTCCTCTTCAACATCCTTAATAATTCCAGCCATCGCCAGCACCCCTTCGGGGCATATCCTATACCTCACAGACATACGGCGGAGGCGTGCATATGCCTCCGCCTTAGAAACGGAAAGCTCGGGGAGTTCATTTACTCCGTTGGGTATCTTAGATGGCCAGCTAAAAAGGGCACTTGACCAAAGCTTAATAAACGATCTATCCACGAAAATAAAGTCAAACCGACAGTTCTTAAGACTATCGGGAGGATTCTCAACTAGTTTCCATTCTTTGCTTCTCTCTCTCTGTTCTAGGCTAAACCAATCTCTAGATTTACACAGTTTATAAAAATGCCTAAACAAATCTACAGAACAAACAATTTTCATACCCACCAACAACATCTCAAACATTATAACCTTAGCAGCACCTACAGGATGCATTTGGGCAAATCCAATTTTGTAATGAGTTAGCACTTTCATATAAAAGGAGCTACATGGAAGTCTAAGGTTTGAATGGGTAAGAAGGTTAGTGTATAAAGCAATTTTTCCTGAAGGAGGCTCAGTGGCACGTTGGTCTATGGTAGGCGCTACAGGATTGAAGGAACTAAGGCATGGAAACCTAGTTATTAAATCCGCTAACTTAACATCATCAATGCCACTACTGCATTTCCTAACCTCTTTCTCTTCTCGGGAAACCATTTCAGCTTTTGAACCCATTATAACAAACTGCTACAATTCAAATAAGATAAATATAAGACTCAGGTTGCGAGGATGGAAAAAACAACAATAACTTACCCGCAAAAAACGACGCTTCTGATTGGAACGAGAAAACTCACCTGAACAAAAAAGAGAGGCCTCCGTTAAAAAAAAAAAAAAAAAGCAAAAAATTTTCCTAAGTCGCCGGCTAACAAGCCAAGTCGCCGGCACAAAACTGCCGGCTATATGCCGGCTAACAAGCCTAAGTCGCCGGCACAAAAGTGCCGGCTATATGCCGGCTAACAAGCCAAGTCGCCGGCACAAAACTGCCGGCTAACAAATTAGCGAAGTCGCCGGCACAAAAGTACCGGCTATATGCCGGCTGTGAAAAGCCTAAGTCGCCGGCACAAAAGGCCGGCTATATACCGGCTAACAAAAAAAAAAAAAAAAAAAAAAACTTACCGAAAGGCAGAAAAGTTAGGCTTCAAAACCTAATTTTTAAAACCTAACTGGGGGGCATGATAGTGTTAGTAGGTGATGGCTTATATTTATAGCCTATCAATCCTAACATTTGGGTTCGGCCCACTAAATCTGACAAAAGGACCAAAACCCGGAACGTGAGCCCAAGACCAAGCCCCGTGTCCCGGCAGTGTCCGGGAACCTGGCCTCGTATCCCGGTCGTGTCCGGGAACCAGGCTCCGTGTCCCGGCAGTGTCCGGAACCAGGCCCCGTGTCCCGGCAGTGTCCGGGAACCAGGCCCCGTGTCCCGGCAGTGTCCGGGAACCAGGCCCCGTGTCCCGGCAGTGTCCGGAACCAGGCCCCGTGTCCCGGCAGTGTCCGGGAACCAGGCCCCGTGTCCCGGCAGTGTCCGGGAACCAGGCCCCGTGTCCCGGCAGTGTCCGGGGACTAGGCCCCGTGTCCCGGCAGTGTCCGGGAACCAGGCCCCGTGTCCCGGCAGTGTCCGGGAACCAGGCCCCGTGTCCCGGCCGTGTCCGGGAACCAGGCCCCGTGTCCTGGCAGTGTCCGGGAACCAAGCCCCGTATCCGGGATCCGAGATCCGGGAACCAGGCCCCGTGTCCCGGCCGTGTCCGGGAACCAGGCCCCGTGTCCTGGCAGTGTCCGGGAACCAAGCCCCGTATCCGGGATCCGAGATGTGTCCCGACACCTAGCGCCCCGTGTCCGGGATCCGAGAGATGTGTCCCGGCACCTAGCGTCCCCGTGTCTGGAGACCTGCCCCGGCATCCGACGCTCAGTCCGACAACTCATGGCCTGGCATGTATAAGGACTTGTGTAGACCAACACTGATGTTTTGGAGTTCGTCTCACAGTATCATACCGACATCCTACCAGTCAGACACTCAAGCCTAATCCTTGAGTGTAACCGTCAGAGCATTAATAAAGTTATATAATGACATAGACGTTAATAGCCATTGGAATCCTATTGATGAGCCATAAATGGTCATCATTGCCATACGTTGTTGATACCTGGAAGTGTTGGGTATAAATACTCCACACTTCAGGTTTTGGCCACAACTTCATCATCTTCCTCACATACTCACTGACCGGAATACTTAACCATATTCCGTCAAGCCTTTCCGATCAATCTCTTGTCCACCTTAGACTCGCCAAGAGTCTGTTAGGTTTGCACTGCTTGAGCAGGAGGCCAAGAGAGTGATCAATCTAACCCAAGTTACTGAGCCTGTCGATTCTTGCTCAAACAAAATAAAAAGTGTTAAATTTATAAAAATTGTGAGAAGCATTGTGGGAGTAACATTTGACAAACTTGGAAAAAAAATATTTTTTTAATAAAAAGATATTTAAAAAAATAATATTTTTTTTTTGAGAAAAAAAAAATCGTAAAAAAAGAAAAAATTTTGGGAAAAAAAAAATTTGAAATTCTTTTTAATAACGTATCTACCACGTCATATGATGCACACACAAAATATGATGCACATTAATGATCCACAAAAGATATGATTCATATAAATGATTCACACAAAAAAACTATAATATTCAACTATGATCCACACATAAAATGTTCATCATAGATGTGCATCATATTTTTTTTCGTACATAACTTTTTTCGAGCAAAAAAAAAAAAATTCTCGAAAAAAAAAATTCGATTTTTTTTATTAAAAATATTATTTTTTTTATTAAAAAAAATAAAATAAAATAAAAAATAAAATAAAAAATTTAAGCTTGCCACATGTTTGAGCAAGGATTGACAGGCTCAGTAACTTGGGTTAGATTGATCACTCTCTTGGCCTCCTACTCAAGCAGTGTAAACCTAACAGACTCTTGGCGAGTCTAAGGTGGACAAGAGATTGATCGGAAGGGCTTGACGGAATATGGTTAAGTATTCCGGTCAGTGAGTATGTGAGGAAGATGATGAAGTTGTCTCCAAAACCTGAAGTGTTAAGTATTTATACCCAACACTTCCAGGTATTAACAACGTATGGCAATGATGACCATTTATGGCTCATCAATAGGATTCCAATGGCTATTAACGTCTATGTCATTAATATAACTTTATTAATGCTCTGACGGTTACACTCAAGGATTAGGCTTGAGTGTCTGACTGGTAGGATGTCAGGAGTATGGTACTCTGAGACGAACTCCAAAGCATTAGTGTTGGTCTACACAAATCCTTATACATGCCAGGTCATGAGTGTCGGACTGATCGGCAGATCTCCAGACACAGGGGCGCTAGGTGCCGGGACACAGCCGGGACACGGGGCTTGGCTCCCGGACACTGCCGGGGCACGGGGCCTGGTTCCCGGACGCTGCCGGGACACGGGACCAGGTTTCCGGACACTGCCGGGATACGGGGCTTGGCTCCCGGACACTGCCGGGACACGAGGCCAGGTTCCCGGATATTGCCGGGACACGGGGCCAAGTTCCCGGACACTGCCGGGACACGGGCTTGGCTCCCGGACACTTGCCGGGACACGGGCTTGGCTCCCGGGACATTGTCGGGACACGGGCTTGGCTCCCGGACACTTTCCGAGACACGGGCTTGGCTCCCGGGACATGGCCGGGACACGGGCTTGGCTCCCGGGACATTGCCGGGACACGGGCTTGGCTCCCGGGATATTTCCGGGATACGGGCTTGGCTCCCGGGACATTGCCGGGACACGGGGCTTGGCTCCCGGACACTGCCGGGGCACGGGGCCTGGTTCCCGGACGCTGCCGGGACACGGGACCAGGTTTCCAGACACTGCCGGGATACGGGGCTTGGCTCCCGGACACTGCCGGGACACGAGGCCAGGTTCCAGGACATTGCCGGGACACGGGGCCAAGTTCCCGGACACTGCCGGGACACGGGCTTGGCTCCCGGACACTTGCCGGGACACGGGCTTGGCTCCCGGGACATTGCCGGGACACGGGCTTGGCTCCCGGGACATTGCCGGGACACGGGCTTGGCTCCTGGACACTTGCCAGGACACGGGCTTGGCTCCCGGGACATGGCCGGGACACGGGCTTGGCTCCCGGGACATTTCCGGGACACGGGCTTGGCTCCCGGGATATTTCCGGGACACGGGCTTGGCTCCCGAGACATTGCCGGGACACGGGCTTGGCTCCCGGACACTTGTCGGGACACGGGCTTGATTCCCGGACACGGCCTGGTTCCCGGACACGGGGCCAGGTGCCGGGCCATTTTTCCTGGAGCAGGGAGCTGAGGCCTGAGTGCCAGCCCCGGAGCCGAGAGCCTGCATAATATGGAAGGGACTAAGAGCCTTTCCTTGATGTAGAAGGGACTTAGTCTTTATCCTGTGTTTTTTAGGGTTTATAGGTTATATGTATCGAGCCTATTCCCTACTAACACTATCATGCCCCCCAGTTAGGTTTTAAAAAATAAAGTTTTGAAGCCTAACTTCATGCATTTAATGGCTTTGCTTTGGGTTTGACCTTGCCTTTTCCACGCTAGGCATGTATTCGCCTAGTTATTGTCTATGATATTTTTTAGTATCTGCACAAGTAGGTCTTTCATGAAGTGGATGAAGGAGGATGGTGCTAGATTGCTAAGTGCATACATATGGACTTCAAACTGATGGGGATTTGAACCTTCAGAGTGTGTCCATCACAAGTATTCTTTCCATTGTACTACGACATTTGGATAAGTAATGTGTCTATGACACTTTTGACTATCTATTGTGCCCATGACACATTTAGATTTGTATTGTGTGCATCACACTTGGATGGTCAAAGGTAGATTGACTAAGAAGAATGCCCATCTCACTCGATGTAAGGAAGACAAAATGTGGTAACCTTGAAATGAAAAAATAATGTATTATTGGATGATCAGACCAATAACATTTATGTGGCTTCGTAGCTTTGTCAGATTCTATGTTACATATAGATGTCCAAGACGTTTTTGAATTTTATGTTGGTGTCTATGACACCTTTTGAATATTACAATATCATTGTGCTTATGACTCTTTCTTGTGTGCCCGTTGCATGTGTTATGCCCATGGCTTATTACATACAGTGACTATGACAACTGGATGACAGTGACAAGTTCTTATATGCCTATGACATTTTTCAGATGCATGTAGCATCGTTTAAAGTTTATATTTTGCTCGTGGCACTGTGCCTATGACACTTTTTGTTGGTTAACCTTTATTTATTTGTTACTCGCGAGGATTGTCGCTTCCCAATGAGAAGTGCTTGCCTTTCCCCAAGTAGGTGAAAAGACGAAAATGATGATGTGCATGTTTGGCCTAGACAAAAATGTCCATCTTAGCCTAGGCACTTGGTCTGAACGTTGTTCAGAGTTATGTATATGATGATGTGCATGTGTGGCTTGGATTTAAATATCCATCTTGCCCCAATGCACTTGGTCTGAACGTTGTTCAGAGTTATGTATATGATGATGTGCATGTGTGGCTTGGATTTAAATATCCATCTTGCCCCAATGCACTTGGTCTGAACGTTGTTCAGAATTATGTGATTGTGTACGCACGTGTGTGCAATGTCCTAACCTTGTAATAAAAGGTATTGCTTCATTTGGTATTATTGGGATATATGATCAGACCAATATTATTTTATTTAGGCTCATGGCCTTCCAAAATTTTGCGGGATACATAGATCGGACCACGTGTTATTCTTGAACATGACATTCCATGATTTTGACAAAAAGGTATTTATTAATTAAAATATGAGAGTAATTACCTTGAAGAATGTTTTCCCATGTTGATACCAAGTCCATCATGGGTAGTGAATATGTGGCCGTCTAAGGTAATCTATGTCGTCCTCCTTCTTCCACAATCCTTGTTAGTTGGGGATTTGTTCACCTATGGTCTAGCTCCTGGGATAAGGTGTTCGATCTTTCCTTCCTT
>CAJVGC010000582.1:52617436-52961532 GCA_910822075.1 Senecio squalidus | reverse complement strand
TTTGAATCTAGAGATGGTTTACAACTTCCATGTTACCAAAACTACCATTTTACATCATTTCACTTACCACTTTTCTTTCATTCTCACTTCACCTACACTCTTGTTTTTCCCTCTCAACATTTCCAGAGAGTTAAGAACTTAATACACTCAATTTGAAGTGAGAATCCAAGTGAAAAAGATGGAGAGGTCATCTCCTACAATCATCCTTTGATCTTAATATTTCGGTTAAAGTTCTTTACTTGCTAAATCCTTTCTTTTCCTACTATTTTCTTCCATTTGGTTAAGCTTGCTAACACATAACTTTATTCCTTTTTCTTACAAGTTCATACTTCCAATTTTCCATCTTGACTACAAGGAGTTTCGGTGAATTCTTTGAAGAACCGACATATTTGGTGTTAGTAAGTATTCTCTCCGAAACCTTTTATCTTCTTCTTTCTAGTGGAAATCTCTAACACACTTTTATTTGTGTGTAAATGGAGGTCTTTTACTTTCATTTTCCAACTAGTTCTTTTGGGAGTTGGCAACTTTTCGGAGAAACTCTATCTTAGATTTTCGGTAAGTTATATTCCTCCGAAATCTATTTACTTTCTTTCCTTTTTGAGACTTTTATTAATGATGGTTGTTTTTATGCCTTGGAGCCGATTACTTCCTCCTCACCACCATCACCGACGTCTCCACTTTTTGGACAAGTAAAGTTTGTAGATTTCTTGCGGGTGTAACGGTAAATTCGTTATTTTCCCAAATTCCATTCTTTCATTATTTTCTTCATTTCATTATCTTTAATTTCGGTTTAAAAGCCTTGAAAACGGTTAGGTTAACATATTAGACCAACACCTTTCGTTCTCGGGAATTTGGACTTAAAACGTGTAAAATATGTTAATATGTGTTATTTACCGAAATTAACGTATTTACTATACTATATGTAAAAACCCACACAAATACATATATATAACACTTGGTAAATGTCAATTAAACCTAATTTAACTTCTGGACAGAACGCATTTTAACCTTAAAACGTCAAACGAATCAGATTTCGACCAAAACGCAATTTTTGTTAACGGAAAACCACCCCGGTGCGCAGCACCGGGGGTTTGTCCTCAAAAATCTTCATTTTTCGTTTAATCGTTCATCCTAGATTCGTAACGTATTTCAACTTTAAACTTATATCAGTAATATATTATGTATAAAAGTAGTATATAAGCCAAATAACGTCTTTGGACTCAAAGACATTACCGTAATCTTAAACGTTATCGAAATCATTTTAAACAAACGTTTTATTTACTTTTACGTCAAATCGTTTAAAACCATTATAAATCATTTCACTATACTATTCTGAAATAAAAGTCTTCTTACTCCTAAATGTCAAAGTTATATTCCAATCAAAAATCGTCAATTTTGACTTTTCCTATGTGACAACCGTCTTATTTCGAGTGAAAATCACATTCTCTATCTTTGAGTTAAATTCGAATTGATCTCATCTTTACTTGTCTCATAAACTCGAGTGTGTAGAATCGAAATCGGAATCCCAAAATGAATCCTAATACCAAGAAAATACTTAGTGAACTTGTCTAAGTTCCTATTTTAATGAACGGAAACTTTTAAACAAACGAAACACTTAACATTGGAACGAACGAAAAACGAAAAAGACATAAAGTCTGCCACTCCAGCCGCGCCGCGGTCAGGCCACCGCGCCGCGGTGGAGTGCGCAGACAGCACATTTTTGTTAAACTTAAAACTTAACCAAACGGACCCCAAACCCGAGCCCAACAATTTGGCTCCGGGTTAAACACATTATAAGCCTTCTAAGGGTCCAGTGAAGCTTGTTACTTGACCATATAACACCAACACAACTCATTTTTACACACACACACACAAACAAACACACTCTTTAGCTCTCTCTCTCTCACAAGAAATTTTCAAACAAACACCACTCAAGTTCCTCTTCATTTACAGAAATACTCACCACAAAAACTCAGTAAAATCAATCACATAAACACATCAAAATCGTTCATCAAGTGAAGAGGAAGAAAGGGTTGCATTCTTTGGGTCAAAAGTCCATTTTCTAAGCTTATTCGGGTTAAAAATCATCAAGGAATCACTCCAACCATCTCCAAATCACCTTACTCTCGGTATAAATCATTTTAATCTTCTGTTTTTACAAGTTATATTCATTGCATGTATCATCTAACACCTAAAAATGAATTTGTATGAAGATTTTGGGTCGTTTATGAACAAAAACGAGTTTTTACAAATTGCATGGTTAGATCCTTAAATTTGTAGTTAAAAACACTAAATAAACTATTATACATCAATAATCTAAGCTTATATCTGGTTGCATGTCAAAATCTAACTTAAAAACATCAAATTTCTTCAAAAACGAGCTTGACCACGAAACTGTCACCACGACCGCGGCGCAGTCGCTTAACCGCGGTGCGGTCAGGGTAAAAATCCCGGAATTTTGACCAAAGATGTAAAATGTAAAATGTAGCTTACTGTCAAAAATTGGGAACCTAACTCATATTTTTCGATTTATTATGAATTTTACAGTATTTAATCTTGAATTTCGAGAAAACATACCAAACGAATTTATCAGATTACAAAAATTTGACATAGTCTAGAATCTATCAAAATATGATTTTACAGATTTTACTGGAATTTTTGGAATTAATCTACTATTATTTACTGTTTTTACGGTTAAAACGCATTAAATACGTAAACGACTCTAACTTCTTCAAAAACTGTTGGATTGAGACAAATCCAGTTCCTATGACTTCGTATTCCAGAATGTGATTTTTATGTTATTTTTATAAAATATTACAACATCAGAATCTGACAGTTTCATATTCGGTATAATTTAGGTTCACGCGATTCCGATTCCTATTCCGGTCACTCCACGCACACTCCTAGTACCATTCTCTCGCTTTAGCGTAAGTCCTTGTGATTCATTAGATTCATTTCACATATTCGAGTTCAGTTGTAAAGCGGGAAAGTGATTTGTTATTTTGGACATACTTTATTTAGCGCGGAAGCTCTGCCGGATTTTAGTCAGAACCGACCCACCCTCGTCCGAGCTATCTTTTCACCGCCTAATTTTCACGTGAGTTACAACCCCACTCATTTACTGTTTTCAAATAACTTTTGGGGGAAACAAGAGATCTAAACGAACTTGGAACTGTTATGAACTTTTATTACTATTGAACTCTTATTGAACATTTTTTTGACAAACTTATGCTTATTTAGTTTTATCACTGGAACTTGTATGCGAAAACAGTTTTATGGCCGTTTGGCATTTAATAAACTAAATGGTTTGCCACCCTTATTCGGCTTAATGGCTTGCCCCTTTTAATTGGCTTGCTAGTTCAAATCTCTTATAAATTTATAACTTTTGCCACACTCGGCACCGTATTTAATTTATTTATTGCCATTCTCGGCACTCATATGTACTTTGATTGATCGTATGACTACCATGACTCTTGAGGAATATGACTACTCTAAGTGACTACTACTAGTTTTAAAATAACATCAGTGCCTAATTTTCACCACACACTATTAGCTTTGTTAAGCCGTTTAGTAATTATGGGTATCGATACTTAGGAAATGACCGTTCCTTACTTAAGTGGCAACTTATGTACATATTACTCGATCAGAAATGACTCCCCGTTGTAGTCGGGGTAAGAGGCATCACGGTTGGTTAATCGGTTTAGTGTGAACACTTAAGTTATTATGCCAAGTAGTCGTTATACATGTAATCAATCATAGTTTACTTATCATGCGCGTATAGAGTTATACGACTTCAGCATCTATCTCTAAATCAACTGTTTTGGTTCGAACTATTCTTTAAGTCTTAATCTACTTTTAGAAACTACTAAGTATAGATATACTTAGCTCAAAACCTTTTTAGTCGAGGACTAGAAAACTGTAACTCACTCACTACTTTATTGTAGTTTACACTTTATCTCTTGTTTCAGGAAATCAAGTGTAAGTCACGAAATGCAATACTTGGATGGGTCATGGAATGTCACGTGAAGTCATGAATCGGGAGAAGACCTAATTTGAACATGTTTTTGGGAATTTTAACAAACAATTTATTATGTTATGTCGTGATGTACTTTTCAATACTTGGTTATCTTTAAACTGTAAACTCTTATTTACTTCTTGATGACTTGAAACCGTATGTTTTTATTATAACTCGTGTAATGATATCTTTGCTCTTCACACTTCCGTGTTTCCGCTTTAGCGGGGTGTGACATCCTAAAACGTTGACTTTGACTTTTCTATAAATCGTTGACTTTGACTTTTTCTCAAAATAGTTGACTTTTGACTAATCTAAATCAATATCCTTAATTTTGACTTTTCCTTCCAAATTGTTGACTTTGACTTTGACCAAGTCAATATCTTTGACTTTGACCAAGTCAACATCTTCGACGTTGACTTTGGTCGATTTCAATAAACTTTGGTAACAGTATTCCTTTCAATCGACGTTCCTGTTAGTCAAGTTCGGCTCGTAATGTTATTCCTTTCTAATAGTCATTATGACGTGAAATTATCGATATTTTCCTATCGTCCCTATCGGCGCGGAACATCGACACCTTGAACCGTCATCCCGACTCGACTTGGAAATCGTTGGAATACTTTAATAAATCTTAAACACTAAACTTAACCGACATGGCTAAACCGTACTATGTTATTGAGATACTTAAACTATGTTATGTTGATTTAGGGCACTTAGGCGGCAGATTGTTTGCTTCATTTTGATTATTACCCGATACTTGCCGAGCTTATTTTGTGAGTTATTCGTAGCCCTATTCTCTTACTATTTTTGGGCTGGAAAGCGTATTTTGGATTGTTTAAATGAATGTATATCTTGTATGCCTAGTGTATCAGTATCACCTCAGATTAGATGGTTCATAGGCTTGGTTAAGCCCCCCTTATACACTTGTTAGCTTATTGCCCACGGTTATATATATATAGATCTATATGGGATCGACCTACCCTCATTGCTCAATAGGACATCCCTATGAGTGGATGTTATGACCGTATGATTATTACCTTTGGTTTACCATCACCTTAGGACAGGGGATACAACGTGGTCAGGTTCAGTCTATGCTTAATCTAGGTATCTATACTCACACTTAGGTTATGATTCAAGATATACTATTTGAAACTTACTATATTTATCAAATCTTTTATTGGGTCAACTTTTATTTACATATTGCGAATAATTCACCAACATTGTGTTGATGTCGTTTTTTAACGCTTTTTCAGGAGTTTGAGGATTTAATTGATCATGCCTTGCTTATTTTGGGATCATCTATTTATTGTATTTGGAATTCATTATGTTGATCTAATTCCTTTATGATCCACTTTATGAACTTGATTTGTATTTGTATTTGACGTTTGGTTCACATTTGACTTTGTATTGTATTTGATAAACCTTTGGCATGATTAATATATTCCGATGTTTTGTTTATTGGTTGTAAATGTTGTAATCCTTGACTCTTGATATCTTTAACTGGAACACTCCGTGTTTCCGCTTTGAGCGGGGTGTGACAATATTTTTTTTGGAAACGGCAAATGTGAGTACAACGGAGTCTACTCGTAATATTCCAACGAGCACCCCAGGTTCGAGCTTCGCATAGCGGGCAAACCGAGCCCCCCACGGGGGTTTCCAATTCGCCACGTGTGCCTTAAGAGGTGTTGATTTTTTTACGCTATTGCGACGACTAGTCGTGTCGAAAAAACCGAAACCGAAACCGAAAAAAAAAACTCGAAACCGAAACCGGTCCAAACCGGGTTTGACCAAAACCGGTTCGGTTTTAACCGACACCAGCGGTTTGGAACCGGTTTGGCTTTTCAATTTGTAAATCGGGTCGAGACCGGTTCGAGGGTAACCGGTTTGGGAAACTGGTTTGAAACCGGTTCGGGCTACTAGCCGTTGGCAGCAAGAAAATAGCCGTTTTTTGCCCGTTTTTCGGACTTTTTGACCGTTTTTTTTGCATTTTTTTTTTTACCATTTTGCCATTCCAAATTTACTATAAATATGTGGTAGAGTTTGGGATTAAACACACACTTCTAACTCTCTCAAAACACTCTCAAAGCTCAAAAAACACAAAAAATACCTTCGAAAAACGTTTGAAAAATTCTCAAAAAATCACCAACAATCAAATGGCAACTCAAAGCTCTACCACTTCAACCGGTTGTGGTTCGTCAAGTGAAAGAACGATCGTAGAGGTTCTCGCAACAACCCGAAACCAAAATGTTTGGCAACATTACCGGTTGGTGAAATTGTTCGATGGCCAAACGATGGCGCATTGTAATCATTGCGGCCTTTTTTTGAAACATAATTCCAACTCGACGTTGAAGAATCATGTCGAGAAGCATTGTAAAGTTCTCCATAGAGCACCGAAATCGGGTCAATCATCGATGGGTCAAGACGGGAGTATTTTTGTTTATTCGGTGGAGAGGATGCGTGAAGAGTTTGCGGGTTTTGTGATTCAATCCGCCTTGCCATTCAATCACTTCGACAACCCGAGATTCACTAGGGTGGTTCAAAAGTGCCTCCAACCTTGATATACTCATGAAAGTCGTAATACTCTTCGTAGTGATTGTTTGAAAATTTGGAAAAAAGTTAAAATAATGATATTAAAAGGTTTTGAAAATCTAAATGCAAATGTAAACTTAACAACCGACGTTTGGTCGGCTCCTCATGGTTTGCCCGATTCAAACCTTTGCGTTACCGCACATTGGTGTGATCCCGAATCGTGGCAAATGATGAAGAGGGTTATTGCTTTTGACTAATTTCCTTATCCTCACTCGGGTCATAACTTATTTCACATGTTAACGGATGTTTTACAAAGATTTGATTTGGAAGAAAAAGTGTTTTCAATTGCATTTGATAATGCAAGTAATAATACAAACGCGGTGGGTTAACTAAAACTAAAATACAAACCACCAATTTACGGTGACTTTTATCATGGTCGATGCTTTGCACACATTATTAATTTGGTTGTGCAAGCCGGACTAGAAGTCACCGAAGTAAAAGACGCCATAAATGCTTATAGAAAAATGTTGCACGATATATTTTCAAACCGCAAAAGTAGATACAAGGCATATATGAAACTTTGTAAGGATACGGATTCCATCTTTTTGGCACCTAACTGGGATGTTCCTACAAGATGGAATTCGACCTACAATATGCTTATTTGTGGTTTACGGCAACAAGGTAGTTTAACTTATTTTCATAACGACTTAGTGGTCGCGTATCGGGGTATTGCATCATTTCCGAGTGATAACTGGAAATTATTCGTAAAATAAGTGAATTGCTAAAAGTTTTTAAAACCACAACAACTTTGTTATCGGGTGTTTATTATCCCACGAGTCATTTAGTCCTTAAACAACTATCTTTTATGGCTACAAAGTTAGACGATTATGAGTTTAAAGGTAATTTGTATAAGTTAATGGTAGACCCGATGAAAGAAAAAATGAGAAAATAATTTTCTAAATTATCACCTTTAATTACCATTTCCGCCGCACTAAACCCGTGTTTGAACAAAACTGGGGTGGAATACAATATAAGAACAATCTTTGAAAAATTGAATTGTGGTTTGAACGACCCATTATATGCCGATAACGCCATAAAAGAATTTGACAATTCTTTTAAAGGGTTATTTGGTGTTTCTTTTAACAAGTTTAGAACATCAAGTGTGGGTGAATCAAGTTCTTCTATGGCCTCGACCTATGAAAACTATACAAGCGCGGACCCGGAAATTGACATGTATAACCAATTAAGACGGGAAAACATTAAACGTGCTAGGAGGGAGGGGGTGACCAAACTAATACCGAATATGGGAGGTATACGGGAACAGATTTTTTAGCCACTATGGGGGTTGAAGAATTCACCAACTTTGAGGTTTTGGCTTGGTGGAGAGCACGGGAAGCTCAATATCCCGTTCTATCCGCCATGGCCAAAGATCTACTAACCACCCAAGCTTCTTCGGTAGCTTCGGAATCCGCTTTTTCTCTTAGTGGCAGGGTATTATCTTTACGAAGAACAAGACTCACACTGACGGCATTGGAGATGTGCATTTGCTTGAAGGATTACTTAGACGCCGCCCAACGTACACAAGACCACCAAAATCTTGAAGGTGAACTAGATTATGAAGGCGAAGTACTCGATATCGAGGTGGAAGAAGGAGTTGCAATATCACTTTCCGATGAAGAAATCGCTTTCGATGAAGCTAACCGAGCATATAGCTCCGAAGAAGAAGTTCCCGTTCAAGATGACTTTATTCAAGTAGACGAAGAATGAGAATGAAGAAATATGAAGATTGGACGAAGACGAAGACGAAGATGACTTTCCAATGTTATTACTTGTTAGTATTTTTTCCGCTTTGTTTAATAATTGTCGAAATATGAAACTTTGAAAATTTGTTTCAAGTTGTTTTAGTAGAATACAATGTTTATGTTTGATGTGTGCGGAGAATTTTTAAAAAAAAATCGAATTTTAAAGTGTTTTTGCAATTTACGGTTTTTTTTTTCCAATGTTATTAGTTACATTTCTAATAAGAAATAGTACTTTTTTCTCACGTTTTCGTTAATAATTATCGAAATATTAAGTTTTGAAAATATGTTTCAAGCTTTTTTAGTAGAATACAACGTTTATGTGTGATGTGTGCGAATTCTTTTTAAAAAAAGTCGAATTTTAACGTGTTTATGCAAGTTACGGTTTTTTTTTATTAAATTTTAGTCCAAACCGGTTTGGACCCGGGTTACAACCCGAACCGGTTTCGAACCCGTACGAACCAGTTTCACATGGGTTGAGTTTTTCGAACCTCCAAACCGATACGAACCGAAACCGGTTTGGCAGGGTTGACCAGAAACCGGTTCGGTTTTCAAACCCGGTCCGGTTCGTGGTCAAACCCGAAATCGACACCTCTAGCGACGACCACAAGGGTCGAACCCCCGATCTCAGCCCACATGGGTATAAAACCCGGTGCATCACAACCAGCTGAGCTGGAGATCATTTGCGACGATAGTTTATATTGAAGATGCTTCGGGTGATATTATATTTCAGATATTGAGAAAAAAATAAAAGATTTTTTCAGGTTAAGTTAGTAGTTAATATTACCCCATAATCCATTCATTAAACTAAAATATTTTCTTTTATCAAATTAAAGGTACAAAAAGAAATATATTAATTTCATATTTCTATATTATAATAAATTAATTTGATTTCTATTTATAGTTTTAGTTCGTATTCTAATTTTTTTATTAAGCACTTGAGTGTTAAATAATTTTAATCCATTCACGTTTTTAAAATACAATAGATTATGTATTAATGTGATTATTATATTAAAATCATTATATAAATGATGATTAAGCTATTTAGTCTAATTACTTCATATATTAAGATTGTTATTTATTTATAGCTTTAAACGGGTAGTCATATAATTATCTATTTGATTTACTATCCATAGTTGTTTTATATTTATTTGTAGTAATATTATACATTAATTATATTTAAGATAATTTGTTACTATTAAACTCTCCAATAAATAACTTATTAGCAATAATAAATAGAAAGTGAGAGATGCATAGTCAAATAATAATTTGATTGAAGTGTCATACATAAATACATTATTCCTATTAATTTGATAACGTTTAAAAGCTTCATATGTATATCAATCTTCTACATAATCCCTATTCTTATATTAATTTGAGTTAACAAAATAAATCATCTATAAAGTTGGCATAATTTATGGTTTCATCTCTAAATTAAAAGACATTACGTAAATTGTCTATCTACGAAAACTAATTATCTTTTCATTATTTTTTCAACAAACAAAATTCATTTGATTAAAAAACTTTTTGTTTTTGTATAATCATGTCATGAATATTTTGATTAAGCTTTAATTTTTTTTTAATTTTTTTAATGAATTTCTTTGAAGAGCTCGTGTGTTGCACTGGTTAATAATCTAGTAGCATTATATATAAGTATTAGTTTTTATCTCCGTACGATATACGGTAATCGAAAATTTAACATTAATGTCATACATAAAAATATAATTATAAAATATTAGTTTAAAGGATTAATTTATTATAATAATAACTCAAATATAGCAACACTAATAACCACCAGCATCCGTAAAAACCTTGAGATTTTTTTTTTAACACTAATAATAAAGAAAAATATAAAATATACTAATAATAATAAATAAAAAGAAAAAAAAGTTAAAAAGAGAAATATACTTATAATAATAATAATAAATAATAATACATGATTGTAACTTTTAAGAAATAACAAAAACATAACAAATATGATAGTTGCGTGAGCCATGTTAAGACATTTAAACAAATATAATAGTTTTCTATCCAAATACACGATTTAAATTATTTAAACAGAGGATAAATACCAAAGTTATATTTGTTTTTGTATTATTTCAAATAATTTACTCTAATCCAAAGTTATTTAAATAAACTTAAAAATGTTATTACAGATAAATATTAAATTTAAATTTATAAATTAAGTCACATGTCGGTTTATAGGATGCACACATGGTGTACCATAATTGTTTTAATTCTTTATTAGTTATATGCATAGATAGATAATTGATTATAAAAATAATGATTTAAACTATTTATTTCACCAGGTCATATACGTTTCAATTTTGTTCATTTTTTTGATATTTTCTACTATTGTATATTTTTTATTCAATAAAACTTTTGTTTATAATTTGAATTCAAAACCTATATCTATATTTTTTTTCGTAACATATCATAACAATTGTTTTAACCAATAATTTAGTGGGGAGAAAAAATTGATATGTTAAACAACTTATAAGTCTAATATAATTTAGCTATTAAGTCAAATACTATTTGTAATGTTTTAAATTAGTGCCCAAGAATCACGCAGAAAAATTAAGAAAGCTAACATTTACAAATAAAACAAAGTAATGACGTCTATTTATTTCGATTAATTGTCAATTTTAAATTTTAGTTTTCTTTTTTAATTTACGTTATTAAATGAAGGACAAAACGCATAAAAAAGACACCTAACTTATAGCCGTTATCTATTAAAGTGCATAAACTTTTTACTTTTCAATTACACGACTCAAGTTCCTTTTTTTCCAATCAAACAAAATAAGAGGTTACCATCAGGTAACCGGTTATTTTGTTTTCGTTGACTTTTGTTGACCCATCTTTCACAGTTTAGCATGATAAGAGTATTAATAAGAAAAGGGACATGTTGGTTATAACAGTAATAGGAAGTTACTAAAAGCTGAATGATGTTATGATGACGAACACGTCGGAGAATCGAGATCTCACGTTTGAAGTTAATGTATATTTTTGTATGGATATTTTAGGGTTTGATTAAATTTGGGTGGAACTTAGTTGAAAGATGGGTCAACAAAAGTCGAAGAAAAAAAACATCCAGTTACTTGATGGTAACCTCCCATTTGGTTCGATTGAATATAAAAAGAACTTAAATCCTTTAACTGAAAATTAAAAAGTTTAGACACTTTAATAGATAACGGGTATAAATATAGTGTCTTTTTTTTTGCGTTTCGCCCTTAATTAAATTGGATACGTCTTCATTTTTATTTTGTTTTACACAATCATAATTCTACATTTTCATTTTATTTTGCTTTTTATAACTAATTGTGTACGAGATAAATTTTTGTTTAAAACAACATGCATGTCAAAATATATAGTATTCTAAAGGGAAAGATGATTATATACAAAAATCTAAAAATAATAGGCTAATTTACATTTTATAGTAGCATAATATATAGATAATTGACTATAAGTATTGAATTCACCATTTCACCGAGTCATTCAACATGTCGATCGATGTCGACATTCAACAACCTACTCTTGCATAAAGCACACACCTATAACCTTTGTACTAAGGAGGAGCAAATAACTAGAATTTGATCGATTTTTAGAGAATTTTTAATAAAAAAAAATATTAAGTGGTATTCATCATAAAAGTAGTCGTATTCAAAAGAGGACTTTTAGTAGTGCTAATATATTGGAGGGACCTCACCTTCATTTTCATGCATTATTTGAAATATAGTATCTATCTCATTTTGCCTTTATAATTTCATTGTTATTTATTGTTAATTATTGTGGTGGTGATGGTGATTTGCAATATTTATCCTTTCACAAAAGTAATACATATTTCTTTATAGAGAGAATGTCACAAGTCGTCCTTGTGGTAGGTCTGTTTTTCACGAATCGTCCTTTTCAGTTTCTTTTAGCATTAACCATCCTTTAGATATGTCTTTTTATCATCGACGGTCCTTTTTCACTTAAAAAGACTAAAATACCCTCGATTTTATATTTTCTTATTCTTTATCAATTAAATTAATATACCTAAATCATATGATCTCTCTCTCTCCTCCATTTTTCCAGAACTTCATCACTTTCTCTCTAAATACATCACCATCATCATCTCTCAAGAATATATTTTCTAACAACACAAAAATTAACCCAAATCACATCAAAATGAAAGCTAATTAAATTTAAACTCACAAATAAAACTAGAAAACCATAACAATTACACCAAACCCTAATTCTCAAATTAGGGAAAAACAAAATATCGATTACCAATTTTGCATCTTGATTAAAATTTGAAAAAGAAAACGGGGAAGAAAGAAAAATGATATCGTGGTTGGTGGTTGAAGGTGGTGGTTGCAGACAGATGAAACAGTGGCGACAGATGAAAATTTGAAAAAGAAAATGGTAGCGGTGGTGACCATATATATCGTTGGTTTTCGCTTATATCTGATGATGGTGGTGGTTGCAGACAGATGAAACAGTGGCGACGATGGTGGTGGTTGCAGAAGGAGGAAACGGTGGCGACAGTGGTCGTGGTGGTTGCCAAAGGAGGAAACGACGGTGACGGTGGTTACACTAAGCTTTAATGGCGGCGGTAGTTGTTGTAATAGATGGGGCAACAACGGAGTTAGGATGAATAAAGAAGAAGGATTGTATTATGAGTATATCTTCAAGATCTAAGAATGCAGATTTGGGTGTTGGTTTTTGAAGAGAGAAGAAAGAGATTTGAGTGGAAGAAGCAGGTAAAATAATTAATTTAGTTTTATTAATTTTTTTTTCATAAAAAATCTAAAAAGAAAAGATAAGAATTTTATAAAGGGTATTTTCGTCTTTTCATATGGCAAAAGGACAAGTCTTTATAAAAAAATATTTCAGAAGGATAGTTTGTGCTAAATTTTTCGAAAAAGGACGATATGTGAAAAAATGACCAACCACAAGGACGATTTATGACATTCGCTCTTCTTTATACGAATGAAAAAAAATTTATGGTATTACTATTGAAAGTATGGTTATAATAATATATTCTTATTTCATTTTAAAATAAGTACTTACATTAATATTTTGAGTTATTTATTTTTAAACAAACATCGGAGGTTGTAGTGACTATCTATGTATCTATGGGATTGTTTGTTTCGGTTTATTAAACGGGCTTATTAGCTTATGTAATTTTTAATAAGTATACAAGCCTATTTTTTCCGGCTTATGGGCTTATGAAGTTGAGCTTATGACTAATTTAAAGTTATAAACTCAATTTGATAAACTCATAAACTAGAATAAATGGGTTTATGAGCTTATGAAAAATTTCATAAGCTCATAAGCCGGTAATATAAACCGAAACAAACGCCCCTGTATATCGATATAAATCAAAGTTTTGAAAATCCTAGGTGAAGATGTTCTTTGGATGCCATCTAAGCAAACATCCATTTGTCATTTTCTAAATTTCTTGAATTTTCAAATAAATCCACCCTGTCATTTTAATACGGAATGAAAATATTAACTTTTGAATTAAATTCTCATTATTATATGTAACTGATTTCCTGAAAATCAACAAGCTCTTATAGATCATTTTTCGGTTTTCAATTTAATGTCTCTACACTCCTATTTCTTTTATCACTACTCTCTACGTTATGTGTTTCTTCATATTTTAATTTGATCGATTATGATCTTTTTCCTTAATTAGTTTTCTCCCATGAGAAAGTATGTATTACGATGAAAAGCTTAAAGCTTTAAACTACAAGAAGTCACATTCTTTTGATTTCTTTTGCTTTTATTTCCCTAATATAGGTGTTTGATGAATCGCTTAAAAAGTGTTCGATACAATGTGTAGGTGATTAGCTTTTCTTATTCTTAAGATGTTTCATCTTTAAACTCTTTTTGATGACATATAATTCTAATTTTCTTTTTGCAAAATGTAATAAAAATAGTTCTTTTAATACAAAGTTGAGTATGGAATTATTTTTTTGTGTTCATCAACTAAATGATAGTTTTCATTATAATTTTAAGTTTTCTACGTTCTTCAAAATAGGTATAATACTTTCTTTTATTTATTTTATTATATTGTTTATATGTAAAATGCAATGTACAAGAAAATTTGACGCCAATTGTTGCTTCAGTTTTAATGGATTTTGCAAATTTTTCTAATCGGTTACTTCATATTACTTGACTTGTTAAAGAGACATTTTACTTTCTTTCAGAAATTGGCAAACGCGAAGTCGTTATTTGTTTATGGTGATTACTAAACTGGACCGTTAACTTATCATATAACAACAAGCTTTAAATATTTTTAAGAGAGAATGTCACAAATCGTCCTTGGGGTTATTCAGTTTTTCACGTATCGTCATTTTTCAAAAAAATTAGCAATATACATCCTTTAGATATTTTATTTTGTCGCCGCCAGTCCTTTTCTCACCTAAAAACACTAAAATACCCTCTATTTATTTTCTTAACAATTTAATCTATTTATTTAATTTATTCCTCCCTACTTTTTTATTCTATTTTCCACTTGTCAATCTCTTATCAGTCCTTTTATCTCACTTTAACCACAAAAATTAAATATTTACTTAGCCATCTCCACCTTTTCTTTCTTCCGACGTTTGACAATTGTTTCTCCAAAAAGCTAATGCTAAATTATATTTTCAAATGAGCCTCCATGTCCACCGGTTTAAGCTGGAGATCCGAACTGAAAAATGGTTCTTATTCCAAATTATTTTCTTTTCAAAAGCACTCTTTGTTTTTCTTCTCACTCACCAACCAAATTCATAGATCTTAGAACGTTGAGGTTCCTCGGAATCTGTTTTGATGACATCTTTGAATCCCGTGTTCATGCAATGTAGTCGGATATGGTTTTAAGAATCGAAAATTGAGTTAGGGATTTAGATTTCTTTCAAAATTGACATCATCACCATTTTTTTTTTGTTGATCGGCCACCTTCCTCCTCTAAATGGTTTAATGAAGGCTGGAGTGGAGACTTTGACTCTGCAAAAGAGTTAGCTGAGTTTGATATGCTGTTGGAGGAAGTCAAGTCCACATTGACTACCGAAAATCAGGAAACAAACGAAGAAAACCCACCAGTTAAACCCAGCCGGCGGCTATCTAAAGCCAGCTGGCGGCTGAAAGGCCAACCGGCGGTTGGAAGTGCCCAGACAGCGGCTGGATCGCCCAGTTCTGGGATTTCGGTTCACGGTGTTCCATGTTCACGAGCTGAGATAATGGAGATTAAAACATCGATCGAAGAACCACCCAAACTGGAGTTGAAACCACTTCCATCCCATCTGGAGTATGCATATTTGCAAGGTACAAGTGACTAACCCGTTATTATTTCTTCTAACTTATCTTGTGGGGAGAAAGATCGTTTGTTACAGGTACTTAAAGCTCATAAACAAGCTCTTGCATGGAAGATCACTGACATTCGGGGGATTAATCCATCATTTTGTACGCACAAAATTCTAATGGAGACAGACTTCAAGCCGGTCGTTCAACCGCTTCGACGTTTAAACCCGAAAGTGAAGGATGTTGTGAGGAAGGAAATCATTAAGTTGCTGGATTCGGGATACATATACCCTATTTCTGACAGTCCATGGGTGAGTCCGGTGCATGTGGTTCCGAAAAAGGGAGGCATGACAATCGTTGCCAACGAGAAGAATGAGCTGATTCCTACACGAACGGTAACAGGGTGGCGTGTCTGCATTGACTACCGAAAGTTAAATGACGCCACCCGCAAAGATCATTTCCCTTTACCATTTGTTGATCAAATGCTTGAACGGTTAGCCGGGAAAGCCTTTTATTGTTTCTTAGATGGTTTTTCAGGTTACTTCCAGATTCCCATTGAGCCGGAAGATCAAGACAAGACCACCTTTACGTGTCCCTTTGGCACGTTTGCCTATCGAAGAATGCCATTCGGTCTGTGCAATGCACCTGCTACCTTTCAGAGGTGTATGATGGCAATCTTTCACGATATGGTGGAGCAATTTATGGAGATCTTTATGGACGACTTTTCGGTCTTTGGAGACTCATTTGATTCGTGGTTGGAACACTTGGAGAAGATGTTGGCGAGGTGTGAACAATTCAATTTGGTTCTTAACTGGGAAAAGTGTCATTTCATGGTCCGCGAAGGAATTGGTCTAGGACACAAAATCTCAAGTATGGGGATCGAGGTGGATCAATCAAAAATTGAAGCTATTTCGATATTACCCCCACCAACGAATGTCAAGTCGGTAAGGAGTTTTCTAGGTCACGCAGGTTTTTATAGACGTTTTATAAAAGATTTTTCTACCATTGCGCGACCTATGAATCAACTTCTAGAAAAAGATTGTAAATTTAATTTTTCTTCATCTTGTTTAACTGCATTTAAAATTTTGAAAGAAAGATTGATTTCAGCACCGATTATGACTAGTCCCAATTGGGATTTACCGTTTGAGCTGATGTGTGATGCGAGCGATTACGCGGTCGGAGCAGTTTTAGGACAACGGATCGAGAAGAGATTTAAACCCATTTATTACGCAAGCAAAACCCTTACAGATGCGCAGGAAAATTACACCACCACCGAAAAAGAATTGCTCACTGTTGTTTTTGCTTTCGATAAATTTAGATCTTATTTAATCATGTCTAAAACTATTGTTTATACTGACCATTCTGCTTTGAAATTTCGTTTTAGCAAAAAGGATGCCAAACCACGATTACTCCGCTGGATTTTACTTTTGCAGGAATTTGATATTGAAATTCAGGACAAGAAAGGAGCGGAGAATTTGGCGGCAGATCATTTGTCTAGGTTGGAAAACCCGGAATTGGAGAAGCTGGATGAGTCGGTGATACGGGACACTTTCCCCGACGAAGCTCTCATGACGGTTAAAGTAAGTGACGAGGTACCTTGGTTTGCGGATATTGCTAATTACTTGGTGGCCAAAACCCTTCCCACCAATAAAACTTATCAGCAAAAGAAGCGATTCTTTGCTGATTTGAAACATTATTTTTGGGAGGACCCGTTTTTGTTTCGTGCTTGTGCAGATGGCGTAATTCGGAGATGTGTTTCTGGTGCGGAGAAAGACAAGATCTTACGCCATTGCCATTCGGGACCTGTAGGAGGACATCATGCTGCGAACTTCACAGCCAAACGTGTTTTTGATGTCTGGTTCTATTGGCCATCAGTGTACAAGGATGCTCAAGAGTTTGTGAAGAAATGTGACGCTTGTCAGCGGACTGGTAATATTTCTTCGCGCGATGAGATTCCACAAACGGGCATCCAGGTATGTGAAATTTTTGATGTCTGGGGTATTGATTTTATGGGACCCTTTCCTTCAAGTCGGGGAAATAAATATATTTTAGTAGCCGTCGACTACATATCAAAGTGGGCCGAAGCAAAGGCTTTACCCACCAATGATGCGCGAGTCTTCGTCAATTTTTTGAAACAACTATTTTCCCGGTTTGGTACCCCTAAAGCTTTAATTAGTGATAGAGGTACACATTTTTGTAACGCCCAACTTGAGAAGGTGTTGAAAAGATATGGTGTTAACCATAAGTTTTCAACAGCTTATCACCCCCAAACAAGCGGACAAGTCGAGGTTACTAACCGAGGCTTGAAGCGCATTTTGGAAAAGTCGGTCGGTGCAAATCGTAAGGATTGGTCCGATAAGTTAGACGATGCTCTTTGGGCGCATAGGACTGCATTTAAAACTCCTATTGGTTGTACTCCTTATCGTTTAATTTATGGTAAAGCATGTCACTTACCCGTTGAAATTGAGCACAAGGCCTATTGAGCTTTGAAGGCTGCCAATATGGAAATGATACCTGCAGGGAAGAACAGGTTCCACCAAATACAAGAATTGGACGAGTTGCGCATGAACGCCTATGAAAATTCGGTATTTTACAAGGAACGGACGAAGAAATGGCACGATAAGCGTATCAAGACGGATAGGAACTTCATCGACGGTGATATGGTTCTACTCTATAATTCCAGATTGAAGCTATTTTCGGGGAAATTACGGTCAAGGTGGTCGGGGCCGTATATCGTGCTAGATGTATTCCCTTACGGTACAGTGGAGATTGCCAACGAAAAGGGCGAAAGTTTTAAGGTGAACGGGCATAGATTGAAGAAATATTATGCCGATGGACGTGACAACCAGTTTGATTTGTTTGGAGACGACGAGGAGCTCGATCTCCATGAACGTGACGGTTAACAAACTTGGTTTGAGTCGAGCTTAACGACTCTTCACTAAACAAATAGCGCTTACGGGAGACAACCCGTTTCTTTTCCTTTTATTTTATTTTGTTCAGAAAAATTTAAAAAATACAAAAAAATCAGAAAAACAACAAAAAATACAAAAATATACGAAAAACAACAAAAAAAACCAAAAATACATGTACACTACGCGTTTTTCCCTTTTAATCTTTGATTTTTTGTTTCAGGTTCACTTAGTTCATCATATGAGAGCTGCTAAACATGTCGGAAACCAGGTTAGATCGTGTTAAATCCCCGAACGAAAAATCATTATTTTTTGAAATAAAACTATTTAGCCGGCGGCTGAAATTATTTGGCCGGCGGCTAAATGCCAGACGGCGGCTAAATATTCCAGCCGCCGGCTGAAACATCAGGTTTAAAATATATATATATATATATATATATACTCGTTTATCTCTCACAAATCACACACACACACACACTTATTTTCCAACCTAACCGGCGGCTGACCTTCAAAACACATCTATTTCGTCGATTTTCTTCAATTGTTTCATTTCATTCTCTAATTCAAGAACCAAGGTATGATTCATACACTCCTCTTTATTGTTTTTCTTTGATTTTTCATGAAGAACACAAATTGGGGGTTTTTCAAATCCGAGATTGTTAGTGCTTAATTTTGCAATTAATTGCTAGGATTCATTCCTTAGATGATTTGTATGCTTAGGCCTAGTTCAATTTTCGATTACCATGGTTTAATTTTGTTTAGAAGAACTTGAAAAAATTAGGGTTTTTGCTAGGAATTTGTGACTTGGTATTAATTCAATTTGTTAGTAGGTCTCATCTTTGCTGCTGATTATTGGTTATATTGAGTTTTAAGTTCGAATTTCCATGTTGTAATTGACGAAAAGAAATTGAATGTTTAAGTGTAATGTGGGTTGATAATCAAATTCTTTGTAGAATTTAGTTGTTAACATGTGAATTGGGATTGTAGATTAAGGTAATGGTTTAACAGATTCAGCGGAATTTATGTGTGCAAATTCGTGGTTGCATGTTATTTTTGATAGGGTTCCTTAAACAACAGCTCGAACAGTTAACAGCAACAAATAACCAGACCTGGCATTTTAGCCGGCGGCTGATTTGGCCAGCCGGCGGCTAAATATTGCTGTCTGCAAATTTATTGCTTTTTGTTTCGACCTGTTTTTGTGACTTTCTATTTTTCCGAGCTGTTTTATATTACTAATATGGTTGTTTCTGACTTGGTTTATGCAGATTATGGCCGATGAAAATGTCCAGCAAGAAGTCCCACCTCACGTCCCCCTTTATGACATTAATCACCCTTACCTACAAGTTGCAGTTAGGCGAGGAATTAATCAACAAGGACGGGAAGAAATCAAGGCCAAATTGGTCAACATGCAGCAGTACCCAGTTTATGCCCCTAACGGTATCGATTGGAATTTTTTGAACGAGGTTATACCTCATAATACACATTTCCAATCGGGAGCTGCTGAGATTAAGGAGATGTTAGAGGTTACCCATGGGACATTTATCTGTAAGGCTTGGGACAAGCTATTCTCAATTAACGAACCAATTTACATTGAGGCCACCTACGAGTTTTACAGCTCCTTCACCTTCAACCACGCCGACCCCGATCCAACCCATAAAACCGTGCAGTTTCTATTAGGGGGAGATGTTAGGAAGATGACACTGACTGAGTTTGGGGAATCTCTCGGGTTATTTGACGAGTCTGACTTAGCACACCCGGATTTTGATGATTTCATGGCTGCCGGGATTAAAACTCCCGATTATAGAGAGAACGCAGCCGTGTGGCCTACTATAGCTAATGAAGTCTTCACTACCGTACGTGCACCATCTTACACTCAGATTCGGGACCCTAAGGTTCGGGCTATCTTTGCCATGATTTGTTTATTTGTGATTGGCCGCAAGTCGGGCATTGAGAAATGCCACAAGGAGGAGTTATTCTGGTTAGGCTGCATTGTGCAAAAGCAGCCCGTCAATGTCCCCTATGTTTTAGCCCGATGGATGACTAATATACTGAATGGCGCACGACCCGGAAGTGTTATTAGGGGAGGTCATTTTGTTTCTGCTATTGGTAAACGCTTGAGATTCCGTGGAGCCGGCTTTGACAGTTGTACCGCCTTGTCACCAGGGATGCGCCTTTTTGGTGCAGCGTGGTTTAAGTCAGCTGGTATAGTGAATAGGTTTGTAGCTCCAGGGGGCCATGTGACCTACAGATGGGCTGAGATTAAAGGGGTGGATGGAGCGAGCAGTAGCCGGGTTATTGAGGAGTCAGATGATGAGGATGCTCCACCAGCTCAGGAGTTGGATTTGACAGCTCAGATCGCTGCATTGACATCGAGTATGGGACAGATGTCATCTCGGTTCGACTCGTTCGTTGACCGCATGGAGGATCGTTACTACGATCTCAACTCCAACATTAGCATGGTCAGCAACCAGGTTGGATATTTGCAGAGTGAGTTTGACAGCCGGAACCGTTATCAGGATGAGGTGTTGTACCAGTACCACCAGCGTACGACGGTTCCTACCATCCTTTTGGTGGTGCCACTCCTATGGACCAGGATCAGCCATCCTCCTCGACCTTTGATGATCGCCAGCACCTGTGGTCCGCTCAGCACTACCATCCTCCTACTGAGGCTCAGCGCCAGCAGGATGAGGAGGAGCAACGAGCCACTCAGGAGCGCCAGAGGGGATCTTGGAGAGGACAGTGGCCAGACATGTGATGATATGGGTGTTATGATTATGTATTTGAGACTATTTTTATTTTATTTTCTCGTATGGATTATTGTTTGGATTATTATGGTTTTATTATGTACTTTTTTATTATTTATTTGTGGTACTTAATATGTGTGTGATTGTGCCTCTCATTTTAGAATATCACTGATTTTTGTGGAAGTACTGCCGAAAATTCAAATTTTCCATGGAGAGCTGTGCAGATTTTTTTTTGAGGACGTTATGCTTTTAACGCAATACATTCTTTCCACTGCTGTCTCCTTTCACAGAATCTCGACATCTAAATGGGGGAGTTCTTTTTCCTTTCTCTTTTTCTTTTTACACTTATTCGCTGACATTTTTTTTTACAATGAGGACATTGTATTGTTTAAGTGTGGGGAAGGGGTTAGGAAAGAATCTATTTGTCCTTAGCAACATTTTGTGTGAAAATTTAAAATTTTTTGACATGTTTCTCGTGATTAGTTTTAACTAGTTGCATAACTAGGCACACCTACCCGTTACATATTTGTGAGGATTTGAGCCATTATAGCATACATTTTATATGCTTTTATCTTCATTTGTTATGAGTGTGCCGGTGACTTGTAGACTTTAGAACTTGACACTGTATACGCTTCGAGGCTATGAATGAGCATAAGTTTTACTTATTAGTAACTAGGAAAGAGGCAAAAGAATTAGGATTGTTAAATCGTTGATTGGCCTATTCGTTTCTTATAGTCGGTAGCTACACTGGTTATTTGACTCACACTACCTATCGAATACTCGTTTTTAGTGTTTTTGACGTTTAGATACCATATTTGCGCCAAACCTTTTTCTTTTATCACCCTTTCCATATATATATATTCCATAAATTGAGCCTAAATGTCTAAGTCGTTTAATCCAGATATTTTTGTTGAAAATTTCCCTATTTCTTAACTTGGTTGATTATTAGACGAATTGTTATATATGATGGCATGGAGTTGTTTAATTTACTTGAGTTCACGAAAGAAGTTACATGTGGATATAAGTTTAAGAGTTATTCATGATTTTGATGGACCTTTTGAGCGGTGTCTTTAATAAAAAAAACAAAAACAAAACAGAAAAAATATATTTATTAAGGCCCGTACTAGGTAACCAATAATTGTTGAAGTGATTTAACGAAATTTGCGAGAAATAAATTCTCAATCGAACCGTTGAAGAATTAAGGCGAAATTTGGTCTTGGGAGTTTCATCAGAATGAGCCATTAGGGATAATCAATCGAGTTTTGAAAGTAATATGGTTTTTAACTAAAATATTTAGATTTGTAGACTAATTGGAATTTATTTGTCTCATATCATTCATTATAATTCACTTTCATCCCATTTTTCCATTATTTTACCCATCAACCATTGATATGTGATATGCTTAAAATAATTGACATTTTCTTAATCATATTTCTCTTTAATACTCTTGTTTTTCGCATTTTGTTATGATTTGGGTAGTGTTTTCTTACATATATGTAGATAAGAGTTAAACTTGGATCATGGAACAAAAAGGAGTTGAAAACGGTAGAAAACGGAGCTTAAATGAAGAAAATCTATGAAGAAACAAAGTTGATGAACATACGTGAAAAGTGTTTTACGCGCCTTCACCGTTTTGATCATAACTTCTTCATACGATATCCGATTTAGGTGATTCAAATTGGAGAAGAAAGAAGAAAGAGAGGGCTACAATTTATATTTTGGAAGAAAGTTCATCAGAACATTCCAGCCGGCGGCTGAATTATTTTAGCCGGCGGCTGAATTTCAAAATCTCAAAAAGTCAACTGCGGGTCAAACGAAACGTAGCGCGCAAGGAATTTTATCCAGCCGACGGCTGGAGAAGCCCAGCCGACGGCTGGAAGGTCGGCCAGACCCCTATTTAAGCAAATCTTTGGGTTACGAATAAAATATCATTTTTTCCACTTTTCCACCACCAAAGGTCGACCAGGAGAGCTTCTAGGAGGGTTTTTGAGGCCTCGGATCACGTCGGAAGTCACGATTAACGCAAATTAATCGTTTTCGAAGTTTGTTTAAGTTGGTTTGTAATTTTAACTTAATTTTCTTGATACAATGTTTTTGTCTATTGAATCTTATGCTATTTTCTCACAATCCAACATGAACTAAGCTCTTGAAAGTGATTGCTTGGATTGTTGAGCTTGAATCTATAGATTATTAAGTTTTATGTTTGAATTAATTGGTTTTTCCTTTATTATTAACGTTTAATCGCAATCCATGTTTATTTAAAGTTGTTAGGTTAACTACTTAGCGTGATTGATAAACTTATATCATAACTAGCGTTCATATAGGTTTATTAGTTATTTACAATTATATAATTCGTTAGATAATTGTAGCTTGAGACTTAATTGAGATAGGCTAAGAATAATAGTAACCTAATTAATTAAACGACCATGACAATTATATCATAACTGAATAGTTGAGACTTTTGTTAATTCGTAGTCGACAGATTAAATTGTTAATAATAGTGACTTTAAAGCACAGATTAAGGTGGATAGTCTAAGATAGCTCTTGATGTACGATCATTCGTATGATCTTTCCCTGATTTTGTAGGATTAGATAACCCTAATAGGAAGTCTAATTATAATAGGAATCACAGTTAAACCAATCAAACATATTCGTATTATCCATAATTCAAGTGAAACGTAATATCCAAGTAATCACTGCTTTTTAATATCTGATCAAATCTTAAGAACCCTTTCAAACATCTTTTCATTCACAATCCACTTTAGTAAATTGATTGTTATTTTGCTTTAGTTACTTACTTAATCGAAATACGTTCTCGCAGAACTAAAACGTCCCCCCCCCCCCCCATTTATTTGCTTTCATTAGTTTAATTAAATAATTTAGAATAACGAATTTTAATACACGTTCCCTGAGTTCGATCCGAACTTACTAGATCTATACTACTATACGATCAGGTACACTGCCTGTATTGTGTGATAGTCTACTTTAGTAATATCCAATTCTTTTAATAAATAATTTAACTCAGATTTTACACATCAAGTTTTTGGCGCCGCTGCCGGGGAACGTTTGCTATTTTTATTTGTTATTTTTAAACTTTTAGCTAATCTATCCTTTGGGGAAGATTTATCTTTCTTAAAGTTATTTTCTTTTTTTTTATAACGTGTTAATTGTCTATTAGTAAAAATACCTATGGAATGGCTTATGGGTTGTGTGTGTTTTTCTCTCTAGAATGGAGACTTTGAAAAACTTGGGATTCATGGTTGCGGTTTGATCTTGTAATCAGATTGTAGCTATTTTGTTCTTTCGTTTGTTTGTTATTGGTTTGTAGCTTGCTAGCCAGTCCGTGTTGATCTCTTGTTGCTGAATCTTCTAAATCGGCCTTAGGGTTTTTTCATTTTCTTTTCATTCGCTGTGATTGATTTCGTGGCTTGTGGATTGGATTAATCCTTTGTTCCGTTTCGTTTTCGGCTACTTAGCATTTGTTTTCAGTTTGTCGAGCGTTTGGTGGTGTATTTTCTTACCCTCCATTGATTCCGGCGACTTTCTGTCTAGTGGCGGCTGGTAATACCCTAGAACTTCATCCGTTCGTATTTGTGTACCTTCGTACGTATAGACATTCGTCCGTACGTATTACATTGCTCATTCGTACGTACCTTGTTCCTTCTAGGGTCTATCTTCATTCGTATACTTTGTTTGATCCGTACGTTTACTTACTTCATTCGTACGAATACTACATTCATTCGTACGTATATTGTTAGCTCATTCGTTCGATCTCATCCGTTTCATCCTCTCTTATTCGTTCGTTTGGTCCTTCATTCGTACGACACATCCGTACGAACAGATTCTGATCCGTACGAATGGCTTCTCAAGGGGGGGTCAAATCCATTTTAAAAGGTACTGAGGTCGGGTCTTTAACGAGTCTTCAAGGTAACCTTCGTGCTCCTATCCGGGGTACTGTGTTGGGGAATCTCCCAACCTCAGGTACCCAGGATACTTCTCCGGAGGCTGGATCTTTTGCTACGGTTCTTCGACAAACTAATCCTCAGTCGACTGTTAAGTTAACTGAGATGCGGAATACCGAGGTGGTTCTAGGTGCTAGGGTTACTATCCCTATGTCGGCGGTGAATGAAGTTAGCGCTCGCTTTAAGAATACCATATATGGATTCTTTATTGGAAAGCGTTTGGCGTTTAAACTGGTTGAGAACTATGTCCTGAACGCTTGGGCAAAGTTTGGTCTTAAAAGAGTGATGTTGGAGAAAGATTTCTTTCTTTTCCAGTTTGACTCGAAGGATGGTATGGACAGGGTTATGGAGGGTGGCCCTTGGCTCATCCGACAGATTCCGTTGTTCTTAAACATTTGGACGCCAAACACTATTCTGAAGAAGGAGGCTGTCTCCAGGGCCCCGGTTTGGGTCAAAATCCACAATGTCCCAATTGTGGCATACTCTGAGGTGGGATTAAGTCTAATTACCACCCAAGTTGGCAAACCTATCATGCTGGATACATACACCAGCAAGATGTGTACAAACTCATGGGGGCGCAAGGATTATGCTCGTGCCTTGATTGAGGTATCGGCTGAGGAGGATCTCTTGGAATCTATGGTGGTTGCTATCCCTCACTCGGGTGGGTTAGGCCATTCCATGGCAACGGTTGATATTGAATATGAATGGAGGCCTCCCCGTTGTGCCACCTGCAAGATCTTTGAGCATAAAACGGATAAATGTCCATTGATGCCCAAGGTTGCTGTTGTCCCCAAGGTTGCTGCAGTTTCCCCAACGGCGGATGGGGAAGGTTTTACTGTGGTTAAGAAGAAGAAGAAGAAATCCAAGCAGGCTAAGACTGTTGAAGGTGTCAGGTTGTCCAAACCTCGACCAAATCTTCAATTTCAGCAGAAGGTGAAAACTACTTCTTCAAATGCAAAACCGAATCGGGATGGTGTGGGTAAGGCCCAAGGTCCTGCTAAGAAGAAGGTTGTCGTGACAACCAATTCGTTTGGAGTTTTGGGTTCCTCTAATGGAGAGGTTGGAAGGTCAGGGGTACCGAAAGATTATCCTGATTCCACTCTAAATCCGAGTGACTCGGAAGGGGAAGAGCTAGAACTTGAACATCGTCCGGGTACTCAGATTTTAGAATCTCTCGTGGGGGCAAGCACTCCCGTTGTTGTGGTTTCCAATGATTAGTATGGCTTCATGGAACATAAGGGGTCTTAACTTCTCCCCCAAACAATGTGAAGTCCGTCAGATCATTTATGATAATAAGTTGTCCGTATGTGCAATTTTAGAATCTCGCGCGCAGGTGTCTAACTTGGCTAAACTATGTTCTAGTGTGTTCAAGCATTGGGACTGGACAACTAACGGAGGACTTTGTGATAAGGGTACGAGGATTATTCTGGGTTGGAATAAGTATGATGTTGATATTGTGGTTATTTCGCAAACTGATCAAGTCATTCACACGCGTATATGGCTTAAGCTGGCTAAGAGGGAGCTGTTTTGTTCATTTATCTATGGGCATAACAGTTATACTCAGCGAAGACAGCTTTGGGATAACCTTCGGATGCATTGCTCGTACATTCGTGACAGACCTTGGAGCATTCTTGGTGATTTTAATGCTTCCCTCTTCTTGAATGAAAGCACTGCTGGTTCTTCATGTATGACAATAGCTATGCGTGAATTTAAGGAATGTATTGATGATATTGAAGTTCGGGATGTTTCTAGTACTGGCCTTCAATTTACCTGGACTCAGAAGCCTAAGGGTGTCGGTGGCATTCTCAAGAAGATTGATCGTATTCTGGGTAATACGCCTTTTGGGGATGAGTTTGCTGATGGTCATGCTATTTTTCATCCTTATCGTACTTCAGATCATACTCCATCGATCCTTCGGATTCCTACTAATGCTCAGGGCCCCCCTAAGCCTTTCAAGTTCACTAACATCCTCACGTCTCATCCGAGATTCAAGGATGTGGTGAAAGAAGGTTGGTTGCATTCCTCCTCTGGATTTATCATGTTTCAAGTGGCTAAGAAGCTCAAGCATTTAAAGAAGCCGTTTCGTAAGCTCTTATTTGCTCATGGTAATCTGTTTGAGAATCTTAACTCTCTGCGTTCGAAGTTGGATAGGGCCCAGGCTGATTTGGATTCTGACCCTTTTAATGTTGCCCTTCGGGAGGAGGAAGCTTTGCTGGTTCAGGATTATAATAATGCTCTTGTGACTCATGACCGATTTCTTAAGCAGAAGGCGAAGATTCAATGGCTCAAAGATGGAGATTCGAACTCTGCGTTTTTTCATAAAGCGGTGAAGGGTAGAATTAGTCGGAATCGCATTAATGTGGTTACTGATATGGCTGGGATCGTTCATGAGAATGAGAAGGTGGCTCAAGCTTTTGTTGTTCACTATGAAGGGTTTCTTGGCCAAGCTGGTCAATCTTCTGCTTTAAATTCCCAAGACTTGTTTGGTAGTGTGCTCGATCCGCAGGTAGCGTCGGAGATGATTATGGCGGTGGGGGACCGGGAAATTAAGCTTGCTATGTTCTCCATGGGAAATGATAAATCTCCTGGTCCTGATGGGTTCACGGCTGCATTCTTTAAGGAGGCCTGGGAGATTGTTGGCGGGGATATTTGTTTAGCTGTTAAGGAATTTTTTCGTAATGGGAAACTTCTGAAACAGATGAACCATACCCTTCTGGCGCTTATTCCTAAAGTTCAGACTCCGACTAAAGTTACGGATTTCAGGCCAATCTCATGTTGTAATGTTTTGTTTAAATGTATTAGCAAGATCATTGCTAATCGTATCAAGGGTAGTCTCCAGTCGCTGGTTAGCTTGAATCAGTCGGCTTTTATTCCTGGGCGTAGTATTGCTGATAATATTTTGCTGACGCATGAGCTGATGCATAATTATCATTTGGACCGTGGGGAGCCGCGATGTGCCTTCAAAATCGATATTCAGAAAGCTTATGACACGGTGGATTGGAATTTTCTTCGTGTTATTCTTACTGGTTTTGGTTTCCCTCAGAGGATGATTGGTTGGATCATGGAATGTGTAACTACTACTTCCTTCTCCATTTCTCTTAATGGTGCTACTCATGGCCATTTCAGAGGTAGAAGAGGGCTCCGTCAGGGTGATCCTTTGTCCTCCTACTTATTTACCCTAGTTATGGAAATTCTTACGCTAATCTTGCAGCGGAGGGTAAGGGAGACTGATGGGTTCAAGTATCACCGTTCTTGTTCGGAGATGGGGTTAATTAATCTTTGTTTTGCTGATGACCTGTTCTTATTTTCTCATGGTAATGTTGCTTCGGCTAAGATTATTATGGATTCTTTGAATGAGTTTCGGGATGTTTCAGGATTGACCCCTAGCTTGCCTAAGAGTACTGCATATTTTTGTAATGTGCTTAATCATACAAAGTTAGGCATTCTTCAGGTTATGCCGTTTGAGGAGGGGCGGCTCCCGGTTAAGTACCTTGGTGTTCCGCTGGTTCCTTCGAGACTGATGTATAAGGACTGCAAAGAACTGCTTGCTAAGGTTGAGGCTCGGGTTTCTGATTGGAAGAACAAATCTTTATCTATTGCGGGTCGATTACAACTGGTTAAGTCTGTTCTCGCATCCATGCATGTTTATTGGGCTTCGGTCTTCATTCTTCCCGCTCGTGTCCTTCTGGAAATTCAGCAGATTATGAGGAAGTTTTTATGGAGTAATGGCGAATTCCGCAGGGGGAAAGCTAAGGTGGCTTGGGAAGCTGTTTGCTTGCCTAAGTCTGAAGGCGGTCTTGGGATTCGGCAGCTGGATCTGTTTAACCAAGCTCTTATGGTTAGTCAGCTTTGGAAGCTCCTAATTCGTAAGGAGTCCTTATGGGTTGCTTGGACCCATTTGCACAAGATAAGAGATCGGAATTTCTGGACTATTCCATGCCGTGGTTCTATGTCATGGGGATGGAGAAAGTTGTTACAGCTGCGGCCAGTTGTTCGTGAATTTATTTGGCACAAGATTGGTGATGGTAATGGTACTTCGATTTGGTATGACAAGTGGTGTGATTTGAGTCCCATTGCGGGATTTGTGTCCACCCGAGACATGTATGGGGCGGATCTTTCTGTCTCATCCAGGGTTGCGGATATTGTGGCGTCTGGCTCTTTGGTATGGCCTCCCGACCTCGGTACTGCTTACCCTTCTCTTCTCTCTATCCCTAATCCTAGTCTTAGTACTGGGATTCAAGATAGTCTGGAGTGGAGGGATAGGTCTGGGTCAGTTCAGATGTTTTCGGTTCGAGCTGTTTGGAATACTATTCGTCCGTACCATAATCCGGTTCCTTGGGCAGATGTGGTTTGGTTCTCGAATAATATTCCAAAGCATGCTTTTCTTGTTTGGCTTGCAATCAAAGGCAAGCTCAGAACTCAGGATGTTCTTAGCTCTTGGGATGTGTCTCCTTCGTTGGTTTCTCATTGTACTCTTTGTGAAACTCAGCCAGATTCTCATGCCCATCTTTTCTTCGAGTGTCCTTATGCCAGGCAAGTTTGGTTTCAAGTTCGAGGGCAGGCTGGTCTTCAGAGTAGTCCTCCATGTCTCACGGATATCGTTGGGACCATTCTTCCATTTGCTCATCGTCGGTCTTCGGTAAGCGTCATAGCCAAGCTGGTTCTGGCTGCTGCCATGTATTTCATTTGGCGCGAACGAAATGATAGATTATATACGGGATCCAAAAGAACGGTCAATGTTCTTGTGGATAATATTTTGGCTGATGTTCGTGCCAGGCTTTTGTCATGTAGATTCAAGAATTCGAGAGCGGCTTTGGATCTGTTGAAGAATTGGAATATTCCGGAATCTCTTCTGATTTAGGCGATTTCGTTATTTAGTATTCTTTTTCTTGTATTGCTTAGTTTGTAGACAGATGGTTTGTCATCTTGTCTTATTCTGTTCAGGCTAGTCCTGAGGTTAATGTGGTACTTCAGCCACATTCCATTGTACTCTATTCGTTTTTGGTGTTAATATAATTTACCGGGGTAATTTCCCTTATACCAAAAAAAAAAATTGTCTATTAGTAGAATCGAATATTTATAAGTATAATTTTTCAGGAAATAAAAAAAGTTCAGATACGTTCAACGTCGCAGGAAATTGAGTATCTAATGGCACATCCGGGTGCTACACTGGAGGAGGAATGTGCAAGAATTTCAACGAACACAGAAATTGATCAGAAGCAACCCAACCAACCGGCTATAGGCGTCCGACCGCCAGCTAGGTTAAGTCCTCAACCAAGAAATTTTATGAATTTCACGTTTGATGTATCATCTGAACTTCTGGAGTTTAAGAAACCATCTGATATGCACTTGATGGAGTCGTTTATACGTTTGGAGGATCACGATATAAAAGGTAAAGCTTCAACATTTATTGATCCATTTTTGCTAACTAATTGAGATAGGCTAAAAATAATAGTAACCTAATTAATTAAACGACCATGACAATTATATCATAACTGAATAGTTGAGACTTTTGTTAATTCGTAGTCGACAGATTAAATTGTTAATAATAGTGACTTTAAAGCACAGATTAAGGTGGATAGTCTAAGATAGCTCTTGATGTACGATCATTCGTATGATCTTTCCCTGATTTTGTAGGATTAGATAACCCTAATAGGAAGTCTAATTATAATAGGAATCACAGTTAAACCAATCAAACATATTCGTATTATCCATAATTCAAGTGAAACGTAATATCCAAGTAATCACTGCTTTTTAATATCTGATCAAATCTTAAGAACCCTTTCAAACATCTTTTCATTCACAATCCACTTTAGTAAATTGATTGTTATTTTGCTTTAGTTACTTACTTAATCGAAATACGTTCTCGCAGAACTAAAACGTCCCCCCCCATTTATTTGCTTTCATTAGTTTAATTAAATAATTTAGAATAACGAATTTTAATACACGTTCCCTGAGTTCGATCCGAACTTACTAGATCTATACTACTATACGATCAGGTACACTGCCTGTATTGTGTGATAGTCTACTTTAGTAATATCCAATTCTTTTAATAAATAATTTAACTCAGATTTTACACATCAAGTTTTTGGCGCCGCTGCCGGGGAACGTTTGCTATTTTTATTTGTTATTTTTAAACTTTTAGCTAATCTATCCTTTGCGGAAGATTTATCTTTCTTAAAGTTATTTTCTTTTTTTTTATAACGTGTTAATTGTCTATTAATAGAATCGAATATTTATAAGTATAATTTTTCAGGAAATAAAAAAAGTTCAGATACGTTCAACCGTCGGCTGAATAAAACCAGCCGACGGCTGAAGTTTGTTGTTACTTTTATTTTCTGTTTATTGTTCTTTATTTGTTCGTTTAGTTTAATATTCAGTTTGCAAGTTCTACTGATATTTTTGTGAGTTTTGCAGTTATAAGAATAGTTAAATATGGCTTACGATATAGCCAACATGACGATAGAGGAGCTTGAAAGATTGTTGGAGAAGGAACTTACAGAGTTTAAGGACTCTGGGATAAATATAAATTATCAGATGTTTGACCCGGACGGGGACTTGCAGGAAATTGAGTTTCTAATGGCACATCCGGGTGCTACACTGGAGGAGGAATGTGCAAGAACACAGAAATTGATCAGAAGCAACCCAACCAATCGGCTATAGGCGTCCGGCCGCCAGCTAGGTTAAGTCCCCAACCAAGAAATTTTATGAATTTCACGTTTGATGTATCATCTGAACTTCTGGAGTTTAAGAAACCATCTGATATGCACTTGATGGAGTCGTTTATACGTTTGGAGGATCACGATATAAAAGGTAAATCTTCAACATTTATTGATCCATTTTTGCTAACTAATTGAGATAGGCTAAGAATAATAGTAACCTAATTAATTAAACGACCATGACAATTATATCATAACTGAATAGTTGAGACTTTTGTTAATTCGTAGTCGACAGATTAAATTGTTAATAATAGTGACTTTAAAGCACAGATTAGGGTGGATAGTCTAAGATAGCTCTTGATGTACTATCATTCGTATGATCTTTCCCTGATTTTGTAGGATTAGATAACCCTAATAGGAAGTCTAATTATAATAGGAATCACAGTTAAACCAATCAAACATATATCCATAATTCAAGTGAAACGTAATATCCAAGTAATCACTGCTTTTTAATATCTGATCAAATCTTAAGAACTCTTTCAAACATCTTTTCATTCACAATCCACTTTAGTAAATTGATTGTTATTTTGCTTTAGTTACTTACTTAATCGAAATACGTTCTCGTAGAACTAAAACGTCCCCCCCATTTATTTGCTTTCATTAGTTTAATTAAATAATTTAGAATAACGAATTTTAATACACGTTCCCTGAGTTCGATCCGAACTTACTAGATCTATACTACTATACGATCAGGTACACTGCCTGTATTGTGTGATAGTCTACTTTAGTAATATCCAATTCTTTTAATAAATAATTTAACTCAGATTTTACACATCAAGTTTTTGGCGCCGCTGCCGGGGAACGTTTGCTATTTTTATTTGTTATTTTTAAACTTTTAGCTAATCTATCCTTTGCGGAAGATTTATCTTTCTTAAAGTTATTTTCTTTTTTTTTATAACGTGTTAATTGTCTATTAATAGAATCGAATATTTATAAGTATAATTTTTCAGGAAATAAAAAAAGTTCAGATACGTTCAACCGTCGGCTGAATAAAACCAGCCGACGGCTGAAGTTTGTTGTTACTTTTATTTTCTGTTTATTGTTCTTTATTTGTTCGTTTAGTTTAATATTCAGTTTGCAAGTTCTACTGATATTTTTGTGAGTTTTGCAGTTATAAGAATAGTTAAATATGGCTTACGATATAGCCAACATGACGATAGAGGAGCTTGAAAGATTGTTGGAGAAGGAACTTACAGAGTTTAAGGACTCTGGGATAAATATAAATTATCAGATGTTTGACCCGGACGGGGACTTGCAGGAAATTGAGTTTCTAATGGCACATCCGGGTGCTACACTGGAGGAGGAATGTGCAAGAATTTCAACGAACACAGAAATTGATCAGAAGCAACCCAACCAATCGGCTATAGGCGTCCGGCCGCCAGCTAGGTTAAGTCCCCAACCAAGAAATTTTATGAATTTCACGTTTGATGTATCATCTGAACTTCTGGAGTTTAAGAAACCATCTGATATGCACTTGATGGAGTCGTTTATACGTTTGGAGGATCACGATATAAAAGGTAAATCTTCAACATTTATTGATCCATTTTTGCTAACTAATTGAGATAGGCTAAGAATAATAGTAACCTAATTAATTAAACGACCATGACAATTATATCATAACTGAATAGTTGAGACTTTTGTTAATTCGTAGTCGACAGATTAAATTGTTAATAATAGTGACTTTAAAGCACAGATTAGGGTGGATAGTCTAAGATAGCTCTTGATGTACGATCATTCGTATGATCTTTCCCTGATTTTGTAGGATTAGATAACCCTAATAGGAAGTCTAATTATAATAGGAATCACAGTTAAACCAATCAAACATATTCGTATTATCCATAATTCAAGTGAAACGTAATATCCAAGTAATCACTGCTTTTTAATATCTGATCAAATCTTAAGAACTCTTTCAAACATCTTTTCATTCACAATCCACTTTAGTAAATTGATTGTTATTTTGCTTTAGTTACTTACTTAATCGAAATACGTTCTCGCAGAACTAAAACGTCCCCCCCATTTATTTGCTTTCATTAGTTTAATTAAATAATTTAGAATAACGAATTTTAATACACGTTCCCTGAGTTCGATCCGAACTTACTAGTTCTATACTACTATACGATCAGGTACACTGCCTGTATTGTGTGATAGTCTACTTTAGTAATATCCAATTCTTTTAATAAATAAGGATAGGAAAAAATTTTTGCAGGATACATTACATGAAAATTCCCGAGGAGATCAGAAGCTTGTTAGTTATAGAGCTTTTAAAGAAAATTCGTTGGCGAAAGAAGTAAGGATGAGTTGTTTAATCATCATTAGACAAGGAATAGAAGTTGTGCTACTTAAAAAGACAAAGGAATGGCACAATGCATGGATAAAACGCAATGAAGCCTTTGATGTTGGCATTGAAGCATTGAAGTTTGATGATTATTTTGATGGAATAAGTGAAGAGCAGATGTATGAAGAGTTGGAGCTTTCACGGAGGAAAAAGGCGAGGGAACTCTCGCCCTTTACATAGCCACACTTAAGTGTGGGGAGAGTCGAGCTTTAAGACTCCTTAATAAAGAAGCGCTTCCGGGAGGCAACCCGCGGTTTGTTTTCTTTTCTTTTCCATTTTTAGTTTTATTTTCTGTTTTTATTAGTAGGCATTTGACATGCAAGCCAATGAAGTGGACGAAATATTTTGAACGTGGTACGAGTTTTGGTCGACAAGGGGGAGTTCTTTTCTTCTTTTCTATTTTCTTTTCTCACAATTTGTTTAAGTTTTAGTACAATGAGGGCATTGTACAATTCAAGTGTGGGGATGGGGTAGAAAAAAGAAGTCTACTTGTCTTTAGATGCAAATTTTTGAAAATTTGGTAATTAGTTTAACTAGTTGCATAACTGAGCGCACCAACCCTATTACATTTTTGTGAGGATTTGAGCCATTATAGCATACACTTTATATGCTTTTATCTTCATTTTTGTATGAGTGTGCCGGTGACTTGTAGACTTTAGAACTTGACACTGTATACGCTTCGAGGCTATGAATGAGCATAAGTTTTACTTATTAGTAACTAGGAAAGAGGCAAAAGAATTAGGATTGTTAAACCGTTGATTGGCCTATTCGTTTCTTATAGTCGGTAGCTACACTGGTTATTTGACTCACACTACCTTTCGAACACTCGTTTTTAGTGTTTTTGACGTTTAGATACCATATTTGCGCCAAACCTTTTTCTTTTATCACCCTTTCCATATATATATTCCATAAATTGAGCCTAAATGTCTAAGTCGTTTAATCCAGATATTTTTGTTGAAAATTTTCCTCTTTCATAACTTCGTTGATTATTAAACGGATTGTTATATATGATGGCATGGAGTTGTTTAATTTGCCTGAGTTCACGAAGGAAATCACATGTGGATTAAGTATTAAGAGTTATTCAAATTTTTGATGGACATTTTGAGCGGTGTCTTTAATTAAATAAAAAAAAAACAGAAAAAAATATATTTATTAAAGGCCGTACTAGGTAACCAATAATTGTTGAAGTGATTTAACGAAATTTGCGAGAAATAAAATTCTCAATCGAATAGTTGAAGAATTAAGGCGAAATTTGGTCTTGGGAGTTTCATCAGAATGAGCCATTAGGGATAATCAATCGAGTTTTGAAAGTAATATGGTTTTTGACTAAAATATTTGATTAGTAGACTAATTGGAATTTATTTGTTTCATATCATTCATTATAATTCACTTTCATTCCATTTTTCCATCATTTTACCCATCACCCATTGATATGACCATAAGTCCTCTGAACTAGTTACTTAAACTCTATTGGTGGAGAAGCGTATCGTTTTCAAGCCTATGATAGAATACTTGTCATGACTGAGCTTTGAGCGATTTCACATATATTACACTTAGATTAGCTTTTCGAGTGATTGAGTGTTATACTTCCCAAATCGTGAGATGTTTAGTTATTCATTTAAATTTTGCTTGGTAATTGTTAAATTCATCTTCGTAAATGAAATTTTTTGTAATTTACTTGATTCGTTGAGTATTTTATTTTTATTGAAGATGATTGTTTTGTTCTAAATCTGATAGTCTACTTGAGGACAAGTAGGATTCAAGTGTGGGGAATTTGATATGCTTAAAATAATTGACATTTTCTTAATCATATTTCTCTTTAATACTCTTGTTTTTCGCATTTTGTTATGATTTGGGTAGTGTTTTCATACATATATGTAGATAAGAGTTAAACTTGGATCATGGAACAAAAAGGAGTTGAAAACGGTAGAAAACGGAGCTTAAATGAAGAAAATCTATGAAGAAACAAAGTTGATGAACATACGTGAAAAGTGTTTTACGCGCCTTCACCGTTTTGATCATAACTTCTTCATACGATATCCGATTTAGGTGATTCAAATTGGAGAAGAAAGAAGAAAGAGAGGGCTACAATTTATATTTTGGAAGAAAGTTCATCAGAACATTCCAGCCGGCGGCTGAGTTATTTTAGCCGGCGGCTGAATTTCAAAATCTCAAAAAGTCAACTGCGGGTCAAACGAAACGTAGTGCGCAAGGAATTTTATCCAGCCGACGGCTGGAGAAGCCCAGCCGACGGCTGGAAGGTCGGCCAGACCCCTATTTAAGCAAATCTTTGGGTTACGAATCAAATATCATTTTTTCCACTTTTCCACCACCAAAGGTCGACCAGGAGAGCTTATAGGAGGGTTTTTGAGGCCTCGGATCACGTCGGAAGTCACGATTAACGCAAATTAATCGTTTTCGAAGTTTGTTTAAGTTGGTTTGTAATTTTAACTTAATTTTCTTGATACAATGTTTTTGTCTATTGAATCTTATGCTATTTTCTAACAATCCAACATGAACTAAGCTCTTGAAAGTGATTGCTTGGATTGTTGAGCTTGAATCTATGGATTATTAAGTTTTATGTTTGAATTAATTGGTTTTTCCTTTATTATTAACGTTTAATCGTAATCCATGTTTATTTAAAGTTGTTAGGTTAACTACTTAGCGTGATTGATAAACTTATATCATAACTAGCGTTCATATAGGTTTATTAGTTATTTACAATTATATGATTCGTTAGATAATTGTAGCTTGAGACTTAATTGAGATAGGCTAAGAATAATAGTAACCTAATTAATTAAACGACCATGACAATTATATCATAACTGAATAGTTGAGACTTTTGTTAATTCGTAGTCGACAGATTAAATTGTTAATAATAGTGACTTTAAAGCACAGATTAGGGTGGATAGTCTAAGATAGCTCTTGATGTACGATCATTCATATGATCTTTCCCTGATTTTGTAGGATTAGATAACCCTAATAGGAAGTCTAATTATAATAGGAATCACAGTTAAACCAATCAAACATATTCGTATTATCCATAATTCAAGTGAAACGTAATATCCAAGTAATCACTGCTTTTTAATATCTGATCAAATCTTAAGAACTCTTTCAAACATCTTTTCATTCACAATCCACTTTAGTAAATTGATTGTTATTTTGCTTTAGTTACTTACTTAATCGAAATACGTTCTCGCAGAACTAAAACGTCCCCCCCATTTATTTGCTTTCATTAGTTTAATTAAATAATTTAGAATAACGAATTTTAATACACGTTCCCTGAGTTCGATCCGAACTTACTAGATCTATACTACTATACGATCAGGTACACTGCCTGTATTGTGTGATAGTCTACTTTAGTAATATCCAATTCTTTTAATAAAACAGATTTTACACATCAATATGACAATAAGTCCTCTGAACTAGTTACTTAGACTCTATTGGTGGAAAATCGTATCGTTATCAAGCCTATGATAGAATACTTGTCATGACTGAGCTTTGAGCGATTTCACATATATATTACACTTAGATTAGCTTTTTGAGTGATTGAGTGTTATACTTCCCAAATCGTGAGATGTTTAGTTATGCATTTAAATGTCGGCTTGGTAATTGTTAAACTCATCTTCGTAAATAAATTTTTTGTAATTTACTTGATTCGTTGGGTATTTTATTTTTATTGAAGATGATTGTTTTGTTCTAATTCTGATAGTTTACTTGAGGACAAGTAAGATTCAAGTGTGGGGAATTTGATATGCTTAAAATAATCGTTATTTTATAATCATATTTCTGATATTTACTCTAGTTTTCTGCAACTTTTGTTATGATCTGGTATGTTTTCAGTTATAATTGCAGATTAGAGTTATATTTGGATCATGGAGCGAAAAGGAGCTGAAACCGGCTCAAAACGGAGACAGCCGGCGGCTGAATCATTTTAGCCGGTGGCTGGATTAAACTTTCCACATTTGTTCCTAAACGTGCCGCGAAAGTAACTTTTTCACCCGTGCATTCCAGCCGCCGGCTAAACTAGACGGATCAGATATCTATTTAAAGGGCTTCTAGGGTTCGAGTTTTAAACATCTTATTCCATATTTTCAACCTACATCCGACCTGGAAAGCTGCAAGGAGAGTCCTAGAAGCCGTTGATCACGTTAGAAGCTTTGATTAATCTCTTTTAATCAACTTTGAAGTTTGCTACTTTTGGTTTGAACTTTATTCATTATTTTCTTGATACAATGTTTTTGTTTAAGACTTATTATGTTATTTTGTTACAATCCAACATGAACTAAACTTCCTAAGTTATTGCTTGGATTGTTGAACCTGGATCTATGTTTTAATCAAGTTTATGTTTGAACTAATTGGTTTTTCCTTTATTATTTACGTTTAATCGAGATCCATGTTTATTCAAGGTCATTAAATTTACTACTTAGCGTGATTGATAGATCTATAACATAACTAGCGTTCTTATAAGTTTATCAGTTATTTACGATTATATAATTTATTAGATAATTGTAGCTTGAGACTTAATTGAGACAGGCTAAGATATTAGTGATTTAATGAATTGAATGAACATGACAATTATATCGAAACTGAATAATTGAGACTTTTGTTAATTCGTAGTCGACAGATTAAATTGTAAATAATAGTGAACTTAAGGCACAATTTAGAGTGGATAATCTAAGATAGCTCTTGATGTACGATTAGTCGTATGATCTTTCTCTAAAATTGTAGGATTAGATAACTCTAACAGGAAGTCTAATTATTATTGAAATCACAGTTAAACCAATCAAACATATTCTTATTATTCATGATCCAGGTAAAACGTAATTCCAAGTAATCACTGATTTTTTAATATTTGATTAAACCTCAAGGTCTTTTCGAACAGTTTTTTCATCCGCAATCCATTTAGTTAATTAAATTGCTATTTTAATTTAGTTATTTGTTTTCTGAAATATGTTCTCTCAGAACTAAAACGTCCCCCATATTTACTTGCTTTATTTAGTTTAATTATATGATTTGAGATAACGAATATAAATACACGTTCCCTGAGTTCGATCCGGACTTACTGAATCTATATTATCGTACGATCAGGTACACTGCCTGTATTGTGTGTTAATCTACTTTGGTAAAATCCTTTTCTAAACTTTAAATAATTTTATGTTATAAAATACACATCACTATTCCACTCGACGTACACCATTGAAGGAAAAGTGTGTACCTTTATCATCGACGCGGGAAGTTGTGAAAATGTTATTTCTGAACTTGCGGTGTCTATATTCAATCTTCCAACTTAAGCACATCCCAAGCCCTATCGTTTATCATGGATAATTCTAGGTACATATATTGTTGTTTCTAAACGTATCTTGGTGTCTTTTTCTATAGGTACTACTTCTCAAGACACCACTTATTGTGATGTGGTCCCTATGGACCCTTGTTATCTGTTATTGGGTCGTCCATGAAATTTTGATAACACCGTTCATCATGATAGTCGTGTAAATAGTTACTCTTTTCTTTTTCGGGGGAAGAAAATTTTATTGGTTCCATCAAAACCGCGAGATGTATCCTCCTCGATATCTTTAGTTAAACCGAGAGATACAGTGACCTCCCCTACTTAACTTTTATCACAGTCTACGTTGTTGTCTCGAGCTTCGTTTCAAATGGCTATGCAAGAATCGAGACTAGTATATGTGTTACTTTTATATCCGTCTACATCATTGCATACTAGTAGGGAATCTCTTACTATTTTGGGTGATGTCCATCTATTATTGCAGGAATTTGCAAATGTTTTTCCTGAGTCTCTCCCACCCGAGATTACGTGACATTCAACATCATATCGATTTGGTTCAGGGTACTTCTTTGCCAAATCGACCTCCCTATCGCATGAGTCCTAAAGAACAAGAAGAACCTACGTCGTCAAGTGGAAGATTTACTTGCCAAAGGACATGTTCGTGAAAGTCTTAGCCCGTGTGTTGTGCCTGCCCTTCTTACTCCAAAAAAAGATGGGTCGTGGCGTATGTGTGTTTATAGTCGGGCAGTTAATAAGATCACAGTCCGTTACAGACTTCCTAATCCTCGCGTGGATGATTTATTACACCAGTTAGGGGGACCTCGTGTTTTCGGTAAATTGGATCTCAAAAGTGGTTATCATCAAATTCGTATTCGCATGAGAGATGAATGGAAAACGACATTTAAGAGACGGGAAGGTTTATATGAATGACTCGTTATGCCCTTCGGCTTATCCAAAGCATCTAGTACTTTTATGTCCGTGATGAATCAATCTCTACGCCCTTTTATTGGTAAATTTGTTGTTGTTTATTTCGACGACATTCTAGTCTATAGAATAGATCCCCACGAACACCTCGCTCACTTAAGGCAAGTCTTACTAGTTCTACATCGTGATAGTTCTATGCGCCTACCACTAAGTGTGTGACAACCGCATATTTCGTAACACCTTTGCGTTGTATCATCTACCGTTTACTTTATTGATTTTGTTTTGACCCTATTATTATTGTTATTTATCTTGTTTCACGCGATATTGGTTTAGTCGGGATTTATATTATTGTTTCGTCCTTCGTGACGGAAACGTTATAGTACCTAAGTGCCTAGCAAGTACAAGTATTCTCGTAGGTTAATATTGGTATTTTTAAGCCTTCGTCTTTTCGAGAAAAATAAACGTTAAAAATATTACAAAGTTAGTCCTCTAACTAAAAATCTATTACAAGGTTAGTCCTTTAACGAGAACTAACGGAATCTGTTACAAATTCAGTCCTTTTAACGGACAAACTAACGGATCAGATTTGAGCCTGGGTGCGTCGCACCTATGGTCTAGTACGACGCCCTGGACTGCTGGGCAGATCTTGAAAAAAACGCCTTTAAGCTCCTTGAGATCCCACCCCACATGCCTACACGTGATTTCTGCCCAAAACCTTCCCAATATGGTGTGAGATGAGTGAAATGTGGATCCTTGACCACTTCACAACATCTCTCATACCACTTCTCACCCTTAAACCATTTTCAAACCCATTTGACCAATTTTTGTATCTCTATCTAACTCAAACTCTCTCTAGCTTCCTTTCATTTCCATGAGCTTTTAGAGAAATAAACCACATTCAAGAGTGGTATGTGGGTTGAGAAAGATCATTGGAAGACATCTTTTGGTTCATACATCTTTCCGTAAGTGATTTCCTTCAAAAATCTATCTTTTTCTTTACTCTAAGTTCCTTTTTTTGACATATAGAGTATACTAACCAAACTCTATTGTTCTTGTAAGGAATACATCCAACAAAGCTTCATTTTCTGGCTTGTTCTTGAGTTGGAAGGTTTCCATCCTTGAAAACTCGGTAAGCAAATCCTTTGTAAACACTTTTCCTTCATTTTCTTTCTTCTTGAAATCCATCTACTAACATATTCTTTTTCTTCTTGTTTGGAGCTCATATTCTCCACACTTCCTTTGAAGTCTTTTCCGGCCAAGATTCAAGACTTGTGGACTTTTGCGGAGACTTTTCGGTATTTCTACAACGTTTTATCATCTTGTCCGTTTTCCTTTGATTCGTCACTCTTCTTAAGTAAACATATATAAAAACTTGTTAGAATGGTTAATATGGTTAAAAACCTAAAAGTTGTTATAATACATAATAAGCTTGCCATGTTAATAGGTTATTAGAAAACTTAACCTACAAAATCGTTATGTTAAACTTAGGTAAAACCGTATAATTTCATATAGGAATATTAGTAAATTCCTACCGAAAATGTTCCAACACTTTCTTGAACATAATGGACTTGTAAATCTAAGTATTTTATATAATCTATATTACTAACAAACTAAACAAAAGCTAACTAAAATCTTGTAAAATCTTGTAAATAACTATATGTATAAATATGTATATTCTATATAAGTTCATTTATGAGTTATTTGACCAAATAACTTCTAATAACAAATTGGAAATATCCACTTAAGACTTAAACTAACCTACCGGTACTAAGACGCTAATTAAACAAAATCTGATTTTTGTAAAACTGAGCACTAGTGCGCCGTCCTATGCCTTAGGTGCGACGCATCGGGCTTATTTTCCAAACCAGTGCGTCGGTTAGCCAGTGCGCCACACCAGCTGCTGTTTCGTCTTTTTCGAGTATTTTGGACAAATTTAAGTATATGTAAACCTATATTAGTATATATTAAGTATTATACACTGAAAAACATACGTTTTGGACTCAGAACGTAAAACGCAATCTTAAACGTCCATATTATCGTCAAATCGTTTATTTCTTCGAAAATGATCAAAACCTTGATTTAAACTTAATCTTTTAACAAACTTTTATAAACTTATTTCCAAACTATTTTTACTCAAATATTCAAATAATATCTTAAAATAATCGAATTGTCAAAGGTTGACTCCCTTTCAAAAAGGTTGACTTTCGTTGACTTTGACCAAGTCAATTATTTTTTGAGTTGACTTTGACTAAACCTAATATTCCTTTCAACCGGTATTCCTGTTAGTAATTTTCGGCTCGGAATATCATTCCTTTCTAATCGTCTTTATAAACTTAAATGATCGATATCTTCTAGTAGTCATTATCGACCCAAAATATCTAATATCTTTTATTCTTCACTTTGACAAGAACTATGATTATTTTATTCGACGACTTTAACTCGATATATTACTCGTTCGAACATGTCTAAATTATATTAAATAATACAACGTTAATCATATAAGGCTAAACCTACTACGTTATAGAGATACTTAGATTTTCATATCTTTATGCTAGGGCACTTAGGCGGTGGAGCATTATTCTCCCGATTGTGTCTACCCGACATACTTATCGCTGATTTGTGAGTTATTCGATGCCCTTTTTACTCCTTTATTTTCGGGCATGATTAGCGTTATCTTAACCTTAGTTATATCTTGATTATGCATGCATAGATTATGATGCCTTTATTTTAGTGTTGCTTTACTTATATGGCCTTGGTGGTAGTATAAGGCCCTCGGTTAAACACATGTTAACTCTAGTTGAGCCATCAGTGCGTATATATAGATCTATATGGGTTTTACGAACCCTCGTCACTCACGTATGTGAGGGGATGTTATGACCGCTAAATTTTCTTGTACTACCTTAGTTTGACACACTAAGGCTGAGTGTTAATGTTGCCTTTATATGTAAGGATCAGGTGTAGATGATTATCTAAGGTTTGCGTATAACGTACTTTGCTTATAATTCAAGATATTATTTATTTTTACTATTGGTCTTTCAAACACATTTCAAATGGGTCAAAACCTTCAAAATATTATGTTTTTATAAAAATGCGAATAACCCACCAACTTTATGTTGACATCGTATTTTTAACGCTTTTCAGGAGGTTGAGTTTTGCATCGATTATGGAGTTACTAATTGCCTTTGATTTTGTGTGGACTTTCGAAGAGACTTAGCTAGACGTAGTTAGTTTCTAATTAGTCCACGAACTTATTTTATGTTGATTTATTTTGTATTGTTGTAACTCTTAACTTCATTTAATGTAAACTTATTGTTGTAGTTTTTATTCGATGTAATACTTGGTCTTCTATTACCTATTATATTGTACACCTCGGGTTTCCGTCTGAGCGGGGTGTGACACTGTGTATTCATGAGAGATACCATCCATTTCTTGGGATACGTTATTTCGTGTGACGGGCTCAAAGTGGATCCTTCTAAGGTTCACGCGATTGAACAATGGCCTACACCCTCTTCCATCACCGAGGTACGTAGTTTCCATGGTTTGGCTTCCATTCACAGGTGTTTTTTTCCTCATTTTAGTAGCATCATGACACCTATTACGGTTTGTATGAAAGGGTCCAAGTTTCTATGGACACCAAATGCGGAATCCGCTTTTCTTGATGTTGAGCAACGTCTCACTTCTGCACTGATCTTGGTACTTGCCGATTTTTTCCTTCCTTTTGAACTTCATTGTGATGCTTCAAAACTTGGTATTGGTGCAGTTCTTAGTTAATCTGATAGACCCACGACCTATTTCAACGAGAAGCTTTCCGGGGTTAAATTACATTTTAGCACCTATGATGTTGAATTTTACTCCATCGTCCAAGCCATCAAACATTGGCGTCATTACTTATTTCAGCGATAATTTGTTCTCTACACAGATCATGATTCTCTCAAACATCTTGGCCAACAAGATAAGATTTCTCGTCGTCATGCATCATGGATTTCTTATCTTCAACAGTTTACCTTTGTTATTAAACACAAGGTGGCCATTTCTAACCCATTGGTGGATGCCTTGATTCGTCGTAGTAAACTTCTGACCGAATTTCGAGTTACTGTGCCGGGTTTTGATTCATTTTTAGACCTCTATAGGGATGATCCCTTCTTTTCCCAGATATTGTTACAACTTCAACAAGGTTCATCATCGGGTTTTCTTTTGGATGGTGGGTTTCTTTTTCATTGGCTTCAATCGTGTTTTCCACCTTGTATTTTGCGCTAGAAACTTATTCACGAACTTCATAATGAAGGTCATGTGGGCCGTGATCGTACGTTTCAGATCCTTTTCGGTTCTTACTTTTGGCCTTCTATGCGCAAAGAAGTTGGGCGGTTCGTAGCACGCTGTTGCATTTGCCATCTTGCTAAAGATTTTGCGACCAATGCTGGTCTTTACATGCATCTTCCCATTCTGACTCAACCATGGTCTGACGCCAGTATGGATTTCGTTCTTGGTTTACCTCGTACGCAACGCGTAATGATTCAATTTTTGTGGTGGTTGGTCGTTTTAAAAAAACGGTTCATTTTATTCAATGTAAGAAGCCTTCTAATGATGTCTGTGTGGCTCAAATTTACTTTTGGGACATTTATCGCCTTCATGGTCTACCAACTTCTATTGTCTCTGATCGAGAAAAAGAGTAAAATGGAAGAGCTTATTATGTTGTAGACTTAATTCGACTTAGAGGTGAGTATATGAATATTTTATATGATGTATTATATGTTAATATAATGTTCATTATAATCTTTGAAAGATTGGTAAGATAATTGTTAATGTATGAAGAAATGGTTAACGGAAATAAGGGTAAGAAGTTGTAAGTGCAGGAAGTAACAAAGAAAATCAAAACGACCCATCAGGGTCACCACTGCGTCGCAGTAGGTGATCAATGGGTTTTATTTTGGTTACAATGTTGTCCAATGCGTCACAGTTGTTGTCTAATGCGTCGCAGTTGTTGTCCATACCAGTTTTTAGTAGTTTTTAATGTTGTTAATGTGTATGACTTGTATCCTAAATTGTTGTTAAGTTAAAAAAGAGTTATACATGACATTTAATTGTCGGGAAACAAAGTTAAGAAAAGAGTAAGATACGACTTTAACTAGTCGGGAAAGAAAGATAAGATAAAGTAAGATACGACTTTAACTAGTCGGGAAAGAAAGTTAAGAAAAGAGTAAGATACGACTTTAACTAGTCGGGAAAGAAAGATAATAAAAGAGTAAGATACGAATTTAACTAGTCGGGAAAGAAAGTTAAGAAAAGAGTAAGATACGACTTTAACTAGTGGCGAAAGAAAGTTAAGAAAATTGTAAGATACGACTTTAACTAGTCGGGAAAGAAAGTTAAGAAAAGGGTAAGATACGACTTTAACTAGTCGGGAAAGAAAGTTAAGAAAAGAGTAAGATACGAGTTTAACTAGTCGGGAAAGAAAGATAAGAAAAGAGTAAGATACGACTTGGTATAGTCGGGAATGAATGAAAACAATTTAAAGTAGTCTTGTACGAATTGATTAGCATAATTCTAAGATATACTTACTAGGTTAACGCTAATATATTATGTTAATTGTATGTTTTGTAGGTAATCGGGATTTAGGGCAAGACAAGCTAAAGAAGAAGGGAAAGGGGACCGTAACGTGTAAAGTTAAATGTTAAAATGTTTTCGTAAGAGCTTCCGCTCAAGTTTGTAAAATGAGACGTTAACGGTATTTATCGTTAACTAATGTAATGAAATAGTACACCATTGGAAAGTTAGTTAAATGTTTTGTAATGATATTAAAAATAAAAAATAAAAAAATGGTGTGTATTTGGTTCCGGATGTTACAAAATTACGCAACGTTTTAGTTCAGGGGGCTCACTGCAGCGCACCAAGATTGCACTGCGTACTATATTAAGTTACTTTTTCTAGAACTAAGGATCCGGCAAGCAACCACACGCAATGTGGACACGACACAATTTAAGTTTGCTTTTATAATAGATTAAGTGTTCCATATTGTCTTTTATTTTCATTGAATATTAATCTGTATAAATGATTGTTCACACAATCACATACAAAAATTAAGCTAAAATTTTATTATAGAACATATGTACCATCTCAAACTTGAAAAAGTCGTCTTTCCAGGATACCATCTTTTCTTTTGACACTTGTTATCTTATGAATGATAGTTCGCATATGAGAATCTTGTCCTACGTTTGGAATTAGGTCTAGCAACTTCTCACGAGTAGAAGAATCAGGCATAAAACCTCGGTTGATCATTTCTTCTAGAAATTTTTTTGCCTCTTGACACTCGTTTTTTTTCAACAACTCTCGAACAATAACATTGTATGTGAAGCTATTTGGCAAACAACCACTCTCTTCCATCTTTGTAAGTATCGATTTAACTTTATCAAATAACCCTTGTTGGCACATCACACGTATCACCACGGTATATGGTTTCAATCCTTTCAATAAGAGTTCATCAAACAGATCGATTGCTAAGTTAGGATTCCCATATTTGCTACAACCATCAATCAGTATATTATACAAACCTACTTCTTTCATCCTGGATTGATACAAACCTTGCAACATACTATTGTAGGTAATAACATTAGGAATCAAACCTTTGTCTTGGATTTCTCGAAAAAGATTTAAGGCCTCATCAATTCTCTTTTTCTTGCAGTATCCGTTTATCAGGCTGCTATAGGTAATTATGTTGGGCACAATATTCTTCTCCACCATGCGATCAACAACTTCTTCAGATTCATCCAGTTCACCACGCAAGCAATATCCGGTAATAAGTGCACTGTATCTGATTACATCCGGTCGATCTTAGATCTCTTCGTAACATTGCTTGCAGAACAATCTCTGCATCTTTTATGAATTCTTGCTTGCAAAAAGAATTTACCAATATGTTAAAGTTATGCAATGCACATTAGGGAAGATTCCATCCTCCTCCATATCCATCAACATTCTCCTGCCTCAGTCTCTCGACCGAAATTACATAGACCTTGAACCAAAGAGGTGTAAGTGATGACATTTGCCCGGACAACTTTTTCAGTCATCTCGTTGAAGAGTTGTAATGCGTCATCAATCCTCTTGTCCTTGCAGAGGCTATCAATTATGGCACTGTATTGTTCTACACATGGTGTACATGAGCTTGCTTCCATGAATCTGAGCAATTCAAGGGCGTTGCTAGTGTGACCTGCTTTACAGAGCCCATTAATAATGATTACATACATATACAGATATACTGCTCAGGATCACAAACTTTGTAGCTTCGAAAACCCGATCAGTATGAACAAGCCCATTCATGAGAGTGTTATAGGTGGTCAAAGTGAGTGGATTACCTTGCTTAATGACGGTGGCCAATAAGGCAAAACCAAAATTCACGGGCAAAACCGTATGATTAGTAGAGTAATAATGAATTTGAGAATGATCGGGAAGAATCGAAAAATATGATTTTTTTAAAAGACGAAATGGTTTAACAAGATTGTTAAATTTATGGTATTCATTAAGAAGAACCCTAGCATATATCATTTTGAATCAATCTTGTGTTTCCTTTTGATGTTTTTTAAGTAGTTTGCTTGCATGGGCTACCAAAAGTTTGGGAATAAAAGTTACTGTTTTATTTTTGTCAAAATGGTAAAAGTTTAAAGAAGGAGAAAGGGGACGACGGTAAATGCAGAGTAAAACGTTTACTTGGAATGGTCTAAGACCAAAATCTCTCTCAAGAAAAAAGAGAATTTTGGCGAGTCCTCCGTAAGGGGACGACGATGACGGTGTCCATAAAGGTGGGATGAGGTTCGAACTTGAGACCTCCCGTTAAGGAAATCCAGTTCTTACCATCCAAGCCACATATCAGCGACATAATATATATAATATGTTTTGTTAACGCAATATTTTAACAGCACCCACACAAATTGAAATTAACATAATATATATAATATGTTTTGTTAACGGAATATTGAAAATAACATAATATATATAATATGTTCTGTTAACGGAATATTGTAACAGCACCCACACAAATTACAAATTGAAATTAAATGCCGAGTCAAATTCAAGTTTTTTATGTCTATTGGCTTTACTTTTTTTAAAAGTGACACTCGAAGTTTATTCTACCGTAGGCAAAGCAAACTTCGAGTAGTAACTCCAATGCTCGCACCTAATGATTTTATCAAGTTGATATACACTTTCTTCGGCTATGTATTTCACCGAAACAAATTCTACTAATGGTTTAGTTACAAAAATGATTCATTTACGAGATTGTAAAGTCCCATACAAAAAAAAGGAGTTGTCGCCATTTGGTATGAAGTCCTCATGCCACGATTATTCAAACAAATGTATATCTTCCTGTTATATGAACCGTTACAATTACAATTACATTTATATGAATCGTGCATCATCCAATTGTCGTAAGGCTTCCAATAGTGACACCTCTACTGTAAGAAAACCTTCTCTTTACATTAGTTGTTCATTGAATATTCTCTACTACATAAAGCAAGAAACCAGGCAGCATCCCATAATCAAATATAAAAACAACCACAAACTGGACCTTAATATACCTTGAAAAATCTACGAAATGATTTGAGATGTTAAATCAGGTATTCTACCATCTTTTCTTTCAACACTTGTTATCTTCTGAATTATAGTTCGCATTCGAGATTCTTGTCCTACATTTGGGATTAGATGAAGTAACATCTCAAAAGTAGAAGAATCCGGCATAAAACCTTGGCCAATCATTTCTTCAAGAAAAATCTCTGCCTCTTGACACTCGCTTTTCTTCAATAACTCTCGAACAATAACATTGTATGTGAAGCTATTTGGAGAAAAACCACCCTCTTTCATGTTTGCAAGTAATTCTTTAGCTTTATCAAATAACCCTTCTTGGCACAGCACACGTAATACCATAGTAGCACACGTATCACCATAGTATATGTCTTTATATGCGGCTGTAATCCTTTCAATAAGAGTTCATCAAATAGATCCATCGCTACGTTAGCCTTCCCACATTTGCCACAACCATCAATCAATATAGTATACAAACCTACATCTTTCATCAATTCGTTGTTTTTCATAGTGCGGAAGAGAGTCAATGCATCATAAGCCTGGGAGTTTTTGCACATCCCATTAAACAAGATACCATATGTTAACGTAGTTGGATTAATGCCCTTTGCTTGCATCTCATCAAAGAGTTTTCTAGCGGCAACAGGGTTCCCTGATTGAAACAGACCTTGTAACAGAGAACTGTAAGTAAATACACTAGGAATCAAACCCTTGTCTTGGATATCACGGAAAAGTTGCATGGCCTCATCTATCATCTTCCTCTTGCAATACCCATTTATTAGGCTGCTATAGGTGATAATATTGGGCACAAGATCCTTCTCTACCATGCGATCAATTACTTTTTTTGCTTCATCTAATTCACCGCGCAAACAATAATTTCAATAAGTGCACTATAAGTGATTATATTTGGATGTAGACCTCTTCGTCCCATTTCTTGCACAATAAGCTCTGCATCTTTTACGGATCCTTGCTTGCAAAATGAATTTATCAAGATCGTAAATGTATGCACATCAGGGGAGATTCCTTTTTCCTCCATATCTGTCAACATTCTTGTCGCTTCATTCTCTCGACCAAAGTTACATAGACCATGAATCAAAGAGTTGTATGTTATGACATCTGCCCGGACACCTTTTTCAATCATCTCTGAGAAGAGTTGTAATGCATGATCAACCATTTTGTCTTTGCACAGGCCATCGATGATTGTATTGTAGTGATGTTCATTGGGTTTACACGTGCTTCTTTCGATGAAGTTAAGCAATTCAAGGGCTTTGCTAGTGTGACCTACTTTACAAAGGCCATTTATAACAGTCCCAAACATAACATCATTAGGCTCTTCACAAAGTTTGTCTCTAAAAAGTTTCTTGAATAACTCTAGAGCTTCAAAAACCCGATCAGCAAGAACAAGCCCATGTATAAGAGTAGTATAGGTGGTTACATCGGGCAGATGACCTTGCTTGAAGACACTGGCCAATAAGGCAAAACCATAATTCACTTGATTAAGGCTTCAACAGCAGTTAATAGAGATGTTGAGTGAATAAATATTCAGAGAAATACCCATCAAACTTAACTGCTTAAAAAGCGAAAGGGCAGTGGAATAATGTTTCAACTTAACAATAACCGTAATCAGCTGGTTGAATTTGATAATTGGAGGTAGAGGTTGTCTATGAAGCATTTGATCAAACAGTTGGAGGGGTAAATATTTAATTAAATAACCTTTTTTCTTCTTTGCTGCATATATGATTTTCCTATATTTTATTGTCTAATATATTTGTATTTTGGCGATGAAACACATGAAAACAAAGTGCCGTGAGAATTTAGTTCCGAATCAGATGATTATTTGGATAATTTGATCGTGTTAGGTAATTACTTTAGTAATTTTCTCTTAATAATATCATCAAGTGCTTAATTTTTTTCAGATTTTGAACTAAGAAAAAAGTTTGCTTCCAACCTTTCGTTTCGATGCCGGTCCCATTCAGACATTTGGATGTTTTAAGATCAAAAACTCGCAAGTTTCTTTTTTATTTACATTCTTTATCACAAAGTTCATCTACATGAAAGTTGGGTTTGGACATCAAAAACTCCAACGAGAGACACCTAAAGTTGACTCGGGGAGTAATACGAAAAATAAAATGCATTTCATGTCCTGAGATATTATAAATCAATGGGTATGTTACTAATTGAACGTCTGTCCTTGAATTTCATAATAATTGTTCGCATATGAGAATCTTGTTTTACATCCATGAACATACGAGACAACATCTCATAAGTAGAGGAATCAGGCCAAAAATCTCGGGTGATCATTTCTTCAAGAAAAATCTGTGCCTGACACCTGTTTCTCTTCAACAACTCTCGAACAATAACATTGTATGCCAAGCTATCTAGAAAACAACCACGCTCTTTCATCTTTGTAAGTAATTCTTTAGGTTTATCAACCGACCCTTCTTGACACATCAAGCGTATCACCACTGTATATGTCCTCATATGGGACTTCAATCCTTCCAATAAGAGATCATAAAACAGATTTATTGCTAAGTTAGGCTGCCCATATTTTCCAAAGCCATCAATCAAGATGGTATACAAGCCTACATCTTTCATTAATTCACTCAATTCACTGTATCTTAGTGAACGGAAGATATTCAATGCCTCATATACACGGGTGTTTTTACACATTCCCTTGATCAAGATAACATATGTAAATATAGTTGGATTAACGCCCATTTCTTGCATCTCATCAAAGAGTTTGCTAGCGGCTTCTGAATTCCCAGATTGAAGAAACCCTTGTATGAGACTATTGTAAGTAAAATCATTAGGAACGAAACCCTTGTCTTGGATATCAAGGAAAAGTTGCATGGCCTCATCCATCCTCTTCTTCTTGCAATATCCACTTATAAGGTTGTTATAGGTGATGATATTAGGCACAAGATCCTTCTCCACCATATCATGAAGTAATTTTCTTGCTTTATCCATTTCAGCGCGCAAACAATATCCTTCAATAAGTGCACTACAAGTGATTACATGTGGATGAAGACCTCTTTGTTCCATTCCTTGCACAACAAGTTCCGCATCTTTAACAGATCCTTTTTTGCAAAAGTAATTTACCATAATACTACACGTATACACCCCTGGAGAAATTCCATTCTCTTCCATATCTATCAAAATCCTAGCGGCCTCCGTGTCTCTACCATATTTACATAGACCATAAATCAAAGAGTTGCAAGTGATGACAAGTGGTAGGATACCTTTTTCAATCATTTTGCGGAAAATCTTTAATGCTTTATCAAGCATTCCGTTTTTGCAGAGGCTATCAATGATCATACCATAGTGTTCTACCCAGGGTTTACACGAGCCTGATTCCATGAACTTGAGCAATTCAATAGCTATGCTTGTGTGATCTGCTTTACAGAGCCCATTAATAACGGTCCCATACACAACCCGACTAGGCTCTTGACAAAGTTTGTCAAATACCTCAACAACTTCAAAACCCCGATCAACAAGAACAAGACCCTTTATGAGAGTGGTATAGGTGGTCGGAGTGAGCGGATGACCTTGCTTGAAGATGTTGCCAAGTAAGGCAAAAGCATAATTAACTTGATTAAGGCGGAAATAGCAGTTCATAGAGATGTTCATTGAAGACATATTATAAGCAATACCAATCGACTTTAATTGATTAAAAAGTGAAAGAGCAGTGGAATAATGTTTCATCTCTACAATATCAGTAATAAGCTGATTAAATTCAATGATGGAAGGTGTTGGTTGTCTGTGAAGCATCTGATCAAAGAGTTGAAGAGCGTCATCGAGTTTCGGAACACCAGAACAACGTTTACAGACGCGAATCCTTGATTAAAAGGGTGGTAGTTTGAAGCAGTAGTGTAGTAGTGGTAGAGTAATCATGTACCCGAGAATGACCGGGAAGGACCGAAACGTACGAACCTGAAAACGATGACAGACTATAAATTTTACATATAACGTGACTACTGCGTTGAAGGTAATTAAAAACAACTCCTCCCCGGGATATCATTATTATTATCGAACTCGTCTTAGAAGAAATTGTATTATTCAGGGTAAAGAAATTAAAACGAATAATTATTTTATATGTAATACAATTAGGGATTATGATGGGTTTCTAACAGCCCGCAACTACGTACTACCCACTAAGCCCATTTTGGCTTCTTATATGGCCTTTTAAGCCTCTAAAATTTGAGTTTTAGTGAAAAATTAATCCTCTTACTAGCTTATTTCCGGTTTAAAATCATAACAAGCACATATATTAGAAAATAAGTTGAAAAAACGGCTTATATGTAAAAAAAGGAAAAAAAAAATAATAAAAAAAAGAACCTTTGAAACATTAAATATACTAACGTTTAAGAACCTTGATGTGACATGATGAATAGTGTAGCAGTCAGACAGTCTGCCCCAAAACATCTTCTTAACTAATGTTGATAGGTTTTTATTTCTTTTACTTTTTAATATGTCCGCGTCAGATTGTCATATTCAATTTTAGATTATATCGTACAAACACACTACATCACTTTTGAGATTTAATTGCAAACTATTAGTTTTGTCGGATTTTGACAAGCACGCAAACAGCCGCAAACTGGACCTTAATTTAGCTTTGAAACTTTCGGAACTGATGTGAGATGTTAAGTCGTATGGGCAAGGTTTCTATGATTTATATAAAAATAAACACTCGAGTAACAAAATCCTCAATAACGCAATGCATACTCCATCTGATCCCAAAGACCGTTTAACAAGTTGGGTATGTACATGTAAAGTTCATAATATTATGTAAGGGGGTGAACTCATACAGGAGACTCCTCTATAGAAACACTTGAGTTCGTGATCTCCACAACATCTCCTTTGTACTTTCTCCACGATATTTTGTTGGAAAATTGGTTTATGGTTTCTTGGATAATTCCTTGAATCGTGTATGAAATTCACTTTCTCAATAAAGTATTTCTTCGTCCCAATTCCTTTGCCTTTGGGTTACCACGAAATCTTTAAATGGGATAATTCAAGAAATGACAATTAGTGTTCAAGGCAATAGAATCACTAATCAAAACATAGAGCAATTTGTTGAATTTGTTTATCTCTGTTCATCATGTGTGTTTTGAAAAATTACAATCCTTTATGAATTGTTATACCATTTAATTAATAATTACACTATTTAATAAACAGTAACAAGATTAACATTCAATATACTGAAATCAAATTAAATTATACGAGTGTGCACTCCGCACATCCTAACTCGTAATAAAGCTTAATTTGAGATTACAGATTTTTATGCAAAATTTCTAATGATTTTGGTCATTTAAAACTTTCGGCTATGATATGTTTACTGAAAACCTCTACGAATGACTATATTATAATTAAAATGGAACTATACATTTCGGTTATGATATCTCTCTTTGCAAGCATAAGTGTCAAGAATATAGGAACCATTGCAGCACAGAGATGCTTAAGAGTATGTCCGCTAAATATATGATGAGTCCATTTGTAAATTGTATCATCTGCCGCTTCTTCAACCTTAGCTAGAAGATAAAATCCTGAAAATTCAAAATCGTATATTCAAACTTAACGTTCATTCCACAAAATGTAAGATTATTTTTAAATTTATAACATTATAACAAACCTGCAGCCCATAGCCAATATGAAGAATGTGTGTACATTGGAGGCAATATGATTGCCATCACAGGAATGGCAAGGCAAGGTACAAACTGAACCATGGCATATGGTCGGAGATCATCAAAAAACCTATTAGAGAAAATATGCCCATGTTCTTAAAAGATCTTTACGCAATGTTATCCTAAAAGAGGAATATACTTTACCTCCAGTACAAAATGCTTACTACACCGACTAAAAGCAAGGGAATGATGGAGAATTTTCCCTTGCGCTCGTCAATTCTTTCAATGAATAAATTTGCGATAATAGAAGTGAACGCAATTGTTATCTGGAATCACGAGTCAATAGTTCAAAAAACATGAGAATGTAAGCAGGAAGGTAATATATTAAACAATGAAGTCTTACAGGCAAACGATCCCAAACAAGACGAGCATCATTCGGATGAAGATGATAGTAAGAGGATCCAAAACCAACAGCAAAAATACCAATGTAAACAATTGTCCAACCGCAAAGCTCACCTTGTAGACTTGGATAAAGAAACTACCACTGATTAGAATGTCGAATAACGACAAAATCTAAAAATACTTAGATCATAATAAGTAGAGGTGGCAAAATGGACGGATTGGGTCGGATTGGGTCGCGGGTCATAATGGGTACAGGTCAAAACGGATCATTTTAAAATTGGGTCAAATTGAGTTGGGTCGAAACGGTTTGTGCGGGTTTGGTTGACCCGTTTATTTTTATTCATTCCCCCTTACTAATATTACTACATATACAATTGAGAGTTTTTTTCCTTTTAATTGGTTTACCCTCAAAATTACAGTTGTAGACGAGTTTGAGTTTGTATTCAACTAAAGGTAACTTTGACATTGGGGTCTTCAATTTAACCACTAACCCCAATGGCACCGCGTAGTCGTTTGCCACGAGTTGGGTGACGGAAGTGGTGGGTCCGGAGTAATAAATATATTTTTATGTAGTTGTGACAGTTGAATTAGAAGAAAAAAAACTAGTAAAAATCAAAACTAATCAATTTTGGACTTATTCAACGATTTACTACAATATATATAACTACTGTAAGTTTCAATGTGTTGCAAAGAAACTATAAAAGTTTAAAACATTCAAATGGTGTTGCAAACTCGCTACAAGATGGAACCAAGTAAAGCTTAAATCATAGATCATAACTTGATATTAAGCTTCTCGAAAACCTTCATTAAAATGTTACCAAAAAGAGTTGTTATTTATTATAATCTGTTATCGTTTTCAGCTTCGCACATTTCGATAATTCCCTATCATTCTTTGATACATGATTACTCTATTACTACTGCTTCAACCTGCCACCCTTTTAATCAACGATTCGTGCCGGGTGTTCCGAAACTTACTAAGCTCGATGAAGCCCTCCATTAACTGCTATTGCCGTCTTAATCAATTGAATTATGGTTTTGCCTTATTAGCTACTATCTTCAAGCAAGGTCATATGCCCACTTTGCCCACCTACACCACTCTCATAAATGGTTTTGTTCTTGCTGATCGGGTTTTTGAAGCTCTTGAGTTATTCAAGAAACTGCTCAAGTACAAACTTTGTGAGCCTAATCAAGTTATGTATGGGACCGTTATTAATGGCCTTTGTAAAGTAGGTCACACTACCAAGGCTCTTGAATATTGATAGCCTCTGCAAAGACAAGATGGTTGATCATGCATTACAACTCTTCAACAAGATGACTCAAAAAGGTGTCCCTGCAAATGTTATCACTTATAACGCTTTGATTCATGGTCTATGTAACTTTGGTCGAGAGATTGAAGCGACAAGATTGTTGAGAGATATGGAGGAAAAAGGAACCTCCCCTAACGTGCATACTTTTACAATCTTGGTTAATTCGTTTTGCAAGCAAGGATCCGTAAAAGATACAGAGCTTGCTGTGGAAGCAATGGAACGAAGAGGTCTACGTCCAGATGTAATCACTTATAGTGCACTTATTGACGGGTACTGTTTGCAAGGTGATCTGGATGAAGTAAAAAAGGTAATTGATCGCATGGAGGAGAAGGATCTTGCGCCCAATATCATCACCTATAGCAGCCTTATAAATGGATATTGCAAGAAGAAGAGGATAGATGAGGCATTGAATCTTTTCCGTGATATCCAAGACAAGGGTTTGATTCCTAATATTATTACCTACAATAGCCTGTTACAAGGTTTGTTTCAATCGGGAAAACCTACAGCTGCTAGAGAACTCTTTAACGAGATGCAAGCGAAGGGTCTCACTCCAACTATATTTACATATGGTATCTTGTTCAATGGAATGTGCAAAAACTCCCAGGTATCCGAGGCATTGGTTCTATTTCGTTCACTAAAAAGCAAAGATATGATGAAAGAAGTAGGTTTATATACTATACTTATTGATGGTTGTAGCAAATGTGGGAAGGCTGACTTAGCGATGGATCTCTTTGATGAACTCTTATTGAAAGGATTGAAGCCGCATATAAAGACATATACTGTGGTGGTACGTGTGCTGTGCCGAGAAGGGTTATTTGATAAAGGAAAAGAATTACTTACAAAGATGGAAGAGAGTGGTTGTTCTCCAGATAGCTTCACATACAATGTTATTGTTCGGGAGTTGTTGAAGAAAAACGAGTGTCAAGAGGCAGAGATTTTTCTTGAAGAAATGATCGGCCGAGGTTTTATGCCTGATTCTTCTACTTTTGAGATGTTACTACACCTAATCCCAAACGATAGACAAGAGTCTCGTATGCGAACTATTATTCATAAGATAACCAGTGTTGAAAGAAAAGATGGAAGAAACAAGCTACTGTAAAGCGGTAAGCTTGCAGGTTTTCGTACAACAGATGTTAATTCACCATTGGAAGCTCACGAGAATTGGATGATGTAGAAAGAAACAGAATTTCGTAACAATGTAGACGCTCAAAAGCTTATATGATTGTAAACGATTTATATAGCAATGAGGTTTATGTTAGATTTGATGCTTTAGCCATGTTCTCTACAAAGAATGCATAATGGTAAAATCATTAGTATATTAAGATCCCAAACAAGGCAATCGCATTTGGGATTAGGTTTGAGTAAAAAAAATTACATTTTAATAAGATATTAGTATATTACGATCTCGCTCCGATCTTGCGATCCGAGTTGCAAAAGGAAAAATGATCCTATGTGAGATCCGGATTCTCACAATTTTAGATTGTCAATGCAATAAGAAAACCACTACATGTCTAATATAAATTAGGACATAAATGATTATTGACAAACAGAAAAATGAATATGTATTTGACTTAAGTTTATCAATCCTTCTAAACAAAATATTAAGTCTTATTTTTAAGCATCGATGTATTAAAGAAAAAATTGTATATGCAACCACTCTACATCTTTTTCAACTTGTTTCACAACTAAATGAGGTAGGTAAATCACAAATTACCAATAATTTTCTAAAAAAGCCGATACCCGTTTTATTAAGGTGCCATTATTTAAATAAAATCTAATTATATAAAGAGATGTGATTTTAAGACAACGATTAATTTTGATAAAATACATTAAATAAAATCATATATTCCATGGTTATATAGAATTATAATACATTGAATGACATCATTAATTATAGAATGTATCCAATACAATTATGAAATATAAGAGTTCATTTGATGTATTTAATCAATACTAGTAGGGTACCCGCGCGTTGCAGCGGTAACAAAATATATAATTTTTTATTTTCGACATATTTTTTTGGTTTTTCCCTTTCATGACAATAATATTACGGATGAGGAAGAATTTTTTTATTATAATAAATTTAAGAAAGATTAATGCAAAAATGATTATAAGGGTATATTAATCGAGTAATTCTATGAACAATCGGAATTTCATACTTCTGTTGGATCCTCCCTATCTCCTGATCGAGCTTGTGTTAACATACTTTCATTCATGCTTAATAAATTCATATATAAGAAATATATTTTGTAGTTTATATTTTTAATTTCGCACATAAAGTTTATTATTTTTAATCTATATAAATGTATTTTGATTAAGCTAGGAAAGGGAACAATATTCCAAAAACGAATTTGCATTTATATACTATTCATAGGCGGTAAATTCAAATATTTTTAGTTATAAAAACACGGAATAATTAAGTAAATTACTCTTAAAGTTCAACATTAAAATTTAAGGTATAAATGCTCTATAAGTAGTATAGATAATTAGCATGAATATGGGTTAACGACAACATATGTAATATTTTGTAATTTGCTATGTATTTGGGTCTATGTATTAACAAAACGGGTTTATAATATATGCATAAGCTACATAAGACATGATTTACAAATATATATATATTTGTCCTTCTAAACACATGAGACATGATTTAGATATCATATTCTTTTGATTACTTATCAATCATAATTAACATATATTATTTGTTACATATTTAAAATTCCAAATCTATTATGTATATACGAAAATATAGTATAATTAATGGTGACTTAATTATAAACATAGATAAATATATATTTTAATTAAATATAATATGGAAACAACATTAATTTAATATGGTGACATATGGTGGCATATTCAAATAAATAATTTAATAGAAATAATAAGGGCATATTAGTAATTTCCTTCTTAAAATTCAATTTTAAGAAAATAGGTTTAAATGCTTTATAGATAGTTAGATTAGTATAGATACCGTGCGATGCAACAACGATGAAAAGTTGTAATGCGATAATGATTTCTTGTAGTTTCCAATTCGTCTCGTGATTTATGTCGTGAGAGTAATGGTTTCTGAGGCGGTCTTTGTGGCCAAAACAAATTATGCGGTAACGATTTGCGGCTCACTTTTCGAGATGGAAAAGAATTATTGATATGGCAATGCGTTCTGATAGTTTCTTATTCGTTAGTTTTTGCTTTATATTACGTATAATACTTTCTTATTTGGTCGTTCGTGTTATAATATGAATTTTAAAGTAACAATTTTAAGTTTGGCAATTTGAAGCATAAAAAAAGTTGCTATAATCGTTTCTCGTTCAACCATTTCCTCTACTAAGTTTGGCAATATGGGGTAACATTATCTATTCTGACCATTTTATCTTTAGTCATTCAACCTATTTGGGTAATTCGACTTATTCTACGCTATTAGCCCATATGGTAAAATAATATATGTATAACAAAATATAAAGTAGTAATAATTACAAATATGTTTCTTACGATTTGACAAATAAAACATGTTTAATCCTCTTGATTTTGAAAGTACACCACACCTTTTATTTGTAAACATTATACACTCGCAATCTTTTAGTCCATTAGGATTAACTTATTTCAGTTAGTTATATTAAATGACCATTTTACCATGTTTGTATTTATGTGTTCACGTTTTATGTTCACTATCTCAAATGTTTATTTAAGATTGATGAATTTTGAATTGTTATATGCATTATAAAGATTATTGAGATGTCTATTTATGTATACATTTTTTTATATACGTATCAAACATAATAAAAAATCCGTTTTTTAATATAAGTTTCTTAGTAGTTTGAGACATAAATGTTAAATATTTACAAATACTTTATTATACAACATAAATAAAAATAAACATATTGTTATCATTTTATTATGTATTTGTATTTGTATTGTATTTTATTTGTATTGTATATCTACCTTTTAAAGTTTTAAAAAAAAACTATATAATTATCACAGATTACTATCAACTAAACCGTACAATCAACACTAATATTATTGAAGAATTAAAACTAAAAAAAACCCGAACACTTGTTTAATATCTTTTAACAAACATTTAAACATAACATGTCTATAAAAGAACATAAACAACCATCATAACAATTTCTAGCAAAATAAATATAACAAATCTTGTAATTACTAAAAAATTACAAACAATTTATCTTTGAAATAATGTTGCAAAATTATTATTAGTAGTTGTTCGGATTTTAATACAATTATCTGGAAATTTAAAATGTTAAAACAATCTCTCTTTTTATTTGTTAATGTTAAACCCATCTAATCTGACTTGTTCATATACTGAAGAAAAAAAATCAAATACCAAAAATTAATTTTTGATTCAAATATATATTTTTCTTTATATAAAAATGTATAGTTTAAATATATTTCTTTAAAAGACAACTTACTTAAAATATAGAACGCAAGAAAACCTGAATTTAATGAGCAAAGGGTAAATAAGTAATTCGACTTAATTATAATTTATATGTTTTTGAATTGAATAAGGGTAAATAAGTAATTTTAATTAGTAAAATTTTAAGGGAGTATGATAAGATTATTTATAATATAGTTAAGATTAATGCAAAATTAATTGTTGTCTTTGTGTTTGGGACTATTATTCCTAAAATTATGGTTTTCATATCTAAAATCATAAAAACAATTCATAAACAGTCCCTAATATGAATGTCTTTTAAAATAATAAAAGATTTATTAAACTTTTTAATTATAAAAATAAAATCAGTAATTTAAGAAAACAAATTCACTTATACGTATATGATACTATCAATGGAATTTGAAAACCAAGACATAAGTGCTTAAAATGGTATCTCTTTTTGTCGGTTACAATCAAAGCATGAGTGTTAACAATTTAGTTCGTGTTTTTTCATCGATTCTTCCACGTCATTCTTCAACCAACTACGTAGGAAATCATACACTTAATAGACATAGCACCAACTTAGATGACGCCCTCCAAGTGTTTGATGAAATGCTTGAGAGACAACCTTTACCCTCGGTCATCGATTTTCATCAGCACATTACAAGTATTGTTAAGACGAAACATTATTCCACTGCCCTTTCCCTTTTTAACCAATTAAGTTTGGCTGGTATTCCGAATGATATCTATACATTGAGCACCTCCATCAACTGCTATTGCCGTCTTAATCAAGTTAATTATGGTTTTTCCTTATTAGCCACCATCTTCAAGCAAGGTCATATGCCCACTTTGACCACTTATAACACTCTCATAAATGGTCTTGTTCTTGCTGATCGGGTTTTTGAAGCTCTTGAGTTATCCAAGAAGCTCCTTAAATATAAACTTTGTCAAGAGCCTGATCAGTTTATGTATGGGACTGTTATTAATGGCCTTTGTAAAGTAGGTCACACTACCAAGGCCCTTGAATTGCTCAACTTTATGGAATTGGGTTCCTGTAAACCCCGTGTACAACATTACAGTTCAATCATTGATAGCCTCTGCAAAGACAAGATGATTGATGATGCATTACAACTCTTCAACAAGATGCATGAAAAAGGTGTCCCTGCAGATGTCATGACATACAACTCTTTGATTCAAGGTCTATGTAACTTTGGTCGAGAGATTGAAGCCACAAGATTGTTGAGAAATATGGAGGAAAAAGGAACCTCCCCTAACGCGCATACTTTTACAATCTTGGTTAATTCGTTTTGCAAGCAAGGATCTGTAAAAGATGCAGAGCTTGTTGTGGAAGCTATGGAACAAAGAGGTCTACAACCAGATACAATCACTTACAATGCACTTATTGACGACTACTGTTTGCGAGGTGATCTCAATGAAGCAAAAAAAGTAATTGATCACATGGCGGAGAAGGATCTTTTGCCAGACATCATCACATATAACAGCCTCATAAATGGATACTGCAAGAAGAAGAGGATAGATGAGGCCATGCAACTTTTCCGAGATATCCAAGACAAGGGTTTGATTCCTGATGTTTTTACTTACAGTAGTCTGTTACAAGGTTTGTTTCAATCAGGAATACCTACAGCTGCTAGAGAACTCTTTAACGAAATGCAAGCAAAGGCCGTGACTCCAGATATTATTACATATGGTATCTTGTTGAATGGAATGTGCAAAAACTCCCAGGTATCCGAGGCGTTGGTTCTATTTCGTTCACTAAAAAGCAACGATTTGATAAAAGTAGGTTTATATACTATACTTATTGATGGTTGTAGCAAATGTGGGAAGGCTAACTTAGCGATGGATCTGTTTGATGAACTCTTATTGAAAGGATTGAAACCGCATATGAAGACATATACCGTGGTGATACGTGTGCTGTGTCAAGAAGGGTCATTTGATAAAGCTAAAGAATTACTTATAAAGATGGAAGAGAGTGGTTGTTCTCCAGATAGCTTCACATACAATGTTATTGTTCGGGAGTTGTTAAAGAAAAATGAGTGTCAAGAGGCAGAGATTTTTCTTGAAGAAATGGCCGGCCGAGGTTTCATGCCTGATTCTTCTACTTTTGAGATGTTACTACACCTAATCCCAAACGACGGACAAGAGTCTCGTATGCGAACTATTATTGAGAAGATAACCAGTGTTGAAAGAAAAGATGGAAGAAACAAGCTACTGTAAAGTGGTAAGCTTGCAGGTTTTCTTACAGCAGATGTTAATTCACCATTGGAAGCTCACGAGAATTGGATGATGTAGAAAGAAACAGAATTTCGTAGCAATTTAGACGCTCAAAAGCTTATGTGATTGTAAACTATTTATATAGCAATGAGGTTTATGTTAGATTTGTTGCTTTAGCCATGTTCTCTTGAAAGAATGCATAACGGTAAACTCATTACACATCTTTGTTTTTTCTTTCTGTTTCTATCTTTACCAATGCATTGTGGTCGTTAGACATGTCCTTTATGAGTTGAACATCAAAAATTTCAGCACACCAGTTTTCTTTAGGTACTGACTTCACCCAAGTCGGCATATCAACTGGGTGTATTCCTTTGTAACTAGACTCTCCAGTTAAAAGCTCTATCATTATTATCCCAAGGCTATAAACGTCAATCTCTTCTGTAGCATTTAGCGATCCAGTGAACTCGGGTGCACAATTGTTTCGGAATCTTTGTGGTGTATCTGGCATAAGTTGCGAGAGGCCAACATTTGCAATCATGGGATTGTACTTCTCATCGAGCAATACCATGCTCGACTTAAGATCTCCATGAAATATCTTCTCTTGGGTGTGGAGGTGGAAAAGGCCTCTTGTGATGCCCATAATTATGTTTAACCTTAGTTGCCAATCAAAAGCAGTTATAGACCCACCCTGATTTTCTGAAGCTGCGGAATGAACGAAAATAAGAAAAAAATTTCACTGTTATAAGAATCATTTATGTACTAACTTACAATGTAGTAAGGAGGCAACAGTCCCGTTGGGTGTAAATTTAAAGACACACAAAGTCTCGCTTCTTCCCCAATAATAGGCCTTGAGATCCAATACATTCGGGTGGCGAATATTACCAAGTGAAGAAACGATACTTACAAACTTCGTTTGGCTTAACTGAGTTATTATGCGTTTTACAACAACTTGAAAGCCAACAGGAAGATACACTAGATATGTTCTCCAGTAGGAGTTTTCGTTTAGAAACTTGGCAGATGCAGTAAGCAACTCTGTTAGAGTGAAGTCAGATCTGCCATCTAAATGAACCAATTCTCCACCAGATTCATCGACCGCATCAACTACTGACCCATGTTAATTCTATGTTTTGTAGGTAATCGGGATTTAGGGCAAGGCAAGCTAAAGAGAAAAGGAAGAGGGACTGTAACGTGTAAAGTTACATGTTAAAATGTTTACGTAAGAGCTTCCGCTCAAGTTTGTAAAATGAGATGTTAATGGTATCTATCGTTAACTAATGTAATGAAGTAGTAACACCATCGGAAGTTTATTTAAATGTTTTGTAAAGATATAAAAAAAAATGGTGTGTATTTGGTTCCGGGTGTTACATAATTACGCAACATTTTAGTTCAGGGGGCTCACTGCGGCGCACCAAAACTGCATTGTGTCGCAGTGAGTTTGTGACCACAACCCCCTGCGGCGCAGTAGGCCATTAGTGGCAAAAACAAGTTTTTAACTTTTACGTTTTAGTATCGTTACGTTTATAGTTAGTTTTATTGTTAATAAATAATGTGTCCAGAGTGTTATATTATGTAATTATGTACAAAGGAGAAAAGAAGAGATAAAAAAGATGAATATTATGTTGGAAATTACTTACCAAATGGAAGGAAATCAAGGAGGGGATGTAGGATATGATGATGAATGTTCTTTGGATATAAACTCAATCAATTTTTGTGTTTGTTAACTCTCATTTTCTGGAAATATAGAGAGAATTAAGTTGGTGGAATGAGAGTAATGAAAAGAAAATGGATGGAAGATGTAAAGTGGCATGAGAGATGTTTAGGAATGGTGTTAGATCCATAATATGCTCAAAGACACCCATATTGGTAAGTTTCCAGCAAGAAATCACGTGCAAAGTCAATTGTGGATCTAAAAACATTGGAAAAAGTAGATTTAACTTTTTCTGTCTGAGCCCGACTGCGTCGCAGTCCTTTGCCTGTTAACTTCCGTTAACTACTCGTTAAAAGGACTGATTTGTAATGAACTTAACGTTAACCTCGTTAAAGGACTAACTTTGTAAAATATTTTTAACTTTAATCTTAATCGTATAATCGAAGACATAAATCACCCTAACTTATCTTACGAGCATACTTATACCTACTACGCACTTAGGTACTAAAACGTTTCTGTTACGAAGGAGAGAACGTTAAGTAATATAAAACCAACTAAACAAATACGCGTGATAAACGAAATAAAATAATAATGGGGTCAAAACAAAACATCGATAAATCAAAAGACAAACGGAACAACGAAAAAGTCCCTAAAAAAACGTGGTTGTCACACTTCTCAATAAAAAAAAAATTAGTTTTCAAAAATCCGTTTTTAATATAAAGTTTGATATGATCGAAAAGTCGTTTTTTTTTTGTCGTTTAGATCAGTTCAAGAAAATATCAAACACTATATAAAATGGATTTTTGAAAAATATTGTTTTAATTGTGATGAGAGAATCTCGATCAACACATTTTCGTAGAAAGCTATCTTATGAACTTGTTTTCACTTCATCATGTGAGTCCAATTGTAACCCCTGTTAAGTAACATACACACTAATTAGTTAAGTGATTTCGGGATCTAAATATCAATCGTTTATGGTAAGCGAGTGATTAGAATTGTGGAAGAAATAGTAAATTCATGTAACTCACTTGACTTATTTATGCAAGCTCTATTCTCTTGTTGGGGACAGTGAAAACCTTGTGAAATTGAACAAAATCCATAGATTGCATCATCTGTCTAAACTAGAGCAGCTAGATTTCTTATCCTCCTTTTGTATCCCAACTAGGGGTACCAAATGCCCATGCAACATACAATAATAAATTACAAAAAAAATCAACAAATTGGTTATGGTAGACACTGAAGCAGTAGACTATTTACATGTGCCAACCTCATACAGTAAGACAAAGCTTAGAAAAGTTATAAAAACATCTACTAACTAAACACAAGTAAAAAAAAAAATATCCCCAACATCATTGTGATTATTAGATGATTCCCACAATCCATAAACTATGTACCACCTGCACTTGGATTTGAACCTGCATTAAATAATTGTCATTGGTATCTCTTAATCTCTCATTAAAACCAACAAAATTAAAAATAAATAAATTACCTGAAATACATTCCATTAAGTATAGACAAAAAAAAATGATTAAGATGGGAATAGTATTTCAGTATAATGTTAGCAATGTCAATCATTCTATAAATTAAGCATAGACAAAAACCAAATACAAAATTTAAAATAAATGGGTAAGGATTATCTCAGAAATGTCAATTGAGTGATTTTATCTTTGAGTGGGTGATGATACCCATTCATATAACATATTTTTAAGATAATCCAGTATCACCGAGCAAATAAACACATAGTTCAGTATAATGTTAGCAATGTCAATCATTCTATAAACTTTAAATGGTTGATCTTAACTTTAAATCAATTGATTACTATATAAAAAAACACGAATACTAAAACTATAAACACATATCTATAAACAGAGGTAGAAAGATTTGATTTGGGCGGGTTGGATAACGGGTAAAAATGAGTTCAGCCTAAACGAATCATGTTAGTATGATTGAAAACAGGGATGGCCAACAAATTTTATACATTTTAACAAATAAAAAATGCAAGAATAATTGGTGATATTTAAGAAGATTGGTAATAATTGTTAAACGAATCTATTCAATCAACTTTGGGTTCTATACTTTACGACCAGTTGAGCTGCAAAACCGCATTCCCAAAAAAAAATGATTAATAAAACTTGATTATACTACCGCCATTCCCAAAAAAAAATGTGATATGAAGACAATCACATTTCTACAGGTCATGAAAATAATCATTAAAAAAAGAGCAAAAAGTATTAATAGGAAGTTGAAGGTACATCTAATTTGTATTAGTCTAATGTTATTGATCATCATCTTCGTCTTTAAGCAAACTACATTATCATTGTAAATCAAAACGTCATTTGAAAACAGTGCTAAAAAATGATAGAAATACGTTCGGTTTTCATCATATTTGGTGTGATTATGGGCGCAAAGAAGGGTGTAAAACCTTAGGGTCATGACAAAGCATAGAACTATAAGTCATTGCAATGTATTATAGGGTTTATTTATACAAGCGACCACCTAAACAACTTCTAAGAGATTTATAAACACAAGATTTATAAATAAAATAAAAACTCGGAATGTAAAGTTTACCTTCTATATACACGAGCAAAGCAATGAAATAAAACGAACCATTTCCTAAATCATGCTTGTCTTGTTTGAAATGAACAAGAAAAATTGAATATATTACTATTGACAAACAAATCACACAAAAGCTATGAAGGTTCAAAGTGAACGGAAGAAAGTGACATGTTACGTATAAGATTAACATTTAACAAAATAACATATAACCTGGTTTGTGTAATTAGAAATTCTTTGACATTTTATTCTTATTAAATTTGACATCTAAGATCTGCATATTTGTACATAAAAGAAAACGAATTGAATTAAGAATATAATAAAACAAAACAGTGAATTTAACACAAGGGAAAACATACATCTGATTTCAACGATACGAAGTAGGTTAATTTTCAAGAGTGGTCGATTTCAATCGGCCATCATACGAAGAAAATAACTAAGTTTTTAAGAAGGAATACGGACTCAAATGCTTCTATCGTAAATCTTTTTTTAATTCGAATAAAATGAATAAAAGAATAATGAGGTCATGTATTTGATCAAATGGCTTATATAAAAAACGCAAACTTATCTGAAGTTCTTACTTTGTCGTGTGTCATTTAATGCCACTAATGTACAATTCCCTGAACTAACATTTGTGAAACACTAATGGGACGTGATGAACAGTTCAAGCATCTAGGTAGCTTGCTTTCTCGGCTTTCCTTTTTCTTTTTATTTTTTTTCTATTTAGGGCTTAATAATTCATGTTAAGTTACGCTATTAAATAAAGATATTAATCGTTTATTTCGACTGATTATCAAATCATGGAGTCGTTTATTTTCCAAGATTTGAACCCGACAACTGTTATGGCGTGTGAAGATGTGTCCTAAAGTCTACGGCTCGATTACGGTTTGCTTGTCTTCCAAATTTGATTACGAAGCCAGTGGCGCTAATGGCCTCAATTATCTCCAAACGGTTTAGGAGTGATGATCTAAAACGTGACCAAATTTTAACCGAAAATTTGAGGATTTCTTTTTTCTTTTGTTCTTTTTTTAAAGAAGAGATGAAAGGCTAGAGTTTTGATAGGGTAACATAGAGGCGGATTAGAGAACTTTCTCTGAACATGATAGTGAATGAAAACCCATCTAAATCCTATCCCGTTCATCCCTTCTTTAAAATAAACAAACCTCCATCAAATTTTTGGTTGAAATCCAGTCATTAATGAGCGGAAACAAGGTAGCTCGAACGAGCATGCACCCCACACTCTCCTACTCGAAATCAAGTTTAACTCGTTTTTCCTTCGATCTCAAATAAATCACAACAAAACTAATATCATCGATGACACATCACAGCAAAAACACTAGCATACATTATCTAAAATCCATTCGGTCTCATGTAAATATTAACCATATGAATTGATTGATCATTAATAAGATCAGCCAATAATTGAGAATGAGTATATAAGCTTTTGAGTTTACTTATAACAACCTGACAGTCGACAACACTTGACACATTCCATTTTGTATTTTCTTAAAGCTGCTAAACTCTGTTTGTAATAACGTTTCCCACTATTGCTACAAAGATAAACTACACGTCTATATGTTCCAGGGTCCGAATAACATTTTGAATTTTAGGCCTTTCCTTAGGATCATACTCAACACATTCGAGAGCTAATGTCATTATCTTTACCAATGCATTGTGGTCGTTAGACATGTCCTTTATGAGTTGAACATCAAAAATTTCAGCACACCAGTTTTCTTTAGGTACTGACTTCACCCAAGTCGGCATATCAACTGGGTGTATTCCTTTGTAACTAGACTCTCCAGTTAAAAGCTCTATCATTATTATCCCAAGGCTATAAACGTCAATCTCTTCTGTAGCATTTAGCGATCCAGTGAACTCGGGTGCACAATTGTTTCGGAATCTTCGTTTAGTATCTGGCATAAGTTGCGAGAGGCCAACATTTGCAATCATGGGATTGTACTTCTCATCGAGCAATACCATGCTCGACTTAAGATCTCCATGAAATATCTTCTCTTGGGTGTGGAGGTGGAAAAGGCCTCTTGTGATGCCCATAATTATGTTTAACCTTAGTTGCCAATCAAAAGAAGTTATAGACCCACCCTGATTTTCTGAAGCTGCGGAATGAACGAAAATAAGAAATTTTTTTCACTGTTATAAGAATCATTTATGTACTAACTTACAATGTAGTAAGGAGGCAACAGTCCCGTTGGGTGTAAATTTAAAGACACACAAAGTCTCGCTTCTTCCCCAATAATAGGCCTTGAGATCCAATACATTCGGGTGGCGAATATTACCAAGTGAAGAAACGATACTTACAAACTTCGTTTGGCTTAACTGAGTTATTATGCGTTTTACAACAACTTGAAAGCCAACAGGAAGATACACTAGATATGTTCTCCAGTAGGAGTTTTCGTTTAGAAACTTGGCAGATGCAGTAAGCAACTCTGTTAGAGTGAAGTCAGATCTGCCATCTAAATGAACCAATTCTCCACCAGATTCATCGAACGCATCAACTACTGACCCAACTGAATTACCCACTTCCTTTTTAACATTGAGATCAATGGGGTCACTTTCCCTTATTGTGAAACACAATGGTGTTAAGTTGTTGAATTTCAAAACATTAGCGGAGAAAAACCACCTTACCTTCTTGCGCAGATTACTATGCGTTGAAGAAGTATCCGTCCTCATCTGTAGGGACAATACAAACTCAAGCTTTGCTACAACCTCAGCCATTGTAGGACGTTGATTTGGATGAGCATGCAAGCAACTAACTGCAATGTGTGCAAACTCCTTCAAAGTATTCGTTGATATTTGCCCCCTCAAATTACTATCAATAATTTGGGACAATTTTCCTTCTTTCATACATCTTTGAGCCCAACTTGCTAGACCCCACTGCTCTTCATCGAGACTTATGTCAACAGCAGGACGCCCACATAACACCTCAAACAATACAACCCCAAATGCATAAACATCAGATTTTCTTGTTAATTTGTTTGTATAGAAATACCTTGGATCCATATACCCAAATGTCCCTTTGACTCCAGTGTTCACAAATGTATGTGTCTGATTTGTCGGGCCTAGTTTGGCCAATCCAAAGTCTGAGATCTTAGCCGCATAATTCTCATCTAACAAGATATTAGAACTCTTCACATCACGATGTATGACTCCTTGTTTAGTACCCGTACCTGTGTGAAGGTAATCTAAACCACGAGCCGCTCCTATGCATATATTGAGTCGTGGCAACCAGGACAAAGAAGTTCCATTTTTATGAAGACAACCTTCCAGAGTTCCCTGAGCCATATACTCATACACAAGGATCATCTCGTTTCCATCGTTGCAATAACCAATCAAGGAAGCTAGATTACAGTGCCTCAACCTGGAAAGCATCTTAACTTCGGCCCAAAATTCAGAGGCTCCTTGACTTGAATCAGCATGCAACCGTTTGATGGCAGCAACAACATTAGTTGCTCCAATCTTGATGGTACCTTTATAAACCTTCCCAAATCCACCACGACCTATGACCAATCCCTCCTCAAATTCATGAGTTGCCAGTTGAATCTCTGACAGGGAAAATTGGTGTGTTTGCATCGCTAGATTCCGGGTATCTTCCATTGGTTCAGGTGAACAATATGTTGTCAACAAAGTTAGCTTTGTTCTATAATCAGTTGCGTGAGTTGACCTTATCTGGCCTTAATTTTCATTTAATAATTAAATGAAAGTATTAGTCATTTGAGAACAAGTGTTAATAAAATAGTATAAAAAAGAGTCATATCCGTGAAGGACAAGAAAAACAAGTCATAGCCATTTTAGATATGCTGGTGAATGATGACGGACCAAGATTTCGATCGTTAGATAGTAGTGAGCTCATATATCTTCCATTTGAATTATTTTTAATTTCGTAAAAACGAGCTCAGATACTAGTATACAATATTATTAGATGTTTATAAGGAAAAAACTTAAATTAGCAAAATGGTAAACAAAGCCCTTGGGGATATGATTAATAGCTGTTTTGAAGGTTAATTAAACATGACTGGTATTTCCTTTATTAACCCGAGTTACTAAAATAAGAATATTATAAGTTTGTTGTTGTGTCACCATTCACTAGTGTGTTAATTTATGTATTTCCTTTATTAACCCAAGTATAAAGAATAACTGGAGGGAATCCTTTTTGTTTGCAAAGACCCTAGCAAACCCATCCGTTGACCAGAAAGTTTAAGCTTCTTTATGTATTTTTGCTTATTCAAACGCCGAGCTAAGATAAGCAAACTAATCATGTTACTTGCAGATATGAAAGATACAAACTCCTCATTCATACTTCCAGACCAAACATGTCAACGTGTCACACTAGCCGATATTCAGTCCGCAACCCACAACTTCGACGAGACACTAGTCATTGGCCATGGTGGATTCGGTAAGGTGTATAAATGTTCCCACAAAATCTTGCCAGTAGCCGATGTTGCACTTAAACGGATGAATTCCATGTTCAGCCAAGGAGCCAGTGAATTTGAAGCTGAAGTTAAGGTTCTTTCTAAGTTACGGCATGCTAATCTTGTGTCGTTGGTTGGCTACTTCCATGAAGGAAAAGAGATGGTCCTAGCGTATGAGTTTATGCCTAATGGAACACTTCAAGATCATCTCCGAAAAGATGCATGATTCTGGTTTATCCTGGTTACAAAGACTAAACGTGTGTATAGGCGCAGCTCATGGATTAGATTATCTACACACCGGTACCTCAACTCAACATGAAGTCATTCACCGGGATATGAAAACCTCCAATATTTTATTAGATGCAAGGTTTTCTGCTAAAATTTGGGACTTTGGATTGGGCAAAGTTACTCCACTAAATCAGACACAAACTTATGTGAGTACCCTAGTCAAAGGGACATTCGGTTATATGGATCCATGCTACTTCAACAGCGGGAAATTGACAAAGAAATCGGATGTCTATGCTTTTGGTGTTGTACTGTTTGAGGTGTTGACTGGGAAGGAAGCCGTAGATTCAACCCTTGATAGAGAAGAATGGAGTTTGGCAGTTTGGGCTCGAGACCAAATTAAAGAGGGAAAACTACATCAAATTATTGACCCTCGACAGAAGGGACAGATCTAAAAAAAAATGCTTAAAGGAGTTTGCAAACATAGCGCGCCACTGCTTAGATAATCAACCTAAACAACGCCCTACGATGGCAGAAGTTGTGGTCAAACTCGAGTCTATTTTGGCACAAGAAAGGGACAGAGCAGATTCTGGTGTTGATGAAGGAAGATTTATTAACAAGGTAAGATATTTTTTCGCAAACAAAGCTGACTCGATGCCCAATCTTGCACTGGCAACAAAAACTGAATTCACTAGGAGTGTAAGACCTTTCTCGTATGCTGAATTAGTTAGTGCAACAAATAATTTCAATTATGAGGATTTTTCCCCAACTTTACTTGAAACCATTTACAAAGGATGGGTTGATGAACAGACATACACCCCAACAGAACCTGGTGTTGGTTTGGCAATGTACATTTGAAAGAGGCATACTATTGGAACATCGGAGGTACATTGAAATTGACACGTTTCTTCAATATAAGAAAAAAAAAATCATAATTTGGATACCATAATGAATGAATTTCATATATTTATATGTTTTATGTTAACAAAAGTTATAGTTACAGAAAATTTAGGTGTGTAGCTGCATCTCAAACCCGAAGACTTTAATCACCCAAACCTTGACAAGCTATTGGGTTATTGCTTGAACGAGAAAGAATTGTTTTGTGTTTATGAGCTAATTCCCGGCACAAGTTTAGATAAACTTCTTTTTGGAGGTAATAATATCTTCTAGTATAATTGACACGAACTATCGAACTTTTAACCCATATATTGGATACATGTTGATGAACCTATTATTGGATCAACACTTGTTAATGTTTCACTATATAGATGACACTGTTTTTTTTTTTTTTTTTTTTTCATTTTGGGCATAAAATAAATGATACTTTGTATGCAGATCCAGGTACACCTTCACTTTCTTGGACTGCACGACTAAATATAGAACTAGGAACAGCTCATGGCCTTTCTTTTTTACATCAGAGGAAACATCCAGCGCATTGCCAAGTTAAGACAACTTGTATATTGGTCGACACGGTAAATAATTCTGACTTCTACATGCTTGCATTGTATATCTCAATGTAGCATCAGTTGTAAATTGTTATTCTATGTGTTTAAGGATTATGATGCTCAACTTTCGGATTTTGAGGTGGAAAACTCATTCGTGCCTATTGGTTCATACTAGTTATGAACGGATGCACCTTATGTTGCCGCCTGAGTGGTTTCGTTACTATGCAGATGTAATATTTGATGGTTTTTGTTGGAACATATTCGTTATTTTTTGTAGTTTATACATAGTCTAGAAATATGTCGTGATGCATAGTATGTATATATAGATCTAGTTGTAAAGAGTTTCGACGCGTTTATCGGCTGTTACACATGGCGCAACACCACTGTTGCGTTGCGTAACACCCTCTCCGGGTGTTACGGTTATGACACAAGGATGGGATCAGGTGAGGACTACAAATACACAACCACCAATCATAAATGGAACGGTTCTAGAGAGAGAAAGTCCGTGTTGCGCAACCGTGAGTTCATAGTTGCGTAGCACCACTTCCGAGCGGTCTAAAGTCTTATAATCGTTTGTCTTTGGCATTATTCGTATCGTAAACCTTTACGTTAGTTTAATAATATCAAACATTCGGTTATTTGAGTGTTACACCATCACAAAGTCACTTGAAAGTCATTCCGCACCTTGCTAGTGATTGGGTCCAAATCGAGGTCTGAAACTGGAGACCAACAGTTTTGTACCATTTAGCAAAGGTTGTACATTTAGCTTTGAAAATGGAAAATTTTAGTTGAGTATTCAGAATACATGATAAAATATTAAACAGGTACTTATCATTATATTTGAAATTATACCAAAACCAATTATTTTCATGTACTTTAGCATGATGCTATCCACTAGTGTGAGATGCCATTTACCCTCCTACGGCTAAAAATCCAAGCTACTTGTGCATAAATCGATATAACCAATGAAACACCACTTTGGCAGGTTTTGGAGTGAAAAGTGAGATCTACTCTTTTGGTGTAGTACTGCTTTAAATACTAACAGGAATGAAGGTATATGATGAGAACAGACCATATGGAAAACAGAATTCGGTGATGTGGTAAATTTGGGAATTATAATGGACCCACAGCTTCATGAATTATAATTATCGTCCTCCAAAGGGAGCATTCAACTTGGCTCTACTTGTTTCAAAATGTCTTCAACCATGTCAAGAAGAGCGTCCATCGATGGAAGAAATTATCCCGGTCTTGTGCCAGTTGTTGGGTTAATCCCGATCAAACCTCGAAGGAACATAGTTTAGTGTCAAAAGTGTAATTAATGAATAGTTAGAAGAAAATAATATAACTATCACAAACTGAAACATTGTATCGGTTCATTAGTGACGGTGGTTCTTCTACATAATCATCACCACCGTAGAAAAGACACATCGGTTCATTAACACCGATTCATTTATCACTTATATATATGTACAAATTGTTTCATTATAATTTATTTGTTTAATACAGTTACGGTTTTCAAGATAATTAACTTTTAAACAAAAATAAATTAAAGCGGGTTTTTAAAATGAAAATTTTTTATTGATTTATTTGGCCTCAAGTTTTATAAGTATTAAATGATCCTAACCCTCACAATATAAGCTTTAGTTATATTAAATTTTATTAGTTTTCTTTTAACATAAAGATTAATAAGTATTAATTTATAAAATTTATTTTAAAATAAAATTATATTTTGTAGTATTTTCTATATAACAAGATTTAAACTAACTTTTTTTTTTTTAAATAAACTTACTGTTTCTAAATAAATCAAGATTTATTATTATTATTAAAACAAGTTTTAAGTAGACTTAGACTTTTAGACAAAAGCATATACTTAAAATGCCCGGAAACGACGAAAAGAAATTAGAAGGAGAAACTTCTAAATTAAAAGAAATTGGGTCGACAATCCATTTTCAACGCCCTATGTTGTTGAAAGGAGCAAACTACACAACATGGTTAATACGTATGCAAGTGATATTGTAAGCAAATGAACTTTGGGAAATGATCGAACAAGAAACAACAAATGTGACCGATGAAGAAAGATAAAACCACTATCGCCTACATCTACCGGTCATTACCAGAAGTTCAATTGCTACTTATCTCAAAATAAAAGACTGCAAAGGCAGTTTGGGATGCTTTGAAGACGAGACACGTAGGAGAAAATCGTGTCCAACAAGCAAAACAACAAACACTCAAATCTGAATTTGAGATGTTACAGATGAAAGAAAATGAATAAGTTGATTCATTCACTACAAAGTTAACAAGTATTGTTAATAAAGCAGCAAGCCTTGGACTCACATATGAAGATCATGTTCTCGTGCGAAAATTATTAAATGCCGAACCTCACAAATTCCTTCAGATTGTTGCATCCATTGAACAATACTCGGACTTAGACGAAATGTAACTAGATGAAGCAATCGAAAGATTGAATACATTTGAGGAAAGAATCAAGTGTAAGAAGGAAAGACTTGATAACAATCAAGACAGATTGATGTTTACTTAGCATGAAGGTCGAGGCCAACCTTTCAGAGGACATGGTCGTGGAAGATTTAACCACTCACGAGGCCGAGGGAATAACAGATTCAAGTCAGAAAAAAAGAAGTGGGAACCCTCACAAAATAGTTTCAAGAAAGAAACTAACATCAATACAAAGAAATTTACTCCTGATAAGAGTAAAGTACAATACTTTAAATGTAAGCAGTATGAACATTACTCAACCAGATGTCTACAGAAGAATCTAGACATTGAACAGTCCAATCTTATTGAAGAAGATTTAGAGCCAACATTTCTTATGGCAACTATTGAAGAGCACCAAGAAGTTTTCTTAAACGAGAAGAATTTTGAACCAGGGCTAAAAAAATGATGAAAGTCTATGGTATTTAGACAACGGTGCAAGAAATCACATGACATCAATCAAAAACCCTTTCAAGGGGATTGAAGAGAAGATTACTGGAAACGTACGGTTCGACGATGGATCATACGTTGAGATCAAAGGAAAAGTATCTATACTAGTGGAATGCAAAAACAAAGAACAACGTGTTATTATATCACAAGTATACTAAATTCCAAATTTGAGGAGTAATATATTGAGCTTAGGCCAATTAACTGAAAACGGATTCAAAGTCGTAATGTAAGAAGATGTACTACTACTATACCATCCAAACTACAATGTTCTACTCAGAGTAATGTGATCAAAGAATCGACTATACAAAGTAAATCTAAAAATAGGAGAACCTATATGCTTACTAGCCAATATGCACGACGAAGTAAGGCTATGGCACGCAAGATTAGGCCATTTAAATTTCAACTAATTTAAGACAATGGCGACGAAGAACTTAGTTCAAGGAATACCTCCCATTAAACATACCAGAAAAGTTTGCGACATATGTTTAATCGAAAAGCACAATAGAGCTCCATTTCCACAACAAGCAAAGACAAGGTTAGAAGCAGCATTGGATTTAGTATTTGAAGATCTATGTGGCCCATTATTACCACCTACATCATTAGAAAAAAGGTACATATTCTTATTAGTAGATGACTATTCAAGATATATGTGGGAATACTTTCTGAATTCAAAAGATCAAGCTTTTGGGATCTATAAAGAATTCAAACTAAGGGTGGAAAACGAACTTGGAACAAAATTGAAAATGTTTAGAACAGAAAGAGGAGGATAATTCACATCAAATGAATTCGTATGATATTGCAAAGACAATGGCATCACAAGACAGTTAACTGCACCATACTTACCTCAACAAAATGGAGTCGTTTAACGGAGAAATAGAACGGTACTTTCAACTAAAAGGTGTATGATGAAAGCAACAAATATGCCACAAAACTTTTGGGCAGAAGTAGGTAGACACGCCATTTAGATACTGAATTGCACACCTACAAAGTCACTTGAAGACATTACTCCATATGAAACATTTAAGGGAAGGAAACCAAACCTACATCATCTTAGGATTATTGGATGCATCACATATGCAATGGAACCTTTACAACACTTGACAAAATTAGATGATAGAATCGCTTATTTGATCCAACAACGAAGAAGATTCGCGTCAGTCGTGACGTAAACTTCAAAGAAGATGAGATATGGAATTGGGAGTATATAATAAAGACTTAGATCTAGAAGAACCCGAATGGAGTAATTTCATTGTAGAAGATAATGAAATACCTAGTACTCAAAACCTCTTCGATGAAGATGAAGAAATCGAAAATAACGTTACACATGGCAACCCTCACAAAATAGTTTCAAGAAAGAAACTAACATCAATACAAAGAAATTTACTCGTGATAAGAGTAAACTACAATACTTCAAATGTAAACAGTATGGACATTACTCAACCAGATGTCCACAGAAGAATCAAGACATTGAACAGTCCAATCTTATTGAAAAATATTTAGAGCCAACATTTCTTATGGAAACTATTGAAGAGCACCAAGAAGTTTTCTTAACCGAAAAGAATTTCGAACCAAGCAAGATAGCTAAAAATGATGAAAGTCTATGGTATTTAAACAACTGTGCAAGCAATCACATGACATAAGTCAAAAACCCTTTCAAGGAGATTGGCGAGAAGATTACTTGAAACGCACGATTCGACGATGGATCATACGTTGAGATCAAAGGAAAAGGATCTATTCTAGTGGAATGCAAAAACAAAGAACAACGTGTTATTATATCACAAGTATACTACATTCCAAATTTGAGGAGTAATATATTGAGCCTAGGCCAATTAACCGAAAACGGGTGCAAAGTCGTAATGGAAGACGATGTACTACTACTGCCCGATTCAAAATATAATGTTCTACTCAGAGTAATGCGATCAAAGAATCGACTATACAAACTAAATCTAAAAATAGGAGAAACTATATGCTTAATAGCCACGAATTATGGCTATGGCATGCAAGACTAGGCCATTTAAATTTCAACTCATTGAAGACAATGGCGATGAAGAACTTGGTTCAAGAAATACCTCCCATTAAACATACGACAAACATTTGCGACATATGAAGCAGAGTAGAGCTCCATTTCCACAACAAGGAAATACAAGGTTAGAAGCAGCATTTGATTTAGTATTTGAAGATCTATATGGCCCATTATTACCACCTACGTCATCAGAAAACGGTACATATTCTTATTAGTAGATGACTATTCAAGATATATGTGGAAATACTTTCTAAATTCAGGAGATCAAGCTTTTGGGATCTTTAGAGAATTTAAACTAAGGGTGGAAAACGAACTTGGAACAAAATTGAAAATGTTTAGAACAGACAGAGGAGGAGAATTCACATCAAATGAATTCATACAATATTGCTAAGACATTGGCATCACAAGACAGTTAAGTGCACCATACTTACCTCAACAAAATGGAGTCGTTGAACGAAAAATAGAACGATACTTTCAAGTAAAACGTGTATGATGAAAGCAACAAATATGCCACAAACCTTTTGGGCAAAAGCAGTTAGACACGCCATTTAGATACTGAACTGCACACCTACAAAGTCACTTGAAGACATTACTCCATATGAAACATTGAAGGGAAGGAAACCAAACCTACATCATCTTAGGATTTTTGGATGCATCACATATGCAAAGGTACCTTTACAACACTTGAAAAAATTAGATGATAAATTCGCTTATTTGATCCAACAACGAAGAAGATTCGCGTCAGTCGTGACGTAAAATTCAAAGAAGATGAGACATGGAATTGGGAGGAATATACTAAAGACTTCGATGTAGAAGAACCCGAATGGAGTAATTTCATTGTAGAAGATAATGAAACACCTAGTACTCAAAACATCTTAGATGAAGATGAATAAATCGAAGATAACGTTATACATGGTAACAAAAAAGAAGATTATGAAATACCTTCACCAACCAATTCCCACCAAATACGCCAATATCCCATTCACAATACGAATATAGTCCTCAACAATTCGCTACACACTCACCAACATCTTGCTCACGAATTGATACACCTTCAACAACATATTCAAGAATCGATCATAAACCAAGAAGAGGTTATAGAGACTTGGAATATATATACGCCAACACATATAGACTCCTACTAGCTGAAGATGAACCTAGAAATTACAAAGAAGCATCTAAAGATGAAAGATGGATTGAAGCTATGTAAGCATATATTGACTCCATCAACAAAAACAATACATAGAAGTTAACCATTTTACCAAAGGATCATAAGGCAATTGATCTAAAGTGGATATTCAAGACAAAGCGAGATGAAAATGGAGATATAGTGAAGCACAAGGCACAATTGGTAGCCAAAGGATATATTCAAGAGCACGACATAGACTTTGATGAAGTATTCGCACCAGTAGCACAAATCGAAACCATACGATTGATACTAGCTCTAGCAGCATACAATAAATGGGAAGTACATCACGTGGATGTAAAATCAGCATTTTTACATGGCGATTTAAAGGAAGAAGTTTATGTCTCATAACATGAAGGTTTTATAAAAGCAGGAGATAAAGCAAGAGTATTCAGACTCATGAAGCTCTGTATGGACTCTAACAAGCGCCACATGCATGGTACACCAAGTTAGATAACACCTTGAAGATGCTTGACTTAAAGAAGTGTGCACTAGAACAAGTTGTCTACATAAGAACAAACAAGAGATCAACATTATCAATTGGAGTATACGTTGATGATCTAATATTCACCGGAACACCGAAAAAATAGATTGATCTCTTCAAATATAAAATGCAAGAGAAGTTCGAGATGAGTGATCTTGGATTACTTACTTATTATCTTGGCATATAAATTACACAGAATTTGGGAGAAATCTCAATAAAGCGGACGGGATACGCAAACAAAATACTCAAAGACACATGGATGTTAGACTGTAACTATGCAAAGATACCAATGGAACCAGGATTCAAGTTGACAAAGAGACGGGAAGGAAAATATGTGGATACTACAGAATATCGAAGCATAATCGGATGTTTACGGTATTTTCTACACATAAGACCCGAATTAAGTTTTTCAGTTGGATTACTTAGTCGCTTTATGAAAGAGCCACAAGAATAGCATATGAAAGCTATAAAGCAAATACTCGGCTACATCAAAGGAACAAAAGATTATGGAATAACCTACGGATATGAAGGAAACAAAATCCAAGGTTACAGTGATAGCAGTTATGGTGTTAATACACAAGAAGGAAGAGGCACAACTGGAATAGTTTTCTACTACGGAAACTCGCCTATTAGTTGGAGCACTCAAAAGCAAGGAACAATAGCCTTATCATCGTGCGAATCAGAATTTATAGCAGCAACTCAAGCAGTTTGGTTAAAAAGACTACTCAGCAAAATTATAGACACTAAAGAAGAGAAAGTCACAATCTATATTGAAAACAAGTCGGCTATAGGTCTAATGAAGAACCCAATGTTTCACGGAAAAAGCAAACACATTGATACAAAATATCACTTAATAAGGGAATGCGTCGAGAAAGAAGACTTAACAGTCGGACACATAAGCGGCGAACTACAAAGATGACATACTCACAACGCCACCTCCAAGAATACGATTTGTCACTATGAGACAAATACTTGGATTCAAGAACCTTCTTCAGCATTATCAAGATTAAGGGGGTGAATGTTGGGTTAATCCCGATCAAACCTCGAAGGAACATAGTTTAGTGTCAAAAGTGTAATAGTGAATAGTTAGAAGAAAATAATGTAATTATCACAAACTGAAACATTGCATGGGTTCATTACTCATGATAGTTCTTCTACAGAATCATCACCACCATAGAAAAGACACACCGGTTCATTAACACCGATTCATTTAGTATAAATAGGAAACATTGAAATCACAATAGTACCATCGAAATTATCAGTTATATATATACATATTGTTTGATTATAAGATCCTTATATTCATCTTTTACAACACCAGTGCTATCAAGAAGAAACTATGGTTTAATCCCAAAACACAAAGTAGTTTTTTTTTCTTTTACTTTTCTTAGTTAAAGATGTATCCATTTATTGTTATATGAGAACTGTAATAAAAAAACAATAGATGACAGTTATATTTGATTTACCAGTTATTGTGGCATAAATGGATTACTACATTTAACTGGATTGAGCGATGCAGATATGAATACAATTTTCAGTAGTGGCTTCGATCTGCCAGAGAGGCTGTTCCATCTTTTTCCACAAACACATGTAACATTCTTATTGATTCTAACGTTTCAGTTCGTTACGAAATTTTAAGTTACGTAATATGCCGATTCCGATTCCAGGGAATCTAAGGTTGAAAGTAATTAAATAAGCTAACATCTGAGTTTTTAGTTCAGAAACACTCCAGTAGGCATATATTTGAAGATACAGAGTAACACCTCTTCCCCAATACCATTCCAACATCCAAAAAAAGTGACCCCGTGGTGAATCTTATGAATTCTAGACAATACACTACATCGTCGATTACTTTAGACTCAATTATGTGAAAGGGATAAATATGTTCTCGAGTAAGTGTTGGTTTCCTAATTCGGACCTCGATTTGGACCCAATCACCAGAAATTTGCGGAATGACTTTCAAGTGACTTTATGATGGTGTAACACACAATTAGCCGAATGTTTGATATATAATTAAACTAACGTAAAGGTTTACAATGCGAATAATATCAAAGACAAACGATTACAAGACTTTAGACCGATCAGAAGTGGTGTTATGCAACTATGAACTCAAAGGGGCGCAACACTTTCTTTCTCTTTCTAGAACGATTACATTTATGGCTATTGGTTGGGGTATTTATAGTCCTCACCTAACCTATGCAACCTTAACACCCGGAGAGGGTGTTACGCAGCGCAACAGTGGTATTGCGCCACTTTGGTGTTGCCTGCGGAACACCATGTGTAACAGCCGATAGAAGCGCGAAACGCTTTACAACCCGATATATATACATGCTAGGCTTCACAATACGTTTCTAAACTAAGTACAAACTACAAACAATGGCGATTATGCTCCAACAAACTCCCCCTTGGATGTAGCTTGTACTTTCGACAAATCTTTAACGAGTGATGTCGTGAGATCGAGAGTTGTCTTTAACTTCAAACGAAGTATCTCTTACAGTCTTTAAGTTTTCAATCGATGTATCTTGTATCTATTGAACTCCATTTCTTCATCCTTAAGAAACGCGGCTCCATGAAGATCGGCTTCGAGTCTTTGACTTCCCAGAAGTTCTAAAACTCTTCGAGATCCATACTTTACACTCCGTGTTTTTGTTCTTTAAACTGATAAAATCTTTTAGTTTTTCAGAAAGAACGTGATAAAACCTTATAATCTTATACGATACGTGACGACGAAGAAAATAAACGCAGAAATAAAATATACTTGGATTTGTGTTTGTTTTCTTAACCTCAAACCGAAAATCTTTTTGTGATTTTCATCTATAAGATATATACACTACTTTAGCAACCTAGAAACGTCAAATATTTTTTGACAGAAAATCATTTGCTTTTAGGATCATATCGCTAGAAGTGGAGTCATACGAATGAGCCAATTATTAGTATGTTTGTCTTCTTAAGTACAACATCGACATCATAAAAGCAATCTTCCGATTATTTATTTACATATGTTTATACGAAGTCCCACTTATATTTAGGGGGTGTTTGTTTCGGCTTATGTAAGCGGCTTATGAGTTTATGTAAATTTTCATAAGCTCATAAGGCCATTTTTCGGACTTATGAGCTTATAAAGTTGAGCTTATGACTTTAAATAAACCATAAGCTCAACTTAATAAACTCATAAGCCGAAAAATGGGTTTATGAGCTTATGAAAATTTACATAAGCTCATAACCCGCTTACATAATCCGAAACAAACACCCCCTTACACTTTGCTAAATCCGAACTCCCCTCAAAGCACTATTTATAGAAAAATGTCACCTTATTCCTAAGTTTATTAACTAAGCTAAGTAAAGAAAATGCATACGTATAGTATTTATTTAAACATCCATGATGTATTTATTAGATCTATTAGTTTATTCGTTTAAGACTCATGAATTCCTCTTCCTGTATCATCCTTTTATCAAGTCAGTCTCAAGGATTTTGGAATTTTTATTCACACACTCATCCTTCTGTCTCGGCCTTTTATCAAGTCAGTCTCAAGGAATTTTCAGTTTTACTTAGACTCGCTCCTCCTCCTGTCTCAGCCTTTTATCAAGTCAGCCTCAAGGATTTCAGAGCAAGTTTATATATAAAATACAAAAGTTCTTAATTTGAGAGTTTAAATAGCATTTATTCAATTTATTATTTATTCTTTTTTTTTCCTCACTTTTTCTGTTACTCTCAAATACTTATTCACACACACACACACACACACACACACACACACACACACACACACACACACACACACACACACACACACACACACACACACACACACACACACACACACACACACACACACACACACACACACACACATATATATATATATAAATATATATATATATATATATATATATATATATATATATATATATATATATATATATATATATATATATATATATATATATATATATATATATATATATATATATATATATATATATGTATGTATAATCCTATTGGTGACAGATTTCACATACATCGAAAATTATCGACTTATCACTGAAATGAACAAAATTAGCCATGTGACCCGTTATAAACAGTTTCAGAAAATTGTTTAGATGATATTAGCCGTACCTACTAATACATCGAACAAAAACTTATGAACCTGATTTTTGGAAAAATCTTAAATCTAGCGATGTACTATCATTTCCTAAAGTTTTTACAAACTTTCTCCCGCTCTTTTTATGTTTTTCTGATTTTTTGTATTTTACTGATTTTTTCTTACTGTACAAATCCTAAAAAATTAAAAAGAAAGGGTTTGGAAGTCACGATCAAAGATTTAGATTTTAACATTTTGGACTCTTTATACTCAATGAGTTTCAAAACTTTAAACTCTTTTTCAAAAGATTTTTGCATTTAAGCAATACAAATTTGGTTCGGGTTCGCAACTGTTATGTGTTGCAAAGTCTAAACACTTTAAACTATGTAAATTATGAATATATTTGCCATTTCTTAAGGGTAGTACTTGTAAATTGGTGATCACCGAAATCCGAACGAATTAAGGGAAGACGTATACAAACACATCGAAAGAAAGTAAATGCATTGATAAAATAATAGTATCGATTACAGATAATCAAAAATAATGTTTTACAGCTAAGGATTAGAAATACCAAAAAGCAAAAACATTAAAAATATGCAACTGGTGCCTGAATCCTCTACTTCTTTAAGATCGGCAAGTTCTTTCAAGGATATCCTTTCGGCCCATCGTGCAATGATTTTCTTTGGGTATAAACGTTTCAGATCAGCTTCTGAGAAGGATAACATATGCATCAGATCAAACACTCTGAACAGCTCTTTCCCTTTGGCATCCATCATTACAGCTTCACGAGTTATGTCATCGAAATTCCAGCTTTGAAGATCTTTAAGAAAATCCTGCGGAAAACTAGGCTAAGTAATCCACTTAATACACTGCACTGTTGGGAAGATCCACTTTTTGTCCTTTCTACCCGTCTTTGGATTGATTTTATTTGGATACTTCTTAATCCCTTTGGTGAGAGTGAAGTTTTCGAACTCTCCGTAGAAGACATCTGACTGAAGATTTTTCCAAAACGTTTTGGCCTTAGCATCAGAGAGATTTTCAGGTTCCTTTCTTGACAGGCGTTTGAGCTCATAACCAGGAAATGTGTTGAACACTGAATACGTCATCTTCATATGCTGAATTCCATCATTTCGGATCAGTACGAAGAGGTCTCCCTTTTCAATATATCTCCAGGAAGCGATTAACCTTGTACAAGGACCAACTAGCGAGCATCCATATGTAACATCGAAGATATCGAACACAGTGTGATCGATGAAATTTCTAGCACTATCGACGTACACTATATCTCGAGAAGTACCGATTTCTACAACATCATCCTTTGCACTTTGTTCTTGCTTATTTTTCTTTGCTTGAGCTGTAGACCAGTCCTTTTCTTCATCTCTGAGTCTAGCTATTTCAGCTTGTTGTTCTTTCATCTCTTCAACTTCATCGTCCGAGTCTTGAAAAGTAGGACAAGGAACGATGGAAGATTCAGATGGGACATATGCAGACGACATCCCCATGTTGCAAGAGACGACATCATCCTCGTCTTGTTCTAGCCAGTCATTGAAAGGAACAAAGATGTTGAAGCCTGAGTTAACATAGTAGGTTGAGCAGCTTCGTCCGTTGGATACTCAACATTCAACGGATCCCTATGAATTGAGAGACTTTGACTTTAAGTACCTGTAAAAAGAACAAGAATCAAAGCGCGGTTAGAAGTACTTTCACCTGCTTGAGACTCCCCCTGAGCTGCAGACTGGTGGGAAGTCTGAGTTACATGCTTTGAACCGGAGGCAGATTTGCCTGATTGTTTCGGTAGCTCAGGGATTGTTGCGCCTGATCTTTTTGCAATTATAAATCTAGCAGGGTCATCACCTCCCTTGTCATCGTCTGAATCATCATGGGTTTTGTCATCACCCGATTCATCAGTTTCATCATCTTCGTTCTCTTCCTCTTATCTTCTTCTTCTGAATCTTCACCGTCTCCTTCAACGATAAGTTCAACATCCTTAGCCAATTGAGAATCTATTGCGGCTTTGGAAACTTGAAATTCTTTATACTCTTCGGTGCTTTCAAAGATTCCCCTGAAGAAATTCAACTCGTTTTCAAGTGAGATACACTTTGCATATGTTTTCTTTTGCTGAGTTATGAGCTTGACTACATCCTACTTAAGCTTCTTGATCTTCCCAGCTTGTGTAGTAATCTTTTGATCTTTCGCATCATTAGCCTGTTCAAGCTTCTCTAAACGTAACAAGAATGAAGATTATTGTACGATACCACCATGAGTTCTTCGTGACGACCAGAAGATGTTGTTATAAACGGTGGAACTGGTGGTCTAGCAGAAAGTGTAGAAGTTTGAGCGGTGGGGTGGGTGGCAGGAATGGTAGGTGTGGATATGGATGTAATGGTTGTGGAGGAAGGTTTCTTAATCACAAACTTATGTTTCTTTTGAGGCTGAGGTGAAGAAGATGGTTCGGAAGGTGTTTCAGATGGTCGTTTTGGATGTGAGGTGGGAGGAGGTCGAGTGGATGGGTTTTGTGGTGGTGGTTGTAACAGTGGAGGTTGAATACTTGAACCCAAAGCCCTTTTCATTCTAGGTCCCGATGGAGGTGGAGGAGGTGAAGTTGCTTGACCAGGAGGAGACGGTGGGTCAGATTCAACAACCACCGCCTGTGAAGATTTCCTCCTGGGTTTGTCCACCGTAGCGGTGCTGCTCTCAGGCCTAACCATTTTACCTTTAAATTGTGCATAGAGTTCCGGGCCTAGAGTTGCTTCAGCTTTTTCAACTGCTTTGGCTTCTAATCTCGTCTTTGCTGCTGCATAAGCTTCAAGTGTCATTAATCTTCGCATGCCCTTGATGTGTAAAATCTAGTCTATTAAACTCGACCTACTATTTCACTTAATTACACACTTATAGGAAGTGGACCTAATCGTATATAATATAGCTTTAAGTAAGTAAATGTTCGTTCGCAGGGACTAATTTAGCTTTTATATCTCGAATTAATAATACTTTTTTTGTTTTGGGAGTTTTTGTTATTACTAATGATTAACTAATTAAAACTAAAAAGTGATTGTAAAATCGATTGAAAAAGTTAATTAAAATTTATCAAATATTGGAGAAATTACACTTGTTTGACACTTCACTTGTTTTCCAATTATGTTTACGAAATTGATTGTATATTAACTTCTAAAATATAGTAAAACTCCTCTCGAATATTTTACTAACTTTAACTATCTCTAATTATAATGTTCCTCTCGAATACAGTTATAATTATTAACAATTAAGCATTAATTAACAAGCCGGTATTTAGTGATTTAACCTTATAAAGTTTCCTCTCGAATAACTCCTCTAATTATTAAGTCCTCTCGAATCTTAACAAATAGACTTACTCATTTACGTTTAATTATCTAAGTTGTTATTATTAGGTCCTCTCGAATCCTAACAATTTTAAACCAATTAAAGACCGATTGATTATCTCATAGAATTTATTTAACCTATCTAGATTCCTCTCGAATACCTAGAATGTGGATTAATTAATTTGCATGTAAACAACTAATGATAATATAGTAAAACTTAAACAAATAAGGATCTACGATTAAACACAAATACCTAAACAATCAATAACGAAAACAATAATTATCAAACAAGATCCGTAAATCAAACAAGCATAAAAAGTGTTTAGCTAACCATAATTTTGTTCAAAACAACAACTAAAAGTAGAAGAAACATACTGGAAATTGTCTTGAAAAAGGAAAGAAAGCAAACTAGAAAATTGCAAAACGTGTCGTGACCGAATTGTAATCAAAAACCAACTTCTAATCTTTTTTCCTTGTTCCAAACCGTGATCTCCAGCTCCCAATAATGATAAGAATTAATTGATGATTATTCTGGCCGATTTAGGTTGGTATTTATAGGCAAAAATCAGATAGAAATCGAGGTCGACTACAACACCAAAAACTGCTCGGTAGGGCGTCGTTCTGGCTTCTCTAGGACGACGCAGCGTGACACCTTTTCCCATATTCTAAATTTTTGATTGTGTAGATCTCTCTTTCTTCTTTCTTCTCCAAGTTGAATCACCTAAATCGGATATCATATGAAGAAGTTATGATCAAAACGGTGGAGGTGATACTGCGACGTTCTCTCCGTCAGAAATCACTATTTTTCGTCTTTTTAGCTCATTTCTTCAACCATTTCCACTTCCCAATCATATAAACCTATAAAATAGACAAAAAAAAACTTTTCCACACGATTAAATGCAAAAACCTATCATATCCATCATGTTTAATATGAAAAACAACTGAATATCGCATAGAAATAAACGTATAAATATGCGATATCAAATCCCCCAAACTTAACCTTTTGCTTGCTGCTTGCCCTCAAGCAAAAACCGTGTTCAAAACAAATTATCAAAGCCAAATTAAATTGCATAACCAAACATCTCACGAATTTTATGTGAAGTAAATCACACAAACTCTCAAACTAATCTAAAAGGTGTGTAACGTGTTCTGTAGAATCGCTCAACTGCTTAGTCATGGTGAATATTCTATCATAGGCTTGATAAAGAATCAAATCTCCACCACTAGAGTCTAGGTACAACTAAACGGGGACTTTTATTCGGGTTGTAATATATAGGTAAATGCATGTGAATAATATATAATGGAGTCTAAAAGGGTAAAAATAAAATGTATACAAAAACCTAGATTAAATCCGAACTCATAAACTCTTTAACGAACCGAATTGCTTAACTTTTTCTTCAACTTCAAATATACAAAACTCAATATACAGTAACTCTTTTAATTCTACAAAGTATTTTTTTTTCGCTTTTCTGAATTTTCCATTTTTTTTTTTTTTTCAACTCACTTTTTTTCTTCAGCCTAGTACATGTCTTACAATAATGTATTTCTTTTGGTAAGCTCACATGCTCAAAAGGCTATTTTTTTTTCTTCACTTTATTCCAAATACAAAATAATACAAAGGCAATAATAATATAACTTCTTTTTTCAGGCCTTACTAACTTCACTTGATTTCATAATAGCAATCATAATTAAAGTTCAGATCTAATCTAAAAATGAAACGAAAATAAGGCGAATGTACAAAATATATAGTAGTGTTTAAGAAACGAAACAGTTTAGGCACAAATTGGTTTACTAGAGTTTCTAACACTAAAAATAAGTGTTACAAGGGTTAGACGGAAAATATAAAAAAGAAACGAAAATTGGCTAACAAATGTTTAATCCTAATTTCCCCTATCTTGAATAGTCATCAACCATCGGCACACTTAAAGAATCGAAAAAGTGGCATTAAAAATGAATGCTTTCAAAGGCTCAAAATCTCACTATTTAATCGAGTAGGGTATCAAATGCGCTCGGTTATGCTTAAAGTTTATGGTAATTACCGACTAGACACGTTATATATTTTTTTATTGTTTCAATTTTTTAATTTTTTTTGTATTTTTGATTTTCGGACTCAAAAATGTACAAAATAACACAAACCTAACACGATGGAAACTAAGCTAAGGGTCGAAAAATATAATTTGGAATTTCCCGATGACCCCCCCAAACTTAAATAACACATTTCCCCTAATGTGTTAATGACTCAAAACCTAAGGGAAATTACAAGAATAAAATCTAAAAAGAAAAATAGGTACAAAAATAGAAAAGAGAAAAGAAAGTAAAACCCGGGTTGCCTCCCAAGAAGCGCTAGTTTTTTCGAACGAGTCGTTAGCTTGACTCGATATGCCTTGACTTATGCCTTCATTTGAAGGTCGATATTTCTCTCGCCTTTCTTTCCCATGTGATTTCCATATCGGCCTAATTCTTTCTTCGGTTTATGTCCAAAATAGTCACCATAAGTGAATGCCTCCTCTCCAACATCGAGCATCTTCATTCGCTTCACCCACGCATCAGACCACTCTCGAGCCTCGAAAAATAGTATACCGTCATCTCCACGCTTTACGAACTCGCACACGTCATCACATCTGCTCGCATTAAATTCCTTCTTCTTAAATTCCTTCCACGATGTATCATATCCGATATCCTCAAATTCCTACAAAACAATTTCCTTTTTCTCGACAAGTTAAAGAAAATAAATTAAAAGGGTCGTGAGAGACACCGTGTCACACCCCGCTAAAGCGGAAACACGAGATGTGAAGAGCAAAGAATCATTTCACGAGTTATACTAAAATCAACGGTCCAAGTCATTAAATTAAAGTTCGAAAAGTACTAGAGTTCAAAAGATACAACCAAGATTCAAAGTTTAAGACAATAATACATAGTAAAATGTTTTAATTAAAAATTCCCGAAAGTAAAGGTCTTCTTCCCGAGGTACACTTCACATAATTGGCTTGACCCGCCTGAGCAATACACTTCATAACTTACGCTTAGTTCCTGAAACATGAGATAAAGTGTCAACTACGAAACGTAGTGAGTGAGTTACAGTTTATAAGTTGACCAAAGTTTCCAAAAATGTTCGACAAGTATGTATAAGTATAGAGTTTTCTAAAAGAAAGGAGGCGGATAATCAGTCGCTAAAAATATGTTTATATACTGACGTAGAAATTCAAGTCAAAGTTCAATGTCCGTAAAAGTTCGAGTTGTATGGCAAGTAGTAAGTGTAGGTAGTCATTACCTCAGCGGTGGATTAATCCACATGTGTAAGACAGTAAGTATAAGTAGTCATTACCTCAGTGGTGGATTAATCCACATGTGTAAGACAATAAGTGTAAGTAGTCATTACCTCAGCGGTGGATTAATCCACATGTGTAAGACAGTAAGTAGGCATATGCGTAAATAATAATGACTAATGATCCTTGAATTGTACCAACCACTAAGCTTAATATAAGGTAAGATTTTGCACACTAATCCGATTTCTGGTCAGAACACGCCCCTAGTTTCAGTCTAAAGATCTAGTTCGTGAGAACTTAGTAGTATGTACTCAGGTTGCGAACCATAAGTAAGGAGTGACCTCTCCTAAGTATCGATACCCATATTTACTAACGGCTATTGTTAATAGTGTGTAGGGAATATTTTCTAAAAAGCAGCGGGGCACTTGTACCTCTTTTTCTAAAATTGGTCGTTTGTACTTACGGCGTTTATATCCTCACCTAGGGTTTGCTCCAAATACAATCAAACTATCATCGTCTAATCAAATATCCAAAGAGGCAAACCTATTTAGTCTAAAGTAAGCCAATCAAAATAGATGATATCGTCTACGCATATTAGTCTCGCAAGGTTTCCAAAATAGTTCCATAGTTCTCAAAGGTTCCAAAAGTTCATACGTTTGCAAAGTTTAGTAAAGGTTTCCAAAATAGTTCCATAGTTATAAAAGGTTCCAAAAGTTCGTACGTTTTCAAAGTTTAGTAAAGGTTTCCAAAAGTTCACAATAGTTGTACAAGTTCATAATAAAGTCTCATCAAAGTTTCAAAGTCAATTGGATCATAAAACATAGTACGTAAGTTTAAGCGCGTAAAATAGTTCCACATCAAAGATATTGTTCACAAAATGTTTTGATCTCATGTTTCCCCCAAAAAGAGTACTTAAAAGCAAGAGTAGAGAGGGGTGTAACTCACGGATTGCGAAGACAAAGAACTCGGAAATTGGTCGGAGCGGGAGCCGGGAATCGCGGGACGCCTAATAATGCCAAGATAATTCAATTGATTATTATCTTATTATGTTATTATATTGTAATATAATAGATAAAATTTAATTAAACTTTAGGTGTCAAGGTTAAATATTGTCCAAAATAGTCCAAAACGGTTTATGTTACGCTTTTGTCAAAAAGTCCAATTCTAACGATTATTATTATTATGTTGTAAGTAATTTTGGTCGCTGAAATGGTTTGAATTTCTCTAATGAAATTTGGGCAGCGCTTCCGCGCCCAAATTTCATATCCCAAAATTCAATCTCCATTTCCGCTCACAAATACCTATAACACAATATCATTTATAAACGAGTCCGTATAAGTCCAAAAAGTTCATTACAAGTCACCGATACATTAGTTTAGTCAAACTCAGTCCCAAAATGAAAGTTACGAAAAGGCAGCGGGTTAAACGAGTTCAAAACGTGCAAAATAAAGCGTTTCGGGAAAACTAGTCAGGCCTGTGCGCCGTTCAGGACCCTAGGACGACGCACATAAGCCAACTTTCACCTCGCTGCGTCGTCCTGGCCATAGGGACGGCGCACAGGTTGTGTTTTCGGGATTTTTCGAGTTAAACGATTATTTTAGCCACAGATTTCGACATGCAGTTAGTCCAAACTTAATAAAATGTCATTTTAACAGTTTCTAGAGCATTTTCATCTATAAAAACATAGATCTAAATGTTATTTTGGTTAGAAATCGTTTTTGACTATAAAAAGTCATAAACCTTTGTAAAAACTTGATTTTAATCCATAGATCTTACATGCAAGTGTTTAAAACAGTAACAAATGATAAAAGAGAGATTTCTACCGGAGGGAAATGGATGGATTGGGTTCTAGCCGGATTTGGACTCCAAAAATCGGTAAAAAGCTTGCAAACCGAAAGTATTTTGCTCCTTCTTGTTTGCTTGGGGTTCTAAACGATTTTTGATGGATAAAAGTTTGGTTTTGATGGCTGTAATCTTCTGTTTTTGAAGTTTCTTGTGAGTGTTTTGGAGGAAAAGTGTGTTTTATGTTTTTTTTTTGTTATTTGAAAATGGTAAAATGAAATGGAAATAAGAAAAATCATTAAGGAGTGTGTTGGTACTGCAAAATAGCAGTAATGATGGCCTTTTTCCCGAGTTCAATTGGTTAAAATTTGTAGGAAATCGAGGCATGCAAAAATTTAAAAAATTTTCGGAGTTAGTCCCTCCAGGACGGCGCACAAGGCCTCTGTGCGTCGTCCTGGACCTGTTTTGTAACAATTTTTGAGTTTTTGCTGTTTTTGTTGTTTTTGCGTTATTGTTTCGTTGGACCTTTTCGTTAACTAAAAGTTCTTAATTATGATACGTTATGAACTTATGAAAGCTCATTAGGTGTTTTCTTGGCACTAGGACTTATATAAGTTGGTTCCGGTTGTGATTCCGACACTAGCGCGTTTCCGATAATTGAACAGTTAAAGACAACGGTAGGCAATAAAAGAGACGTAGGGCATAAAATGCACACGAAATTTGACGGTTGTCACATACCGTGACAGTTTTCAGCTAACGACAAAGACGCCCCCGAATTATTTATCAAATACTCGAGTTCAAGTAAAACCAAATCGGGATTAGATGTCTCATACTTCGTGTGTGGATTAAACTTTTCGAATTCCGCTAGCTCCTTTTCCAAAATCGAATCAGAATCTTCGAGCTCTTCCTCAAATGGACTTCTTCCCTCCAATAACGTTGCACCCGAATTATTCATTAAATATTCAATCTCTAATAAATTTAAATCCACGTCAGATTTTTCAAATGTCATGCTCGAACAAGTCTTTTCAAACGCTTCAAGTTCCTTTTGCAATATAACATCAAAATCCTCATCAAATGGCAATTCATCGCTGGTTTCCTCACTTGCCATTATCTCTTTCTCATCCTCAGCCGCAAATTCCGCTTCAAGTATTTCCTGCACATCTAGGTCAGACATATGATCAATAACATCAATGCGAAAACAGGTCTCATCGGTAGAGTATGAATGTTTCTTTGGTCTATCTAACTTAATTATCATTCTTTCCTTCCCAACCCCCAATGAAATTTGTCTATCTTTCACATGAATTATAGCATCTGCAATATGTAAGAATGGTCGACCTAGAATTAAGGGAACTTTGCTATCTTCTTCCATTTCTAAAATAACAAAATTAGCAGGAAAAGTAAACTTTCCTACTTGAACCAACATATTTTCTGCAATTCCTACGGGATATTGAAACGAACGATCCGCTAATCTAATGCCTATTTTAGTCGGTTTTAACACCCCTAAAGCTAATTTAGCATACAAAGAATATGGAATCAAATTAATACTAGCTCCTACATCCGCTAACGCATTACACCAATATGTTTTACTAAAAGCACAAGTAATTAAGAAGCTCCCGGGGTCGTTCAACTTCGATGTAATTTGGTTCTTAACAATTGCCAAACATTCTGCATTCAAGTAAGAGGCTTGCTCCTCCGATTTCCTTTTTTCCGTCATAAGCTCCTTGATAAACTTGGCGTAATTAGGCATCCCGTATTGCTCCTTCATCTTTTCCTTCCTCAATCGTTGAGGATATGGAATCCGCGGTTTGTACTCCTTGAGTGGCACTTCCTCTACTGGTTCTGGTGTTTTTGCTTTAGGTGGAACATTTGGTGCCTCGTCCTCGTCATCCTCGCTCTCGAAATTGTCAATAACTGGTTCAGCAGAGGGGGGCGTCGTCCCTGTAGGGGGGAACGACCCACCGGGGTGGTTTTCAAATGTAGGGCGTCGTTCTGATGATTTGTGCGGCGCCCTATCTGACAGTTTTCCCGAAAAATCTTTGTTTTCGTCTCCGTTTTCTCCCCCAAACTTAGTCTGTGAACGTGTCATGATTGCGTTCACGTGTTCTTCTCTCATTCCTGGAGGTTGATATTTCGGACCCTGATTGCTTTGAACATTTTGTGGTCTCGGGTTTGGTTGCGTGTTGCTCGGTAATTGGCCCGGTGGCCGATTTGAGTACCGATCGTTTATCCTATCGAACCTTCTCTCCAAGTCTTGCATTGCTGCCTGTTGATTTCGCTGCCCTTTCTCGATGCGATCATTTAACACTTTTAACTGATTGGTAACCATGTCATTAAACGACTTCATCAAATCCTTCAAACTGTGGTCATCTTCATTTTTCGGTGGATCGTATCTTTATCGTGGTGGGGATCGCATGTTGTTTCTTTGCCATCCATTGTCCCGATTTTCACCACGGTTGTAGTTACCTCTGTAGTTTTGCCAATTTGTTTCCCGATTAGGGTAGCCATAATTTGCGTAATTGGCATCCTCCACTCGACAATCACTCGCATAGTGCGGTCCTCCACAATTATCACAACCATTCTTGACCAAGTTTATGTCTCTCTCGATCCTCGCAATGTGTTTGTCAATCATTGCTGCCACAGACTTTACTTCTTTCACTAGTGAAGAAAGTTCATTTTCACTCTCCACTTGAGCAACATGCCCTCTTTGTCTTCGACCTCTACCATCGTCTCGATATTCCCTCGATAAGCTTATGACTAACTTATCCTCCATCAAGTTATATGCTTCATTGGTGGTTTTGTACATAAAGTCTCCCCCGCCGGCTAGATCCAAATCGTTTTGTGACTCCTTGGTTAACCCGTAGAAAAAGAACTCTATGATATTATCTTTGCCCAGACCATGACCGTAACAATTCCTCAACATTTCCTTCAATCTAGCCCACGCCTCAGTAGACGTCTCTCCATCTTCCTGTCGAAATCCCCTAATGTCTCGAAGGAGTTTCCTACCCAAGGCGGGTGGGAAAAACCGTTTGATGAAGGCTTCGCGCATATGTGTCCATGTTGTTATTGAATTCTCGTCCAACTCTTCAAACCAAACCTTCGCATCTCCGGTGAGAGACGAAGGGAACAACCTCAGCTTGACACTATCGCTCTTTCCTTCTCCGTATTTGAACATCTCACATAGCTCGTTGAATTTTGCTATGTGCTTATGTGGATCGGCCTGGTATCTTCCATCGAAAGTGTTGTCTTGGATCAATTTGAGATGATGAACCTTGACAACGAAGTCTTCACCCAAGTCCGGGGTGGTAATAGCTGAACCTCTGGTGGCTGGTACGGCAACAGCTGCAGCCCGTCGGTGCATCGGCATGTCCAATGGATCCATAGCCGGTTGTGGTTCCGGTTTGTCTTCACAAATTAACTCTTCGACTTCGGATTCTGTAGCGCTTCCTCCTCCTTCTGAAGCTGTGATATCTTCAAACTTCACTGGTGAGAACGGTCCAAAACCTGGTGGCGTCTGAATCAAGATGTTTCCTTTCTTCTTGCCTCGCTTCTTCGATACTCCTAGATTGGATTTTGGACTCGCGGGTGGTAATCCCGAAGCCCTTGTGTTCCACCACTACCTCAATACCTACAAAGACAGAAACAAGAAAAGCGTAAAACATACCAGTGTAATAATAATTTAAAGCAACTTCCAAGTATATTAATACTCGAAAGGATCGTATCAAAAATTCGAAACAAAAACTTAAAATCAGTCCCCGGCAGCGGCGCCAAAAACTTGATGTGTAAAATTTAGTCTATTAAACTGAAGCTACTATTTCACTTAATTACACACTTATAGGTAGTTGACCTATTCGTATATAATATAGCTTTAAGTAAGTAAATGTTCGTTCGCAGGGACTAATTTAGCTTTTAAATCTCGAATTAATAATACTGTTTTTGGTTTGGGGGTTTTTGTTATTACTAATGATTAACTAATTAAAACTAAAAAGTGATTGTAAAATCGATTGAAAAAGTTAATTAAAATTTATCAAATATTGGAGAAATTATACTTGTTTGACACTTCACTTGTTTTTCAATTATGTTTACGAAATTGATTGTATATTAACTTCTAAAATATAGTAAAACTCCTCTCGAATATTTTACTAACTTTAACTATCTCTAATTATAATGTTCCTCTCGAATACAGTTATAATTATTAACAATTAAGCATTAATTAACAAGCCGGTATTTAGTGATTTAAACTTATAAAGTTTCATCTCGAATAACTCCTCTAATTATTAAGTCCTCTCGAATCTTAACAAATAGACTTACTCATTTACGTTTAATTATCTAAGTTGTTATTATTAGGTCCTCTCGAATCCTAACAATTTTAAACCAATTAAAGACCGATTGATTATTTCATAAAATTTATTTAACAATTCTAGATTCCTCTCGAATACCTAGAATGTGGATTGATTAATTTGCATATAAACAACTAATGATAATATAGTAAAACTTAAACAAATAAGGATCTACGATTAAACACAAATACCTAAACAATCAATAACGAAAACAATAATTATCAAACAAGATCCGTTAATCAAACAAGCATAAAAAGTGTTTAGCTAACCATAATTGTGTTCAAAAAAACAACTAAAAGTAGAAGAAACATACATGAAATTGTCTTGAAAAATGAAGAAAGCAAACTAGAAAATTGCAAAATGTGTCGTGACCGAATTGTAATCGAAAACCAACTTCTAATCTTCTTTCCTAGTTCCAAACCGTGATCTCCAGCTCCCAATAATGATAAGAATTAATTGATGATTATTCTGGCCGATTTAGGTTGGTATTTATAGGCAAAAATCAGATAGAAATCGAGTTCGACTACAACACCAAAAACTGCTCGGTAGGGCGTCGTTCTGGCTTCTCTAGGACGACGCAGCGTGACACCTTTGTCCCATATTCGAAATTTTGATTGTGTAGATCTCTCTTTCTTCTTTCTTCTCCAATTTGAATCACCTAAATCGGATATCGTATGAAGAAGTTATGATCAAAACGGTGGAGGTGATACTGCGACGTTCTCTCCGTCAGAAATCACTATTTTTCGTCTTTTAAGCTCATTTCTTCCACCATTTCCACTTCCCAATCATATAAACCTATAAAATATACAAAACAACTTTTACACACTATTAAATTCAAAAACCTATCCTATCCATCATGTTTAATATGAAAAACAACTGAATATCGCATAGAAATAAACGTATAAATAAGCGATATCAGCCCTCGAGGTTTTTCAACTATTTCCTTAATGTCTTATCGATCTTTACAACCTCATTCTCATCAGAATCATCATCTCCCAAATCGATCGTTTCATCTTCATCCTCATCATCATCTTCATCTTCTTCAACCGTGGGTTCGTCCAGTAGTTGCGACTTTGACTTCTTTGAAAATTTCTTCGATGATTTCTTTGACTTTTTCGAAGATTGCTTGCAAGCCTGAGACCCAGATGGTTGAGATTCCCTAGGAGGATCATCGGTAACCAATTCATCAAATGCGTGCTCATCTGGAGTTTCATACGCTAGATTAGCCAACGGACCAACAAGCTCGGCGTCGACGTCACCGTAGAGTGAGAAGATCTTGTTGTCAAACGGGACCCATTTCATGATTGGGCCTTCATAAGAAAGATCCGAGTGTGCATAATTGATAAGAAGTTGCACAAACAGCGTATATTGATCGAATTTCTTCGGACCAGCCTGGAGATTCTCCGTCATGTTGTTGAATAAGTACGTGGCGATATTGAACGGTCTTTTAAACGCCAGACTGACAAGGAGTGCCTGTGCCCTTCGGACTATCACATCATATCCACTTTTCCATGTAATTAGGCACTGGACTAAGGTGTGAATCAGAAACCTAATCTTCCTTGGGAAATCAACCTTTTTGTATTGACTTGGCGTGAGTTGACATGTGTACCCCAACTTACGAACTCGTCCCTTGATAACGAGCTTTCTAAGATGATCTTGAGCATTCAGAGAGACGGTTAGTCGTAAGACTCTTCAAATCGATTCCTCGTTCACACTAAAAGCTCTATCGGCCACCCAAACTCGAATATTATGAGGAGTCTCTTCATCGTCATATTTGGTTCTTGACCAGACATCCTTGATTTGATCAGTTCTGAGCTCAACAGATGTTGTGATAGCATGGATGATTGGAGAACTCTGTAAGTAACCGATGATGACACAAACTCTGCTCCTTTCTCGGATACATCTAACCGAGCTAGGGCGTTGTGACGATCATACGAGGATGGAGCCTTGGTCTTTCTAGGTCCTCTAGTTCGACTAGACATTTTGCACGCAAAACGAAAAGAAAACATCGAAAAACAAGTTAAAAGACGCACATATATACTTTAAACTCATAATTGATACGAGATATATGCGTAAACGTGTTTATCTGTAAAAAAACTCGTCAAAACGAGATGTGACACAACACTTATGTAGTGTTTCATAACATATACTTAACGGGAAGGTGTTACGAGTGTTTTCGGAAAATTTGGGCAGCATAACGTTTAGAAAATGAGTCAAAAAATATTTTTCCGTAACACCCTGAGCTGCGCAACAGTGTGTTGCGCAGCGTAACACCTCCTGCGTAACACTACACCTACGCAACACCACCGTAACAACTATACTTACGCAACACCTTTGTTGCACAGAGTAACACTAATTACGTAACAATGATGGATCAGCGTAACAATCACCGTAACAAGGTTCAACTTGCGCAACACTAATCAACGTAACAAGTGGTGTTGTGCAACATTTATTGTGTTGCGCAACCGTAACCGAGTGTTGTGCCGGTTTCAATATTTTCCGATAACATTAAAATAACCTTCTATTTTTCGTTCAAAATTAGTATGTTATGATCGTTTATAGCCACATTTCACTTTACATTATAGCTTCTAGACCAAAGAATCTTACTAGATCTAAAAATTTAGGAATTAAGATCTTGAAAACAAAACTTTTCTTAAAACTGATTTAGCCCACAAAAACACAATCAAATGTTTAATATTTACTAGAAAACTGTTATATGTTGATTATCAATCATCAATTTCATGTTTCAAAGCTTGATTTTGAGTTTTAATGTGGACTACCCAACCCGAGACCATAACCGAACCTTTAACCGGTAATGAACAACCCTTAAACTATTATGATACATTCTAAATCAAACCTGATGTTTTTGTTGTTGATTTCGAGTGATAATCAAGAGGAAAAAAAATCTAGATTGTGAAGGTTTTGTTTCGCCTGGAGGGTTTGGGAGTTTTTGAAAATTTGTGTAACAACAACTGGTCAACGGTTTGACCTTTATATATCCCATCCCTCCCGTTGTTACGCCACCGTAACACTGTGCTACGATACCGTGACACACTTCAAGTGTTGCGCTACCGTAACACCATTAAGTGTTGCGCAGTTGCGTGACACCGTTAAGTGTTGCGCAACAACGTCTAAAATGACCAATTTTAGTTTAGTTTCAATCTTTAAACTTGTTTACGTATATTTCCACTTTACACTATTCCTAGATGTCAAAAACCTTGCTTTTTTCAAACCTTTACACTCAACGTAGAGATAAAACCTGTTTTCAGTCATAACGATGAAGGTATATGATCGATCAATCGAATGTAAGCTCCGTGGATCCTTCCAATCGTCAGAATAATCTGGTTTAACGGTCAAAAGAAGGAAGAAATGTGATTGATCAAATGTATATAAGCTCACGATATTTTTCCAATTGCTTTTGACACTGCAAATCACTTAAAAAACACGGGAACCGTAAAATTGAAGAAAAAGAAGATCCTACAACTTAAAACCAAAAATATTTTTGTATTTTTAATTAATTAAATCAAAATGCAAGCTAAAACTTAAACCGAATATCTTTTTTTATTTTCTAGACAGTTTTTGATTTTTATAAGGTATTTACAAAACGTTTTTCCAAATCCAAATTTTAAATTTTGTATTTTGTTTTCTTTTTAAAGACTCGATTATTTAAAAATTTGGTCCATGTCAAGTGATTTATAAAGTAATCAGACGGTTCAATTTGATCAAATGTTTGAATCGACCCTTTTGAAAAGCTTTTGTGAGAATATCAGCGTTCTGATCTTCTGTATCGATTCGAATCAAAGTGATCAACTGTTTATCATAGAAATCCCAAATGAAATGGAAGCGTATTGCTATGTGCTTCATTTTCGTGTGATGGACGGGGTTGCGAATTATACAAACCGCGGTTGTGTTATTAATTTGAACCCGAGTGTGTCTAATGATCACACCATAATCCCGGATTTGATGCTGAATCCGTAGGACTTGTGAACAAAAACTTGCAGCGGCAATGTATTCAGCTTCAGCAGAAGAGATAGAAATCGCCGTTTTCTTTTTGCACTTCCACGTAACTAACCGAGATCCCAGAAACTGACATCCACCGGTTGTGTACTTCATGTCAGAATTATACCCTCCGTAGTATGAGTGTGAGTAGGCCATCAATTTGAATTCGTCTTTGTTAGGATACCACAAACCAAGATTCGGCTTTCCCTTGAGATAGCAGAATATACGTTTTATGGCTTTCAGATGACTTGTCTTCGGAGCTTCCTGATAACGCGAGCACAGAGACACGACAAATGTGATATCCGGACGAGAAGTCGTTAGATACATCAGAGACCCTGTCATTGAGCGATAAAGTTTTTCATCTACGGCTTCTCCTCCAAGTGCAGGAGCCAGCATGTGCTTTACATTTAACGAGTACCGACGGGTCTACAGTCAAGCATCTTGAACCGGCTCAAAATGTCTTGAACGTACTTATACTGGTGAATATAGATCCCTTTTTTCTGCTGCTGAACTTGAAGACCCAAAAATAAAGTCATCTCGCCCATAACACTCATCTCGAATCTAGTTGTCATCAGTTTCTCAAACTCTTACACATCGAATCTTCTTTTGAGCCGAAGATAATATCATCCACGTAGATTTGTACTAACAACAAGTCTTTATTCTTCTTTTTCGTGAATAAAGTGTTGTCGATGCTCCCCCTCGAAAATCCGTTTATCTGCAGAAACTCTGAGAGAGTATCATACCAAGCTCTCGGGGCTTGGTGGAGTCCGTACAAAGCTTTGTTGAGCTTAAATACATGATCCAGAAATTCGTAGTCTTCGAAGCCCTGTGGTTAACTGACATAGATTTCTTCATGTATTTCACCGTAGAGGAATGCACTCTTAACATCGAGTTGATACACTTTGAATCTCTTGTATGACGCATATGCCAGAAATAATCGTATCGACTCCAAACTAGCAACGGGAGAAAAGACCTCGTCATAGTTTAAACCTTCAACTTGTGCGAATCCTTGAACAACAAGTCTTGATTTATTTCGCACAATCACTCTTTTATCGTCTCTCTTAATCTTAAACACCCATTTGGTGCTCAAGACTTTCTCGTGCCTTCGGAGTACGAATTTTTCCAAAACATCCAACTTCGCTCCTCTTGCATTGCTTCCACCCAAAACGGATCCATCAAAGCAACCTTTATGTTATTCGGATCCAATTAAAATAGAAAGCACGACGTAAAAAAGCACATCTTTGCTTCAAAATATTCTAGATAATCTGGACGACGATGTTCATGACTTGATCTTCGAGGACTCACCACAGTCTCGACTACTTCTTCCGTATTTGGTCTCCACAACTTCTTTAGATTCTTCAGCAGGAGGTTGTTGAATTTATGTGTTCACCGTTTTTTCTGACGGGTCACTCGTTTGATTTTCAACTTCAGTTGCCTCCGCTTCACTTTCAGACGATTCACTTTCGAACTGACCAGTAGTGTTCTGAAATTCCGCCTCAGACTCAGATTCTGTTTCCTGATCTGTTGGCTGAACATTTGTTGGTTCTGGTTTAGTGTTTACCACAATTAGAGAAGAAGTTGGATCAACTACAGGAGTGGGAACTAGAGTGGTTGCAGATGGACTTGTATCTTGCATGTGATGCTGAAGATAAGTAAGATAATCATTCTCACACTCCCCCCCCCCCCCCCCCCCCCCGTGCATCCAAACCACATCAGATCCTTTTACGGATGTAGAAGATTCTTCCGGAACATGCTTGAACGAGTTAAACAAATACTCATAGTCAAATAAACTCTCTGAACCGTCTCCCGGTGTAGAAGGGGTATAACGAAAGCATTTGCATTCATAAGCTTCTTCAATAGTGCAGGTGACCTTATAAATAAAATCTTATATTGGGGAAATTCATAGAATATCCGAGAAAATACCCGTCATGAGACTTTGACCCAAATTTAGAAACCCGCTCCTTTGTAATCATAATTGCGCACGGGCATCCAAATGGATCAAGAAATTCCAGATTTGGCTTACGTGAATTAATTAACTCATAACAATTCTTGTCGTGACGTTTAACTAGAGTAACACGATTCAAAACGTAGCATGTCGTGTTGACTGTTGACCGCCTCAGCCCAAAATAAAATTGGTAGTTTAGAGTCAGAAATCATCTTACAAGCAGCTTCAATCAGTGTACGATTCTTTCTTTCTGCAATTCCGTTTTGTTGAGGCGTTCGAGGAGCACTGAATTGGTGAGTAATTCCCTTAGCTAAGAAAAATAACTCAAAATTGTGATTCTTGAATTCAGTTCCATGGTCACTAACGATTGACTTGATCTTTTTCTCGAGAAGATTTTCCAATCTGAGAAAGAGATGCTTCAACTTCTCAGTCGTCTTGTCCTTTGTAGCAAGGAAGAATATCCAATAGTACCTCGAATAATCGTCCGTAACTACTAGACAATAAGACTTTCCTCCTTTGCTCTTTACACTTACAGGACCAAAGAGATCCATGTGAAGTAGTTCTAGAGGAGCAGAGATAGAGTTCATGAGCTTCGATGGATGCGTCTTCTTGTGTTGTTTTCCCTTCACGCAAGAAATGCAACTGTCTTTCATCGAAAAGTTGTGATTCGAAACTCCGGTGATCAATTCGTGCTTCACTAGATAGTTCATCTTTCGGAAATTAATATGACCCATCCGACGATGCCCCATTATCGATTCCTTCTCTAAAGCTTTAGACAACAAGAAAGCATGAGTCTCAGTAGATACCGCCGGGTTCATGTTGATGCTGTAAATGTCGTTTTTCCTCGGTGCCTGAAGTAAGATCCACTCTGGAGGAACCACAAAACCTGACTTCAGAATCATACACTCAAATTTGTTGAACACAGTTGTAAAATCCTTGTCGCAAACTTGAGAGACACTGAGAAGTTTGTGATGTAACTCTTTGTAGACACTGACATTCTCAAACGTAACTTTCCCGTTAGAGATGCTTCCCTAACTCGTGATATGACCAACTTTTTCTCCAACGAAGACAACGTTTCCCCCGCCAACTAATATGAAATCGTTCAGCAGAGAGAAATTGCCTGTCATGTGCCTTGAATAACCATTGTTCAACATACCAAATGTTTCTTACAACTCGCTTCGGCCGTCCCTGCACATTTGAAGAAAAAATTAGTTTGTAATGGGGAACCAAGCCTCAACTGACTTGGGTCTCCCACTTTCATCAGTAATGATCACATCAACCAACTTATGATCTTTCTGATAACCTATAGAAGTTGATGCGTCATCCTGATGTTCGGGTAACTCTGTAACATCTTTGACAATCTTGGTCAATGTCGGTTTTGGATCGGTTTTGACCTTGACTGAAGGAGAATCAACTTTTGGTTTGTTTGGTTGATTTACTTTGTGGTGTAGTCTTAACGTTTGAAAGTTTTTTAGACTCTTTACATTTCAAAATTATTTCTTGCAAGCGAGGAGACAGTTTAGCGATATGTCCTTCACATCGACATTGATAGCAAGTCCTTGGATCACTTGAATTGATCTTAGGTACTTGAGAAGTTTGAATCTTCACTTGACTGTCATTTTAATGTGATGTTGTCTTAGAAGTCAGGTGTCGAGACTTTAGGTGACAAAACTTTTGGTTTAGCATTTGAATTTTGTCCCTTTGTAAAAATCCTGGTCACCGGGGTTTGAACAGTAAAAACTGGTTTGTTTTCAACAAATTTGGCTTTCCCCTTTGACTTTGACTCGTTTGACTTAGACTCATATTTATTTTCTTTCAAGGACCTTTTCTTTTCATGTTCTTGTAATTTTTCAAAATTTCTTGTCCATATTTTTGACAAGTCGACTCTCAAGTCGTTGAAAAACTTTTTCAAAAAGATCTTTTTGTATCTTAGAAAGGTTCATGTCATTTGAGTCAACAAGTTTAAGGTCTTTACGTTCTGCAACGTCTTTAGAAGTACTTCTTTCCTGACTGCTTACTTCCGCATTTACAATCGCGGGTTCGACAGTCATCGAGGAAGTTGGGACTAACTCAGGAAAATCGACTCTTGGGATTGGGGTAAAATGCTTTGGTGGTGGCATATTATCATACCATAATCCCGATTTGTCTTTTAAATTTGTGCGCCGAGTGTCGATGAACTGACCTAGAATTGCTTGTGAATTTGCAAAGGCTGCTAACTTTCCATTTAATAAATCAATTTCATGTTGTTTTTCAGAAATCATTAGTCTTTCTTTTACAAGTGCATCTGTGTAATTCTTAATGGTGGTAACATGACGTTTGACAATGATTTCTAAGTCTAATACTTCAATCATTTTTTGTGTTTAAATTGTTGAAAAGAATTTATTTCTTTAATTAAGGATCATTTGAGTATCTTAAAGTATCTATGTCAGCAGCCAAGCTAATATTTTTCTGTTTTAACATTTAGAGCTTGGTCTCTAGCTCAGTGCAATTCTTGCATGTTATCTTAGAAGCATCGATATCTACCTCAAGTTTTGGAGGCGAACTTCCAGACTGAAGAACCATTAGCGCGAACTGATCTTTTCTTGGAGAGACCGTCTTCATACAAGTTCCAGTTCACCTTGCTATCGCGAACCATAAGAGCTGTAGAATTATTGTTGTCGTCCTTCTCTATGTCCTGAATTTGCAGATTTCGATTAGCTGGTCGTTGTGGATTGGATCCTTGCTGATATGACCGTCTTTGAGGAGTCGCTTGGTATCTTTGACCTTGATTAGCGTTCCTTTGGCCTTGATACGGTCTTCCATCTTCACAGGAGGCTTGACCACATTCCCAAGAAAAGTGTCCATAATTGTTGCATTCGAAACACTTCACCTTGGATTTGTCAAATACCATTCCCGGTCGTCTATTTCCACCAATGTCAGTCTGTCCAGTTCTTTGCAAAAACTTTTTGATCTTTTTCGTCAGCATTGTCATGTTCCATTGCAGGTCCATTTCTTCCAGATCGTCTGGATCGATCTGATCGTAGTCTTCATCAATCATGTAAACATTTGAAATTAAACCTGTGACTAGATTATCATATGCAGTTAGGAACAAATGATTGCAAATCTTCATGCAACTTTTGCGACGATCCCGAAGCGTGAGAAGCAACATAAGTATTACTACCCTCAGACTGAAAATTTCCACAAGTTGAACACACATGTGTATTGGAAATTGGTACACTTGCTTTCGTCTGACTGCTTGGCAACGGGACATTGGATGAGCTAGGCATGGTTAACATTGGTAACGGCGGTGGTTGTAGTTGTTGAAACACGACATCCGAGAGGAAAGAAACTCCCGAATTTTCACGCTGAGTCATGTCTCGCACTTGATAACCACTACCAAACGCCTTTTGCTGCATCTCAAGATTTTGAATTTTCAGCTTATCGATTAGATCTTCAAAATCCCAATCTCCGAGTTCAGCTTTATCTTTTAGAAGTAGAACTCTCATTTCCCAGTGTGCAGGCAAACTATTCAAAAAACGAGTATTTATTTCAATCTTTTCATAAGTAACTTTAAGATCTTGGTGTTCGGGTTCCATCAGTTGCATTTATATCAGTGGGAGCTACAAACTTCGTAAGGATGGGTATCCAAATTCCAGAATCGGAATATGATACGAAAATCCTGAAGTTCGATACCCATTCTTCAAGAGTTTGCCTCGGATCATACTTAGGCGGAAGAAGAGGATTCCGGTTGACCTCCATCTCGTACGAAACATCGTTTGTAATGAGCGCCATCTCAATCACTGAGTATAACACAAAAACTGTCGATTCAAAAACCCTTTAAACAACCAGAAAACGTGAATACCCAAATAACCAATGAAGTAAAACCCGAATACACAAATATTCAACGAAAATCCGAATACCCAATTCTTCAACAAAAACCCGAATACACAATCACGCAAACGAACAAATACCCGAATGGCCGACACACGAACAAACGAATACCCGTACCCGAAACCAAGCAAAAGAACAAAGTACTCAAACCTAGTAACTACTGTAGAAATTCTCGAACAATCCGAACAGCGTAACGGCTAGAAAATACGGTCAAAACTGGTTGTTGTGCTGGTGTGAGACTGTTGCGCTGGGTGTTACACAAGTGTAACATTGTTTCCTGATTCCAGGGTTGCGCTGGCGTGACACCGGTGTTGCGTTAGCGTAACAGCTTGTTACGTGCCCGTAACAGTCGCGGGTGTTGCACTAGTCTCCGGAAAATCAAAACTCGGATTTAGGACACCATTTTTCCAGATATGATGTCAATACTAATACTAACCTAAATCTTGAATTTCAAAACCAACTAACCACGAAAACTGCCTAGATCTACACAACCAATCTTCAAAGTAACAAACTTCAAAATCTATATCTACACCAAATAATAGTGAATTTTCACCAAGTGGATCCAAAAACATCTATATGATGTATAGCGGCTCCGACACCACTTGTTGGTCCCCTAATTCGGACCTCGATTTGGACACAATCACTAGAAAGTTGCGGAATGACTTTCAAGTGACTTTATGATGTTGTAACACACAATTAACCGAATATTTGATATTATTAAACTAACGTAAAGGTTTATAATATGATAATATCAAAGACAAACGATTACAAGACTTTAGGCCGCTCGGAAGTGGTGTTATGCAACTATGAATTCACGGTGGCGCAACACTTGCTTTCTCTCTCTAGAACGGTTACATTTATGGCTGATAGTTGGGGTATTTATAGTCCTCACCTAATCCCAACTTTGTTACGCAACCGTAACACCCGGAAAGGGTGTTACGCGACGCAACACACTGTTGTGCAGCGCAACAGTGGTGTTGCACCACTTTGGTGTTTCCTGGCCAACACCATGCGTAACAGATGATAAACGCACGAAATGCTTTACAACTCGATCTATATACATGATAGGCTTCACGACACGTTTTTAAACTAAATACAAACTACAAACAATGACGATTATGCTCCAACAATAACCATTTATGTTAACAACAAATTACAATGTTACAAGATGTCAACTCAAATCCCTAATATAAACAAACCATGTTCTTACCAGATTTGCATCTTACTTCAACTTTAGACACTCTTATAACATCAAGTCAACATGGTCACCTATTAACACACACGAATCAGTTAATCAACTGAAGTTTAAAAGATTAGTAATGCAAAACCAGATTAACTTCCTTTTAGATTTACTACTTGCAACATAAGAACCCACTTTCTTTGTCGTGGCAATGCAATTTAGAGCTTTACTACAATGTAGCGTGAGGGGTGGCTCAAGAGTAAACCTAGGATTGGGGCCCTCCAATGTTATGTTTAGGCATATTTCCTTTCTCTCTCCTTGATTCATACACATTAATTTTTCTTTATTCCACGAACTTTCACTATATATTGAAATAATGAATCAATGTTCTATAAACTCCACATATGCTTCGACTTACGCTATGGACCTTTTTCTATAAACACCATTATGGACGCTCTAAGGCTTGATATGAAAGTTATCAAAATACTCCCTTCGTCTAATGTTTATTGACATCAAATTAACTTAGATTTCCCCAAAAACTGAAGAAAAAAAAATTCAAAATTTCATTTTATTTAATAAATGTTATAAATGTTTGGGGGTTTTAATTATCAGGTAATGATCAAGATTTAATCAAACCAAATTTTTTAATAAATTGAGAAAGTAGACGCTGAATTTTGATTACATTTGGCCTATTTATACTAAACGAACCGTTGCCTCTCAACCAACACAACGGTTCGATTGGTAGTTATTGGTGGCGGTTATGGTGCAATTGGTGGTGTTTGAAACATCACACCCTTTCATCTATTGCCTAATTGCAATTCTAATACATATATCTGTTTCAATTACAATTTCTAACACTAATTACCTAATTTTGTCATTAATTTCCAAAAATAAATATATTTTACATATTAGAAAAGCCCTTTATAATAGTGAACTTTCAAGATAAACCGTTACATCTACAATCATTATAATAATAGAAATTTTAATCATGTCTAACAATAAAAGAAATTTGATGTATCGAAATGTTGTCCAACAATCCTATATCGATGTCTCTTAAGCTATCCTCACTTTACTTGGTAACCGCATATATTTTTTCCAAACATTTCAAAACTTCTTCACTTGATGGCCTGTCTCTAGGTCTGTATGCAATACATCGTAAAGCGAGTTCCCCACACTTGAAAGCACCTTCTAGTGGGTAATTTTGTTCAAGACGTGGATCCATTATTTCCGCAAGATTTTTTCTAGTTGCTAAGTTTTGGCTTGCCCAATCTACCAAACTAAAGTGCTCATCGGGCCTATTGCTGCCAATGGCCGGAAGGGCTGTTAGAGTTTCCAGCAACACCACTCCGAAACCATAGATGTCACTCTGCAGATTATAACGCCCTGTAACATTGTAGCTTGTTGTTTACTATCATAACACATATGGTATTTTAACATTTTTAAATATCTATTGTCTTTTCCCCATTAGGTTCTAAGGTAGTGGCATTTACTTTCAAACGAATGCACTTGATTTTTCTATTAAAACAAATTAACTATTTTTTCCGTAAACCATAAATTCTACAGAAAAGATGACAGGTACCATGACAATTTTAATATCTGGAGTTGCGGTTGGATTCAGTTCTTGTTCAAATCTATAGACGTAATTAAGCTTGTGGCTTATAAGCTAAGCCAAATACTTTTTAAACACTTATTAGCTTATTTATCATAATCTATAAGCTACTTGTATATGTCCCTCCAAAACTTGAACATTTCATATATGCCCGGAACTTGCGCTAAGACTAAATTTAGGAGGGAGATATGAATAACACCAAGAGGTTTGAGAGCTGAAACACTAAAAATGGTGCAAGGCGTGTTTCTTGAAATTGAAATCTTTATCCTAATATTAACCCAAATTTGTTTCATTATTTTATTTTTATCCTTTGAAAGAATGATGAAATGTTTCTAACAGAAGTCAAATACAACATGTGTAAACGTTAATCAGTTGTTCAAAAATCATATCAACCAATCAATCTAGATTTTCTCAATATCAATTCATCAAAAGGAAACGTACCAGTTCTTATATACTCAGGGGCTTCGATGCCGTGTCTAGTAATTGACTCACTATCAATTGTTTGCCAAAACTCAGAGCGATATTTCGCCAACCCAAAATTTACTAGTTTTGCATTAAAATCCTGGAATAAGAAACAGTAAAAGTAAATTGTTCAGTTCATGGACATAAACTAATAGTATTGAAGTGTTATATTATTGCCAAAAATCAAGTATAACTAAAGAGTACTCTATCTATCAATATATCAGAGCTTTGAACACCACGGCATACAACTTGATCTTTTGACGAATGCAAATAGGTGAGTGCACGGGCTACTCCTATCAATATATTAAGTCTCTCCCCCCACCAGAGTGTTTTGGATCTATCAGCAGCATCTGAAAAATTATTCATGTCACAAAGCTACTTCATTGCAATAATTTAACTTTTAAGTAGATAATCCAGTAATAGTTCGAGTAAGTTTGATATAGTTTACCTGTAAATAAAAGGATATCCAATCTTTGGTTCACCATGTACTCATAGACAAGTAGGTTTTCATCTCCATGATTGCAGTATCCCAAGAGACTAACGATATTTGGGTGACTCAATTGTCCTAACAAGCTCAACTCTGTCTGAAACCACACTTTCATAAGTTGCGTTAAGCAAAGAATTCATAAAAATTAAAATTCTAGCAATATTTATGTGATCCTCGATGTAATTCACAAAAATATGACATAGTCCTATACAATACCAGGCACCAGCTGATATTATAGTAGTTGTACATAAACTCATCTTTCACGTATATAACAACCACATTTTATATAGGTCTCTTTCGTATTGTTCAAATGCTATGTTCCTTTACTTTTACATGGGTTTAGTATCTAATATCACAATTGGTTTTAATTTGATTAGTACTGAAATTTTTTTTGTCTTATAACTTTTGTATTATATTACTGGGAGAATTATGTTAAGTTTACGTCTCATTCAATTCTTAAGGAAGTCACCAGGGTTAAGGGTATGTAGAATATTATATCATAGACTAGTGCTTATCCATATTTCTTAAATTACAAGAACCATCTTTGTTATTTTATTTTATTTTAGAAATTGCATCAAGTATTATGCAACTAAGAGGATTTGCATTTTCGATAAAGTTGGCACATTCATTAGGCTAGGGTATATGGCTTAAACATGAAGTCTAGAAAATTGAGGCATACACCAGTGGAGATCTATGTTTCTCTAAACATAGGGACTATCTTGGTTATTTTGTGTTTGTTTTTCTTTTTCCAATTTGCAATAAGAAGTCTCCCTTGCTTGTCACAAAACTACATATAAAAAAGTTTCTGATGTTTGTGAAGATGCTTCACACAAATGAGTACCCGTGGTAATGTGATAGGAAAACAACATTTAAATTAAAGTCGGATGGTTTTGATCAAAATCTGAATTTATTATCTCCATTATTTTTGAAAGGTGCGGTGCATATATTGATACATACCATGCATTGATCATATCGTTTAGAGCTTAAAGAACTGCGCTTTTTAACAAGAACATAAATTCCATCACCACAACTTGAAGGGGCAAATGACTTCACATCTATCCAGCCTAAGAACATCTGTCCAAATTTTCCCCTACCCAACAGGAAATCTGGACTAAAGTTTCCAGTAGCGCTTTCCAGATCAGTAAACTTGAACACTTTTAAACTTGAATTAGGAATTCCAAAATCTTCAGGGACTTCTCTTACATCCGCAGTCGTATTGGTATCAGCCTCTACATGACAATCACCAGTTCTACTATCTCCCTTGATGCTACTTGGAAGCTTTGAATCACCATGGGCTGAAATAGATCAATATGAACACATTATATTATCGTTATTATAACTAATAAAGCACCTTACATATGATAAGTGACACTGTTATGTACTGGAATTGGATGAAGTTTGTCTAGAAGACCCATGGTAGAATCTAAGTTCACCATTCTTGCAGAAGAAGTGAACACTAATAAGAGATTTCGAATCTGTTATAGATAATATGTTATGGATAACATTATGCAGGCAGTTCTTTTATTTCTAAATGAAATATAGAATACTTCCGTCTATTTTATTTTAATGGTTGGTATAAAAGCTGAAAACTCTTGGTAAAAGTCTGACCAGGCACGCGAAATATAGTCTACGTTCAGAATCCTCTCCGGAACTCTATTCCCATCGGAATCCTTGCCGGACCCTTAACCAGCAAGTTATTTACAGGATATTCATGGTCAAAAAAATTTAGATCCTGGCAATCCGGGGATGGTAGCAAGTTATTTAAAGCTACGAATGATCGTATCCATGGACAAATTATCATATGTACTCTTTCTGTATCGCTACTCCAATATTTTTTTATGTCAGGAGATGAAATTTCTATATGTCCAATTAATCCATGTTCCAATTAATTCATGTTCTGCTAATATATACTAAGAACACATATGAAGTAAAGAAATATTTTCACACAATGCAAAAGGAGCTCGAAATACCAGAGTTCCCTCCATTGAATGGAAAGGGAAACATTTGAAACATTCTACCAAACATTGTTCTGCCTATTGGTTGCTGCGAACTATTCACTTTCTCTTGTATAGTCTGAACAGACTCGAGACTGACCACAACCTCAGCCATGGTAGGGCGCTTCTTAGGATTGTTGTGCAAACATGTTTCTGCAATTCGAAGAAACTCCTTTAAACATTTTGGAGATATTTGATCCCTTATATCAGAATCAACTATATGCTTCACATTTCCTTCTTTAATAAAGTCTTGAGCCCATGTTGCTAAACCCCATTGCTCCTCATCAAGACTTTTATCCACCGCACGTTTCCGACACAACACTTCCAGTAACACCACCCCAAAAGCATAAACATCAGACTTCCTTGTCAGCCTTCCAGTTGTAAAATAATTTGGATCGAGATACCCAAAAGTTCCTTTAACAAGTGTGTTTATATAAGTTGATGGTTGATTTGTTGGGCCTAATTTGGATAAACCGAAGTCCGAAATTTTAGCTGCCCAACTTTCATGTAATAAAATATTTGAGCTCTTGACATCGCGGTGTATAACACCAAACTCAATTCCTGTGCCAGTGTGTAGGTAGTGTAAGCCACGAGCAGAACCTATGCAGATCTTGAGCCGTTGAAGCCAAGAAAGAGGGGTACCAAGTTTATGGAGATGATCTTCAAGTGTTCCATTTGGCATATATTCATACACAATGATCATCTCGTTTTCATAATTACAATAACCAATCAAAGATACTAGATGACAGTGGCGCAACTTGGAAAGCATCTCAACTTCTGCCCAGAACTCTGCTGCCCCTTGACTGGAGCTGGAATCCAACCGTTTAATGGCAGCGACGACAAGACTTGATCCATTGATTAGTTTACCTTTGTACACTTTCCCAAACCCTCCACGCCCAATCACTAATGATTCGTCAAAGTTTTCTGTTGCTAATAGAATTTCAGGAAATTCAAAAAGGCGACATGGGTGTGGCCAAAGGACCGACGACGAGGAGGAGGATGTGGAAGGTTCAGATTCCTTGTCAACGCTACTAGCAGTAAACATTATTATTGATCTAGTACAAGTACAAATTTGAATGGATTATGATGCTATATAGGATGATAGTCAACTTACCAAATGATAATCTTGTTCCTGGAAAGAGAGATGCACACCTGACTGAATCAACTCCAAAATTATATACTTTTCTGAGTCAACATTAAAACAGAGTGATTTAAATAAATCAAATCCACGATCACATTGTAAACAAATCCATTTTTAAAGTTTGAGATATTGTAAAAATAAAATGTACTATAATACAAAAATTGTAACATCATTGATTATTCTTTAATTTAATTTAATTTAATTTAATTTAATTTATTTTCCCTTAAAAATTGTTTAACACAAAAGAAAGACACTTTTATTTATCCTTTACAATCAAGGCTATTGTAAATGTATCTTTTGGAACTTTTTTTTTTTTTTGATAAAACTTTTCTCTTGACAACTTATGTGTTATGAGAATCCATAATGGAATATATTTTGGATCAACTTGAACATTTATGTGTTATTTTTATTACTTTTTTTGGAATTTTTATTTATATAACACTTGTTTTTTTAAAACGAAAGAAATTAGTGTTGCATAAAAAAGAGCAATGTTATTGGTTCATTTACGAATATATGTGTGTGGTTAAAATTAAGAGCATGAAAATAATTTATAATGAATATGTCGTTGCATATAAACTTTATGTATAAACTCTTTAGTTAGAGAATTAATAATCTTTTTAAAATAACTGTACTCTGGTTTAAGAAGTGACGTGGTAAAAAAAAATTTAAATGGTGCAATTACTAAATCAAACTATATATGTGGTTTAAAGTAAACGATAATGTGACATTGACAATCAATTTTAAAACCATAGTGGTTTAGTAATTTTCTTTTTAAGATGCAAGGGTTAAGCCAAAGTGTCAAACCCTCATATAGATAGTCCTTTCTCTTTTCTCAATTCATTCGACCCACTGGTTTACCATCGCCACCTCAAAATAAAGTACCAACATTCCCTTAAAATAGATCACTTACGCATGTCCTTTCCTAACTTTGATCTTAGCGGTTTCTCTAATAAGGACATTGCCCCCTCAAAAGCCCAAAAAGTTTTGGCATGTGCCCTATATAATGGAATCGTCCAAAGTTTGGAAGTAAAGTTTCCCCTCGCCAAAAAGCGGTGTTTGAATGCCACCGAGCTCCTCATGCTCAGAATTTCTTAACGGTTATCCCCTAAGAAGGACTAGGCCAACATATGTCGTGCGACAAACACGTATTTTGAACTACCTTTTCGTTGTACCTTCCGTCGTTTATTTTGTTGATTTTTGTTTTGACCCTATTATTGTTGTTATTTATGTTTTCACGCTTTACTTATTTTTTTTAGTCGGGAATTTATTTAACGTTTGGTCCTTCGTGACGGAAACGTTTTAGTACCTCAAGTGGAATATAGTAAGTATGCTCGTACGATAAGTTAGGGTATGCCTTCGATTATACGATTAAGATTAACGTTAAAAGTATATTACAAAGTTAGCCCTTTAACGAGGTTAACATTAAGTTCATTACAAATTCAGTCCTTTTAACGAACAGTTAACGGAAGTTAACTGGACAAGGAACTGCGCCACAGTCACTATGGACTGCGACTTAGTCGGGGCTCAGACATAAAAAGTTAAAACACCTTTTTCCAATGCTTTGAGATCCACAATTGACTTTACATGTGATTCTTTTGTTGGAAATTTCCCAATATGGTTATAGATGAGCATAATGTGGATCTAATATCATATCATTTCTTCTCTCATTCCTTTCTACATCCTTAACATTTTCCATCCATTTCATCCTCATTTTATCTTCTTTCACCACTCTCCCTCTCTTACTTTTCTCTTTAAGTTTCCAGAAAATTGCGAGTTAATAAGCACATTATAGAGAGAGTTTCCTGTTACAAGAAGATCATACACTATAGTTTCATCATATCCTTGGTTTCCTTCCATTTAGTAAGTATTTTCCAACTCAAATCTCATATTTCCTATCTCTTCTTTTTCTTATTTGTTTATGAAGAGAATTCTAACATAAATCTTTTATGTTCTTGCAATGCTTTGAGATCTATTGACTTTGCATGTGATTCTTTTGCTGGAAATTTCCCAATATGGTTATAGATGAGCATTATGTGGATCTAATACCATATCATTTCTATCGTTGACCGTTGGTCGACTTCGTCTCGTTATCGTATAAAGTTGACTTTGACTAAAGTCAACCTTCCATGCGTTTATGAATTCGATGAACGATGATTAGCCCATATTAATCTATGTTCATCCTTCGACCGATATTTTTGTTAGTCGCTACCGGCTCGAAGTATCATTCCATTCTAAGTATTATTATCTGTATCCTTATCTGTCATTTTGACACAAAGTATCGTCATTTTATATTTAATTCAAATATTACCTTTTCGAACACTATTATTACAAAATCATATAACGTTAATCGTATAAGGCAAAAACCTACTAGACTAAGAGATACATAGACTTATTTGATGTATTTATTACTAGGGCACTTTGGCGGAGGAGTTGTTTTCGGCTGAATTGTTGCCCTACGTATTGTATTCGATTGCTATCGCTATTTCGCGAGTTATTCGTTGTCCCTTTTTACTATTTTATGTTTTTGGGCATGTTAAGCGTTGTGTTTTAAAATGTATGTATGAAGTATGCAAATGTAGATTATGATGACTTTAGATTAGCGTTACCTATACTTATGTGGCTTTGTGGTAATATAAGACCCCGTATACACACCTGTCAACTCGTATGAGCCACCGGTATATATATATATATATATATATATATATATATATATATATATATATATATATATATATATATATGGGTTTAAAAAACCTTCACCACTAACTATATGATGATGATGTCGCTCTGTCAAGTTAGTGGATGTTATGACCGCATTAATTTCGAGGACTACCTTAGTTTAACGCACTAAGGTGGGGTAGTTGCCGAGTATTGTTAGGTTCAGGTGTATGTTATAAATTTAAGGCTTATGCATGTATCTATTTGCGTATGGTATCAAAATATTATTTTATGAATGATTTTATATGATTCACTTATGATTTCAAGATATTATTTATAAATGGTTTTATGTACTTCATTTATGGGTCAAAACATATCGGAACGTTTTATACTTATATGTGTTTATAAAAATGCGAATAACCCACCAACTTTATGTTGACGTCGTATTTTTAACACTTTTCATGGATTTGAGGTTACCTTTTTGTTGATGCTATATTTTATGACTACTTGGATTCGTTGCTTGGACTTTTGCTTTTGATATGTAATAGATCCATTAGTATTCAAACTATGTAGTCGTATTTTGGAATTTGATTCGAATTATGTAAACTTATTTATTCAGATTTTATTTATCTATGCGATGAATGTATTGTTTTCTTATTTTGATGTAACATTTGAATCGCTGATACTATATTTACTGTACACCTCGGGTTTCCGCCTGAGCGGGGTGTGACACCTACCACTAAGAGAAAAAGCAGATTTTGAATCTATCGACGAAGCTTGGACGGTTAGTAGATCTTTGGCCATGGCGGCTAGAACAGGAAATTTAGATTACCGTGCTCTCCACCAAGCCAAAACCTCAAAGTTGGAGAATTCTTCAACTCTCATAGTGGCTAAAAAATCGGTTCCCGTATACCTCCCATATTCGGTATTTGTTTGGTGTTGCCCATCACCCCTAGCACGTTTAAGTGTGTTTCTCGTTTTAAATTGTTAAGCAAGTCAAGTTTCGGATTGAATCACATAACCCGCAAACTCTTGACGCATCCGCTCAACCGAATTTACAAAAATAGTCTCGTCTTGACCCATCGATGATTGACCGCTTCCAGAGCTTTATTGAGTACTTTGCAATGCTTCTCGATGTGATGCCTCAACGTCGAGTTGGAATCAATTTTCAAAAAATTGCCGCAATGATTACAATGCGCCATCTTTTCGTCATCCGATAATTTCACCAAACGGAAATGACACCAAACCACTCGGTTTCGGGTTGTTTCGAGAACGGCTTCAATCGTTCTTTCGCTTGAGGAACTGAAACCGGTGGAAACGGTAGAGCTTTGAGTTGCCATTTGATTGTTGATGTTTTTTCGAGAATTTTCTAGCGTTTTTCGAACATATGTTTTGTATTTTTAGAGTTTTAAGAGTGTTTTGAGAGAGCTAAAATTGTGTTATTAACCTCAAACTCAACCTACATAGTTATAGTAAATTTGGAATGGCAAAATGGTAAAAAAAAAAAAAAAAAAAACTCAAAAATCCCGCTCCTAAACGGTCACAAAAATTCAAAAAAGACAAAAAAAACGGCAACCTTAAAAAACCGGTTTTTGGACCCGGTTCCAAAAAACCCGGTTATTACCTGGTCTCCAACGGATACATTGGAACCGGTTTGAACCCGACGGTTCTTGGTCATTCCGAACCGGGTTTGACCGATTCTGGTTTCGGTTTTTTTTTTCGATTTCGATTTCGGTTCTAGGTTTTTTCGACACGACTATCAACTATCACTTTATCATAAACCATTTTCTATTAGTTTTAATAATTTACACAAATAATCTTATAAAAACTTTAAAAATTAAATATATTTAATTCATCCTATAATTAAAACTCCTCACCGTCTATGATTTCGTGCCCTTTATAATTTTTTAATTTTATTGGGCTGTTTTTTGGGCTTCTGGGTCGGCTTATTTCTGGGTTTCTTCTTTTCGGGTTTTTGCACCTGCTTAAGATTTTTGCTTCATTTATCGCCACCTGTCCTTCCTCTTTTGCTTCGCTGTCTATTGCTCTCAGGTCTTCTTCCATTTTTTCTTCAGCTTTAAGGTTTGTCTTCGTTCTTTTAGTTGCTGCATGTTTTAGTTTTCGGGATATTCGTTGTTGTATTAATTTAAGCTTATATGTTGATTTCTTACATTGCTGTCTCGGTTATCAGAGGTTTAATTTATTCGATTTTTTTTTTGTTTAATTTATTCGATTTTATTTTCTTTCAGTATAGTAATTTATTGTTTAATTTATTCGATTTATTAATTTAGAGTTTTTTTTTTTTTCAGGCTTCAGAAAGAGCTCATGGCGCTAATGGTAAGTAATTTCAATTGATTGATTTGATTTGATTAAATTTATGTATGTTTTTATGTTATTTTGCTTGAATTGTTGAACTTCGAAATTTCGATTAAAATCCATCAGTTAGGGTTATTGATTAGAATTGTATATTGATTTAAGAGGACTTGTGTTTTACTTTTTTAATATTTTGTTTTCGACATTAGTGTCGTATGACTGATACATGAACTGCTGGTGTGAATTTTCGATATAGAGAGTTATAGGTTCCTAGATAAGTGGTCGGTGTATTATATATATGGTGAAGGGATTATTATTGTTATTATTATAGTAGAATACTTGCTACTTCTGCAGAAATATATGGATTGTGTTCTTTTTTTTCTTTTTGCGTACGAACATATGGATGTATATTTGAAGGTCATTATGATATCCAGTGAACGTGTATAATAAGTTTGAAAAGCCAATAGGATGATAAGTTTTATTAAAAATGTTAGAAGGGACTTTGCGGTTTACTTTATTTCCTAGGGTCTACATTGGGCAATTCATATTTTCTGTTAAACGTAAAAGAATCTTGTGGACTGTAATCTGTAGCATCATTGAACAAATGTGTAATTTAAATCTTCTGGAGAATATAACGTACTTTAAGTACATGATATATAAATGTATGTATATGTAGTCAATGCTACGTTTATGTTGTTTATAATAAAAAATTAGTGGAAACTTCTTGACTGATTTACTTGGGTTGATCTGGATTATATCATATATAACGGGTCAAATAGGTAAATTTTAATGGCTTTAGTTCAAAATGGAACGTGTGAAATGGGTTGCACGGGATAAACTTCACCCAAACTGTGTGTATATGTTTACAAAGTTATATTAATATGAATGATATGTTCAAGAAAAGGAGCAAAAGAATGCTGACAGGTCATTCTCCACCTCCAGCCGAATATACTGATTTTTTCACGATAATAACAAGCATTTCTATCCCGTATTATATTAGTTCAAATTTCCTCCTCAACGGCTAATCCATATATTCCAGACTTTGAAATTTATTTATGATAAAGGTTTCATATCAGAGAGTGAAGAAATATCAGCTGACGTTATACGCAATGCATATTTGGCAACAGAAGAGCGTTTTCTTACGGTAGTGAGAAATGAATGGCTAGGTAGAATAAAAATGGCTACTGTCGGTGCGTGTTGTTTGACTGGCATAATATGTAATGGAGTGATGTATATAGCAAATGTTGGAGATTCGCGTGCAGTACTGGGAACGGCAGCTAAAAAGAATAATGCTGTTTAGGTTTTAGCAGAACACAATGCCAGCTATCAATCTGTTACGAACGAACTACACGAATCGCATTTACTTTATCCAAATCTTGTAGTAAAAGTGCAGGGTGTGTGGCGTGTGAGAGGTCTTATCCAGGTAATTTTTGTAATGGAGCTTAAAAAGAAATGATGACCTTTTTTTGTGAATAACTGTTTTTATATCCACTTCAATCTAATATAGTTATGGATCTTTCCAGAATGTACTAAAAAGAGTATGCACGGAGATTTTAACCTTTTTTTTTTATCAATAACTAGTAGAGGTGGCAAAATGAGCGGGTCAGTCGGGTTGAAAAATCGGGTCAAAATGGGTACTTTTTATGCAGGTTAGACATGGGATGACCAACAAGGGCTCGATCGAGAAGCAGTACCTATTGCAGTAGCTAAATATGGAGATCATCCACTTAAGGTATAACTACCTGTCTGCTACTCTCAACTTATTATATTCCTTGCTGAATGTACTAAATTCAGCAGCAGAATTGACAATGAAATTTTCGTTTTTTTCAATATTACAGGTTAGGGAATTTGTACATGGCTACACCGTGCTGAGGGAAATGGGATTTGAACCTAATAGTATCGCTGATGCATTATTCACTCATGATAACGATAAGGAGGCTGCGGCACATTATCTTAGCAATTCTTCCTGAAACTGCCACAAGAATATTAGACCAAGTTTGTATCATTATATTACGTTTGTGTCTCTGCTTGTGAAATAGTTACCTTGTGTTAATCTGGATGTAAATTAAACGTCAATTGATCATTTGCTTTTAAGGTATGGTTAGACAGTTAACTTTTTGTTGGTTTTGATTCTAGCTATGGAGCTTGCTTTGTGATTGGAGAAGTTGACAAATGAGAAACTTTTAAACATTCATGAGGTGCATCGTATTTATTTATTTACACTAGATTAAGGTAACCATAATCACAACAACATTCAAGTTTCTGATATCCGTATTTGAGTTGAAACAGGTAGCCAGCAGGAACAATGATGTGCAATTACCAGATTTTGTAGAGAACGAGTTTCTTGGTGAACAGGTGAATATCAAATCTCACTTTTAAAAATAACCATTGTGTTTATAATTATAGTGACATTCATTTTATACTGTAATAAAAGGTTGATGCTATCAAGAAGATATCCGAATCTGTGCTCAACTCAGAAGAGTCGGCAAAGGACATGGTAAAGATTAAATAACTCATCATTCAAATTCTCCTTTATTTTTATGAGTGTGTTTGGCATTGTGATCCTTTGCTCTATCATTACCCTATAGATTAAATTGCGTTGCTTCCTATAGTTTTGTGCCCGGGTCGGATTTGTTTGCTGCCATCATCATTTTCCACCCCGAAAAATACCACATGGGTCGGATTTGTTTGCTGTCATCATCATTTTCCAACCCCAAAAATAGCACATTAAATACCCCCAAATCCCCATTTCCAAATTTCCATCACCATTTCACTCCAAAAAAAATGGTGATGGAAATTTGTTTGCTGTCATCATCATTTTCCAACCCCAAAAATACCACATTAAATACCCCCAAATCCCCATTTCCAAATACCACATTAAATACCCCCAAATCCCCATTTCCAAATACCACATTAAATACCCCCAACTCCATTTTACAAACAAAAAAGATAAAGATAATCACAAAAATGGATGTAAATTGTTGAAATATGAAGAATTGCCAGAGTATATGAAGGATAATGAGTTTATTTTGGATTATTATAGACCTAATTGGACTTTAAAGCAAGCTTTTTTCAGCTTATTTCATTGGCATAATGAAACCCTTAATGTTTGGACGTAAGTTTTTATTTATTTATTTATTTATATGTTTGATTTGTGGGTATTTGTTTAACTGGATTAATTTTGAGTTTAATGAACTGGGTTTGGATCAAAATTCATGATTTGGGTTTTAATTTTATCTCATTTTGCAGGTCTTTTCCATTAAATCCGGGTGCAAACGCTTCAAATAATTCAATAATGGTAAGAACTAAGAAGCTACATATTTGAAATTTTTTGAACTTTTTGGGTCAAGTGAGCGTTTCTTATGATTCAAAATATTTTAAATATGTTTGGGATTTATGAGAAATAAGAGTATGGGGTCCGATTTCACAGTTTAAAATACTAATACGGACATTTATAATCTTTAAAATGATGTTTAGAATGTGAAAGGCTACGTAAAAAGATACATCTATTTGACTGAAAAAGTCAACAAAGCTGTTTATTTTGGTCTGTTGAGTTTCTATTGCGATAACTAAATGCATGTACTTATACAGGATACACCGAGACTATTAGATTTGAAGCACGATTCACCATTTTATATGGATGTAGCACCACAACTAGCGGCGCCTACACAATGGCCATTCTTCGTATTCTTAGCCGGAGCAACGTTCTGCCTTCCGCTTAAATTTCGTTTCGTCCCCTCTAGTTCATAATTAAATATTCAAAAAAAGCATTCCAATAGCTTTCTGTTGAGTCTAAATTTGATTTTTTTTCTAATTTGCAAACATAAAGTTATAATTATTTAGTTGAGTATCTATTTTTTATATAAATTATTTATTTTATCTTTTTTTTTTTTTTATATAACCTTTACATTATCAAGATAATACAAAATAGGCCACAACTAAACAACTTTCGATCAAAAACGGTTATAATCAGTTATCTTTTTTTGGCTAATTTTCACACCCACATTCAAATTCTCCTCAACTTCCCACTCCCCACGTTCCTCATCAACTTCCCTGGAAAACATGAGGATGTTATTGTAGTTATTTAAATTAATAGTCAGTTTCCTTCAAGATTCCAATTCTTAGTGGTTTACAAGCTTCCAATTACACTCCTCCATAATAATCAGCAAATACCTTGAGTCATAATAGTTCACTTTTAATGAAGATCCAAATGGGTCATGTCGAGTCGAACTGCTCTCACTATTAGTTTTCTCAATTCAATAAAATATTACTTTTTGATCAAAGTATATAGATATTCTAATTTATTTAGTAATATCCAGGTGATTTTTTTTTTTGAACGGCAATTGATTAATAGCTAGCTAGGAGCTAGAAAATAAATATTAAATTTTGTCAATTGATGAGCTTGGGTTTTCAAACCAACTTAAAGATACATTTTTTTCCTACTCGAAACCCAAAGAAAAGAGTGAAGCATAACCTCCTCCACTAAAAAGTCACTTCTAGGCTCTTTTAGATTAAAAGTGGTTTCGTTTCTAAATCTCCAAACGACCCAAAGGGCATCTTGAGCAGTTTTTGAAGTATCTAAAATGAACTATTTTTTTATAATGAAATATATCACTGTCAAAGAGTTAATAACTGTGGTCAAAATTCAGTTAATGACATCTTTCATGCAATTAACCGTGTTATGTCACCTGCCTACATTTTTATCCATAAGACTTGAATATCATTGCGATAGAAATGGAATGTTTTTCTTTAAAAGAGGTTTCATGAGATATCCTTCATACCTATTCCAAAAGTGATTTGAGGCCTCAAAATTGTTAGGAAGAGTAATGAAAGGTAGTGTATTTAACGGTGTTATATTAGTTCCAGTTTGCCTTTCGTTAGATTAGGAGAGTGAACCGAGTCTCAAAAATTACACTCCGGAAATTCGAAAAAAAAAATCAATTTTTGTATACATGTTAATATCAATATTGAACAAAACGATAATCAGAATATCAACAACACAAACAACTCCATGGATTATATACTAATAGTGAGAATCAATAACAACTCATACAATACAAAGAACAAATACTCTCAACGATTACAATCACAAGACTAAATACTCAGACTATATCAATTAGGATTACAATGTGTAAACCTAATTGTTATCAAGACGATAACCCTAATTGACATCATTTTGAGAGAGAGAGAGAGAGAGAGAGAGAGAGAGAGTTATTAAGCTCAAACCCTAGATTATAACGTTCTATTTATAGACCAACATTTACATTTCCAGTCCTCCAGTTTCACATAATAACCCCGAGGTCCCTTAACTTCATATTCTCCAACTTCAATAAAATAAATGCAACAAACTTCCAACACTTGACATATTTAGTCCCTTCACATATACTGCACAAAACGAACTAAGTTAAAACGTTATTTATTCAAGTTAGGACTAATTTCGTGAACGTCTTTTGAACATCCCCCCTCAGTCCTAACTTGGAAGGCATTAAACAGCCCCAACTTTGCACACAAATATTTGTGTTGAGTAGGAGGAAGTCCTTTATAAAAATACCGGCAAGTTGCTCAGCGGACTCGACTTTTCACGAACAATATACAAATCAATTTCAAAATGTTTTGTCCGCTCATGGAATACATGATTATTAGCTATCATCATCGCGACTTTGTTATCACAATAGAAATCAACAGGGGTTAAATCATTTATTTTCATATCATGCAATTAATTTATTAACCACAAGGTTTCACAAGTAGCAGCAGCCATGGCTCGGTACTCTGCTTCAGCAGAAGACCTAGAGATTGTTGGCTGCTTTTTACTTTTCCACGACACAAGGGAGTTACCAATGTAAACACAAAAGCCAGTAACAGAGCGTCTACAAACTTGACATCTGTCCCAGTCAGAATCAACATACACAGATAATTTAACACTATTAGACCTACATAACTGAATTCCTTGACCAGGAGCAGTTTTAAGGTATCCAAGAACTCTTAGTGCTAAATTAATATGTTGTTGAGTGGGAGCATGCATAAACTGAGACAGATTTTGCACAGCAAAGCTAATGTCTGGTCTAGTAAGTGTTAAGTATATTAATTTTCCAACAAGCTTTTGATAAACATAAATATTGGTCAACAAATCACTAGATTTACTACCCACTTTGTCAAACAAAACAGACACATTAGCATCCCAAGGAGTAGTTGCAGGCTTACAACTTAACAACCTAAACTCATCAAGCAACTCAAGGAAGTACTTCCTTTGAGACAAACATACACCCAAATCAGTTTCAAACAACTCTATACCAAGAAAATATTTTAAGGCACCCAAGTCCTTGATCATAAATTTAGAGTTAAGAAACCTTTTTCTAGCATCAATTTCATCATTAGAATTTCCAGTTATGATAATATCATCAACATAAACTAACAACATATTATGCACATCAGATTTAGTCAAAACATAAAGAGAATAATCATACTTGCTTTGAACAAAACCATATTCACACAAACTAGCAGTCAATTTCTCATTCCATTTTCTGGGAGCTTGTTTTAGACCATACAAAGATTTTTTCTGTTTACACACTCTGTTATCACTTTTATCAAAATACCCTTCAGGTAAAGACATATACACATCTCATCAAGTTCTCCATACAAAAAAGCATTATTAACATCAAGTTGAAATAGGGACCAGTTATTGCAAATAGCTAAAGTGATCATGCATCTAACAATTACCATTTTCACAACCGGTGAAAATGTTTCTTCATAATCAATACCATGTTTTTGGCTATAGCCTTTTGGCAACTAACCTGACCTTATACCTCTCTATTTCACCATAAGCTTTATACTTAATTTTAAACAACCATTTACAATCAACAATGTTTTTATTAGCTGGTTTTTCAGTGACATCCCAAGTATTATTTCTAAGCAAAGCCTCCATTCCAGTATTCGTAGCATTAATCCAATTAGGATCAAGACAAGCTTGCTTAAAAGACTTAGGCTCAATACTCTTATTCAGATTAGCAACAAAACAAGCAAAATCTTTTTTTAGCCATGTATAACTAAGTACCTTATCAACTCCATATTTGTGTTTTCCCCCTAAAACAAAGTCATCCCACTTTCTGGGTATACTAGTTTTCCTAGAAGACTTTCTAGAATTAGCAGTTTCATTAATCACAGAATCATCAATATTTTCAAAAATGTTGCCCTCAGGGATAACTGTGTTTTCATCAATCTGTGTTGCAGTGGTACTCTCTTCCACAACAGTTTCCTGTATAGGGGATGAACTGTCATCAGAAGCAAAATCTGAGCCACTACCTTCACAATCAGTACCCATCCATTCATCATTGGGACTTTTAGGAGTTTGGTTACACATGCTATTAAAAAAGTTTAAGGTATTTGTAGTGGTCTCAGTTTGTAAGTTTAGATGATCATCATTAGTAGATTTAAAAGGAAACACATTCTCATAGAATTTTACATCTCTAGAAAACAATACACACTTCTGATCAAAACTATACAGTTTATAGCCTTTCTTAGAATTAGAATAGCCAATAAAAGCACATTCAAGAGACCTACTACTAAACTTATCAGAATTATTTAACACATTAGCATAAGCAAGACATCCAAAACTCCTAAGGTGGGACATATTAGGTTTATGGTCATAAACACATTCATAGGGGGATTTACCATTTAACACAGAAGAGGGAGTCCTGTTAATAAGATAGGTAGCAGTTAGCACACATTCTGGCCACATATAAAGGGGAATTCCCCCTGAAACATAAGAGACCTGGACACATTTAAAAGATGTCTATGTTTCCCCTCATCTATGCCATTTTGTTATGGAGTATATCCACAACTTGTTTGATGAATAATACAATTTTGATTAAAAAAAAGTCAGCCAATTTGTTATTGACAAATTATGTACCATTATCACTTCTAAACACTTTAACAGTTTTAGAAAACTGGTTTTTAATCAAGTTATAAAATTCAAGAATATTGGTAAAGACCTCATCCTTGGTTTTAAGCATATACAACCACATAGCCCTGGAGAAATCATCAACAACGGTTAGAAAGTAGTTGAAGCCTTCCTTGCTTGTTACTTTATAAGGACCCCACAAATCCAGGTGGACCAGTTCTCCCAAATGACTTGATTTATGGTCACTTAGAGGAAAAGGTTCTCTGGTTTCCTTGGCCTTATGGCAAACATCACAAGATACATATTCAGCACTTCCAACCACATTTAAAGAATTTTTTTAAGACATTTAAGACCTGATCAGAGGGATGACCAAGTCTACTGTGCCACAGATCAAAAGACAGACAATTAAGCACATTATTAACAGACCCACAATTACCTTTACTAGTCACATTAAAGTAACATAAACCATCAGATACACTACCAGTCCCCAGGGTATTCTTTAGAGTTGAGTCCTGAATAAAGCAATTGTGTTCATTATACACAACATAAAGTTTACTATCTCTAGCTAGTTTAAAGACAGACAATAAGTTTACATTGTACTCTGGAACAACTAAAACATCATATAGAACTATATGGTCATTAAGTTTTAAGTTTCCAATTTTGACTATTCTTGCTTCAGTTCCATTTGGGTGTCCTACTTTCAGGTTTTAAACCAACAATATTTACGACACTATCAAGATATTCATCTGATAGTGTCATATGCTGATTTACTCCTGAATCTAGGATCCATCCATTATGAAACTTAACAGGATTAAAATGAGTATTAGAACAAAAAAATTTGTGAAAATTAGTATTGAAAAACACATTGTTGTTTTGAAATCGAATACCTGCCATATTGGCATGAACACCCCGTGGGACTGATTTGTCTCCAATAAGTTTCAAAATTTTATCCATTTGGTCACTAATAAAAGACATAGAACCACTAGCAGCCACATTGTCAACTAAGGCATTATTATTATTATTATTAAACTTGCTCTTAAAACTCTTTTTCCAGCCTGGAGGATAACCTACTAACTCATAACACCTCTCAATAGTGTGCCCAATCATCCCACATTTTGTACAAGTTAAATTTGGGTTGGGACCTCTCTTCTCAAATTTTTTTTATTGAAATTATTATTGTTGTTAAAGTTTTTATTAGTTTCAAATGTTTTAGACATAAATGCACTGTTATGACCTTGTTTTGAGAAGAGGGTTGAGAAGAACCTCTATGAGATTCTTCTCTAGACACAATTGCAAAAGCAGTTTTAACAGAGGGAAGAGGGTCAGTAGTTAAGATGTTGCTACGTATGAGAGAGTAGGTTTCATCTAGACCCATCAAGAATTGCATCAGTTTAATCAAATTATTATGATCACATAACAGTTTAGCACTAGCACAAGAGCAGACATGAAGTTTAACCAAATAATCAAATTGTTTCCACAGAGAGTTCAGTTTATGGTAATAATCAGACACAAAATTACCACTTTGAGCTAAACTATTAATCTTATGGTGCAGATTAAAGGTAACATAACCATCTACTTTATCATATGTCTCTTTTAATTCATTCCAAACAACGTAAGCAGATCTAGAAAACATTTGACCCAAATACAGTTCCTCAGAGATGGAACTCAAAATCCAAGTAAGCACAACAGAGTTACACCTATCAAATTGCCTACTCAAAACATCATCAGATACATTTTTTTCAAGACTACCATCAATGAACCCAATTTTATTTTTAGTCTGTAAAGCAAGTAACATAGCACAACTCCATACATTATAGTTTTCAGTTCCTTTTAGCTTCAATGTAATCAAAGAAGTGGTGTTAGTGTCACTAGCATGCAGAAATAAAGGGTCACTAAAGTCCAGATTATTAACTTGAGTAGAACTAAATGTAGGTTTCTCTGGGATACTCATTTTAGGAGGACAATAAACACACAAGACAAAGACAAGGTCAAACAACTCGAACAGAAGATAATAACCACAATATCAAGGAGCATAACCAAACAAACAAATCACCACAAGAACATCCAACCACAGACAAGCACAACCAAAAGAAACCAGAAACAACAAAAGAAAAATTCCTAAAAATCACAGTGTGTATTGCACCCTATACTGTTCGGTTCAGTGGCCTACTAAGTAGGGGCTCAATAAAGTGACTTCTCTTCTACCAACAAACGTTAGTACAGTGAAGTAAGTAACAACCACCAACCAACAAAGAAACCACAATAAACCAAACACCAGGAAAAGACCTCTGGCACCACAACAATCAACCACCCAACAAGAAATAAAAAGATAAGGGAGGTAAGACTTACAGTGGGAGCAAGGAGCACCAACAACAACAATTACAAAACAAAATAAACAAAAGAATATACAGACCAATAGAAAAAAAACATAATAAAAAAAAACTTATAGATCAGCAGCGGAAGAATCACCAACAGTCCTGGAACAGCCACGGACCACGGGGACCAACAAAACAGATTAGGGTTTGTAAACCCTAAAATGTTACCCAATCCCAGATCTAGCCTAAACAGAGCTCGATCAAGATCACGAACATTGAACTCACCAACAAAACCAACGAATCCACCAACAAGGAGTCACGATCCAGAACACTAGATCTAATAACCTCAAGATCCAACCAACCTCAATAACCAACCACAAGATCCAGAAAAAAAAACCCTAGATCTATAGATCTCCATATCCAGAAACCCTAGATTTATACAACTAAAAAACTATGAAACCCTAGATCTAATCACCTCAAGATCCAACCGTTTCGAACCAATAACCTCAATATCCAGAAAATCCTAGATCTAAACGCCTCGAGAACCGTGAAATCAACCAAGAGTATCCAGAGCACCGAGGTGCTCTGATACCATGAACCAAACGATAATCAGAATACCAAGAATACAAACAAATCCATTGATTATATACTAATACTGAGAGTCAATAACAACTCATACAATACAAAGAACAAATACTCTCAACGATTACAATCACAAGACTAAATACTCATACTATATCAATTAGGATTACAATGTGTAAACCTAATTGTTATCAAGACGATAACCCTAATTGAGATCGTTTTTAGAGAGAGAGAGAGAGAGAGAGAGAGTTATTAAGCTCAAACCCTAGATTATAACGTTCTATTTATAGACCAACATTTACATTTCCAGTCCTCCAGTTTCACATAATAACCCCGAGGTCCCTTAACTTCATATTCTCCAACTTCAATAGAATAAATGCAACAGACTTCCAACACTTGACATATTTAGTCCCTTGACATATACTGCACAAAATGAACTAAGTTAAAACGTTATTTATTCAAGTTAGGACTGATTCCGTGAACGTCTGTTGAACAAATATGTTGCCACGCAACCGTGCGGGAATCACACCTAGTTAATGAACATAGAGCGCGCTAATGAAGCGGAAGTGGATCCACTAAAAGATCTAGAACTTGCTCACGAGTTTCCTTGTCTTGGATGCCAAACCCGTCTCCTTTTAAGTAAATGAAATGTGCCACTTTAGCCATATTAGTTATACATTTAATAGCCGGATATTTGGACATGCATACATTATTGATTTTCTTCCATGTATTGGTAATCATGTATGCAATTCGCTTCCGAGCTACCTCCTCTGAAACAAATGCTTCTCGCATATAGCATATGATTGATGTTGGGGCATTACCTCTCTCTATCTCTGCCTAAATTCAATCCATCGGATATTTTATTTGCAATGGTTTATAGATAAAATAAAACTCACACACACACAAGTAAACTATCTTAAAACATACAAATCCAACCTTTGTAGTCCCTTGATCGTTGCATAATCGAATGATCATGGAGGTATTGTACACCAGATCATGATTATTCTTCAGAAACTCATTAGCCTCTTCTTGTGATCCCTGATAGAGAGAATAAACAACATGTATTGATAGCAAAGGGCCACATGATGTTACCCAACCATTGGCTAAATACTCTTCGAGGTTTGGAGTGTAACTCTTATGGTACCATCTTGCTTCTACTAGCAAGCCTTTGCAGAACTCTATCCACTGTAAATGATCAAAAATATATCTTTCATTTCTTATTAATATTGGTCAAAACATATATATTATTTTATACTACGTATTAACCAGCAGGTGTGAAGACGTTTACAGCAGTTTTTATATGTTGTCCTGTCCAGCCTTTTCCATCCAGATCTTCCTAGAATTCATTAACGGTATCATATAACATGTTAATACAAAACAACATAGACTCTGGTAGAAGCTCAATTCTTTCAAAATCCCATCTGAAATTTAAGATTTTCTATATAATTTATTGAAAAGGATTTCATGAGCTCATTAATTTAGGGACAAAAGCAAATGAAAGAAAGTATAACCTTTCAACCGCATTCGTAAATATTTCCAGTTCTTCCAAAGTGCCATAAACATCATAAAGGTCATCAATGATTATGACCAACTTGGTTACTTTAGTTAGCCATTTTCTGATATTTCCATACTGTGGTTCAAAGGCAACTCCTGTTGCCCACAAGTAGCTTTCGACTACCCGATTCCTTGTAAAGCTTAGAATTTTTGTGGTTCCTAGTAACTTCCACCACCTACAGTAACAAATTATATGTAACATACATATAAAAAACCTACGATTGGTTGCACTTGAATTAAGAGTTGCTTATGATAGTTGGTTGAGTAATTCATATAAAGAAGGAAAGTTAGGATATTTAGGAAATTTAGTAAAAGGCGCACACAAAAATAGAGATAAAGGAAAACGAGAAATTCACACAAACAAAGATAAGAAGTTTACGAAACAAGATTTGCCCTTTTTGTAAAGCTGAACTTTAATTAGGCAAATATTAGGGATTTACCATTAATCCTATGCGGTTATTATTGTTTGTTTACTCTAGGATGGATATTATGCTCTCGAGTCTTGGTCACATGCAGCTTTCAGGGATATCCTAATTTCTTAGTAACCTAGTGCTTTGAGAAACTTTTATGAAATCATGAATTGGAACGTTAACATGGTATGGGCCAAGAAAGCTTCAAGTGCATCAATAAACGTTTTATGTCACATAATGTTGTAGTTTTCCATGAGATAGTGTCCTATATATGTACCTTAATATGTCTTTGAGATCTCTTTGGTGTACCTCTTGAACCCGGTTAAAGTTGAGTTTTGCTAACATGAGCACACTAAAGACCGAATTTTCCTCTTTCTCGTAGTTGTGGATGTGATTTCTCACATTGAACCATTCCACCGTCAGGTTCAGAGGAAGCTCCAATGCTTGGGCAATTTCTTTTGGATGTTTACCCTCCCATTGTGGCCTAACATTCTTTAGAAAAACGACTGCAAAATTACGAGCTTCTTCTAATATTGTTTCACCTTCAAACGCTAGGTGCGAAGCCTCAAAAACAGCAAGTATGGTTTTGACATTCAAATTCATGTTTTTCCTCAGCTTGTCCATAAACCCTTTGAACATATCTGCTATGGTATAAAACCATGCTTGAGTCAAAATGATTAGGGGAAAGCAGTGTGTTAATTAATTCTAAACTTGAAATTTTAAATACCACACTCTATTATAAACCGCCTGTGCAGATGATATAAACCCATACTCTATGATTATAGCAAATTGTATACAGAAAGATTCTTTGTCTCAAATCATAATTCTAAAAACATTTTGCTAATTTTCCCCATAAAGTAATTAACTTTTAAATAATTGCAATATAAGAAAGTTTTGACATAAAAAGTGGATTTTTGCTCATGTGTTGAGTTTCTTTTTAACGTTAGTAAATTAGTGACGTCTTAAGTCTTTAAAATAAGAAGAATAAAAAAAGTTAAAAAGAATATCCAACAACTGAACATATATCTGGTTTTTAGGTAAAAACTTTCTTTAATTGCAAATATTTGAAGGTTAATTATTATTACAGGAAAAATTAATAATACATTTTTAGAATTAAGAAGTGAGTCAAAGTATATTTCTATTTTATGCAATTTGTCCTTAATATATAACTCCCCCATCCAAAAACAAGTGACTACCTTCTTTATTTATATTTGTTCAAAAAATATTTTGTTTTTAAATATGAATAATTACAATGTTTTAACTATCTTATTTCTCCCTAAATATTTTTAACATTTCAAACGGTAAAAGTTGACATATTTAATACAGAGACATAATAGATAATTTAATGAAAAAATATTTCATTAATTGCACCTATTTTATTTCAAACATTTTCATTACCATACTCCTTTTCCGGAAAGAGAAAGAGTAACAAACAATAAAAATTACGGGTGAAGACCGATCTCGCCTAGAGTGAAATATATTGTTTCTAATGTTAGAGCATAACCTTCATCGTTTGTAGTTTCTATTTAGTCTAGGAACGTGTCGTGAGGTCTAGCATGTACGTAGATCGAGTTGTAAAGTATTCCGACACATTTGTACACTGTTACGCTTGGTGTTGCGCAACCACTATTGCACAACACCACTGTTGCGCTGCGCAACAGTGTGTTGTGTTGTGTAACACCCATTTCAGGTGTTACGGTTGCGTAACAATGTTAGGGTTAGGTGAGGACTATAAATACCCCAACCAACAACTATAAATGCAACCGTTCTAGAGAGAGAAACTGTTGTTGTGCTAGAGAGAGAAAGTACTTGTGTAACAGTGATTCGAAAAATCTAAAGTCTTTGTAATTGTTTGTATTTGATATTATTCGTATTAACATTACGTAAGCTTAATAATATCAATCATTCGGTTACTTTGTGTGTTTCACCATAAAATAGTCAATTGAAATAGATTCCGCATCTTTCTAGTGTCTGGGTCCAAATCGAGGTCCAAGGAAGGAAACCAACAAGTGGTATCAGAGCTTCTATACTATTTATAGAGGTTTTTGGATCCATACGGTGATTTTACGGCTTATTTAGGTGTAGATGTAGGATTTGAGTTTTGGTACTTTGAAGACTTATTTTTTAGATCTAGGCTTCTACGGTGGTGATTTGGTTCTGAAATTCAAGATTTAGGTTAGTATTGGTATTCACCTCATATCTGGAAAAGATGTGTCCTAAATCCGAGTTTTGATTTTCCGAAGACTTGTGCAACACCCGCAACTATTACGGGTCCGTAACAGCTTGTTACGCAGCTTGTGCAACAGCCGAAGAAGTTGTGCAACAAACGAAGAATTTGTGCAACAGCTGAAAAAGTTGCGTAACACCCACAAAAGTTGCGCAACACCCACAAATGTTATGCAATACCCACAAACGTTGTGCAATAGCAGTTTTGAACATTTTCATTAGCCGTTACGCTGCTCGGATTGCTTCAAGATTGTTACGGTGGTAATTAGGATAGGCGATTTCAGTCTTCCGCTTGATTCTACTTCGATTCGGGTATTTGTGATCGTGCGATTGAAGATTCGGGTATTCGGGTTCGTGTGTTTGACGATTTGGGTACTCAAGGATTCGTGTGAACGAGTTTACGGGTATTCGGGTTTTCTTGTATAATCGGACTTGTGTTTATTCGGGTTTTTCTACTTGTGTGTAAAGGGTATGTGGTGTTGCGGTTTTCTCAATTGTTGCATTATCACGCACTTATGGATGCTCAGACTAAAATTTTGTTATCAAATCCTGAGGTAGACGTAGATCCTTGTAATGTAACATGTAGAAATTGCACTGAGCTGCAAAACAAGCTCGAAGTGTGGAAAAACACAACTTCAAGCTTGGTTACTAACATAGATATGCTAAGACACTCAAACAATCGTTTAACTAAAGAAATAAACTCTTTTCAAAATTTTAAACACGAAAAACTGATTGAAGTGTTAGATTTAAAAATCATTGCCAAACGCCATGTTACCTCCATTAAGAATTTCACTGATGCACTTGCAAAAGAATTGCTAACGATTTCTGAAAAACAACACGAAATTGAGTTATTAAATGGGAAGTTAGCAGCTTTTGCAAATTCTAAAGAAATACCGAGTGAGTTCGTTGATACTCAAAGGACAAATACTAAAGAAAAATCGGGATTAGGGTATGACAGCATGCCACCACCAAAGCACTTTACCCCAATCCCGGTAGTCGATTTGCCTGAAAAGTTTAAGTCAACTTCCTCGATGACTTCCGAAGCCGTAAGTGGTAAAGCGGAAGTAAGCAGTCAGAAAGGAAGTACTTCTAAAGCCTCCCAAGAGGCTAAAGACAATTCAAATCGTAAAGACTAAAAGCATGTTAACTCAAATGACATGAATCTTTCTAAGACTCAGGACCTTTTAGAAAAAGTTTTTCAACGACTTGAGAGTCGACTTGTCAAAACAATGATGGAGAAATTTGAAAAATTACAAGAACGTGAAAAAAAGGTCTTTGAAAGGAGGAAATCCGAGTCTAAGTCAAACGAGTCAAATTCAAAGGGGAAAGCTAAAATGTTGAAAGCAAACCAGTTTGTACTGTTCAAACCCCAATGACCAAGATTTTTACAAAGGGACAAACTTCAAATGCTAAATCTAAAGTTTTGCCACCTAAAATCTTGCAAGTTGAACACCGAAAGCTGCCTCACATCGTCATGACAGTCAAGTGAAGCATGAATCTTCGCAAGTTCCTAAGGACAATTCAATTGATACGAGAACTTGCTACTAATCTCGAAGTGAAGGACACATTGCTAAGGTGTGTCCTCGTTTAAGAGAAATCATTTTGAAAAGGAAAGAAAACAAATACTCTCTAAATGTTAAACAATCTCAAAATGTTAAACGAGTTCCACAAAGGAAGAATCAACCGAACAAACCAAATGTTGATTCTCCTTCGGTTAAAGTCAAGACCGGTCCAAAACCAACATTGACCAAAACTTATGAAAGATGTTACAGAGTCACTCGAAAATCAACGCATCAACTTCTACCGATTATCAGAAAGATCATAAGTTGATTGATGTGATCATTCCTGATGAAAAGTGGGAGACCCAAGTCAATTTAGGCTTGGGTCTCTGTTACAGAGTAATTTTCTTCAAATGTGCAGGAACAACCGAAGCGAACTATAGACAACATCTAGAATGTTGACAATGGTTGTTCTAGGCACATAATAGGCAACCTATCTCTACGAGAAAAGTGTAAAGCAACAAGAAGGATCGCGTGAGCTTATATACGACCAATGCATCACATGCCTTCTTGATTAGGACGGTAAACGAGAAAATCTTGACAATTGGAAGGATCCCCAGAGCTTACATACGATCGATCGATCATATGCCTTCTTCGTCATGATGGAAAACAGAAATCCTTCTCAAGTGAGTTTAAAGATTTCCTTCTCAACCGAGAAGGTAAGTCTTCTTACCTAATTTGGTAAGTTTAAAGAGTTTAGACTTCGCAACGTATGACAGTTGGGACCTCGGACAAAACTTGTTTTGCTTAAATACAAAACTCTTTTGAAACAGAGTTTACAGATTTTCAAAACTCGTTGAGTTAAAGTTCAAAATTCTCAACTGAGTATAAAGAGTCCAAAATGATAAAATCTAAATCTTTGATCGTGACTTCGAAACTTTTTCTTTTTAAGTTTTTAGGATTTGTACAGTCAGAAAAAATAAAAAAAACACAAAAAATCATAAAAACATAGAAAAAGGGAAGAAAGTTTGTAAAAAGCTTAGGCAATTATAGTACATAGCTAGATTTAAAATTTCTCCAAAAATGAGGGCCATAAGTTTTTGTTCGATGTATTAGTAGGTACGAATAATATCATCTAAACAATTTTCTGAAACTGTTTCTAACGGGTCACATGGCTATTTGTGTTCATTTCGGTGATAAGTCGAGAATTTTAGGTGTGCGTGGAATTTGTCACGAATAGGATTATATATATGTGTGTATATATATATATATATATATATATATATATATATATATATATATATATATATATATATGGGTAAAAATAAAAGAGTAATAAGAAAAAGTGAATAATAATCATTGCATCCCTTAATAAAGTCGAATAAAGACTCTAACCCTTGATACTTACTTGACAACGGCAAAGACATGTGGAAGGTCGGTAGAAGTCTAAAATTTTCGTAACCCCCGATGCTAACTTGATAAACAGCAAAGAGACGGGGAGGAATTCGTGTAATAAACACCTCATAAATAAATTAATAAGTACTATACGTATGTACATTAGTTTTCGGAGAAATGTCGTGATATTGGGGGCACAATGTGTAACCGAAAAGCTTATATATACCTAAAACGGTTATACTCGCATTCACAAAAAAGTGTGCATATAGCATCAATACTCGAAACGATCCACTTTTCTAGCTTAGTTAATAAAATTAGGAATAAGGTGACATTTTCCTATAAATACTGAGAGTTCGATGACACTTTGAGGGGAGTTCGGAATTAGAAAAGTGTAAATAAAAGTGGGACTCCGTATAAATAGATGTAAATAAATAATCGGAAGATTGCTTCTATGATGTCGATGTTGTATTTAAGAGGACAAACATACTAATAATCGACTGATTCGTATGACTACACTTCTAACGATATGATCCTAAAAGCAAAAGAATCCTTGGCAAAAAAGATTTGCTCGTTTCTAGGTTGCTAAAGTAGTGTATATACTTTATAGATGAAAATCACAAAAAGATATTGTGTTTCTAGGTTAAGAAAATCAACAAAAATTCAAAAATGTTTTATTTCTATGTTTATTTTCTTCGTCGTCACGTATCGCACAAGGTTATAAGATTTTGTCTCGTGTTTTCTGAAAAACTAAAATTTTTTATCAGTTTAAAGAACAAAACACGTGTTTGGATAGTTTCTCTTTAAGTCAGGTTTACATAGTTTAAAGGATTGGATCTCAAAAAATTTAGCACTTCTGGGAAGTCAAGATTCGAAGCTGATCTTCATGGAGTCGTGTTGCTTAAATATGAAGACTCGAAGCTCAAGAGATTCAGGATACATTGAATGTAGACTTGAAGACTGTGAGAGATACTTCGATGAAGTCAAAGAAACAACTCTCGATCTCACGACATCAAATTCTCGTTGAAGATTTGTCGAAATACAAGCTACATTCAAGGGGGAGTTTGTTGGAGCATAACCGTCATTGTTTGTAGTTTGTATTTAGTCTAGGAACGTGTCGTGAGGTCTAGCATGTACGTAGATCGAATTGTAAAGTATTCTGAGGCATATATACACTGTTAAGCTTGTTGTTGTGCAGGCAACACCACTGTTGCGCTGTGCAACAGTGTTGCGTTGCGTAACACCCATTCCGGGTGTTACGGTTGCTTAACAAGGTTGGGGTTAGGTGAGGACTATAAATAACCCAACCAACATCCATAAATGCAACCGAAAGAGAGTGGGAAACTGTGGCATAGAGTTGCGTAACAGTGATTCGAATTGTCTAAAGTCTTCGTAATCGTTTGTATTTGATATTATTCGTATTGTATAACATTACATAAGCTTAATAATATCACTCATTCGGTTACTTTCTGTGTTTCACCATAAAATAGTCACTTGAAAGAGGTTCCGCATCTTTCTAGTGTTTGGGTCCAAACCGAGGTCCGAGGAAGGAGACCAACATCTAATATACCCAAAAAGAACAAGAACAATAATATTCCTACATATGTATAGGACTGATATGGTTACTTCTAAACTAAATGCAACTAACAATTTTACGTATATATAGAAATAGACCACTGGAGGGCAGGCCCAAAGTAGCCGTGTCGAAAAAAACCGAAACAAAAAAAAAAACGAAACCGAAACCGGTTCGGGTTTTACAAAAACCGGCGGGTTAGAACCGCTTTGAATATTACCGTTGCCAACCGGGTTGGAACCGGCGGTTTTGGAACCGGTTTGAAAACCCGGTTTTTTGCGCTAACCGTTCTTTTTTTTCTTTTTTACTTTTTAACTAGCCGTTTGGGAGCGTTTTTTTGATGTTTTTTTTTTTACCATTTTGTCATTCCAAATTTACTATAATTATGTAGGTTGAGTTTGGAGTTAATCACACAATTCTAACTCTCTCAAAACACTCTCAAAGCTCTAAAAACGCAAAAAATACGTTCGAAAAACGTTAGAAAAATTCTCGAAAAATCAACAACAATCAAATGGAAACTCAAAGCTCTACCTCTTCCACCGGTTTCGGTTCCTCAAGCGAAAGAACAATTGTAGCCGTTCTCGAAATAACCCGAAACCGAGCCGTTTGGTGTTATTTTCGTTTGGTGAAATTGTCGGATGGCTAAAAGATGCCGCATTGTAATCATTGCGGCATTTTTTTGAAAAGTAATTCCAACTCGACGTTGAAGAATCACATCGAGAAGCATTGCAAAGTACTCAATAAATCTCCGGAAGAGGGTCGATCATCGATGTGTCAAGACGAGAGTATTTTTGTATATTCGGTGGAGCGGATGAGTCAAGAGTTTGCGGGTTATGTGATTCAGTCCGGCTTGCCATTCAATCACTTAGACAACCCTCGATTCACTAAGGTGGTTCAAAGGTGTCTCCAACCGTGATATACTCACGTAAGTCGTAATACTCTTATAAGTGATTGTTTGAAAATATAGAAAATAGCTAAATAATGGTAATAAAAGGTTTTGAAACGTTAAATACAAATGTAAACTTAAAAACCGATGTTTGGTCGGCTCCTCATGGTTTTCCCGATTCATTACTTTGTGTTACCGCACATTGGTGTGATCCCGAATCGTGGCAAATGATGAAGAGGGTTATTATTTTTGACTAGTTTCCTTATCCTCACATGGGTCAAAACTTATTTCATATGTTACGGGATGTTTTACAAAGGTATAATTTGGAAGAAAAAGTGTTTTCAGTTGCATTTGATAATGCGAGTAATAATACAAACGCGGTGGGTAAACTAAAACTTTAATACAAACCACCAATGAACGGTCACTTATATCAAAGTCGATACGTTGCACACATTATAAATTTTGTTGTGCAAGCCAGACTAGAAGTCACCGAAGTAAAAAACGCCATAAGCTCTTATAGACAAATGGTAGGCGATATATTTTCAAATCATAAAAGTAGATACAAGGGATATATGAAAGTGTGTAAGGAAACGAATTCCATCTTTTTGGCCTCTAATTGGGATGTTCCCACAAGATGGAATTCGACTTACAATATGTTTGTATGTGGTTTACACCAATAAGGTACTTTAACCTATTATCATTCCGAGTTAGTGGGTAAATATCGGGTTACACCATTTCCGCTTGAAAATTGGGATATTATTCATAAACTAAGCCAATTGCTCAAAGTTTTTAAAACCGCAACAACTTTATTATCGGGTGTTTATTATCCCACTAGTCATTTAGTCCAAACAAATCGGTTTTATGATTACAAAGTTGGACGATTTCGAACATCAAGGTGGATTGTATTTTCAAATGGTAATCCCCATGAAAGAAAAAATGAGAAAATATTTTTCTACATTGTCACCTTTAATTACCGTTTCCGCCGCATTAAACCCGTGTTTGAACAAAATTGGGGTGGAACATCTAACGCGAAAAATCTTTACAAAATTGGATATCGTTATTGACCCATTATATGCCGATAACGCCATAGCCGAATTTGATAAATCTTTTAAAGGGTTAATTGGGGTTTATTTTAACAAGTATAAAACCCCATCAAATGTGGGTGAATCAAGTTATTGCGTCGACCTATGAAAACTATACTAGCACGGACCCGAAAATTGACTTGATTAACAATTTAAAACGAGAAACACTTAAACGTGCTAGGGGTGATCGGGATGACCAAACAAATACCGAATATGGGAGGCATACGGGAACCGATTTTTTAGCCACTATGGGAGTTGAAGAATTCTCCAACTTTGAGGTTTTGGCTTGGTGGAGAGCATGGGAATCTAAATTTCCCGTTCTAGCCGCCATGGCCAAAGATCTACTAACCGTCCAAGCTTCTTCGGTAGCTTCGGAATCCGCATTTTCTCTTAGTGGTAGGGTATTATCTTTACGAAGAACAAGACTCACACTAGCGGCATTGGGGATGTACATTTGCTTGAAGGATTACTTAGACGCGGCCGAACTTACACAAGACCACCAAAATCTTGAACGCGAAGTACTCGATATCGAAGTGGAAGAAGGAGTTGCAATATCACTTTCCGATGAAGAAATCGCTATCGATGAAGCTACCCGATTATCTAGCTCCGAAGATGAACCCGTTGAAGATGACTTTATTGAAGTAAACGAAGATTAAGAATGAAGAAATCAATTTCAAATTTCCAATGTTATTAGTTACATTTCATATTAAAAATAGTATTTTTTTTTTTTGGAACATTTTTATTCCAATTATCGTAATATTAAGGTTATGAAAATGTATTTCAAGTTTTTTAGTAGAAGACAATGTTTAGGTATGATGTGTTACAAGTTCGTTTAATAAAAGCTGAAGTTTAACTTGTTTTTTCAACTTACGCTGTTTTTTTTCCAATGTTATTAGTTACATTTCTTATAAAGAAAATAGTACTTTTTCGCACATTTTGTTTAATAATTATCGAAATATTAATCTTTGAAAATGTGTATCAAACGTTTTTGGTAGAATTCAACGTTTATGTATGATGTGTGTCAAGATTGTTTAAAAAAAAGTCGAATTTTAACGTGTTTTTGCAAGTTACGTTTTTTTTTTTATATTAAATACTAAAAACCGGTTTTTAACCAGGTTTTCAACCCGAACCAGTTTGGACCTGACCCCAAACCGGGTTTACCTTTCATTCATAAAAAACCGACTAAAAACCGAACCGGTTTAACCCAAACCGGTCTAGATTTGTTTGACCAAACCCGGTTCAGGTTTTAATCAAACCCGAGTTTTACACACCTAGCCCAGATTATTTAGTTCTTCATTTGTGAACCTTTCACTCTATAGGGAACATGTATACAGTTAATTATGGACCATATATAATCATAGATAAGCATCTACCTTGGGACACGTTGCAACCATGAGCTCTTAGTATCCGAAAGCAAATTGAAGTAGCGTAAAGGTCGTCTATAATGACATTGCTATTTTTATTTTTAAGATATATAAAACTCTCTAGAACTTCATCTATTTCCTTTTTAAAATGGGTGGAGAGCCCTAGCTTTCCGATGTAGTCTAATAATTCTAACTTCTCCACAGGATCGATGATTTTGTGGAATAACTTTTTAACTTCTTCCATCAATTCAGGTGCCTGCATTCTATATTTCTGTTCCTGCAAAATAAGAATAGTAATCAAGTTATTTCTTGTATACCTTCTATACTTACATAATAAACATAATAAAAAAAAACTAATACAAAGTGAAAGCTAAGTTTAGTTCAAGATGGACCAAGGAGTCTTACATCGAATTCTTTTCCAAGAGACAGTAAGTGGTCGTAATTCCAAATGTTTGGTTTGTAATTCGCGGAACGCCTATTGGGAGACTGGTTGATCTTACCATCCGATTGAGAAGTTGGCATGATCATATCCTTGTTTGTGTTATCCATACGTCTTATACTCCTATATGTTGTGAAAGTTGGAAGATTAGAGTCTTAATATTTTTGAAGATTGAACTAAAAAATGTTAAAAACAACAAACCTTGAAACATGCTTTTATACTAGCTACATGCATTTATCACATAGGAAAATATGGTTGGCTTAAACAATTAGATTATGGCTTTCATGATGTGGATAAAGATGGCATCTTAATTCTCATTGTGTGATTTAGATTTTTGATTTAAATAAAATTAATTGTTTTAAATGCCAAGCAAAATTATTTAACATATAAGAGCACTACTACAAAAAAAAAAAAGAAAAAAAAAAATTGCCATATTACAAAGAAGATGAATCTCTTTTTAGAAAAAAATTGATATTTTGTTTTTTTTAGATGCGATTTCAAGAATATAATTGATTTTTCGTTTTTTGGTTTTTGTGTGTGTTATAATAAAATGCAGTTTTATCACAAAAGTAAACATATCTTTAAAAAATAAAAAGGTTTTTTTGATAAATAGTTTATAATTCTTTTTCGAGAATTTATTTTATAAAATATTCAAAATTTCTTTTCTTTCTTAAAATGGTTCTAAAAGTTATATAAGCTAAATTTTTCAAAATTGTTTTTAAAAATAAACTGTTTTAACTAGTAATTAACTATGTAATTTTTAAATATTTTTACTGAAAAAAATATGTTTATTTAAGCTATTTATACTTTTCAATAATAGCTATTAATATATATGAAAGTATGTAAATGTGTTTTAAACAATTTAAAACTTATATATAGATTTGGTAATATCGACTCATTAATAATGTAAAAACAACCCTTTTCTTCTTATACATGTAGATTGTGTTTATCGTTTAACATTTTAATATTGTTTTCATGGTTTGTCATGTAACTTTCAAGGAAGGGTACGAATTGAATTTTCATTAATTTCAAAACAACAACATTTTTGTTTGATTGGAGTACATCCACAATTATTTGTGGCTACTAAAAGAACGTACATCCTAATCCAATTTTACAAAACGTGTATTTCAATTTTTCAAATCAACATATTTTCGTAACATCAAAATTCCATCTCAACCAAAATATTTGCAAATATATTATCTAAATATGAATATGAGGTATATTTTACCTTTCACTATTTTACGGACAGATGTTCCACTACCTGAAAAAAATATATCAAGACAATATCTAATCTCCATTCCCCTATTGGGTTGGGAGCAAATGCAATCTCAATTATTTAGGTACAACATTAATTTAACGTACACTTAACATGTAGGTTTTATTGTACTTGAGAAGCAAGCAATGTAATCGACAAACGTATTAGTAAATTAGAAAGAAAGGGAAAATGAAACCGGACATATATGTAATTTTAAGCGAATCATTACACTACAAGAAATTGGACTTTTAGCGACGCTAAAAAGTCATCCCTAAAAGTCAAAATGTTGTCTCCAAAACTTTTTGGGACGAAATGTTATTTCTAAAATGTCGTCTCTAAAAACTTGTGTGTAAAAGTCTACGGTAACGACATTTTTCTTTTACTGAGGACGGGCGAGGCCCACACTTTGACTTTGTCGGAAAATTTTATTTATTAAAGTAAATTAAAAAATATTTAGTGGCGATCTATAGAGGCAACATGTCGTCTCTAAATATTGATAATTTTTTTATAATAATAATTTTAAAAGCATTTAATAAATTTCTAAAAATAGCTTAAAACAGGTTGTTGATGTCCAAAAATCGAATAATCCCAAACGACCGATAAATTAAGTCGTTTCCATTAACTAAATAATCCAAAAACCCGATATATAAAAGTAAACGATTCACAAACATTCGATTGATGATTAAATGATTCACAAACATTCAATTTTAAAGGCAATACAGTGATAAAGACGTACAAAATTGACCCCGATAAAGTAAGTTGTTTAATAATAGTAATAAGTCTTTATTGAAGAACTCGAGGTTGATGTCAACGGGTTTACAAAACTTCTCCTCATCTCTCGTAGACTCCCGCTTCCCACATTTTTCCTAGAAAGTCCGAAAATTGTATCATTAAGATTGTTTGGTTTTTTTATAACAAATTCTTATATATTATAAAAATTCATGCAAAATCTCATAAATTCAATTATTGATTGTGGTCATGGTGATGAAATGAAAGATTCTTAATTGTCGTGATATATTGTGATCCTTTTTCGTTATATTATGTTAATTTGTGTGGATGGCGAAAAGATAAAATCGAATCTTATCTATACGTTGCTTTATAACAAACTAATTCTTTTTAAACCGAATTTAAGTTGAATATTCACATTATTCAGATAACATAAAGATAAAGATAATAATTATAAAAATTACTATCATTAACATTATGATTTAATGAATAATTAATGTTTATTACTTATAAAAATAAAAACAAATTATTATATTTTAACATTTAGAGTAACTAAAAAACAATTATTTAAAATATACGAAGTAAAATATATATAAAATATATCATATATATATATATATATATATATATATATATATATATATATATATATATATATATATATATATATATATATATATATAATCATATTTATAAATAAAAAAAATAAAGAAGTACAAAATACTTTTAGCAACGACTTTAGACGCGAAATGTCGTTGCTGAAAAATGGTTGAGGAACTAAATTGTTTCGAGCCAAAAAGATATAGGGAAAAGAAAATGTGAAATTCCTTTTTTACTTAAAAAAATATAAAAAAGTACAAAATAATTTTAGCAACGACTTTTAGCCACGACATGTCGTTGCTGAAAAATAGGCATGAAATTAAATTATTTTGAGCCAAATCAACAAATAAAAAAGAAAATGTGAAGAGTTTTAGCAACGACATGTTGTTGCTAAAACTCTGTTGAAAAAGTTAACCAGATTTTGGTCAAAAAGTTGCACTATTTTGTCGTTTAGTTAGTTTTTAGCAACGACATATGTCGTTGCTAAAAGGTCTCATGTGTAAAAATCATTTTTCTTGTAGTTTAGATATGTAAATAAACCGAAAATTCATCCAAAACTTCGTGAATCTTCCGACATAAAGTTTGTTTATTTATTACAAACACAACTTTTTGTCCGTTTAACAAAAAATACGAACATGAACAATAACTTTATTCATTTTGTTTTTTATTCATTTATATCCGTCTGCAGCTACAGATCAAGAAAATTGACTTAAGAGGGCTAAAATATATTTTACTTAAAATGCACGGGTCTTTATAAATTTTAAGGCAAAATTATAACATACATTAATTTTTTACTAAAAGTTTATTGTAAAATTAGAGTTTTGTAATTATATCGTTTTTCTTCGATGCATATACAATTACAGACTGTTTCGTTTTGTGTTTGTAAGTTTAGATCTAACAATTTCCGTTTTCAATTGAATTCTAGGTTAAAACTCATCATCAAAACAATTCAATTTCTTTTAGTTAAGTATTTGGAGAGATTTTTTGTTTTGAGCTCAAAACCCCATTTTTTGCTGATTTTTTTCTTTTGTTGAGCTTAGTATAAGGCTAAAACAGACACCAACTTTTGATTTTAAGTCTTATTTTAAGAACTTTTAGTTATTTTGGTTGCTGATTTGTTGTTTTATTCTCTCAGGTAGAAAAAGCCATTCCTTCTACGCAAACAGGGATGAACGCATTCCATAACCAAATTCCAACTGTATGACTTTTATATATATATATATATATATATATATATATATATATATATATTGATAGTGTTAGTAGGGAATGACTCATACACATAGCCCATTAACCCCCTAAACACATAACCTGACTTACAAAAGCTTGCCTGCTATCTCCTAGCTCCGGCCCTTAGGCTCCGGCGTCCGGACACAAGACTCCGGCGTCCGGACACAAGACTCCGGCGTCCGAACACTTGGCCCCAGCATCCGGACATTTCGTCCCGGCGTCCGGACACAAGGCTCCGGCGTCCGGACACAAGGCTCCGGCGTCCGGACACTTGGCCCTTGGCCCCGTGTCCGGGAGATTTGGCCCCGGCACCGAGAATTAGGCCCCGTGTCCGGGAGATTTGGCCCTGGCACCCGGGCTTCGGCCCCGTGTCCGGGAGATAGGCCCGTGTCCGGAAACCTGGCCCCGACACCAAGGCTTTGGCCCCGGCACCCGGGAGTTAGGCCCCGTGTCCGGGAGTTTGGCCCCGACGCCCGGGAATTAGGCCCCGTGTCCGGAAACCTGGCCCCGGTACCCGGGAGTTAGGCCCCGTGTCCGGAGTTTGGCCTCGACGCCCGGGAGCTAGGCCCCGTGTCCGAGAGATTTGGCCCCGGCACCCGGGCTTCGGCCCCGTGTCTGGGAGAAAGGTCCCGTGTCCGGAGATTTGGCCCCGGTACCCGGGATCCGGGCCCGTATCCGGGAGGCTTGCCTCAGCGTCCGGTACTCGTGACCCGGCGTCCGGAGCTCGTGACCCGGCATCCGGCACTCGTGTCCCGGCGTTCGGCACTCGTACACCAGGACCCGTCATCCGACACCAGACTGTCAGTTATGTCCCGAGACGTTTGGTGTCCGACACTCACACTCTCGGTCCGACACTCCGGAACCTATACTTATACTTTACATCTAGTAAGTATAGTATTCCTCTAAACCAACACTAATGCCTTGGGATGCCTCTCGTAGTGTAATGCTCCCGACATCCTACCGGTCAGACACTCAATCCTAATCCTTGAGTGTAACCGTCAGAGCATTAATAAAGTTATATAATGAAGGAAGGCATCAGTCCTTCAGGATTGGGTGATGGAGCCTATTTGCTTTCCACCAATTGAAACTCCTTCCATCAACCCTGTAGTAATACAAATCCGGTTAGCCAACTATGAAGTGAATAAGGCATATGTTGATACAGGGAGCTCAATGGACATTATTTATGCCCACTGTTTTAGGAAGCTCCCTGAAAAAGTCCAACATTCAAAGTGTCCAACACAATTCCATCTAGTGGGGTTTTCAGGTGAGACGCATTGGCCAATCGGAGAGGTAGCAATAAACATGATGTTAGGAGAATATCCACACTATAGGTTAGAAATGATTAATTTTGCAATCATTGATGCACCATCGGCCTACAATGTCCTACTGGGCAGGCAAGCATTACAAAAATTTGGAGCAATTCCATCAACCATTCATGGCATGATAAAGTTCCCTACCCCAGCTGGCATAGCCACAGTCAGGGCTAGAACGTGTTGGGATAATATTTTGATTTGATGAGACAAAATATAAACTGAGCATATACATCAAGGAAACATGGAGAAGACAAAGTTGAAATAGTAGTTGTGATAGCATTCTCATCAACAATTTACATTGAAGAAACTTATTCCTTTGCATGTAGAAATCATAAGTTTAGGGGAAGATTGTTAGGATTAAATTGTCGAGATTGTTATTCTAGAGTTGCGTTACATACAACAGTTAGTATTGCGCAGTTCAAAAGAACACAGTTACTACTGCTCAGTTAATACTGCTCAGTTACTACTGCTCAGTTACTACTCCTCAGTTACTACTGCTCAGTTACTACTGCTCTGTTACTACTCCTCAGTTACTACTGCTCCACATCAGTTACTACTCCTGCAAGTTACTACTCCTGCAACTCAGTTATGGAAGACTTGAATTTCAAGATAAAAATCTAAAAGAATTAGTCTCCTAATATAACTAGGTTTCCTTATGTAACTAGTTTCCTTATGTAAGTCATATGAGACTCTATATATAAAGAGATCTCTAGACATTGTAAAAGTGTGGTTTTTCATCATGTTTATTCTTTAGGAAAACACCAAACGATCTCACCACTTGAGATCGTTCCGCTTTGTTCAGCCTCAAGGTCAAGATTGATCCTTGTAAAGAGAAGAAACACGTCTATTATGATCAAATAGATTGAGGCTGGTGTTGTTAGATGTTTCCTAGAAAAGCTAGGTTTAGCCTCAAGGTCTTTTATAGATCCCTGTATGTAAAGAAACACGTCTGTTAATTTATTAATAGATTGAGGCTTGATGGTAATCATTATTGTTTGTTCTTATTGTTCTTTTATATACAATATTCGATTATCATAAACTTGTGAATATCAAAGTGTTCATCTCCGCTGCTGAACTTCTTTGATAAATCTTGATCTAAGTAATCATATCGATCCTACAAGTGGTATCAGAGCACAGGAAGTGCTCTAGATCAAAGATTCACATGTTTACAAGAAGAAGACGAAGAAGAAAGAAGGAGATCTACAAATTTGCGAATTAGGGTTTATGTTCGTCATAATCTGGGCAGCTGTAGCAAAAAGGGTATAACTAATGCGTTAGCCGTCGGATTTGGACGAAATTGTGACTGTAGATTCTTCAGATATAAACGCACAATCTGACCTAAGGGATTTTCGATCTGAGCTTTTATCAGTGAGATATTAATTTTCGAAATCTGCTGCTGAAAGGTTAAATTATTTTGTGTTTATGTATAATAAAACGATCGTTGCTTATTCGTTACACATTGGATCTTGGCAAATTTTGGATATGTGCTTAAAGGAATACGGATCTACTTTGTGTTAAAATTTGATCGTTATTGGATGTTTAGGTAAGGAGATATAAAATTTCAAAATCGGACGTTGAATGTTTATTGTTTGCTGAGCGCAGCTGTGGTAAAAAGATCATTGTGTATTCGTTAACCGTTGGATTGTTATGATTTTTTGATATGTGGTTCGAGATACACAGATCTACTTTGGGCTAAAATGTGAGCATGATCGGAGTTGTCAATGAAAAGTTACTTAATTTTTAATATGCTGCAAGTTTTTAGCTAGTATTGGGCTTATATTGATGCTGCTGCTACGTTGTTAGTTCTACAATACACATTTTTCTGTTCGATGGTGAAGTTAGTATTGCTTCTCTCTGTTAGTACTGCTTGTTTGCTCTTCATGGTTACTATAAAGGCGGTATTGATATCTAAATATTCGTTTGAGGGGAAGATGTGATCTCATACTTGCACCACTTGAGGAAAAGGTTCTTACTTGTGAAACATGAAACCTCATGAAAGAAGAACAACTCTCAATTCAAAGAAGAAGGTATACTACTTCAACTTTATTACTACTACTAGCTTGAGTCTCCATTGTTGAAATTCATTTTTTGGTTGGGTGTGTTCTTTCATGGAGGGTAATTTGAGACATTGGAAAGCTTGGATTAGTAGTTTAATATGGTTCGTAGTTCGTAAAAAGATGTTCCCCTAATGGATGATAACAAAAAGGGGAAGATATAAAGTGTGGTGGCATGGAACAAGATTTGAAGGCTTCAAAATATCGAAAGTCTACTTAAAAAAAAAAAAAAAAAAAAAAAAAAAAAAAAAAAAGTGGCGTGTTTTGATAGAAATATCAACGGTAGAAGAAGTATCAACTTATTCACAAGAGATCTCAGTTGAAGGGGAAGTTTTTAAAGTTCTCAGTTTAGTGTTTGTTTTGTCATCATCAAATAGGGGAAGATTGTTGGGATAATATTTTGATTTGATGAGACAAAATATAAACTGAGCATATACATCAAGGAAACATGGAGAAGACAAAGTTGAAATAGTAGTTGTGATAGCATTCTCATCAACAATTTACATTGAAGAAACTTATTCCTTTGCATGTAGAAATCATAAGTTTAGGGGAAGATTGTTAGGATTAAATTGTCGAGATTGTTATTCTAGAGTTGCGTTACATACAACAGTTAGTATTGCGCAGTTCAAAAGAACAAAGTTACTACTGCTCAGTTAATACTGCTCAGTTACTACTGCTCAGTTACTACTGCTCAGTTACTACTCCTCAGTTACTACTGCTCAGTTACTACTGCTCTGTTACTACTCCTCAGTTACTACTGCTCCACATCAGTTACTACTCCTGCAAGTTACTACTCCTGCAACTCAGTTATGGAAGACTTGAATTTCAAGATAAAGATCTAAAAGAATTAGTCTCCTAATATAACTAGGTTTCCTTATGTAACTAGTTTCCTTATGTAGGTCATATGAGACTCTATATATAAAGAGATCTCTAGACATTGTAAAAGTGTGGTTTTTCATCATGTTTATTCTTTAGGAAAACACCAAACGATCTCACCACTTGAGATCGTTCCGCTTTGTTCAGCCTCAAGGTCAAGATTGATCCTTGTAAAGAGAAGAAACACGTCTATTCTGATCAAATAGATTGAGGCTGGTGTTGTTAGATGTTTCCTAGAAAAGCTAGGTTTAGCCTCAAGGTCTTTTATAGATCCATGTATGTAAAGAAACACGTCTGTTAATTTATTAATAGATTGAGGCTTGATGGTAATCATTATTGTTTGTTCTTATTGTTCTTTTATATACAATATTCGATTATCATAAACTTGTGAATATCAAAGTGTTCATCTCCGCTGCTGAACTTCTTTGATAAATCTTGATCTAAGTAATCATATCGATCCTACAAGTGGTATCAGAGCACAGGAAGTGCTCTAGATCAAAGATTCACAAGTTTACAAGAAGAAGACGAAGAAGAAAGAAGGAGATCTACAAATTTGCGAATTAGGGTTTATGTTCGTCATAATCTGGGAAGCTGTAGCAAAAAGGGTATAACTAATGCGTTAGCCGTCGGATTTGGACAAAATTTTGACTGTAGATTCTTCAGATATAAACGCACAATCTGACGGAAGGGATTTTCGATCTGAGCTTTTATCAGTGAGATATTAATTTTCGAAATCTGCTGCTGAAAGGTTAAATTATTTTGTGTTTATGTATAATAAAACGATCGTTGCTTATTCGTTACACATTGGATCTTGGCGAATTATTGATATGTGCTTAAAGGAATACGGATCTACTTTGTGTTAAAATTTGATCGTTATTGGATGTTTAGGTAAGGAGATATAAAATTTCAAAATCGGATGTTGAATGTTTATTGTTTGCTGAGCGCAGCTGTGGTAAAAAGATCATTGTGTATTCGTTAACCGTTGGATTGTTATGATTTTTTGATATGTGGTTCGAGATACACAGATATACTTTGGGCTAAAATGTGAGCATGATCGGAGTTGTCAATGAAAAGTTACTTAATTTTTAATATGCTGCAAGTTTTTAGCTAGTATTGGGCTTATATTGATGCTGCTGCTACGTTGTTAGTTCTACAATACACATTTTTCTGTTCGATGGTGAAGTTAGTATTGCTTCTCTCTGTTAGTACAGCTTGTTTGCTCTTCATGGTTACTATAAAGGCGGTATTAATATCTAAATATTCGTTTGAGGGGAAGATGTGATCTCATACTTGCACCACTTGAGGAAAAGGTTCTTACTTGTGAAACATGAAACCTCATGAAAGAAGAACAACTCTCGATTCAAAGAAGAAGGTATACTACTTCAACTTTATTACTACTACTAGCTTGAGTCTCCATTGTTGAAATTCATTTTTTGGTTGGGTGTGTTCTTTCATGGAGGGTAATTTGAGACATTGGAAAGCTTGGATTAGTAGTTTAATATGGTTCGTAGTTCGTAAAAAGATGTTCCCCTAATGGATGATAACAAAAAGGGGAAGATATAAAGTGTGGTGGCATGGAACAAGATTTGAAGGCTTCAAAATATCGAAAGTCTACTTAAAAAAAAAAAAAAAAAAAAAAGTGGCGTGTTTTTGTCACACCCCGCTAAAGCGGAAACACGGAATGTGAGAGCTGGAATATCATTACACGGTCATAAGCAAATATAAACGATTCAAGTCATTTCAATTAAAATAAAATAGTTCAAGTTTCAACATTTAAAAGCAACCAAGTAGTTCACGATTTAACTTAAAGTACAAATACAAGTTTCAAACAAAATTAACAAAATAGAAAGGTCTTTTCCCAAAGAACGCCTCACGCAACCATAATGACCCTTCCTTGCCATGCATTCCATATGCTTACATTAATTTCCTGAAACATAAGATAAAGTGTCAACTACATAAAGTAGTGAGTGAGTTACAGTGTAGAGTTTTGAGAAAAGTTTCCAAAAATAGAAAGTTGCCAAAAATGGTAAGTTACCAAAAATAGTAAGTTGCAAACATATATTGACGTCATGAGTAAAAGAACGAGTCGACGTTTGAACATATATGTAAATAATAAAGTTTGTACGTACGCGAGTAAAGTAATTAAATAAACTCGTATAGTAAAGTTGTAGCGGAATCCAGGCGCTAAAAGTGTGTATATGCGTATGGGATATGTGTTTAACTAAATAGTAACTCGTATCAATCACTTGGCATAATATAAGTAGTAAGTATACACTAAACCGATTGTATGGTCGTGAACTAGCCCAAAAATGTTTAATTGTTTGAACGTTTGAACTAATCAATATGTACTTGGGACGCTAACCCTGAGTAAGGAGTGACCCCTCCTAAGTATCGATACCCATATGACTAACGGCTATTGCTAATAGTGTATAAGTGAACCTGAACCAAAAATGGACAATTGAACAAAGTTGCAAAAATTGTACTGAACTCTTACGGGCTTATATATCCATCAAGGATTGGTCGCTAACAAGTATCCTAGTTTAGTTAACCCGCTAAGGCAATAACACAAATACGCATAATAGTTTGTAAGTTCCAAGTTTGTACAAGTTCCATAGTTCCAAAGTTTAAAATGTTTCAAAGTTTCAAACAAGTTTCAATAAGTACCAAACGTATCAAGTTCCAATTGTTCAATAGTTTGCAAATAGTGTAAAAGTTACAAAACATGTAATCTTATGCTTCCCCCAAATAATGTTTAAATGTACAAAAGTAAAAACAATGGGGTTGTAACTCACGGTTTGCGAAGAAAGTGAACTCGGAATCGGTCGGAAAGGAGCCGGGAAATCACGGAATGCCTAAAGAATACCAAGATCGTCCAAAAGTTATTATCTTATTAGGTTCTTTATATATAAGAGTTTATGTAACTTTTGTTTATAGTAGAGTATTAGAGTCATAGTTGTCCAAAAATTGGTCCGAAGCGATTAACGTTATGTTTAGTCCAAAGGTTCAAAGGTGATGTTATTAATATGATAAACATGTCTAGGTTACTGAAATGGTTTAGATCTTCTAACGAAATTTGGGCAGCGCTTCCGCGCCCAAATTTCGTGTCCAAAACCTACAACCATTTCCGCTCACAAAACATGTTTATACACATAATAACTTAACAACGAGTCCATTTAAGTCCATAGAGTCCAAAACAAGTCACCATTATCATAGTTTTTATTTATCTCAGTCCCTTTATAACATTAGAAAAAGTCCAGAATGTATATATAAGTTTCTAACGAGTAAAACGACGATTTTTGGGAGGAACAGCAGCTCGGTGCTGCGCACCTGGGCACAGGTGCTGCGCACCTAGCTGCTGTCTTTTCCCGTTTTGTGTTTTTCTTGCTAAAAACGTTTTGTGACTCAAAGATTTCGACATGCAACCAGTAGATACTTTATAATATGATGTTTTTACAGTTTTTAAACAACTTTTAACCACAAAGATATAGATCTAAGTATTATTTAGATAAAAATCGTTTTTGTATAAAAAGTGTTATAAATCTTTATAAAAACTCATTTTTATGGTTTAGATCTTACATGCAATTAGTAAAAATAGTAATTAAAGGAAAGATTAAGATTTCTACCGAATGAAAGTGAGTGGATGATGTTTTTGAATGATCTAGAGCTCCAAAAGTGGTAGTAAAAGCTTGACACCGAAAATAAACTTGCACCTTCTTGCTTGTTTTGATTACTAAACGTTTTTGATGGTGGATTTAGGAGGATTTGTGGCTGTAAACTTCTGGAGTTGATGGTGTTCTTAGAGAGATGTTAGAGAGAAGGTAGAGAGAAATGAGTGTGTAGGTGTTTTGTGTGTGTGTTTTTGATTAAAGAAAAGAGAAATGAAAATAAAAGGGATAGAGTAATAATGGGGGGAGTCTTGGGGCAGTAAAATACAGTTATGATGATAAAAATCCGAGTTTGATTGGTTGTGGTTTGTGTAAAAACGAGGCAAGGACCAAAATGTAACATTTTTGAAATCTACAGCTAGGTGCTGCGCACCCAGCAAAGGGGTGCTGCGCACCGGGCTGATTTTCAGCTTTTTCTGATTTTTCGTTTTTACGTTATTGCTTCGTTGGACCTTTTTGTTAACTGAAAATTCTTAAGTATGATTTGTTATGAACTTACGAAAGTTCAATAGGTGTTTTCTTGGTATTAGGACTTATATAATTGATTCCGGGAGTTATTCCGACACTAGTTCCGACAAAGTACAGACTCAACAATAACGAACTAGAACAAAGCGAACACAATGAAAGAGTAACCAATGATTTGAACCGATAAAGTAGCTGAACAATTACCTGAATTTTTGACGGTTGTCACAGTTTTGATAGAAATATCAACGGTAGAAGAAGTATCAACTTGTTCACAAGAGATCTCAGTTGAAGGGGAAGTTTTTAAAGTTCTCAGTTTAGTGTTTGTTTTGTCATCATCAAATAGGGGAAGATTGTTGGGATAATATTTTGATTTGATGAGACAAAATATAAATTGAGCATATACATCAAGGAAACATGGAGAAGACAAAGTTGAAATAGTAGTTGTGATAGCATTCTCATCAACAATTTACATTGAAGAAACTTATTCCTTTGCATGTAGAAATCATAAGTTTAGGGGAAGATTGTTAGGATTAAATTGTCGAGATTGTTATTCTAGAGTTGCGTTACATACAACAGTTAGTATTGCGCAGTTCAAAAGAACAAAGTTACTACTGCTCAGTTAATACTGCTCAGTTACTACTGCTCAGTTACTACTGCTCAGTTACTACTCCTCAGTTACTACTGCTCTGTTACTACTCCTCAGTTACTACTGCTCCACATCAGTTACTACTCCTGCAAGTTACTACTCCTGCAACTCTGTTATGGAAGACTTGAATTTCAAGATAAAGATCTAAAAGAATTAGTCTCCTAATATAACTAGGTTTCCTTATGTAACTAGTTTCCTTATGTAAGTCATATGAGACTCTATATATAAAGAGATCTCTAGACATTGTAAAAGTGTGGTTTTTCATCATGTTTATTCTTTAGGAAAACACCAAACGATCTCACCACTTGAGATCGTTCCGCTTTGTTCAGCCTCAAGGTCAAGATTGATCCTTGTAAAGAGAAGAAACACGTCTATTATGATCAAATAGATTGAGGCTGGTGTTGTTAGATGTTTCCTAGAAAAGCTAGGTTTAGCCTCAAGGTCTTTTATAGATCCCTGTATGTAAAGAAACACGTCTGTTAATTTATTAATAGATTGAGGCTTGATGGTAATCATTATTGTTTGTTCTTATTGTTCTTTTATATACAATATTCGATTATCATAAACTTGTGAATATCAAAGTGTTCATCTCCGCTGCTGAACTTCTTTGATAAATCTTGATCTAAGTAATCATATCGATCCTACAAAACGTCATGGCCTAAAGAGTGCAAACAAGTAGAGAAACCAAAACTGGTAGAGGGTCCCAAAAGTGATCCGGCAATGGAAATCATTGATGGTCCGGAACAAAAAGTTATTATTAATAAAAATTTCCCTGAACAACCAGTGACCATTGGTTCACAACTCCCAGCACAGACAAAGACTAAACTCATAGCGTTACTAGAATCAAACCTTGATGTCTTTGCATGGCAGACATCAGACATGACTGGTGTCCCAAGGGAACTAGCAGAGCATTCCCTAAACGCGAATCCCAATATTGTGCCAATCCGACAGAAAAAACGAGGCATGGCCCCGGATCGTAGTAAATCTGCATGTGACCAAGTAAACAAAATGGTCGAAGTAGGGATTGTCAGAGAGGTAAAATACCAAACTTGGATTGCTAATCCAGTTATGGCAAAGAAAGGAGATGGTTCTTGGAGATTATGCGTTGATTTCAAAGACATCAACAAAGCTTGTCCAAAGGACAACTATCCTTTACCAGAAATCGATTGGAAAGTGGAATCCTTAGATAGATTTAGACTCAAATGCTTTTTAGATGCATATAAAGGTTATCACCAAATTTGTAGGAAAAAAGGTGATGAATACAAAACAACTTTTCACACAGACCAAGGCATATTTTGTTTCCAAAAAATACCATTTGGCTTGAAAAACGCTGGAGCATCCTATCAACGTCTAATAGATGAAACTTTCAAAAATCAAGTGGGAAGGAACATAGAAGCCTAGTAGATGACATAGTTATCAAAAGCAATACGGAAGACATCATGTTGGCTGATATCCTGGAAACTTTCCAAACACTACGTAATATTAACATGAAGCTTAATCCATCCAAGTGTAGTTTTGGCATGGAGGAAGGAAAATTCTTGGGACATATTGTTACACCTAATGGAATCAAAGTCAATCCTAAGAAGGTTCAGGCAGTCATTGACATGCCATCTCCTTCCACCAAAAAGCAAGTCCAAAGCCTAAATGGCAAGCTAGCAGCACTTAGCCGTTTCTTGTCCAAAGCCGCAGATCGATCCCTCCCTTTCTTTAATACCTTAAAGGGATGCATTCGGAAAAAAGACTTCTCATGGTCTGAAGAAGCAGAAGTGGCATTTCAAGAAATGAAGAAATTCATGGCCAATCTCCCAACACTCACGGCTCCAATAGCCGGGGAGACACTAACTATATACTTGGCTGCTTCCAAGGAACGTGTAAGCGCATTTTTAGTAGCCCAAAGGGGCGACTCACAAATGCCGATCTATTTCATCAGTAGGGCACTGAAAGGCCCAGAGGTTAATTATCCATGTTTGGAAAAATTGGCACTCTCTTTGGTTCATGCGTCTAGACGTTTGAGGAGATATTTTCAAGGACATCCCATCCAAGTGCTAACATAAAAACCAATCAAACAAATATTGGGAAAACCAGAAGTGTCGGGACGATTAGCAAAATGGGCAATTTAACTGGGAGAACATGAAATTTCTTTCCAACCTCGAAACTCGATGAAAGGACAAATCTTGGCAGATTTCGTGGCTGAAATCGAAGGAATGGAAGAACCAAAGGATCCATTAGTGACAGACAGCCCTCCTTGGACCCTCTTCACAGATGGCGCATCCAGCCTAGAAGGGTCAGGAGCTGGCCTCATACTCACAGATCCAGACAAAAACGAGTATACCTACGCCCTTAAGTTTGACTTCCCGGCAACCAACAATGAAGCCGAATATGAAGCTCTCTTATCAGGGATACGAATAGCTAGAAAGATGGATTTCAAAATATAGAAGCTTTTGTGGACTCCCAGTTGGTAGCTAATCATATCAATGGTAGCTATGAAGCAAATCAAACTTCCATGCAACAATACTTGGAAGAAACCAGAAAAATCATTTCGGACTTCTCAAAATTTACCATAGAGCAAGTGCCAAGAAACCGTAACAAAATAGCAGATGCATTGAGCAAACTTGCAGCATCCTCCTTCGCCCACCTTAAGAAAGAATTGTTGGTGGAAGTCCTAACTGAGAAATCCACAGTGCCAACAAAGGAAGTGGCCGCAATAACGGAGGAAGACTGTTGGATGACTCCAATAAAAAACTTCCTTCAGAATGGACAACTCCCGGAAGACAAACAACTAGCAAGGAAAATCACAATGAAGGCACCAATGTATCTCCTCATAGACAACTACCTGTTTAGGAAGTCTTTTTTGGGTCCACATCTAAGATGTGTCGGCCCAACACAAGCAAAGGGTCTAATTCAGGATGTACATGGTGGAAGTTGTGGCATGCATGTAGGCCCTCGTTTGGTAACCACTAAGGTCATGAGACTTGGATACTTCTGGCCATCCATGCATAGAGATGCAAAGGAAGAAATTGAAAAATGTGAATCATGCCAAAAACATGCGTCAGTCTCAAAAATGCCAAAGCAGGACCTCATTCCAGTGACTAGCGCATGGCCATTTTACAAATGGGGAATCGACATTGTCGGACCATTCCCCCCCGGAGTAGGCAATGTTAAATACCTTTTAGTGGCTGTGGACTATTTCACAAAATGGATTGAAGCTAAGCCCTTGGCAACTATCACCGGGCCTCGAATGATAAGCTTCGTTTGGGAACATTTAGTATGTCGCTTTGGAGTTCCACACGTCCTAGTCAGTGATAATGGAAAACAATTTGCAGATAATCCATTTAAGACTTGGTGTCAGGATATGGATATCCAACAACGATTTACCTCTGTGGCACACCCACAAACTAATGGTCAGGTGGAAGTCATGAACAAAGCAATCGTCAAGGGAATTAAGGCCAGATTGGGAAAATATGCAAAGGCATGGGTAGACGAAATCCCAGGCATTCTTTGGGCACATAGAACTTTCCCCGGCAGAACTACATCTGAAACCCCTTTCAGCCTAGTCTATGGCACTGAGGCAGTTATCCCACCAGAACTTACAATCCCTACTCACCGGACCCTTCATTTCAATCCGGAGCTAAACGAAGAAGCCCTAAGGGAGATCTTGAATATCATCGAGGAGCGAAGAGAAATATATCTCATCCGACAAGCAGAAAGCCATAGACAGATGGCTAAGTATTATAACCAAAGAGTCCGACACACATCTTTCAAAGTGGGAGATCTCGTATGGCGGAAGAATGAAGCTAGCAGGACCGAAAACTTGGGCAAGTTGGGTCCCACATGGGAAGGCCCATATAGTGTCCTTGAAGCACATGGAACTGGCTCCTACACCCTGTCTGACTTAGATGGACAACCATTACCCAGGACATGGAATGCAATGAATCTAAAAAGGTGCTACGTTTAATACTTACATACTATTGCTGATTGTCAGCACTTACAACCACAACACCCGTCAGAATGTGCCTAGCCAACAGTTGTTTCAATAGTTTAAAAAAAAAAAAAAAAAAAAAACCTGAACAGCCGGCCAGTCCGGATGTCAACATGGTACACCTTGACAATCAACAACTAGCCAAGTCTGGATATCTGAGAAATCTGGCAAACTTTTGTATTTGGCCATCTCACTCATCAGGGACTTCGCCACTCCATAAGAAAACACTCTTCAAAGAGTCATTCACAGAAATGCACCTCAAAATACAAAGTGGTCTGATCTATGTATCCCACAAGGCAACAAACCTGATGCACCACCCCAAACTACGTTTGGAGGGAAATTTAGCAAAAGGCACATATAGACATCTTCAGTCTACGCCAAACATGCAATCACATATTCGTCTTTTTACCTACCGGGAAAAGGCAAGCACTTCTCATTGGGAAGCGACATCACTCGCGAGTAAAACAAATTGAAGGTTAACTAACAAAAGTGCCATCGGCACGATATGAAATATACATGAGATGCCAACATCTAGCTATGTCATCGGCATACAAAAGAACCATAAGTACTCAAATGAGTGTCATAGACACAATTCAGTATGATTACTCTTACGCACACCCAAGATGGTGTGACACAACATCCAAGATAACAGGTTAAAAATGTGTTATTGGCTTGATCACCCAATAAAACATTATTTTTCAAAGACACATTGGACATGGCCTCAGTCACAACTACTCAAGGTAACCTCAAGCGGCCAAGAAAGGCATGGCCAAAGAATCGCCGGAAGAGACAATAAGAACAAAAAAAGTTAGGCTTCAAAAAACCATTTTAAAGCCTAACTAGGGGGCATGATAGTGTTAGTAGGGAATGGCTCATACACATAGCCCATTAACCCCCTAAACACATGACCTAACTTACAAAAGCTTGCCTGCTATCTCCTAGCTCCGGCCCTTAGGATCCGGCGTCCGGACACAAGACTCCGGCGTCCGGACACTTGGCCCCAGCATCCGGACATTTCGTCTCGGCGTCTGGACACAAGGTTACGGCGTCCGGACACTTGGCCCTTGGCCCCGTGTCCGGGAGATTTGGCCCCGACACCGAGAATCAGTCCCCGTGTCCGGGAGATTTGGCCCCGACACCCGGGCTTCGGCCCCGTTTCCGGGAGATAGGCCCCGTGTCCGTAAACCTGGCCCCGGCACCACGGCTTTGGCCCCGACACCCGGGAGTTAGGCCCCGTGTCCGGGAGTTTGGCCCCGACGCCCGTGAATTAGGCCCCGTGTCCGAAACCTGGCCCCGACACCAAGGCTTTGGCCCCGGTACCCGGGAGTTAGGCCCCGTGTCCAAAGTTTGTCCCCGGCGCCCGGGAGCTAGGCTCCGTGTCCGAGAGATTTGGCCCCGGCAACCGGGCTTCGGCCCCGTGTCTGGGAGAAAGGCCCTGTGTCCGGAGATTTGGCCCCGGCACCCGGGCTCCGGCCCCGTATCCGGGAGGCTTGCCTCAGCGCCCGGCACTCGTGACCCGGCGTCCGGAGCTCGTGACCCGGCGGTGTTCGGCACTCGTACACCAGGACCCGTCATCCGACACCAGGCTGTCAGTTATGTCCCGAGACGTTTGGTGTCCGACACTCACACTCTCGGTCCGACACTCCGGAACCTATACTTATACTTTACATCTAGTAAGTATAGTATTCCTCTAAACCAAAACTAATGCCTTGGGATGCCTCTCGTAGTATAATGCTCCTGACATCCTACCGGTCAGACACTCAAGCCTAATCCTTGAGTGTAACCGTCAGAGCATTAATAAAGTTATATAATGATATAGACATTAATACCCGTTGGAATCCTATTGATGAGCCATAAATGGTCATCATTGCCATACGTTGTTGATGCATGGTAGTGTTGGGTATAAATACTCAACACTTCATGTTTTGGACACATCTTCTCCACTCTCATACTTGCACACAGTATCTCTTGACCGGAATACCTATACACTTCCCGCAGTAAACATATTCCGATCATCTTTCTCCAACCAGCCACTTGACCACCTTAGGCTCGCCAAGAGCTTAATAGGTTCGCACTGCTAAGCAGGAGGTCAAGGGGTTGAATCCCAAACACCCAAGTTACTGAGCCTGTCAATCCTTGCTCTAACATATATAAATATGAGAACCATTAAATATTTAAGAACCATAAAAATCATTTTTTAACAACTAATTTAAAACTCACTTTAAATTAACAATTAACTTTAATTGACATATCTATAGAATAACTTGGTTTTATAAATAAACTAATTTTAACTATATTATAAAACATTTTCTTCAAACTCTTCTTAAATTTTAAGTAATTGAAATTACTAATCTACCCTTATTATAACTTTCACAAAATTTATCATTTAAAACAATTACAGTTAGTGAAATTTTCTGAATTACAACAATAACTAATAAATAATAATAACTATCTTTATCTTTATCTTTATTAATATATAAAACATTTTCACTTTTTATTAAAATTTTAAATTTTTAAATAAAATATAATTAGTAATATATCCCTTAATGAATATAACATATAAACTAATCTTAATTTTCTTTAATTAATTCGATTACTAATTTCATAAAAAAATATGCACCCATATAAAAAAAAGGCAATTCAAATTAATTGATATAAAATTTGTATTCATGTAACCATTATCTTTTAACTTTAAACGTTATTTGATTGAGTAAATTTTCAAATATTTGATTTATAATCTAAATTTTATAAAGTTAGTTGACAGTGTTGTGGTTCGTGTTGCTCTATAATTCTTGGAAGATGGTTATCATCAAAAGTTTTTATATTCTTCTATTGGTCACCGATAAGTTTTAATACCAATAAGCTGAGTAGTATTACATTTGATACTTCTAAGGTTAATAAACATTGTTACCATATTGATTATCCTTCATTACAACATTCGAAAATATGTGTTACCATATTGGATTCATGGAAACAGACTGAATTTGAATGTCTTGAATGAAAATATTTTTTCGGGTTGAAAACCAAAACGATAAACGATTAGAAAGCGTAGTGTCTGAATGGATTTTTAATTGTTGCATCCTTGGAGGAAAATTAGTTTTTGTTTATGAAAAACATGGGTTTATACGGGAATACTATTCAAGAAATATATTCAATTCTCTTTTTGACTGAACGTGAAATTATTAGACGTCACTATTAAAAAAACAAAATGACCTGAAAATTAGACTTTTGTTATGTTCGCAAATGAGCTTAATCTTCAAATGAGTCGAATTACCCCAATGGGTTGAATGATCCGAACAGAAAATATTCTACGTGGGTGTTTGTTTCACAAAATCTATAAAAACAATTGAGTGAATTTGAATTGAATTCCTTTTCCATAACATGTTTGTTTCAAGTTTATGACGAAATTTAAATCCGTTGGAATCTAAATTTTTCTTTACAAATTAGTTAACCGTCGAATTCTATTCTTATACGTTTATACTTTTATCTAGGGGAGCTATAGGAATAGTGAGGACTCTAGTTGTGACCAACTTACTACACTATATACACACAGTACCGCTTACATACGCTCACTCGATAAGGTGTGTGACAACCGTCTAAACTAAGGTCGAGAACGCTAACTTATAACTTCTAAGTGTTTATTTGATGCCCGATATAACTAATTTTATGTGCTATGTGGTTACGTAGACATAACTCTTAAGCTAAGCTCGTTGTAACTCACACAAAAACTCTTAAACGAAAGTTACTCTATTTTAAACCTTTAAGCGCGGATCGGGATCGGAATCATAAAACAACTTCGGAATCAAATTATATAAGTCCTAATACCAAGAAAACATATAATGAAATTGCCTAAGTTCATAGCAAAACAATCTTAAACGCCAAACGAACGCAATTGCTTAACAAATACGCAAACGAAAAACGAACAAAACCAGAAAATAGGCCCGGTGCGCCGCACCTAGGCCTTGGTGCGACGCACCAGATGGCTGGACGGGTTTTCTTGATGTTTTAAGACCCAAACTCGATTATACATAGGCCCAATCATAAGCCCAACTCGTTTAAAGCCCCTAACATCACAGATTTTTGGCTTATACCCCCTTTCCTTATCTCATTTTAACAAAAACACAAACACACACATTTACACACACAAAAACACACTCTCTCTTTTATCTCCATTCTCTCTCAAGAACTTCATCTTTTCCAGAAAACACAGCCATATAAACCCACTAAAATCCACTTTAAAATCGTTCTAACAACAAGGGAAAGCAAGGGGATCAAAGCTAATTCGATTACAAAACGTTTTCTACACTTTTGGAGCTCAAAATCCGCCTAGATCATCATCCAAACACTTTCATCCGGTAGAAACTCTTCCTATATACTTATATTACTAATTATAACACTTAAACAATAAACAAATCGTTGACTAACGAGTATAAAAGTCAACAAGTAATAATACTTACGCGAAAACTTGGTATAAAATAGGATTCCGGTGATTCCGAGCACCTTTGGAGCTTTTCCGAGCACGCTACGATCTTCGCAAACAGTGAGTTACAAACCCCTACTTTTTAAACGCTTTTAATACTTTTTGGGGTGAAATGCGAGTCTTAGGCTTAGACACTACATTTAAGCTGAAGCAAACTATTGTGAAACGCTTTGTTACTTGAAAACTATTGTGAAACGCTTTGTTACTCGAAAACTATTGTGAAACGCTTTGTTACTTGAAAACTATTGTGAAACGCTTTGTTACTTGAATACTTTTATGAAAACGATTTGATACTCAATGCTATTACGAAAACACTTATGTATTTTGAATACTACTACGAAATGCTTTGATATTTTGAATACTAAAACGAATAACTATTTTGCCGGCATTGTTGAGGGTTTTGCCAACAATGTCGAGGCCACGAAAGCTATATTTGCCAATGACTAAAACAATCGATCGTCATGTTGCGGACTTTGTACAACATGAACGTGAGAAACCATTGAAAATTCCCGACAACTACCAAGGACATTAGTTGCTATTAATCCCTTTGGAAAGGACCGTTAGTAGATATGGATAGCGCTATTAGGGTAGATTGACCCTCACCACAACGACCTATAACGATGGTGCATAATACTAAATGGGTAGGCTTTAGGCTTAGCAACGATCATTGGGCAATACTAGGATTGTCACATAGTCGCGCTATGTGGTCAATGCCTACGAACACGAAAACTAAACTACGCATTGCTATGCGTCAATCTTTTGAAAGCTATACTTTACGCATGGTTATGCGACTACTTTTGAAATACTATACTTTACGCATGGTTATGCGACTACTTTTGAAATACTATACTTTACGCATGGTTATGCGACTATCTTTTGAAAGCTATACTTTACGCATGGTTATGCGACTACTTCTTGAATGCTATACTTTTCGCGTGTTTATGCGACAACTACTTGAATGCTATATTTTTACGCATTGCTATGCGTCGAAACTTGATTACTTATACTTTACGCATTGCTATGCGTCAACGCTTTGAATACTTAAACCTTGTAGCTCACTAACTACGTCTCCCGTAGTTAACACTTGACTCGTATTTTCAGGAAATGAGTAAGCTTTGGAGACGATACTTATGCTTTGGGCTGATGACTTCAAGAATGGGAAAGGGTTCGGGTGGCTTGGCTATGAACACTTATCTTGTATTTTGGATATGTAAACGATGCTTTAAACATTTGTAAACCTTTGAAGCTATGTTTCTTTTAATATAATTTGGTGTGGAATTATAAACTTGTGTATCGAATGCTATTGCTCTTCACATTCCGTGTTTCCGCTTTGGCGGGGTGTGACAAGGTGAGTCATCGCCCCCTTTACTTACTACTGTATTCTATGATTTAAATCGGGGGAAAGTAAAGCAACCTAAAAATGATTTGAAATAAAATGATTTACGAGTACGATGTACTACTTCCTGTTTTTGGAAATATTTCTATATTTAGAAACTTACCATAAATAGATAATTCTATTTATGGAAATTTACGATATTTCGAAACTCTAAATTGTGTAATAAAAAGCTAATGCGATTTTCTAAAAACATCACAAACGGTTTTTCAATACTTGCTTCGATATATTACGATGGATTATCGGTATGCGTAGTCATACCGATACCGTACACTCTTATGAGGTACACTTACTATACGATGGATTATCGGTATGCGTTGTCGTACCGTTACCGTACACTCTTATGAGGTACACTTACTATACGATGGATTATCGGTATGCATTGTCATACCGATACCGCACGCTCTTATGAGGTGCACTTACTTTACGATGGATTATCGGTATGAGTTTCATACCGATATCGCACGCTCTATGTTGTGCATTTGCTATGTTCTGATTATATTGAATGTTTGTCATGTGCTTTTATACTATACGATGAGATGATTGTTTTCCTACTATTTTAAAATGCATTAGGTACACAATATTTTCTTTACTGATTTGTACTATGAGATTAATTACTTTTACTACTACTCGATGTACTCGCTCAACTTTCGGGTAATGAGCAGACATAGGACTTGGATGTAGGAGTCGGACTCTAGATGACCTCAGGATATCTTTTGCATTTACGGATATTTATTATTTATTTATATTTGATTACATTTCGGGTTTGCACGCCCAAACATTTTTCATACGTCGAGGTTTACCTTTGAATATTCATTATGTAGTGTTTGACGATTTTCGTGTACTAAGGTTTATACCTTGAGTATGGCGACGTCATAACAATACATTATTTAATTATTCATATAGATTATATTCTTTACATTACTGTTGTGTTATGACGATCGCCACTGCACCCTACGTTTCCGCCAATGGTAGGGTGTGACAACCTCAGTGCACATTTTACTTCCTTTTTGTTATCTAAATCCTTTCCGTTTGTTTCAAACTTGTTTATATAAACTAAATATTACGCGTAAGGTATTATACTTACCTAAACAAACGTTTTGAACTCAAAACGTAACAACAATCTTAAATATAACGTTTATTAACACGGTTTTGATGAAAACGTATAACTTTACGATAAAATGTACTTTTCTCCAATAAGCGATCGTAATCACAAACTCTTTGTAATTAAAGTATAACGTTATCATTTAACACTCTATAAAACGGTATTTGACTTAAAACGTTTTCAAATGTTTTAATATGACTTATTTCGTCAAATATTCCAATCGTTGACATGTTGGTCAACTTTGACTCGTTATCGTATACAGTTGACTTTGACTAAAGTCAACCTTCGGCATATTTATGAAATCTATGAACGATATCTTCTAATGGCCGGTATCGACTGGAAGTATCAGTATTCCTTATTCGTCATTTTGACACAAAGTATGTTAACTCGAAATACTACCTTTTCGAACACTGTTATTATTACATCATACAATGTTAATCGTATAAGGCAAACCCTACTAGACTTAGAGATACTTAGACTGCTTTATGTATGTATTGCTAGGGCACTTAGGCGTTGGAGCATTTCGCTTGATTGTCATTTACCCGACGTGTTTATTGCTTGACAATGAGTTATTCGTTGCCCTTTTACCGCTTTTATATTTTTATTGGGAATACTAAGCGTTAATAAATCTTTATATATATATATATATATATCTTGATTATGCTGGTAGATTATGATGCCTTTAGATATCGGTCCCTTACTTATACGACATTGGTGGTAGTATAAGGCCCTCGGTGCAAACCTGTTAACTCTTTTGAGCCTTCGGTGCATATGTATAGATCTATAAGGGTTTTACAAGCCCTCATCGATGTTATGGGATTCTGACCTATGTGCGGTCCCTAGGGTCGATGTTATGGTCGTATACTTCACGTGATTTTGCCTTAGTTTGACACACTAAGGAGGAGGGTTTGGTTGTCTTTGATGTAAGGTTCAGGTGCAAATGTATATCTAAGGTTTATACATAGATCTTATTAGATTCATGATTCAAGATATTACTACTTCTTACTGATTTTTATATACATCTTCTATGGGTCAAAACTTACCGAAACTTTTATACTTATATGTTTTATAAAAATGAGAATAACCCACCAACTTTATGTTGACGTCGTATTTTTCTAACGCTTTCAAGGATTTGAGGTTACAATTTGTTTGAGGCTATGCTTTTGATGACCGCTTGGATATTTGCTTGGAACTTATTTTGTTTGATTTATATTAGTTCCCTTAGTATCCAAACATTGTAGTCGTATTTTGGGATTTGATTAGAATTATGCAACTTTGTAATCATATTTTATTTATCTGTTGATGAGTTGTATCGTTATCTTATGTTGATGTAACCTTTAAATCTCTGATACTGTATTACTGTACACCTCGGGTTTCCGCCTGAGCCGGATGTGACAATACACTAGTGTACATATTGTTTACTAGTGTACCAAGTATTATCGAGTGAATACAATGTATCCACTAGTGAATACAACTATACACTTGTGAATACATAATATACATTACTAAATATATTGTATCTAATTTGGAATACAATTTTACTTATATATACATATATATATATATATATATATATATATATATATATATATATATATTTTAAATACATTTGATGTTTTGTTTAGTCATATTACTATTTTCAACTTATATTATCCTATATATTAAAAGTGGTAAATGCCTATGGGTTTGTGCCCGGGTCGGGTTTTTTCGGGTTGCTGGGTTGGGCTTCGGGTCGGTATTTGGGCTGGCTTTTTGGCTTCTTTTTGGCCTGTTTTCAGTGACTTTTTCCCTTCCGACGCGTGTCTTTACGCGTGGCGTATTTGTGTTTTTCTTCCCCCGACGTTGTTTCTTTCTTCACTTACCACTCCGCTGCGTTTTGGTGTTCTTTCTCCGGCGTCGAAGGTATGTTTTCTCCTCGCTGCATTTCGTTTATTTCTCTGTTGTTGTTGTTCGTGTTGTTATTGGTTTCTCCGTTATTGCTGCTGTTGTTGTTTTTTGTTTTTGCTGTTGATTCTGTAGTATGTGGTAATATGTGATGGATAAGGTTCATAATGTTTAAATTGCAGTTTTATGCAACTCAGGTAATGTTAATTTGTTAATTGTTATGTTAATTTTTGCACATAAGGTGTTTGATAAATTTCCCAAGAGAGTAAAAGATGAAATATTGAGGTTATTTGATTCGGATTATTTTCAATAAGCCCATTTTTTCCTGCTTACTTTCGGTATTTAAGTCATAGTAAGCTCATGCCATAAGATTAACTGGAAAAAATGGGTTTTTTTTAAACATAAGTCGAAGCAAATAAGCTCGTATGCCCAAAATTAAGCTAAAGCGAGCATCTATTAGACTATTAGGCATTTTCTTTCCAAAAGAAAACTGATTTAGATAATTTAGAAATTAATTAAAAAAAATGAAATATTTTAGCATATTTGGTTATTAGGAGATCTGGTTCAACATATTAGGGTTAAAATCTTTCGGTTTAACAAAAATGGAATATTGTTTCTAAGAATGTAGTTAACACAGATTGGAGGAGATGCTTTAACTATCGTTGTGATTCCCGGTGATGTTGGAAAGCCGACAGTAAGATTAGAGAAAGCTAAAGTTAAAGATGGAAGTTGTTATTGGGAAAAACCACATTTTGAAACTGTTAAATTTACTCAAGATCAAAAAACCGGAAAGTTTAGTGAGAAAATCTATCGTTTTGTTGTTGCAACGGTACTAGGCCTTGCATAACCTTTTAAACGTTTCATTTGTTTTTAGGTTTGATTTTATGAGTTTACTTTATTTACGCATTTGTAGGGTTCTTCGATTTTTGGTGTTGTTGGAGAAGTTTCGATTGATTTCTCGAGTTATGCAGAGTCTACAAAGATTTCTTCTTTGTCTTTACCTTTAAAATTCGCAAAATCCGCAAGTTTATTGCATGTTAGTCCTTTCTCCCTCTCAATTTCTTCTAAATTTTCGGTCTTTTTTATTTATGTTTTTATGGTTGTGGATTTTGTTTGAATTAGGTAACGATTCAAAGGGTGCAAGATCAAAGGTAAACACGGATTTCATAATGTTTTACTTTGTTATTTGATTTTCGCTTTTCAAGAAGTTGAATGTATAGTTGATTAAACGTTACAGGGAGGTTGACGGAAGTGAAAATGTGATTGAAGAAAATAAGATTTTAACGCCACAAATCAGTAATGGTGATATAAACGGGAGCGATCCATACGATCCATGGTACTTTAATTGTTTTACAAGCTTTGTCAGCCGTTTAGCCTCAAAATGTCTCTTTCGAGTCCATTAAAAGAGGTTAATCATCTTCATTCAATTGAGCCCACGTGTGATTTGTTTTTCCGATTTGAAGCGAAATGTTGTTTGTTTTATTTAGGTAGTTATATTGTTTTGAACCTGTTGTTTGTCATGACGGTCTTGATATGGGATGGTCGACATTGGGTGACATTTGTATAAACGATGGAAACTTTTGGGATGCTCATATTATCAGAATTCTGTTGCAATTTGGGTGGCAGACACTACGGTAACTATTCTGTGATCTTGAATTCATATCACTTTTATCTTTTTCTTGATTAAGTATTCAAGTATTAGAGATGGAAAATACGCGGCTTAGAAAACCGGTTAAAATAGGTTAGGCCTGCCCGCAAAAGTCAATTTTTTTGCTTCTATAGATAATTGAATTTGTTATATATAATTACAAAAAACTGTATTATTACTATAATGATTTAGCTTTAGTATAACAATTTAGGCTTAAATCATAAATCAAAGGGACCCGTTGATATCGCTCATTTATATGACTATTTCATAGCGATATTTGTTACGATTTTAGTCCAAAACGTAATGGATAGACCCGTTTTATACTAATGTTTATGTAAAGTGTGAATTTAGATGTTTGTGGCGTTTTGGAATGAAACGAGATAGTTCTTGACTATTAACATTGCAAGGAATTAAGCAAGCAAGAAGAAATGAGGAGTCTGGAGGCTGACCGCGCCGTGGTCATGACCACCGCGCCGCGGCAACAAGTTTTACTCGAGTATGTGTTTTTTGAGAAGTGACCGCGCCGCGCCCATCTGGCCGCGCCGCGGTGGAGGATGCTGGCAGTTACATTTTGTAGTTTTTAATTGCTAATTAAAGGGAAAACAAAAAGATTAATGCCAGTGTTAAAAGGAGAACGTGGGAGACTGATCATTATGACATTTTTCATTTTTCTAAAGCATTCTCATATCATTAGAAGCTTAGAAACACTTGTGAATTTTCGATTATCATCAAAGATTGTTACTTTCAATTTCGTTTATTGCTTGGAGACTATTTCAGCACTTGTTTGGTATAACTCTATTATCACTTTTATTTCAATTAAATCATGTCTTTTTCATATTTGATTGTTATTGTTACAATTATGAGTAGCTAATTTCATTTGTACGTTTGCTTGGATTATGTGATGTTTATGTGTTAGGTTTTGGGTTTGAAAATCGATTGATGTGTAGAGGTTAATTGGGGATCCGTTTGGGTTAATAACTTAATTATCTTGCTAAAATTGTTTATACTCTTGTTTGGTAATCTAAAAACGGGTATTCGAAAGGAATCCGTAATTTTTACTAAAATAGGAACGAATTAATCGGCCGGTCTTTAGTTGATTATAAGTTAATGATATTCGAAAGGAATCATTAACAACAATTTTTACAAGTAGATATTAACATGAACGCTAGCTACTAAATTAAGAGAAATCGGTTTAGGAGTTAGTAAGCTATTCGGAAGGAAGCTTATAAATTAATTCTCACACATCGGCTTGAAACTTTATGCACAATTACTTGAGGTGTTAACGGTATTCGAAAGGAATCGTTGCATGGTTAGGTAATTGGAGAAATCCGGTATTCGAAAGGAACTTAGGATTTTACATTAGAAGTTTATCGATATTTTCACACCTAAGAAATAACATATATTCATTAACGGTCCAAGCAAGCGTCTCTTTTATCCATATTTGAAATCTTAAGTATTTTTACTGTTATTATAAGCAAGTCTTCACTAAGACTAAAACCAACTTGTTACTTGTTACGCTTTTTATAAACTAATACTTTCAACTATAAATAGTCCCTGTGTTCGAACCCGATATTTGCCAATACTGTTTTACAATTGACAAGGGTACACTGCCCGTGTGGTAATCTAGTAAAGGTCTATTTTCGGAAAACTAGATTTTTCGCATCAAGTTTTTGGCGCCGCTGCCGGGGACTTGATTTAGTTGAAGTTTTTAGTTTATTGTTTGATTACTTGTTTGAATATTTTTCACGGGTGTTTTTGTTTTTGTTGTGATTTTCAGGATTATTGATTGTGGATGTACACGAGATCCCAAGGGAAACAAGTGCAAAGTCCTCTTTCGGATCCGGAAAAACTTTTGAGGAAACGGGGTATTGGCGCAGTCGCGTCGGTAATTTATAGTGAAAGCGAATCTTCCGAGGAGGAAGTTGAAATTGTTTTTGAAGAAGAGATGGAAGGAGGCGGAGATAATGGTAGACCGATAATAGAAAACAACCCACCCCATCCTTTTGACATACCGATGATCAATAGGAATAGGGTAGTACCACAAACGAATGGGTCGGCCATTGTAGCACCGGACTTGGGGGTTGACTTTTCCGTTAAAGGTCACCACTTAAAGATGATTCACGATAGTACATTTGACGGACATTTCAAGTCCGACCCGCACAAGCATGTGGCGAGTTTCATAGAGACATGTAGAATGTTCCGATATGGAGCGGGTCAAGAGGAAGGAGTTATGTTAAGTTTGTTTCCATCGTCTCTCACGGGAGAGGCGAAAGTATGGTTTAATGAATTAGAGCCGGGTACAATTGAGAGTTGGGAAGCAATGAGGGAACTTTTTGTGACGAGATTTTTCCCACCCATCTTGCGTAGGAAGCTATTGAACCAAATCCGCTCGTTTCAACAATGGGATAACGAGACTATCACGGATGCTTGGATTAGGCTTAAGGAGTTGTTGAGGAATTGCCATGGGCATGATTTGGATCGTGATGAAGTTATCGATATATTTTATTATAGTTTGGATAGTCGTTCTCAACACGACTTGGATTTAGCGGGTGGTGGCAGTTTCTTATACAAGTCACCAAACGAGGCTCACCGAATGATGGAAGACCAAGTTCAAGCTCATATTGCTAGAGATCGGGTTACTAGGAATAGGAGAGCTAGAGGAACGGTGAACCAAGTAGAAGAAGGGGGAAGTAGTGGTAGCAACAAAGAAGTGGTGAACGAGATCAAGGCTTTGGGTGATGAAATGAAAAACCGAATGGGTCGTTTGGAAAAGGATGTCCACTTAGTGAAGAATGGTTGCGGGAAGTGTGGGGGGCCACATTACACGGATGATTGTGAGCCGAAAACTGAGGAAGCAAACTATGCCAACTACGGGTATCAAAACCGGGGAAATAGTGGGTATGGAAATCAGAATCGGGGAAACAGAAATGAGGCGAGATTTCAACCCAACCAATCGAAACAAAAGGAGGAGCAAACCGAGCAGAATTTTGAGGAAATGATGAAGGAGTTTGTCTATTCCCAAAAGGCAACAAATGATCTAATGGCTAACTCAATGAAAGGATTCACCACGAAATGGGAGCAAAGCCAAAGGAACACGCAAGCCAACATGCAGGATTTGGAAAGAAAATTTGAAAGGCTTAGTGAGAAGTTTGCAAACCGACCAACGGGTCAAATGCCTAGTTCAACCCAACCAAACCCGAGGCAAAATCAAAACAACAACGGAGGATCATCAAGTCAAGGGTCGAAATACGTACACCCTAACAATCGGGATGAAAATGTGAATGCAATTGAGACTAGGTCTGGGTTTAAGTATGGGGGCATGCAAGACGGAAAGCAGAATGTGAACGGAAATGGGGGAACAGCTGAGAAATCATTGACCGCGCCGCGCCCATCTAACCGCGCCGCGGTGGAGCCCCAGACAGAAATTTTTGAAAAAAAGATTGATGACCGCGACGCGCCCAACTCACTGCGCCGCGGTGATGAGCCAGTTTCCGACGAAGAAGAAGAGGAAGAGATTGAGATGGAGTCGAGGCCTGGGAAGGAACCAATGGTTCCTAGCAAAGAAAAAGAGTTGGAAAGTGCAGCAAAAGGGCCATATAAACCACACATTCCATATCCGCATAGACTTCGAAAAGAAAAGAAGAAGGAACAATATGGTAAATTCATCGAGTTAATGAAAACTGTTAAGATTAACGTTCCTTTAGTTGATCTTATTGCAGGTATGCCGAATTATGCGAAATTCATGAAGGAACTAGTGAGCGGGAAGGGTGATTACATGGAGAAGATCACCGCGTTTCTAAATGCCGAATGCTCGGCAATTGTGAAGAGGTCTATTCCACCGAAACTTGAAGACCCAGGAAGTTTTTTGTTGACTTGCACTTTTAATGATACATTTACTTTTAGTGCATTAGCGGATTTAGGGGCAAGCATTAACTTAATGCCCAACTCTATTTACACTAAATTGTCTTCAAATGCTTTAACACCAACACGTATGAGTATAAGATTGGCCGATCGATCTTATCAATATCCATTGGGTATTGCCGAAAATATGCTCATACGGGTTGGAGAATTTTTATATCCCGTAGACTTTGTTATTCTCGAGATGGAGGAGGATGAAAAAGTTCCTCTCATTTTGGGTAGACCATTTTTTAAACACCGCGGATGCTATCATCCGGGTTAGGGATACCGAAATTTCTTTGGGTTTGGGTAACGAAAGGGCAACATTTTCTCTAAATCAAGCAATGAAACATTCTTATTCTACTGACGAGTCTTGTTTTAGAATTGATGTTATAGATGAAGCAGATTATGACCTCGATTGGGAAGGAATTTTGGAAGAAGAGGCGGAAATGGAAATGCTGAATTCCATTGTTAAAGAAGAGGCGAATGAAGAGGAAAGCTCGAATGAAGTAAAGGAGTTGGTAGTTAACGAAGGGGCGAGGATCAAAACATCAATTGAAGACCCCCCTAAGGATTTGGAGCTCAAACAGTTACCAGAACATCTAGAGTATGCATTTTTAGATGGTAATTCTAGTCTCCCAATTATTATCTCGTCTTCACTTTTGGAGGACGAGAAGGTTAAATTACTAACGATCCTTAAAAGTCATAAAAAGGCTTTCGCTTGGCGCATTTCTGATATTCCGGGTATAAGTTCTGATTTTTGTAAACATAAAATCAACTTTTTTAGATGATGTAAAACCCGTTGTCCAACGACAACGGAGGCTTAACCCGAATATGCAAGATGTGGTCAAAAAGGAAATTGTTAAACTCTTGGATGCAGGTATTATTTACCCGATAGCGGATAGCCCTTGGGTTAGTCCGGTTCATTGTGTGCCCAAGAAAGGAGGAATGACCGTGGTATTGAATGAGAAGAATGAGTTGGTACCCACGAGAACGGTAACGGGATGGAGAGTTTGTATAGATTATAGGAGGTTGAATGAGGCAACACGAAAGGATCATTTTCCATTGCCGTTTATGGATCAAATGATGTTGGCGGGAAAACGAGTTTTATTGTTTTCTCGATGGTTTCTCGGGTTATTTTCAAATTCCAATTGATCCCGAGGACCAAGAGAAAACAACATTTACTTGTCCTTTCGGTACTTTTGCCTATAGACGGATGCCATTTGGGTTGTGCAATGCACCGGGAACATTTCAGAGGTGTATGATGGCGATTTTTCAGAATATGGTTGAGAACTCCATGGAAGTTTTTATGGACGATTTTTCAGTCTATGGGAGTTCATTTGATGGTTGTTTAGAGAATTTAGACAAGATGTTGGCACGGTGCGAAGAAACAAATTTGGTTTTGAATTGGGAGAAATGCCATTTTATGGTAAAGGAAGGAATAGTATTGGGGCACAAGATTTCAAAGGCGGGTATTGAGGTAGATAGAGCGAAAATTGAAGTTATAGCAAAGTTACCTCCTCCAACGAATGAGAAATCAGTTAGAAGCTTTCTAGGACACGCGGGGTTTTATAGGCGGTTTATTAAGGACTTTTCAAAAATAACTAGGCCGATGACCCGTTTGTTAGAGAAGGATACAAAGTTCGAATTTTCGGAGGATTGTATGAAGGCTTTTGAATTGTTAAAGGAACGATTGACCAACACACCGATCTTAGTGTCACCGAATTGGGATTTGCCTTTTGAGTTGATGTGTGATGCTAGCAACTTTGCGGTAGGGGCGGTATTGGGTCAACGAATTGACAAACACTTTCGACCCATTTATTTTGCTAGCAAGACTCTAAATGAAGCTCAGCAAAATTACACTACTACCGAGAAAGAGTTACTAGCGGTAGTGTTTGCCTTCGATAAATTCAGATCATATTTGGTATTGAGTAAGACGGTGGTGTTCACGGATCATTCGGCACTAAAATTTCTGTTTTCAAAATTGGATGCTAAGCCGAGGTTGATTAGGTGGATACTATTACTTCAAGAGTTTGATGTGGAGATTCAAGACAAGAGGGGTAGAGAAAATGTGGCGGCGGATCATTTGAGCCGTTTGGAGAATCCGAGTCTTGGAGCTTTGAATGAGGAGGAAATTCGAGATACCTTTCCGGATGAAAGGTTGGCATTTGTTGGAAAGGCGTTTGGTGAACGGGGCCCTTGGTATGCCGACATAGCCAATTATTTAGCGGGTGGAGTTGTTAGTAGATTGCTCACTTATCAACAACGGAAGAAGCTATTTTCGGATGCCAAATATTATTTTTGGGAGGAGCCGTATTTGTTTAGGGTGTGTGCCGATGGAATGGTGAGGAGATGTGTTTATGGAGCCGATACTAGGCGAATTCTCGATGAATGTCACCATGGTCCAACAGGAGGGCATTATGGTCCATCGGTGACGGGTAAAAAGGTCTTTGATGCGGGTTTCTATTGGCCTACGATTTTTAAGGAAGCACATACCTTGGTGAGGACATGTGACTCGTGCCAAAGGCAAGGTACAGTTACGAGACGAGATGAGATGCCACAACAAAGTATACAAGTGTGCGAAGTTTTCGACATTTGGGGTATTGACTTCATGGGGCCGTTTAAACCATCGAATAGGAATGTCTATATTTTGGTGGCGGTGGATTACGTGTCTAAATGGGTCGAGGCAAAGGCTTTACCCACGAACAATGCTAACGTAGTTATTGATTTTTTGAAGAATTTGTTTTGTAGGTTTGGCATGCCCAAGGCTTTGATTAGTGATCGGGGATCGCATTTTGCCAATGCCCAAATGGAGAAAGTGTTGAAGAAATACGGGGTACAACACCGGTTTTCGACTTCTTACCACCCCCAAACAAGTGGGCAAGTCGAGAACACTAATCGAGCAATTAAGCGTATTTTGGAGAAGACGGTTCACAACAACCCGTCTTTGTGGTCAAAGAAATTAGATGACGCGTTGTGGGCATTTAGGACCGCGTACAAAACACCGATTGGCACCACTCCTTTCAAATTGCTATATGGGAAGACATGTCACTTACCCATGGAGATAGAGCACAAAGCGTATTGGGCACTTAAGGAATGTAGTACGGATTTGATAGCAAGTGGCGAAGCCCGATTTTTGCAACTTCATGAGTTAGATGAGTTGAGATGGAATGCCTATGAGAACTCCGCTCTTTACAAAGCGAGAACTAAGATGATGCATGATTTGAAAATTAGGCGGAAAGAGTTCAGGGAAGGGGACAAGGTGCTTTTGTTTCAATCAAAATATAAGTTTAAAGCACCTAAGTTGAGATCGAAGTGGACGGGTCCTTATTTGGTGAAGCGGGTTTTCTCGGGTGGCTATTTAGAATTAGCAACGGATGATGGCGGATCGTTTATTGTTAATGGTCAACGAGTGAAAATCTATCTTGAGGAGGACGAGGAAAATGGGATGACGTTGGAGGATGGGTTTTACCCATTCTAAGTGGAACGAATACCGAGGAGTCAAGCTAGTGACTCAAGCCAAAAACGAGCATTTGCGGGCGAAATCCCGGTTTGTTGTATCTTTTACTTTCCTTTTAATTTTTCTTTTCGTTATTAGCTAGTTGTGTTATTTCTGTTTTAGTAATATTAGTAATCGTCTAAGTTTAACTTGAAAAAAAAAAAAAAAAAAAAAAAAAAAAAAAAAAAAAAAAAAAACGCTTAAACGTAGTTAGGGAAAATGATAGGGGCTTGTATATTTAACTTTATTCCGGTACATTAACGTGAAATTGCTTAGGAACATCTTTAGTTAATAAAATACTTGTAAATAAGAGTTTAGGTTTTCTAATTTTAGTTCCTTAAGTTTCCCTGAAAAATCAAAAAGATAGATAATCACTGTATCCTTAGTACCGAGCCCTTTTAGTCCTTGCACCCTTTCGGGGGTAGTTGGGGAATCCTAGTATTACCTAAGCCCTTGGAGAATTAGAGGCGAAGAAAAAGGCCATAGGTCTTTCCCGTCAACAAATTTGAACTCATCCTCACTATAACGAAGACTCAAATCCCGTTATACTTGTTCACTTCAAAGAAAATATATAATAATAAATCTATAGTATTTGAAGTGAACGAAAGTGAGAGGCAAGCTAAAAGATGTAGACTAACCAAATAATTCTCAAAAGAAAAAAGTACTCAAATGAAGAAAACGCTTAGTAATATTTTAAGGGTTCCCCCGAAAGTAAGGCGTAAGGGGTCGGCTGTAATGGCTGATCGCTTCAACTACGGTTGGAGAGTGAGGACTAAGGTGTGATTATCTTGACATATCTAAACTAGGGGAAGAATTAGGAGTTTCAATTGGTAAATTGCGGTTCTTGTTTACTTAAGTAATTTAGTAGCTTCAGATGTTTGTAGTCGGTTTTACGATCTAGCAATTTCACGCAAATCTTTATTTCTAACACCGGAATTTAGTTAAATGTTTGAGCCCGTGATTCCCTAATTTTTCTTAAGTTGTATGTTTTTAGGTTGAGTCGGATTTGCTTAGGGACAAGCAAATGCTTAAGTATGGGGGGTTTGATATCGCTCATTTATATGACTATTTCATAGCGATATTTGTTACGATTTTAGTCCAAAACGTAATGGATAGACCCGTTTTATACTAATGTTTATGTAAAGTGTGAATTTAGATGTTTGTGGCGTTTTGGAATGAAACGAGATAGTTCTTGACTATTAACATTGCAAGGAATTAAGCAAGCAAGAAGAAATGAGGAGTCTGGAGGCTGACCGCGCCGTGGTCATGACCACCGCGCCGCGGCAACAAGTTTTACTCGAGTATGTGTTTTTTGAGAAGTGACCGCGCCGCGCCCATCTGGCCGCGCCGCGGTGGAGGATGCTGGCAGTTACATTTTGTAGTTTTTAATTGCTAATTAAAGGGAAAACAAAAAGATTAATGCCAGTGTTAAAAGGAGAACGTGGGAGACTGATCATTATGACATTTTTCATTTTTCTAAAGCATTCTCATATCATTAGAAGCTTAGAAACACTTGTGAATTTTCGATTATCATCAAAGATTGTTACTTTCAATTTCGTTTATTGCTTGGAGACTATTTCAGCACTTGTTTGGTATAACTCTATTATCACTTTTATTTCAATTAAATCATGTCTTTTTCATATTTGATTGTTATTGTTACAATTATGAGTAGCTAATTTCATTTGTACGTTTGCTTGGATTATGTGATGTTTATGTGTTAGGTTTTGGGTTTGAAAATCGATTGATGTGTAGAGGTTAATTGGGGATCCGTTTGGGTTAATAACTTAATTATCTTGCTAAAATTGTTTATACTCTTGTTTGGTAATCTAAAAACGGGTATTCGAAAGGAATCCGTAATTTTTACTAAAATAGGAACGAATTAATCGGCCGGTCTTTAGTTGATTATAAGTTAATGATATTCGAAAGGAATCATTAACAACAATTTTTACAAGTAGATATTAACATGAACGCTAGCTACTAAATTAAGAGAAATCGGTTTAGGAGTTAGTAAGCTATTCGGAAGGAAGCTTATAAATTAATTCTCACACATCGGCTTGAAACTTTATGCACAATTACTTGAGGTGTTAACGGTATTCGAAAGGAATCGTTGCATGGTTAGGTAATTGGAGAAATCCGGTATTCGAAAGGAACTTAGGATTTTACATTAGAAGTTTATCGATATTTTCACACCTAAGAAATAACATATATTCATTAACGGTCCAAGCAAGCGTCTCTTTTATCCATATTTGAAATCTTAAGTATTTTTACTGTTATTATAAGCAAGTCTTCACTAAGACTAAAACCAACTTGTTACTTGTTACGCTTTTTATAAACTAATACTTTCAACTATAAATAGTCCCTGTGTTCGAACCCGATATTTGCCAATACTGTTTTACAATTGACAAGGGTACACTGCCCGTGTGGTAATCTAGTAAAGGTCTATTTTCGGAAAACTAGATTTTTCGCATCACCCGTTGCCATCTATCCAGGATTATTGATTATAAGTTAGGCTCTTTAGTAGTTTTAATGTTCATGAATATACTTTTTTTAAGAGGGCGGAATGAAAACCTGATAATTTGGTTTGCTTATTTGTGAAGCAAATCGAACAGCATTGGCATAACATCAATGCTGAGGAAAATACCCGTGTGCCGACAAAATTTAACCTCCAGCAAGATAAGCAAGAGAAAGTTGGGAGTCCGAGAAGGTTCACCATGTCTACAGATGATGACAGAAAGGATATAAAGAATATATACGTTGACAGTAACTTTATCTCATTTCTTTTTCTTTGTGTTAATCAAAAATAGTTGAATGCTATAGCTTGCCATCGATTGTTAAATATATATTTCTTATGTTTACTCTCTACAGATACACCCTAGACCCGTTTCAACCCATTATCCAACCCACTTAACCCCTCCCACCTTGTCATCCTTACTGCATTGTCTGATGGTAGATATAAAGGTATCTACAGATCTGTAGGCAGGTTTAATATTATCAACGGATTTAAAATAATCTCATGCTATCTCAAGAACCGATATGATTTGTGTTATTTTGATAAAGCCTAATTGCATGTATTCTGTAATGATTAAGTAAAATTATGAACACTGCAAGTAATGTGTTAGTTAAGTAATTAATGTTTGCACGTTTTTTGGAAAGATTACATTGTTGTGAGCAAAATAAGCTAATTATATTACAAAAATTATAGTAGAATATTAACTGTTGCGGTCAAATTTGTTACACTTGACCTTGAAGTTGAATTTTTTTTCAATAGTAGGAGCATAGTTTATTACCAGTTGCTCTGTCGTCGACCCCTTTCGCATAAAAACAAAAACATTTAATTGTTTTATTTTATATCTCTAAGTGTCCTTAAGATGGGTTTCTTCTTTTCAAGTAAACGTCAATGTGTATTGATTTTGTTTTTGTTTTTGCAGCTTAGTCGCAAGTGGAATGTGAAGACACTAGTGACGTAGATAACTACGTGCTTCAATATGAAAACGGTGGACTATTAGCATGTTTGTAGCATCTCTCCGGTTTCTGGAGTTGAACTTAAACAAGAGGATCTCATTCCGTTATTGGCTGATGATGCTGCTGACACCGAAACAAAGACTGTTTCTTTCCCTACGACAACTGAAAACCTCGGCCGTGGCATTGAACTGTTGCAACATGGTACTATAAGTGCTCGATATTGCTACAGAATTGACTTTTTAGACCTTGTATGTTTGATGCTTATATAAATATTGTTTTTTTTCTTTTTGTGAAAAGGGGCAAAAACATTCTTTCATGTTTGGTAAAGTATTTGTACCCGAATCGTCCCAACAAGAGGTATTTCTCGAGGTCTCACAGATCGTGCAAAGTGCATTGGATGGTTATAAGGTGATTCTTATTGCTCACTGTCTTTATATTAGAGGTGATAAGGGTTGGGTAACGGGTCATTTGTAGTACGGGTCGGACCATGTTTTACCTGCCGAAATTTATTTTTTACAAATAAATATTTCTTTAATTATGATTACTTTTATTCAGGTTTGTATCTTTGCTTATGGTCAAACGGGGTCTGGAAAAACGCATACAATGATGGGTACGTTTGGAAATTACGATGACAAAGGACTGATACCACGTTCCTTAGAACAAATATTTGAGTCCAAACAAATGCTTCAGAACCAAGGGTGGAAGTATGAAATGCAGGTCTGAAAATTCAATCAAGTTTCTTGCGTTTTCTTGTGTATACTCCAATGAAAGTATTTTATAATTAGCATTTTTATAGGTTTCGATGTTGGAAATATACAATGAGACGATACGTGATCTGTTGTCAACAAATCGACCCGTTTTAGTAGAATCATCGGGCACTAGGCAGTATGTAATCAAACATGATGCAAATGGAAACACACATGTTTCCGACCTCACCATAGTTGATGTACGCAGCAGTAGAGAAGTTTCGTTTTTGTTAAGTCGTGCTGCACAAAGCAGGTATTGACTCAAAACTATTTATACCGCTCAAAACGGGTTGGAAAACTTGGTTAAATATGTCAAAATGTCAAAAATTGATAGGCTTGGTAGGTTGGTTAATTGATCTGCAGCCGTGAGATTGTCGAATATTTAACATATTTTGACATATTTAACATATTTTGACATTTCCAACTTCGATCACTACTGATCCTACAAAAGCAACTCGAGTCTATTATCAACCCCTTTAACGTTTCGTTTCCCACGGGTCGACTAAACCAATTGTCTTTGAACAAATCCCAACGTGATTCAAAGTCATCTACGCTCTTTTGCATAGATCACTTTCAATCGCGTTGATATTCCGACAGAAACAATTGCTTAAGTAGACCCCTCTAAAACGATACTTGCTGAATTTAAGACTGGTGCTAAACGGAAGGAAGCTGCTAGAGCACTCTAACTGCCCATAAATCTGCTCAGGTTTACTTTTTTCCTTCAGTAATATACACAGCATCTATTAATATGATCATGATTACATAAAATTTGAACACAAATGATTTGCAGGATATTGCAAAACAGTGAGCTTGCCCCAACACACCCAAAAGCGTGTTTGGATGCATATATACTGTAATACAAAGCTGACCATAAAAAGCGTGTTTGGATGCATATACACCCAAAAGCGTTTACTATTAGATATAGAGTGTCTGATGTTTAAGGATTTGGTTAGCGGAGTTGTAAATTCTCAGGTAACTGGTCTGCAAGAAAAGCGTGTTTGGATGCATATATACTGTAATACAAAACTAACTGCATTTATGTATATTTTCATTGGTTTATACAGTACTTGCTTGGTTTGTTTTTTAAATGTTCAGGCTAAAATCATCAAATTACTTGCTTACTATATAAAAGAAAAATCTGAAGATTGATTGGAACGACCAACTTGAACGCAAAGCACTCGAACTCGTGCGAAGCACGAGAATCTTTCTAGTTAAAATATATATCCGTTAATAAATAAAAGTATATATGCTTGTGAATAAAGTGTATTTATGCTTTTATCGTTAAATACAATCTGTACTAGTGAATACAAAATATACATAAATAGATATAAACTATAGTTATAAATATAAAAAAAATAAACTTTATGTGTATACACTTGTTCATACGCTATATGATAGACTTAATACACAAGTGTATATACGGTGAGTTTTAGACTTATAATTATGTGTAATCGGATTCACACAACATAATGTAATTCGGATCAAGGATAATGATCTTTGCTATTATTATGCAATTGTAAAATATCATGTTTGTACATTATATTCAGCTGTAAATACGCTTAGTATGTTTGTACATTATTGAATTTAATAATGATCGAAATTTGATATAAGTGTATACATTAGTAAATACATGCGTATACATTAATAAATACATGTATATATAAAAGTAAATACAATATACATTAGTGAATACATATATTTTTTATTTGTTGCAATAATCGTTAATATTATCATTCAATTGTAATATAGCATGTTTATACATCATATTCAGTTGTGAGTTCACTTAATACATTTTGTGAAAACAATTTTAATAAAGATTCATTTTTAAGATGCTTTTATATATACTAATAAATATCTATATTCTCAATTGAATAAACCGTGATATATTTATTTTATCGATTGACTAGATATATGAAACGATAATGCATTAAATATAAAAAATTTAAAAATAAAATTATATACCAAACCACTAATAACATTAGTTTTTGTATTTTCTCAGTCTCACATAATGAGAACACAAAACACTAAGTTTACAAATTTATCAATCTATTCTCAACTCATGAAACCTATACTTTTCTATAATTGATTGAATTCACTTAAACCAAAGGAACATACAACCTTTTAAACCAACCCGTTTAGCATTTATCATGCATGATTACATATCAGTATATTTCATCTTTGTATCTTTTAGTAATGATAATGGGAGAAGATGATCTCATACAAGAGAAATAACATCGTATTTTCTGTCTAATAAACAATGCTTGAGTGTGCATCATTGCATCTCAACATCCTTTAACCTAAAAAAATATAACATTTTAGATTAATTCACGTTTATTCACAAATGAATATAGTAAACGAATATGTAAAATCTCACACACACACACACACACACACATATATATATATATATATATATATATATATATATATATATATATATATATATATATATATATATATATATATATATATATATATATATATATATATATATATATATATATAGGGGAGGGTTCATGTAAAAAGTGTTAAATTTGTAAAAAGTGTGAGAAACATTGGGGAGTGACATATGACAAGCTTGAATTTTTTTTTTTTTTTTTTTTTTTTTAATAAAAAAATAATATTTTTAATAAAAAAAATATTTAAGAAAAGAATCGAATTTTTTTTTTTTCGAGATTTGTTTTTCTTCTTTTTGCTCGAAAAAAGTTATGTACGAAAAAAAATATGATACACATTTATGATGCACATCTATGATGAACATTTTATGTGTGCATCATAGTTGAATATCATAGTTTTTTTGTGTGCATCATTTATATGAATCATATTTTTTGTGCATCATTAATGTGCATCATATTTTGTGTGTGCATCATATGACGTGGCAGATGACGTTATCAAAAGAATTTCAAATTTTTTTGTTTTCCAATTTTTTTTTTTTTTACTATTTTTTTTTTTCAAAATAAAAATATTATTTTTTTAAATATCTTTTTATTAAATTTTTTTCTTTTTTTTCCAAGCTTGCCACATGTCACTCCGACAATACTTCTCACACTTTTTACAAATTTAACACTTTTTATTTGATCCTACTCCTATATATATATATATATATATATATATATATATATATATATATATATATATATATATATATATATATAGGGTTGAGATCAAAAAAGACCATAAAAAAATTTAAGACCAAAAGACCCAATCATAACACTCAATTTTAAAAACCCACTCAAAATATAATTTTGTTTAAAAATTAAATATCTCAAAAACCGTTAATGTATTAAACGAATAAATTATACCATTGTAACGAGCATTAAATTACCTTTGTATAGAGTACCCACTCGATATACTTTTGACGAAATTTATTTTCCGGTTTTTTTACGAGTTTTGAAATTTTATATTACAAATCACTGTTTTATCATATGTGATATCAGTAGTTTGACATATTATTTTTTTGTTTTTCTTTTTGATTTAAGTTGAATGTGTGTAATATAACAAATCTATGTTTCGAAACTCGTATTTAGTGTTCAAATCATATGTGATATTGTCTTACGAATTTCAACATTTGGCCATAAACGAAAAAACAAAAGTCGTCAAAATTCGAACTTTTTTTTGGGTCTCTATAGGTTATACATTGTATAACATTGTTGTGTATTAAAATTCATATTTAGAGTTAAAATCATGTGGGTTATTGTCTTTTAAGTTTTAAAATTTTTACATACATAATATCATATATGATTTATATTTATATCATATATGATTTACACTAATATCATATATGATATTGTATTATCATATATGATTTTAGTATATATCACATATGATTTATATTCATATCATATATGATTTACACTAATATCACATATGATATAGTATTATCATATGTGATTTTAGTATATATCACATATGATTTATATTCATATCATATATGATTTACAGTAATATCACATATGATATAATATTATCATATGCGATTTTAATATATATCACATATGATTTATATTCATATCATATATAATTTACAGTAATATCACATATGATATAGTAGTATCATATGTGATTTTAGTATATCACATTTTATGTCAAAAAACGAGAAAAAAATAAAACTAATTAAATTTCGATTTTTTTTTTCTAAATTTAGGTAGTTTAAATTTCAGTCAGCTTGTTCAGCTCTCGATAGTCAATGCACATACGGAAGGATCCGTCTTTCTTTTTGACGAAGAGGATTGGGGTTCCCCAGGGGGGACGAACTTGGACGAATAAGACCATGGTCTAGGAGTTCCTGTAACTGTTTCGACAGTTCTAGCATTTCGGGTGGTGCCAGACGGTACGGTGTCTTGGCAACCGGTGTTGCGCCAGGAATGAGGTCTATTCGGAATTCCACTTGTCGTTTAGGTGGCAGTCCTGGCAAATCCTCGGGAAAGACCTCGGGATGATCCTTGACCACTGGAATATCTTGGAGTCGAATCTCAGAAGGTTTACGCTGGACGACATGGGCAAGGAATGCGTCATAGTCCCTCTGAAGGTACTTGCGCATTTTGATGGAAGATACGATGCGGAGTTGTCGTCCAGGCTTGTCTCCCTGAACGACGAGAGTCTCTTTTTCCGAAAGAGGGATACGAATAAGCTTATCGAAACAAATGATTTCCGCTCGAAAGCGAGATAGCCAGTCCATCCCAACAATAATGTCAAAACTTGAAAGCTCGATAGGAATTAGATCAATGGGGAAGGTTTTGTCAGATAGGCATAGTGAACATCCTAGGATTATGTCCTTAGCTTCAAATTCTTGGCCGTTAGCATATTCAACGGTAAAACTATCCTTAAGAACTTTAGATTCTAATTCTATGAGGGGTCTAAATTCTAAGGAAATGAAACTTCTTTCGGCTCCTGAGTCGAATAGCACGGAAGCAAAATGATTGTTGAGGGAAAACGTACCAGTAACTGCGTTGGGGTCCTGACGTGCTTCCTCAGCCGTTAGTCCGAAAGCGCGACCCCTACCTTGCCCTCCTTGATTCTGTGGAGTCCGATTGAGCTTAGGGAAGGTATTGCGGAGATGCTGGTCGCTTCCGCACTCATAGCATGACCGTTTCAGGGCTGGAGCAGTTGTCTTGTCAGGGCAGTACTTGGCAAAGTGTCCCGCCTTTTGGCACTTGGGGCATAATGGGCAGTTCCCGAGATGATGGAGGTTGCACTTGTTGCACTTTGGGTGTGTCCCGGTGTAAGACCCAGATTTAGCTGGCGGTGCTGGTGCCGGTGCAGGTGCAGGTGAAGCAGTCAGGGCATAGTTTCGGGTCTTCTTCTTGTTGCGGTCACTTCTCCTTGGGGTTGACTCAGCCTTCCTCTTCTCACCTGACTCCTTTTTGGAGGATCCAGGAGCGGTGAGGAGGTTGCTGGTAAGACGGTGGGCCAGGATGATGGCACTCTGGAGGGTCTGAGGCTCGGCTGCCATGACCATACCTCGGATTTCCGGAACTAGACCAGAGATGTACAGGTCGATCCGGTTCTCCTCAGGGGTTACCAGCCTTGGAACCAGTCGGGCGAGTTCGTGGAACCGGGTAGTGTATTTCTCAATGTCATTCCCGACCATCTTGTGGTCCCACAGCTCAGCCTCGAGCTTCTTAATTTCCCCTCTCGGGCAGTATTCTTCGATGAGCAAGTTCTTGAAGGTGTTCCAGGGAAGGGCATAGGCATTGTCACGTCCTCGGGTTTGGACTACAGTGTTCCACCATGACAGAGCTCGACTATGGAATACGCAGGACGCGTACTCCAACTTGTTCGCCTCAGCACATCGGCTGATGTGTAAGACCGATTCGATGCTCTCGAACCATTGGACCAAACCTACAGCACCAGTTGTGCCGTGGAATTCTTTAGGCTTGCATGCCATAAAGCTCTTGTAGTTGCATGGAGGAGGGTTCAGGTGCTGGTTCTGGTTTTGGTGTTGATTGTTCTGCTGTTGCTGTTGCTGTTGCTGTTGCTGCTGGTGGTTGTTGACATTGGTGTTGATCCCGGTGGTGATCTGAGCGATCATGTTGGGCATAGCCGCATTCAACTGTTCAGCAACTTGCTCGGCAATGATGCTAGCATTGGTGCGAGGAGCCATGATTCTACAATCAGAAGAACAGATTTAGTTTAGAACGCACGAATGGAATGTGATAAGAATATAATTTAAGTGACCATAGATAGTTATAGCACGAGATTAAAATGACTGATCAAGTAGTACACGCAAGATTAGAATTCAAGAGGTAGAATTATAATGATCGTAACAAGCACAAGATTCACAAAATACGACAAGCACAAAGACAAAAGACAGGAATTCCATTAATAATAATAAAGTTGGTACAAGTGCTGAACTGAGAAAATATTGTCACAATACATAAAAGAAAGATAATGAAGTCTATGTCGTGTACAGAGAGAAAATTACGACTAGACTAAGTACAATACAATGAAGAAATAACTAATGGCGCCTGTCCAGAAACATTTTGGCTGCCATAACCACGATCAACGTGCCCATCACCAGGCACATACCAATGAGGCGCTGCACAGTGCGGGCCGTAGCTCGGGTCGATGCGATGAATCGCAACGCCTGCTCCGACAACCGTTCTGCAGAGTCGGTAAACTCACTGATGAGGTGTCCCTGGTTCTGGGTCTCCTGAGCCAATCCCCGCACTTCGCGGTGCAAATGGAGGAATGCGGCAGGTGGGGGAGGTTGAAGGGTAGGAGGCATCCTCTGCCTCGCGGCCTCGGCGTCTCTGGCGCGCTGCATCTCTTCGCGCTCGAACTGTCTCTCCCAGGAGTAGTGGTCCATGACACTAGTACGTGGCACCTCTGGAGGGTGACCAAAGGGTAGGTGTGACGGGGCAGGCTGGGATGGTCCCTCCTGACGGGCAGCCATCCTGTCTGGCAGACGGCCCAGGAGGATGACCTGCTTTCGCGCGGTCATTCTGGTGCGCGGGCCCCGGTAGTGAAGTGTGGCGGCAACGGGTACCGGTGGAGGAGGTGGTAGCACAGCCCTCGGGCTAGACCCGATGCTGCTCGAGATCGCCATGGAGGTGTCCTCCGTGGGATCGGTGGTCTGGTGTCGTTGGCTCTCTGAAGCGGTACGGCCCTCGGAAGGCGACGCGGCTCTAGGTAAGGAGCGAGACTAGGAGTGTGACGGTGAAAGCGATCGTGACGAGTGATACATGACGAATCTGTGAACAATGAGTTTCGTGAGTACTAGAAGACACAAAGAAATGATAAAGGAAATGTGTAATGAAATGCATGTACGGGTCAGTCGCGTGAGAATCGGGAAAAGACAGTACCGGGAATTTTGACTCAAAACCGTTAACAATAGTAATTACGTTCCGTCTTTGCATAATCCATTTTGAACTAGGCATGGGTGATCAGGCCATGCGTAGTTAAATTATAAACATGCAAATCACGAAATTAATTCTCTAAAGTTTAGGCCCATAAATGATTTTCCGAAAAGCCTTGGTTATAGTTTGGTTTCGAAAACTTTTTGAAAAATTTTTAAAACCGTTTTTCTCTATAACCTGTGCTCTGATACCAAGTCTGTCACACCCCGCTAAAGCGGAAACACGGAATGTGAAGAGTTGGAAAATCTTTACACAGGTCATATAAAACATAACGGCAATCAAGTCATTAATTAAAATAAAAAGTGTTTACAAATCCATAAAACGACCAAGTCATGATAATTTAGTACATCGACACACAAATTAGAAGTTTCATTAAAAATTCCCAGAATAAATGGCCAAGTCTTTTCCCAAAGAGGTTCTCACACGACCGCCTCGACCCGTCCATGCCATGCACATCATGCTTACACTAATTTCCTGAAACATAAGATAAAGTGTCAACTACGAAAGTAGTGAGTGAGTTACAGTTTAAATAGTCGGCAGAATTATAAGTAAAGTATATAAAAGTAAAAGTTTCCAAGAAGGAGATTAGCGGAGAAAAGTCGCTTAAAAGTTTATATACTTTTAAAGTCCAAGTAATGGGCGGACTGGTGCCCTAAGTTTGTAAAGACCAAATATAGAGTCAAATTTAGTCAAATAGTAGAAGCGTATATCAATTGCTAAAAAGTTCATAAGTTTATGCGTAAGTAACTAATTAGATTTTCTTGTATCAACCTCTTGGCATCTATAACTTAAGTGTTCACACTAATCCGATTATCCAACCGTGTCGGCCCCAACTTCCCGCCTCTCAAACGGGAAGTTATTCAGTACTTAGTAATATGTACTTAGACTGCCATCTAAGCAAGGAACGGTTCTTTCCTAAGTATCGATACCCATAATTACTATACGGCTAAGTAGTTAATAGTGTGTAAGTCTAAGACAAAAAAATAGTCGGGCACTAAGTAAATCTTGTTTTTAAAAGAGAGATAGTCGTACGTCCATCACTTAAGATCGTGTTATAGTTCCATCAAGGGTTGGTACGTATACAAGCATCAATAATTAGTCTAGTACAAAAAGAGCGAGCCAATAAGTCCAAGTAAAGTAAAATATTTTACGCATAAGAGTTCAAATAGTCGTTCAAAATAAGTCTAAGTACGTTCCAAAATAAGTTCAAAATAAGTCTAAGTACGCTCCAAAATAAGTTCAAAATAAGTCTAAGTACGTTCCAAAATAAGTTCAAAATAAGTCTAAGTATGTTCCAAAATAAGTTCAAAATAAGTCCAAGTACGTTCCAAAAGTCAAATAGTTTATAAGTTCAAAAGTCAAAGTTCCACAAGTCAAGAGTCAAAGTTTAACAAGTCAAAAGTCAAAGTTCGATATTTTGCAATTTGTTTCATAAGGTTTTTAAAATACAATTAATCTTATGTTTCCCCCAAAATTCATGTAAAGTATATAAAACAAGGGGTTGTAACTCACGGATTGCGAAGAGAACGAGAACTCGAAAACTCGGTCGGAATATGAAAGCCGGGAATCACGGATTGCCTATTAATACCAAGATAGTTTAATTAGTTGTTATATTATTATGTTCTTATATAATAACATAGATAAAACTTTATTAAACTTTAAGTGTCAAGGTTAAGTATAGTTAAAAATAGTCCGAAAAGGTAATTGTCGCGTTTTTGTCCAAAAAGTCCGATCTTTATCGTTTTTGATTATTATGTCTTAAGTGCTTTTGCTTGCTGAAGTGATTTTATAATTTCTAAGGAAATTTGGGCAGCGCTTCCGCGCCCAAATTTTATGCCCAAAAATTATACAATCACTTCCGCTCACAAATCATCTAAAACACAATATCACATATAATATAGTTCAATATAGTCCAAATAGTCCAATATAAGTCACCATTATACTCATTTTTATTTGCCTCAGTCTCATAATAATGTTAGAACAAGTCCAGAATGTACACATAAGTTTTTAACGAATAAAACGACAAGTTTTCGGGGAGACAGCAGCCCGGTGCGCGGCACCTGTCAGGGGGTGCTGCGCACCTCCTTGCTGTTTTCCCCGTTTTTGTGATTTCTTTGCTAAAAACGTCTTTTTACCCATAGATTTCGACATGTAACCGGTTAAAACTTATTAAAACACCTTTTTAACAGTTTATAAAGCATTTTTGGTTACAAAACCGTGGATCTAAAGGTTATTTCGGTTAAAAACGTTTTTGACCATAAAAGTCAAAGATTTGTGTAAAAATACATTTTCAACCGTTAGATCTTACATGCAATTGGTTATTTGTATAAAAATAGTAACAAGAAAGAAATCTACCGAAGGAAAAGCTCGGATGATGAGTTTTGGTCGGATTTTAGCTCCCAAAAATCTTTACAACACTAGTCCTTTTTGATAAAAACGACACCCCCTTGCTTCTCTAGATGTAAGGAACGATTTGTATGGATTAAAATGGTGATTAAGTTGCTGGAAGTCACTGGAACAAGTGGATTTCTTGAGAGAAAGTTGAGAGAGAATGGGGTGTGTGTGTGTGTTTTCTATTTTGTAAAATGAAAAATGAAAAGAAAATGAAGACAATAAAGAAAAGGGGTCTTGGACAGGTAAAATGACAGTAAACATGTGGGATACTCGAGATTGATTGGTTGAAAGTTTACAAAAACGAGGCAGGGACCGAAACTGTAAATATTTTGAATTCTGGCGTGAGGTGCTGCGCACCGGGTGATTTTTCAGCCTAAATCAGATTTTTCGTTTTTACGTTTTTGCTTCGTTGGACCTTTTTGTTAATTGAAAGTTCTTAATTATGATAAGTTATGAACTTAGGAAAGTTCATTGGGTGTTTTCTTGGTATTAGGACTTATAAATTTGATTCCGGAAGTTATTCCGACACTAGTTTCGACAAAGTACAGACTCAAAAGTTACGAACTAGGATAAAGCGAACGCGATAAAAGAGTAACTAACGTTTCGAACCGATATAATAATTGAACAAGTACCTGAATTTTGACGGTTGTCACAATATATATATATATATATATATATATATATATATATATATATATATATATATATATATATATATATATATATATATATATATATATATATATATATATATGGAGATTTTTGCGAGAACTGCGAGAACTCATTCTCAGCCATTCATTTATTGTTGAATATTAAATCTTTTTCTGAAATTAAAAAGGGTAAAATAGTAATCTTCTTATTTGTAATTTAGATTTCTTTTTTCTTTTCTCTCTCATCTTAATTTATTTCTTTTTTCATTACATATCTTTTTAAACTTTTGTGTGACATGAGAAAAAAAAATAATTCGTCGATTGATTTAGTATTTTAAATCTTGTGCATTTATGAACAAAGGTTTTTCTTTATTAAAAACCTTCAGCCAATGATTTTTTCGCATGGTTACCAATATCGTTCTTTACGTAGCAACTATGAAAAGATAAATATACAAATATATTAATTTCACTTTAACGTATATGATGCTTCAATAAGAATTTTTATTTAGAGAGCCCTAAACTTTTAATACTAAACTCACTTTTATGTGTGTTCATATGATCGCACCTTAATGTTTAAAAATGAACAACTATGATAATATATGAACGTGACGATGTTCATATGTGATCGCACCTTAATGTTTACAAATGAACAAATGTGATAATATATGAACGTGACGGTGTTCATATGTGATGGATAAAAAAAATCCATGAACTAAGTATGATCAAATATGAGCAACTCATAGTAATCGTAAAAAATTAAATTAAAAATCCTAAAACTAGTTACAAATCAAAGAAAGAAAGGTTTGCCAGATCCGGACTAGATGTTTGGTAGAAGCTTACTTCATCTTCCTGTTTTGAAGCTGCAACAAGTTCTTCGCTATCTGGGCCCTACACAAATAATCATAAACACCAAAACCAACAAAAAATAAATCATAATCTAATCTTGCATTTCTCATATTAAAGATTCCTCTAGTTCGTCATTGCTAATAAAATCCTAAGCATTCAACATAAAGTCAAATACTTTAACATCGAATAGCAACATTTTTCAATTCAACTTAGACTAATAATTTAAAAATAAATCGAAAAATATCAAGTGTAACAAAGATCATACCACCAAACTTTCTAGAAAGCCCACAACTACAGGCGAATCGCTCGATAATATACTTTCAGCCTCGGATTCAAAGCATTTATGTACTACACACAAATCGCTTCAACAATTTTATCTTCTTTAGCCTTTCCCCAAATTACACCATAGAAACCAATAACAATGACTATTGACCAAAGTAAACTGCCCAAATTTAAACACTAAGTCACAACAACATATTTTGTGAATATAATAACACAAGAACTAAGAAAAATTGGTGCATCGGTATTTACCATTCAATTACTTTTTTATTTCAAATCAAGTTCTTATTTTTTTTTTTTGCTTTTTTTAAATATAAGCTATAAAAACATATATTAAACCACAAAAAAAGGTAACAAAATTAGGTAAAAAATCAAGCTAATAATAAAAAATAAATAAATACTCAAAATTAGGGTAAATATATACCTGATTATGAATTTCAAGCTGCTACGATAAAAAGCTATAAAAATCTGAAAAAAATAAAATCAGATCGAGTAAAATTAGGTAAAATTGATCATATAAATTGAAAGAATTGCAGGAAATAAAATTGAAATTAAACCTGTATTGATTGTGAATTTTGATCGAGTATATAATCACAGAATGCCATCAAAAGCGTCATTTGCCTCGCACCTTTTATCATTTTTGATTTTAAGGAAAAAGGGAATAAAAAGAGAGAGACCATTATTTTAGGAAGCAGTTTTGTTGATAAGGATTTAAACAAAATGACCAAGTTGCCCTTTTATCATTTTTGAAATGGTACATAATCTACTACATATTTACATTTCTGGCACAATTCATCTCAGCCCTTGATCAAACGATCTAATGGTCTATAATGAGTTCTCGCAGTTCTCGCAAAAAATTGAGTTCTCGCATGAACCATTCACTATATATATATATATATATATATATATATATATATATATATATATATATATATATATAGTAATTGAATCGGGTAAGAACGACCCCAACTATACGAACGCTAGGAACGATTCTCAGACGTTAATCCCCCGTGCATATCATCTTCTTCAAATCATTTCTATTCCGGCGCTATATGTAATCTTTTTTACACCATCTCCCCCGATTTTTCACCTTTATAAACCCTAACTCGTCATTTTCTCGATTTTTCCAAATTTTAAACCTGTTAAACCCTAATTCGGTACAAATTCTGTCATTTCTTTTTTACAACGAATCTTGATTATTACCAAATCTTGAATCTTTTTGTTTATTTTCATCAATTATATCTTCTTAATGCCATTTTATATTATCAATTTGATTCATTTTATGATTATTGATTTTAAATCATCTTATAAACTTACTAATTTTTGCTTGGGCTTGGTAAAGTAATCATTAAGAGGAAGTATGTTAGTATATACCAAAACACACATAAATTCGATCCACTGTGTAAGTTTCACAAATGATGTAGATGCATATTTGAATATAGTAGTGTAGATTCAGTTTTTGGTTTTATAGATGTATTTTTGGAACTTTTTTTAATGAATGTAGATGCAAATTGAATATTATATTGTAGATTCAGTTTGGCATAAGATGTATTTTTAGAACATAATGATATAGATGCAAATTTGAATATAGTTGTGTAGATTCAGTTTTTTTAATGATGTAGATGCAAATTTGAATATAGTAGTGTGGATTCAGTTTTTTTAATGATGTAGATGCAAATTTGAATATAGTAGTGTAGATTCAGTTTTTTTAATGATGTAGATGAAAATTTGAATATAGTAGTGTAGATTCAGTTTTTTAATGATGTAGATGCAAATTTGAATATAGTAGTGTAGATTCAGTTTTTTTAATGATGTAGATGCAAATTTGAATATAGTAGGGTGTTTTCAACTTTTTAAATGATATAGATGCAAATTTGAATATAGTAGTGTATTTTCAACTTTTTAAATGATGTAGATGCATATTGAAATAGTAGTGTGGATTTTATTTTGCCATACAGATGTATCTTGAACTTTTTAATGATGTAGATGCATATTGAAATAGTTTGAGTAGATTCAGCTTTGCATATAGATGCAAATTGAAAATAGTAATGTAGATTCACTTTCTGGATGAATAACATTGTATGAAGTGATTATTTGTGGTAAACTGATTTAAAAGTAAGAAGCTTATTCAATTTGCAATTTTGTTGTATGGTGTAGCAATGGGATTAAGTGTTTTTGTTGTTGTTTACCATTTGATAGATATATGAAAACAAACAAGCTTTTTTTTGTCGAAATAAGGCCCATTATGTTATTTACTTTTTGGAATTGTTTGTCAAAGACCCAAGTCATGGTTTAAGGAAGGAGGTATTGGACCATTGTTGTTTGGTAATTGAGGAGTCTTTAAATTTTGTGTTATCGACGTTGCCGTGTTCTTGACAATTCTATTGCTCCTTTTAGAGATCCGAGTTGTGATGAATGGTACATTTGAGGAGGTTATGGATTATGCGATATCGCTAGGGGCATCCATAAACTATGTTGAAGTTCCAAGGTGTGTTATTTCAGGTAATTTCTTTTTAAAGTACAGATGAAGGATTATTTTTTAGATATTGCTATGAATTTTTGTTTATGTTTTTTGACAAAGATTTAATCTGTTGTGTTCCATCACAGAAATGAGAACTTGGTCAGAGATACATATTTTTTGCGTCGAAATATGGATATACAGGGCTGGGTTTCTGTTAGCTTAATAGCCGACTTCAAAAAAGTAAGTATTTCAAGAATAATTTAATCGAAGCATTCACTTAAGTTGATACTTTCTTCTATATTAATATGTATGTTTTTAGTATTTTTACTAAAAATACTAAAAATACCTTTTTGCTTTTTTTTTTTTACACAAATCGTTTTTATGCAGTGTGTGGCCGTGCTCGTCAAGGCAAAAGATATTTTTGGTAATGGTATATGTGTGTTATATCGTGTACATTTTTATTCCCAGTTTTTACGACAAATCGGTTTTTATGCAGTCTGTGACTGTTCTCATCAAGGCAAAAGGTATTTTTCGTAATGGTATATGCACCTAGTCTGTGAAATGGATCTAAATTTCAATGCTACTTAATTTTATTTTATTTATATGTTAATTTAGTTATTCTTTTTATACTTTTTTGTTTTTTAGGTACAAAATGGTTGAGCTATATAAAGCAACCTATCTTTTTTAATTTTTTCTCAAGGCTTTTTTTGAAGAATTTTTCAATTTTGTAAACATATAGGTTGTTTTATTCTATGGAATAATGGCAAGTTATATATTTACTAGTCATATTTTCAATTTTGATATGTTAATTCAATAATTATAAATTTTTGTGTTTTTTGCATTGTTGTGTTTATTTAAAAGTAATACTATAATTTTGCACCTAAATAAATGTATTAGCTATAAATCTGCACCTACATAAATGATTTTACATATAATTATGCACCTACATAAATGTATTTAGATATAATTCTGCATCTACATAAATTTGATTATCATTATTACAGTTGCAGTAAGTATTTAATGCAAAATCTTTTTTAAGTAGATTCAGTTGTAGTAAGTGTTTAATCTGCACCTATAAAATCTGTACTTTCCATTTCTTTTTTAGGTAAACAAACATAACAATTTTATTTCCATTTTCAATCATCTTTCAAGAATGAGTTCTTCATCTTCATCTTCTCAATCTTCTGAATATCAATCATCGGAAAATTCAGCAACATCTTCTCAAGGTTCTTCTAACCAACATTTACCCCCTTATTTACCTAATGTAGATCACCTCAAAAATAGATTAAAAAATATTTTTTCAAGCCATGTTAGGGCGGATTTTGAGCTTTGGAGTAAACTAGGTGCAGAAAGTAACCGACTTTATGCACTTATAAACGAAAAACAAGCTATAGTTGATGAAATGTATCCTGTTGAATGACCCTACGATTGATAACAGGAAAATGGTTTTGTTAATGTATTATGTCAACAATTTAACAAACCATATTCAACAAGACATAGCTAGTTTGAGTGCAATCACCGACCAAGAAGATCGACTGATGAATGCTATATGTAGGTACATTTAGTTAGTTACTAGATTCGTATGTAATTAACGTCTATTATAATATCAGTCTTTATATTGTTTGTTTGAATATTAATATTGAATGTTTGATTAATTATATGCTTGAACGTTTAAGTTGTTATGAATTAATCAAATATGTGTTTTGTGATGTTTTAATAATATTCAGATTCATTCGCACGGATGAGGATGATATCCGTGCGTATGAAAGTTCCATTCGCACGAATGAGTGAATTAAACAGTTTGTTTATTAATATGTTACATTCGTACGGACGAGATCATGTCCGCACGAATAGAAAGTAATCCGTACGGATAGAAATCACATCCGTACGGATGAAAAGCTGGGCCTATATATACCCAGCTAGGTTTCTGCATTACGCAGGTTTTGCTAGGGTTTTCGTCAGTGCGTTGAACTGCTGTTGCTCCGTTTCATATTGTTCCAAAGTGTTTATAACGTATAAACAATCATCCGAATAGTCTTCCCTAGGTCCGATCTTATCAACAATCGTTGGTTTGATTCCGTTTCCGAAGGTTCTATATTCGCTAGATAATCGATAGCTTATTTCCGCTAGGTTATTGGTATAACGTTGAGTTCTTAAGATCACACACCCCCAACAAAGTGGTATCAGAGCGTTGGTTGTAGAAATCAACGTTCTTCTAGTGATTTCTTTAAGATTTTTCGGTTTATGATTGAAACTTTCGTTTGGAATTTTTACGTTCAAAACGTGTTTTTATTGTTTTAAAACGTTTCTGGGTTGTTTAGGTTAAGTTCTGGGCAGATAGGAAACGTTTTGGTTTAGAAAATCGACTTGTAGATCGAGTTTTAGCAAAACCCTAAAGTTTCAGCGGCGCATACGGACGAAGTTCTTGAAAAGTTCTCATCCGCACGAATAGGAATTCACCCGTGCGGACCTAGGTTTCATTCGTGCGAATCTAGAATTTTTCTTAAAAAGTTAAACTTTTAGTTCATCCGTACGAATAGGTTTCCTCCGTACGAATAGGAACTCATCCGTGCACATCAGTTTGTTCATCCGTGCGAATAACTCATTCGTATAGAGTTTTAGGTTATCCGTCTCGTTCGTACGAATCACTCTCATTCGTACGTATCAAGTATCTCATCCGTACGAGTCAAAGCAGTTCATCCGCACGAAGCAGTTTAAATTGAATTTTCACTTTTTTAAAATGGAATACGCTATGGCTAGTACCAATTCTAAAATGTCGGAAATGTTAATTAATGATGCTGAAACTGGAAGTATAAACAAGGTCCCAAAACTAATTTCAATGGACGACTACCCACACTGGAAACCTCGTTTCGAAATTCATATCAACGGATTGGATTCAAAAATGTGGGATATGATTAAAAATGGATATACTGAACCAATTGGTGAAGATGGAGACCTCATTCCCATTCATAGATATACCGAGGAACAAAGGAAGAGTTATGATATTGAGAAAAAGGCTTATTCTTATTTATGTCAGGCAATTCCTAGATCTGTGTTTCATCAGTACAAGACATACAAGTTATCGAAACAACTGTGGGATGCTTTTGAATTAGACTGTGAGGGAAACAACAAGCTGAAGTCAATGAAGGGAAGAGCACTGAAAAAGGAATTTGACAATTTTACTTGCTTACATGGAGAATCACTGTTCGACCTTATCAGACGTTTTCAACATCTGATTAGTGAGATGCACGGATATTTAGTGGTTACAACTGGTCCAGAACGAGTAGAATGTTTCGCTGATGCTTTACCAGACAGCTGGAATGGGTATATTGAGATGTTAAAGGAAAGTGGTTATCTTGCTCGCACAACTTTAAATGATCTATTTACCAAGCTGAGAGAAAAGGAGCAGGATGACAAGTTTCGTGCTCAGAGAAAGGGACACACTCAAGATCCTTCGTTATATTACGCTGATCCCACTCCAGCCACTCCTACTCATGCTCCACTGAAGACAACTTTTTCTGCTAACACCTCGAGTAATTCAGGAAATTCTGGGTGTTCCAAATCAAGCTCAAGTCAAGGCACTCCGGTTCAAAAGTCTCAAGCTCAAGCTACTCTAGAATCAGCTTCTACTAGTTTGAAGATCGAGCACTTTCATAAAGGAAATGTTGATGGTGTAAACGAAGATATGGCTATGTTGACTACCTTAGTTGCTTCCTATGATAATTTGTTGCAGGGTAAAATTGGGAACATAAACTTAACTGGTGAAGATTACGAGCAGATTGATCGTGATGAGATGGAAAGAATCGACATTATGTGGGGATTCGCTAATCTTGTTAGGAGGGCAAAAGAGTACGTGAAAAGGACTGGTAACACAATCGGAGCTAACAAGGAAACTAAATATGGTTTCGATATGTCTGCCATTACTTGTCACAACTGTGGAGAAAAGGGTCATTTTGCTCGTCAATGTGAGAAGCCAAAACGGCCAAGGACTGTTCAGAATCCTTTCAGAGATCAGCAGAATAGGAATGTGAACAGAAATACTCCTGAGACGAACAAGAATACTGCTATGGTGACAACTGGAACAAATATCTCTACTGGTACATAACATTCTGATGTTAAGGCCTTGGTTTTTCAATCTGACGAAGGTTTGGATTGGCAATTTCAAATTGAAAACAATCAATCCGATGCTGAAGTAAACATTGTGAAGATTTTGAATCTCAACGAAGAAAGTGACGGGGAGGAGTCCATTACATCTGAGGAATCTTCAGCAGAATCAGAAGCACCAGAGACAAAACGAGAGTTTGCAATGATGGCAGGCACTGCAGAATCATCTAAGGTACAATCTGAAACTAAAATCACTTCCTGTTCTAGGTGTTTTGTTTTAGATGACCAAGTGAATGAGCTTAGAAAAGAAAATAACAATCTTGTTGAGGACCTACGTAAAAACAAAATTGTTAAAGGAAATGAAAAATTGTTTTCTGAAAAGAACAAACTTTTGGCAAAACAAGTTAGTGATTTGGAAATAGCGTTGTTAAACAAACAGGACTCCATTAACAAATATTTAAAAGATATTGATGCTCTTAAACGTGAAAATGCTTCTATAAAAATTAGTTTTGAAACTTTAAATCAACAAGTTAAAGTTATTCCACCGCATCATACCTTTTAGATCATATCTTGAAAGAAAAACGTCCTGAGAATGGGGAAGGGAAACCAAGGGTTGATTACAAAACTTGTCCACCTCCAATTTTTAACAAATTGATTAAGGCTCCAAAGGAGGAAGGGGACATTGAATTCATTGTTCAACAACCAGACCCAGCTGTCCAAACACCTATTGTCCAAACACCTATTGTCAATCCCAAAGAAAATTCAAATGCTCAAAGTGCTAAAACGGAAAAATTAAAAGAAACAGTATTGGTTGAATATTGGGTTTCCGACTCAGATGAGGAAGAAAAGGGTTCGGGTTTGGGTCGTCAATTACCGAATAAAACTTCGAGTAAACCTAAACCAGTTAGAATTTTGAAAAGACCTGACTTTAAGGGACCAAAATTTGTGAAAGCCGGGGAATCATCAGTGGAGGTTGAGAAAAAGGAAAAATTCATTCCACCTCATTTGAGAAACACAAACACCAACCCCCAGAAGCCACAAAATGTTCAACAACATAATGGATTCATGCGCCCTAATGCTATGTTCTCCAAACCTCTTACACATCACCGGAGAATGACGCGAAGTTCTCAAAACCTTAACGAATGGAGAACTTGTTTTGATTGTGGGGAGAAAGGCCATGTTAACTATAATTGTCCTAATTTGAAACAAAGGCCTAGGAACAGTTTTGACCAACATAAAATGTCTACTGGAAATCGTTTTTCTAGTCCAAATCGAAATCGATTTTCAAACAATCGGTCATCATTTCCAAAACAAAACAGTGAGTTGCTTCCTGCTGGTAAATCCAAACAGCAATCTCCTGTTAAACAAATTGAACAAAGATCACAATCACCATCTCTTAAATCAACTGGTTTTGTTAAACGTTCTACTCATGAATCAAAATCATGGAAGCCTAAGGGTGCTGGACCATCAAATGTACCTGATGGTTCAACGGGAAAATGGGTGGACTTACAGGTTTTAGGTGGTGATGGTAAACCCACAGCCATTAAGGCTTGGGTTTGCATCGCGAACTAATCTTTTCAATTTGTTGTGCAGGTCGTCTATGATCCTATCAAGAATACCTGGATTGTTGATAGTGGGGCGTCTAGGCACATGACAGGAAATATGTCACTACTCTCAAATGTCAGATCAATTAAAGGAGGATATGTTTCTTTTGCTGGAGATAAGGGAGGTTTTATCACAGCCCAGGGATTGGTTGCAAATAACAAGATCAGTTTTGATAAAGTGAACTTTGTTCAGGCATTGGTCAACAACTTGTTGTCTGTGTCTCAAATTTGCGACAAGAAGTTTAAGGTGATTTTTGATGATCATCAATGTTACATTCTGGAGAAAGAATTCAAGATTCCAGAAGAGTTGGTTATTACAACTTCACCAAGAGTTGGAGATTTGTACGTGCTCGATATGTCGAAGACTACTGTGAATTCGACTGAACATCAAGCTTTTGTCTCGAAAGCTACTGAACGTGAATCGATTTTGTGGCACAAACGTATGGGACACCTTAGTTTGAGAAAGATGAACCATCTGATGCATAAGGATTTAGTTATGGGAGTAAATGTGAAAGGTTTTCAGTTGCCGGAAGTCTGTATTCCATGCAAAAAGGGAAAGCAATCCAAGAAGTCTCACAAAGCAAAGAAGTTTCATACCATCGACACTCCACTTGAACTTCTACATATGGATCTTTTTGGACCTATCAAATATTCGAGTGTTGAAGGAGATAAATATTGTTTAGTGGTGACTGATGATTACTCGCGATTCTCTTGAGTCATGTTTTTACGGGATAAATCTGAAACTTTCGAGAATATCAAGCTGTTAGTTACTATGTTGGAAACACTGTATAAATTAAAAGTTCGACGACTTAGAACTGATAATGGTACAGAATTTAAGAATCAGAGAATGGAAGATTTCTGCAAGGAACGAGGAATTCAACAACAATTCAGTGCAGCCTATACTCCACAAATGAACGGGGTTGCAGAAAGGAAGAACAGAACGTTGATTGAAGCAGCTAGGACTATGTTGGCTGATTCGTCACTGCTAGTACGATTTTGGAATGAAGCGGTAGCTAATGCATGTTACACTTTAAACCGAGTGCTAGTAGTAAAGCGTCATGAGAAGACCTGTTATGAGTTGTTGCAGAAAAGAAAGCCTAATTTGCAGTACTTGGAACCCTTTGGAGCTCCCTGTACTATGCTCAAACGTAAATCAGAAGGCAAGTTCGATGAAAAGGCAGTAGAAGGAATATTTCTGGGATACAGCACTCCTAACAAGAGAGTTTGGAATCCAACTACTAAAGCTATTGAAGAATGGTATGAGGTGGACGTTCAGAAGTATTCTAAACCTATTCCTTCCAAAGGTTATCCGTGGATGTTTGACTATGATTCGTTATTTGAATCATTTAATCTTCCTGAGTCTTCCGATGATGATATTGCAAGGTATTACTCTCACCAAGAAGCTTTGGAAGAGCCTATTCCTCAAGATACAGTAACTCCAACAGCGGCTACTCCTCCCAGTGCAGAAGATAATACTGCAGAGTCCCACGCAAATGATGATGGTTCCGATTCTGATGGCTCAGCTACTGTGATTGAGCAAGTTGAAAATCCTGATGTTACTAACTTGGGTCCTAATGTTGAAATTCCTCATACTCCGGCCACACGAACTGAACGTACTCACCCTGTTTCGAAAATAATAGGTGACCACACAGCAGGGGTTCGAACCAGAAGACAAATTCAAAGCGATGTTTACATTGACCTGTTTAAATCTGGGGATGTCACCTACTGTGCCCATGCATGTTTTATTTCCCAGATTGAACCGGCAAATATTGAAGAAGCTCTTTTGGATGACAATTGGATAAATTCGATGCAAGAGGAACTCCTACAATTTAAGAAACTTGGTGTCTGGAGGCTTGTCGCTAAGCCAAAAGGTGCTAAGTCTCTTGGTTGTCGTTGGGTCCACCGTTGTAAAAGGGATGATCAGGGTATAGTTGTCAGAAACAAGTCAAGGCTAGTGGTTCAGGGTTTTCGACAAATACCTGAACTGGATTACAATGAAGTGTTTGCTCCGGTTGCGAGATTGGAGGCGATTCGGATTTTTCTAGCCTTCGCATCATACAAAAGATTCACCGTCTACCAGATGGATGTAAAGAGTGCGTTTCCTTACGGGAATCTTCGAGAAACAGTGTACGTTAACCAACCTCCAGGCTTTGTAGACCCATTACATCCGGATAAAGTGTACATTCTTGATAAAGCACTTTATGGTCTGCATCAAGCACCGCGCGCCTGGTATGAGACACTTGCAAATCATCTAATCGACAATGGCTTTCGTCGAGGTGTTATCGATTGTACGCTGTTTATTAAGGAAAGAGGTAACGATATTCTGTTGGTGCAAGTATATGTGGACGACATCATTTTTGGTTCTACTAATCAAGAATTGTGTAAGGAATTTGAAGCGGTTATGACAAGCAAGTTTGAAATGAGTTCTATGGGTCCGATTAAGTTCTTTTTGGGGCTACAAGTAGATCAAACAGCAGAGGGAATCTTTATACATCAGAAAAAATATGTCAACGACATTTTGAAAGGGTTTGAAATGTTGGAAACGAAGTCTGCTTCTACTCCCTTATCGGTGAATCACGGGATATCACCAGAAACTACGGGGGAGCCAATTGATCAGTCTCTCTATCGCTCCATGATCGGTTCTCTTATGTACCTCACCGCTTCTCGTCCAGATATTATGTTTCCTGTGTGCTTGTGTTCCCGATACCAAGCATCACCAACCGTTGTTCATCTTCAAGCAGTGAAGCGAATTATGCAATATCTGAAGGGTACTCCAGATTTAGGTGTTTGGTATTCTAATGATGACAATTTTGAATTATCTTCTTTCAGTGATTCGGACTATGGAGGTTGCAAGAAGGATGCCAAATCAACTTCAGAAGGATGCCAGTTTCTCGGAACGCGTCTAATAACATGGCAGTGCAAGAAACAGACTGATGTAGCATTGTCCACATGTGAGGCTGAATACGTAGCTGCGGCTAGCTGTTGTTCTCAGGTTATCTGGATTCAGCAACAACTGCGTGATTACGGTTTGTCTATCACTACTACTCCTATTTATGTTGATAATTCTGCTGCCATAGTTGTCACTAAGAATCTCGTGCACCATCCTAAAACCAAACACATAGGCGTAAAATATCATTTCATTCGTGATTGCTTTGAAAAACATTTAATTGATGTCATTTATATCGAAACAATGTTTCAAAAGGCAGATATTTTTACAAAGGCATTTGATAAGTCTAGGTTTGGGTTTTTACTGCATGAAAATGGTGTTGTCAAAAAGAGTGACGTAATTGAAGAACCTCATTTAGACAAGTAACCGGGATTAATTTTTGTATACTACGTTAAGGTTTTAATTTTTATGGTTTTTATTTTCTTCTTTTTAGTTTTATAAAATTTCGAAAAATACAAAAAGATTTTTATTTTTAGAATTTTAGGGGGAGAAATAACTTAAAAAAAAAAAAAAAAAAAAAAAAAAAAAAAAAAACGGGGAAGTGAGGAAATACTGAACTAAACTGAACATGTAATCATTTTAAGAGGGTTGTCGCAGATATCAAATTTTATTTTAAATCATTATGGATATGTCTCAAAGACTGTCTAAATGATATCTGGAGATCAATAACAATTGAGAACACTGTAAACAACACACAACAGTCGAAATTAAATGTTTAAAATATTATGATTAGCTTTTGTCTTGTAATGCTTGTGGCTTTTCGCTGGATCAACTCGAAAATAGTAAATATTAGGCGTAATATCAGAAAATAAATACAGTATGTCAGTATATATTGAAGCAATTAAGGGCCATTTCAGTGATTTTGGGATAATATTTTTGAATGATTTGATCAAGATCAATGAATTTGAAGAAATTATGTGAATACCAAAATAGACACAGTCTATTCAAGATCAAATACAAAGTAAGAGATAAGTAAACAACTTCAAAAATACCTTGATGGATGAACAGAAGTATAAGGTCGAAAGAAGATCATATTTCGAGCATTCCAAATAAAGGGTGACGAAGTACTTAAAAACTTCAAAAATATCTTGATGGATGAACAGAGTTATAAGGTCGAAAGAATGATCATAACTCGAGCATTCCAAATAAAGGGTGACGAAGTGCTTACTCTCTGAATGGTGTGAATTAAACGTTTTAACGATCAAGAATCACTGGTCCTTATTGCATGTGCAGTGGATGTCATACTGACATACGAAATAAATATTATGATATTACGTCTGGTATTTAGGAAGATAGAATTGAAAAGGCTGAAAAGTTAAGAGGACAAATACACGAACATACGTACAGTTCTAATCATGATATAATTTTGGTGACTGTTAAAATTCAAAATGGGTGTTGATATCTATGTTCAAAATATTGGGAGATCTTATCGAGATAACCAGTTTGAAAGAAAAATGTCAAGTGAATGTTTGTTTAAGTTTAAGAGGACAAATATACCAATAATCGTCAATTGATATGTAAATAGTTACTACAAAAAATGAATGACAATGTTATGTTTCAGTATCAGTCTGATCCCTTATTCGAAAAACACAAAAAGAATGTGAAATTTTAGTTTATATAGTTGTTATTTCAATTATTCTGTCTTAGTTAAAATTTCTTTTGATTTATCAAAAACAGAAAAATACAAAAAGATTTTATTTTATTTTATTTTAATTTTATTTTGTTAGCTTCTACGGTTGCTTGTCGTGACTTGAGATGTAAATGTGAAACCGAGATAAATGTCAAATTCGTAAAGTCATGATTGTTGATGAAGTTTTTAGTTAGAATCTTTTGAAATTATGTTTCATTGAGCAAAACGTTTATCTTTTCTGAAATTGAAAATTTTATGTGTTTAACGTTTATTTGATGTTTGATTTTGAAGAAAAGTGAAATTTTAAGTTTATGATTTCGACAGCTCATTCGTGCGGAGGTAAATTACATACGCACGGATAAGCTACTCAATCGCACGAAGCTCAAGGGAAGGTATTGTTTAGACTGAAAATTCTCCTTCGTGCGAATGTCCTTCACATTCGTGCGAATGTCCTTCACATTCGGGCGAATGTCTTTCACATTCGTGCGAATGAGAAATGGGTATATATATGTTTGAGATCCGTCTGCGCTGTTCACTTTTATACCACATTCGTCCGAACTGAGAGAGAAATTTTCAAAAATTTTCAAAGTGTTAAAAAGAGTTTTTGAATCCGATATTATTGTGTAACTTCTCTTTGCGATCAAAACCGTACAAACCACGAAAGGTAGAATGATCGTTTGAGTGTTTAATTGTTGGTTTTAAGATTCAAAAATAACTTAATCAATCAGTCATCTATTTGTGTTTGTAATGAAAAATTGAATTAGGGGATTTGTAAATCGGTGCATTGCGAACTTGTTAGTGTAATTTTTGTGACCTAAATCTGTTGGTTTAAAAAATCTAGGTTTTGAAACACAAACAGTTCTGATGAACTCCATTCGCACGAATGTGATTTCATCCGTGCGGATAGGATCATCATTCGTACGAATGTTCAATTCATACGTACGAATGTAAAATATGTAATCCATCTGTTTTGATTCACTCATTCGTACGGATACATACTGATCCGTACGGATGGAAGTCTTCCTACGTACGGATGGCCAGAACAGAAACTTTAAAAACGTTTGAATGTTATTCTAACTGTTTTGCGTTCTATGTTTATATTTCTGTTTGCAGGAAAATGGCTGAAATCACCGCTTCTAACATTGATGCAACTGTGGCACAATCCTCTCAATCTCAAAGCGCTGGCTTGATCGTTGGTACGAAGAACAACATGTGCGCTCATCTAAACGAGGAAACCCGCAATGCCACACGTTTTGCTGGAATCATCCAATTCTTGAAGCGATCAAGAATTTTCAAGGCTATTTCTACTGAGCATGTGCCTTATTTGACTCATGTATCAGCCTTCTGGGAAAATGCTGAAGTTATACGTGCAGATGGAAAGGTTCAAATCCACAGTTCCGTTCTCGGGACTGCTGTCGTGATTGATGAACAGGTTATCCGAGAGGTTATCGGATTTGAGGATTCAGCGGGAATGCCTACGAGGCTGAACAAGTACCTAGTCAGAGGGTTGTTTCTGAGGGTGAAGTACAATGGTGATATTGAAAAAGGAGTAATCACGAAGTCGGGTTTCAACATACAGTACAAGTATCTGTGTCATGTGTTGCAGCACTGCTTGAGTCCTCGGAGAGCTGGACATGATGAAATGCGAGAGACTATTCAGAGCGCGTTTGCTGCATTGGTGCTGAACATTCCGTTTAACTTTTCAGGAATAATTTTGCAGCACATGACGGAGAATTTGGAGATGAAGAAACAGAAGTATTTGATGTATGCTAGATTTGTGCAAATGATCCTGGATGTGAAGATTCCAAACTTGCCAAAGAATGATGATGATGCAATCAAGCTAGACGTGATGAATGATGCAACTATGGTACGCATGCTTTCATACAAGGGCAAGGATGTGAAGCCTAAGGAGAAAAGATTGATTGGGCATCTTGCTAATCCAGAGTATGTTTGTCCTGGTGGTAAGAAATGGCGACACGAGGACAGTGAATCAGATACTGAGGATATAGTTGTGTCTCAATCTGATTCCGATGAGGAGGTTATTCCGGTTGAATCTCCTGTTACTGGTACATCGTCATCTCAAGTTGAGTTACGAGATGAAGACGATGTTGTTTTGAGTACTGACGAGACTCCTTCATTAAAGAAAAGAAAAGCTGCTTCTGCAGGAAGGTCGTTGGGTGATATTATCAAGACAAGGGAGAAATCCTCAAAACGTTTCAAGCTGGTGAAACGTACTGATCTTATTCCAAAGACAACTGCCAGCACAGAAGTTCCAGTTCCTCCTCCTATGACTTCTCAACAACAGCAAGGTCCTCAACAAAGCGAACCTATCATGACGACTGCCACCATAACAACAACTGCTGGTGGATCATCGTCGTCTATGATTCCTGATTCAGCTCAGCTCTCTATTTTAAACTCGATGTTATTGAGTGTTTTGGCAAAGCAACAACTACATGATGATGAAATTAAGAGACTGAATGCTTTGGTGGCAAAAGGGGAAGCTGGGAGAGCTGAAATGTCGAAGAAGATTGAGGATCAGAATTTGTTGCTTGATTCTCAGAAGCAGTTGATTGAGGATAAGAACAAGGAATTCGAACGTCTCACTGCAGCGCAATCAGAAAAGATCAAGAATTTGGAGAATGCTACAAATCTGATACAAGACAGTATGTTTGTAGGTGATGATGGAATATTCAGACTTAAAGGACCAGTCGATGCATCTGCTGACCCGACTGGTGAAGATAGTGAAAACACGGAGTCTGATGAAGATGGTAAAGAACATCCGAGTGAATCGCAGCATGATATTACTCATATTTCACATAAAAAGTCCAATTTAACTTACATTTTGGATATGCAGGGGGTAATACAGTTTAGCGTTGATCACGACAAAGAAGAAGGAGAGATAGTACATAGCTTGTCCAAAGAGCAGATTGCAGAATTATTTGAGATGAATCCTGATGACGTTATGTCTGATGAATCTGCATTTGCTTCTGACTTAAATCCTCCCGATTCTGACAATGATGATGATGAGATAGTGTTCGAGCCAAACGTTGATTTAACAGAGCTTATCTATCAGTCAAACAATTTCCAAGATCTTCCTGATGACGATGCAATGTTTGATGTCAATGATGAAGATCTTAATCGGAAGTTAGAGAAACTTCCGGCAGCCAGTCAAGCTACACCAAATCAAGAAGAATTAAATGTTAAAAAGGCTGAATGGCGTCAGGCAGTGAAAGATTGTATTCGCCCGCCTAAACCAGTTGTTCAACCTGACTATACGAAATTTTACTCTTTGAAGGGTGCGAAGACCGAAGGTCAGATAATAAGTTGGGCATACTTGGAGGACTTGAATGTTTATGCAGTCAAGAGAGAACGGGGAATAGATTACTTCAAACGCGCTCACGATTTGAAGACGTTGCCATATTTTGATATAATGCAGTTGGCTCGTCTTAAGTTGCTGTACAGTGAGAAAGATGATAAAGCAACTTGGTTGGAAAAACAACTTAGCTATGAGTTCAAGACATCGTGGAAATACCTAAGGCCGCAGTATCCAAAGATTACCTACTCCAAAGATCGGAAGAATCGGATAACAGGTAAAGCTTTGAAGCATGTCACGTATAAAGCGCCAAAGGTTATGGAGAAGATTCCACTACGCCTAATGAATGCCGATTTCCATCGAAGATTCAAATGGTGGTATTATGATGATCGAACCACTGAAGCTGTAATTGTGTTGGAGCGTAAAGGTGTTTGGGAAACACTGCGAATTTTTGATCCGATGTGGATTAGAAATTTGACAGATGATGATATTTATGCTTTGTATCTGTGTCCTATATTCTGTGAAGTCAAAGATATGGATCAAGCCTCGCGTTTCAACAAGGTTGTTCGTGTATGCTTCATTTACAAGATCCAAGCTTAAGAGGGCAGATCAAAGACGTGTTTTGAGTAGCAGCAAAGATTTTTTAAGACTGAAGACATAGAATCTAGTTCCTAGGGGGAGTTTGTAGGTACATTTAGTTAGTTACTAGATTCGTATGTAATTAACGTCTATTCTAATATCAGTCTTTATATTGTTTGTTTGAATATTAATATTGAATGTTTGATTAATTATATGCTTGAACGTTTAAGTTGTTATGAATTAATCAAATATGTGTTTTGTGATGTTTTAATAATATTCAGATTCATTCGCACGGATGAGGATGATATCCGTGCGTATGAAAGTTCCATTCGCACGAATGAGTGAATTAAACAGTTTGTTTATTAATATGTTACATTCGTACGGACGAGATCATGTCCGCACGAATAGAAAGTAATCCGTACGGATAGAAATCACATCCGTACGGATGAAAAGCTGGGCCTATATATACCCAGCTAGGTTTCTGCATTACGCAGGTTTTGCTAGGGTTTTCGTCAGTGCGTTGAACTGCTGCTGCTCCGTTTCTTATTGTTCCAAAGTGTTTATAACGTATAAACAATCATCCGAATAGTCTTCCCTAGGTCCGATCTTATCAACAATCGTTGGTTTGATTCCGTTTCCGAAGGTTCTATATTCGCTAGATAATCGATAGCTTATTTCCGCTAGGTTATTGGTATAACGTTGAGTTCTTAAGATCACACACCCCCAACACTATAAATGCCAAAAACAATGTTATAGATGATATTTCAGGTCTTTAGTTTTTGGTTTTTATATGTTATGTTTTTTTATGTAGTAACAACAATGTTTTGCTGTTTTGGTTGTTTTTTGAATGAACTAAAATGATTGTGTATCTCGTTTTAAAGCACTAAAGATGATCCCTTTATTTTTTGTATATTATTTGTATATTTGTTTTTTCCCGAAGGATGATTGGACTAATTTTATATAGTGCAATTTGCAACCGTTACAATGTTATTAAAAAAACCGTATGTAGTTAACCAAAAACAAATTAGTCATTTATCGCGTTATTCAATGCATTTTTTTTCACTTTTAGTTGCAGTTTAACGAAATGATGGTCCAAATAAATGTTTCTACTGATCAGTCAACAAGTCTTGTCCCTACGACTTTTCATACAGATCATTTGAAACCTACAAGTCAACTAAGTGACTACTGAAGGTGAGATCTACTGATCAGTATTGGCGAGGTCTCTTACTGATCAGTATGGAGAGTTTATACTGATGCAGCTCATGGATGGGAGATACTGATGGTGTTTCTACTATTCAGTACGAAATCTACATACTGATATCGGTTCTTACTGATCAATACTTAGAACATAAAGGGGTTTTAATTAGTCATTTATGTATAATCGAATTAAAAGAAGGGTAAAATAACAGTGTCAAACAATAGTGTGCTTGAAACCTCAAAAAAAAAAAAAAAAAAAGTACTTTTTTGTTACTGATGATCAATAGGTAAAAGGGACTACTGATCAGTTGTAACAGAGAACAACTACTGATTGACGAAACGTTCAATATTTCTACCGATCAGTCAAAAAGTCTTGTCCCAACGACTTTTCACACTGATCATTTGAAACCTTCAAGTCAACTAAGTGACTACTGAAGGAGAGATCTACTGATCAGTATTGACGAGGTCTCTTACTGATCAGTATGGAGAGTTTATATTGATGCAGCTCATGGATGGAAGGTACTGATGGTTGCTTCTACTGATGAGTACGAAATCTACATACTGATATAGGTTCCTACTGATCAGTACTTAGAACATAAAGGGGATTTAATTAGTCATTTATGTATAATCGAATTAAAAGAAGGGTAAAACAATAGTGTGCTTAAATCCTCAAAAAAAAAAAAAAAACAAAGTGCTTTTTTGTTACTGATGATCGATAGGTAAAAGGCACTACTGATCAGTTGTAACAGAGTAACAACTACTGATTGACGAAACGTTCAATGTTTCTTTTGATCAGTCAAAAAGTCTTGTCCCAACGACTTTTCATACTGATCATTTGAAACCTACAAGTCAACTAAGTGACTACTGAAGGAGAGATCTACTGATCAGTATTGGCGAGGTCTCTTACTGATCAGTATGGAGAGTTTATACTGATGCAGCTCATGGATGGGAGATACTGATGGTTGCTTCTATTGATCAGTACGGGAATCTACATACTGATATAGGTTCCTACTGATCAGTACTTAGAACATAAAGGGGTTTTAATTAGTCATTTATATATAATCGAATTAAAAGAAGGGTAAAACAATAGTGTCAAACAATAGTGTGCTTGAATCCTCAAAAAACAAAAAAAAAACAAAGTACTTTTTTGTTACTGATGATCAATAGGTAAAAGGCACTACTGATCAGTTGTAACAGAGTAACAACTACTGATTGACGAAACGTTCAATGTTTCTACTGATCAGTCAAAAAGTCTTGTCCCAACAACTTTTCATACTGATCATTTGAAACCTACAAGTCAACTAAGTGACTACTGAAGGAGAGATCTATTGATCAGTAGTGGCGAGGTATCTTACTGATCCGTATGGAGAGTGTATACTGATGCAGCTCATGGATGGGAGATACTGATGGTTGCTTCTACTGATCAGTACGAAATCTACATACTGATATAGGTTCCTACTGATCAGTACTTAGAACATAAAGGGGTTTTAGTAGTTTAAAGATTGTTTTTTTACAAATTAGATGCATTTTGAAATATGGTTTTTGAAAATATACATCTATTATATGTTCAAAATATAACCGATACATTATCATCATCTTCGGCTTTCAAAAATAACCTTACAAATCGGAAGAAAAATATTACTGCCACTTAAACTATAATTAATATTCTAAATAACATTTAAAATAACCTTACAACTTAAGATAATAATCTAGATAATGCAGTACCCATAATGAGGGATAACAAATATTCTACACCATGATGATTATAAGCTTGACACTTTAGCAAGTACATAATCTTTCATTACATTCACCTCACTTGTCAGAATTCTATTAACATACCTATAACGGAGTTTTTCGAGTTGGTCAATCTGCTTCCTACTTATTTCCGTATAAAAACCTGATTTCCACTCTTTGGGGTTGAAAACATTAAATGTCTCCATATGCCTCATCGCGAAAACCCCAACATCAACGACATTATCTTATGTTCTCCAGTTCATCTCCAATGCCTTAAATTTTGCTACTTTTATAGAGATAGCACTTGGATGCTCGTAAAATGATAAGTAATGATAGAACAATTTTCTCTACATAATAAAACAAGTGTAACTTTTTTACTTAACATTTATAAAACATATTAACAATGTATAAGTAACAAAAGATTTAAAATCTTACAAGAAGGTAAATGACGTCATCGTATTTGTCAGTCGAACTATCATCATATATGTTGTTATCTAGCACAAATGCTTGATTGTTTCCCATATAAAAGCAAATGACATAAAAATGCCCCCCCTACAGATTGGGAAGAACACCTGTTGAAAAGACATGTATTACATTATTTGACTGCTTAAAAAAATATCAACGTTTTTGTAACCAAATTGCATTTAAGGGTATCTTATACTTACCATTTCATCTTTTGAAAGGCTTACATCCGTGTGCTCCAAGTATCTGTCAACGTTTTCCTTGAATATCCTGAACTTTTCGTCCATATTTGATTCCTTCTCAATCATTTCTTTATTCTAGTTTTTCAAATTTTCATTTATGTAAGTTTGAATATAAATTTAGAAATATACTAATTAAAATTTAGTATAACTTACCATAATTTCTGTGTTAAAAAATAAACGTAATGGTTTTGCAGGATCTTTGAACTTCTCTTCATAATTCAACACAACAGAAAAAACATCAACCACGCTAGCATGCACGTTCGATTTTGGTTTCAAACTTTCCAATACAAATTGTGGGATTTGATATCCAACACGTGTTTTAAATATCATGTCACTGCTAGAAGAAAAAAAAAATTAACTCATTTATAATTACAATTAATTTTTTTTTAATAGAACGAAGTAAAACGTACTTTTGGGGCATTTTCATGTGAAGATGCATTATGCTACTTTTACTTCTTGAGCTTTTAACTTTGTGTTGATGAATGAAATTCTTGACTTATATGGAGATTTTATATACAAACCTTGGTTTATAACTCTTTTCGACCTCACATTCTCTTCGACGGAATCTATTGGCAACTGATTTGGAATGTGTATCACACCAGAAGTATCAGCAAAGAAAACATTTCTTCTCAATTTTGACTTTTGATTATCTTCTTCAATATTTTCGTTTGTCTTTTTTCTTTTAGAACCACTTGTTTAATTTGACAAACCTTTATTGATTTTCGGATTTTCGGATTTTCAAATTTTTCTGTCTGGGTCTCACATTGATCTCTGCATTTTTCACAAACTCCCAATTCTTTGTTTACAATGGAACTCAATTTTTTTATATCCTCATCCATTGGAAATCTGGTTTTTGCATTTGTAATCATCGATATCAAATCAGATTTTGTGTTTTGAAACAGACTTAGAACTCTTCTAATTTCAACTGAGCATATCTTAAAAAATATAAAAATTAATAAATCAGATTATTATTTGTACAGTTTAATTAATTTTATAAACAAAAAAATAAATATAAAAAAAAAAGTTTATATACCTCGGAATTATTGCCCATCATCTCAAATTCTTCTTCCAAATTTGAAGATTCAAAAATAACTACTTCCAAACCTAGGAAGAAATGTTATATAAATTAGATGCATTTTTTTACGGGAGTAGATGCATTTTAAAATATGCATCTAATTAATTAAGATTATAACAAAAATTTCATTAAGTTCAAATATGCATCTAATTCATTAATTTGATAAAAAAAAAAAACTTCTGCCAACAAAATAGACATTACTATTTCAATATGCATCTAATGTATTAAGTTCAAAAATACATCTATATGCCAATTGCATGCACACTACGTTTTTCGGTGAAATAACTGTGTCATAGGTTTTGGTTGAAAACTGACACAAAAGGGAGTGTTTGTATAATTTTTTCACAAAAGGGAGGCCACTATCCGCAGACATCTCCAGTTAGATGACGAGTCAGGTATACTCTCTCTCCACAAAGATGTTTTGTTTGAGGTCATGGGGCGTATGGGGTACTCTGGAGAACCTAACATACAAACTTTTCAAAAGGGAAAATTTCCTCCCCAATGGAAACTTCTTGCCCACATAATCATAACTTGCATTTCCCCCAAGCATAGTACTTGGAATGAACTGAACATACCTATTGCTACTGCAATGGTGTGTTAATTGGCTTCAGACCTGGTCTATAATTTCTCAAACATGATTTTTCAGGGAATGATAAACAATATCAGTTGCAAAACCTTATTTTACATGATAACATTTACATGGCTTCAATTCATTCTGCTAAAACTTTTACATCAACGAGGAGGCTAGGTAAAACATTTTCTGGTACTGATACCCCACTCTTTCCAAACATGTTGGGTGTATCGGCATCTTCTTCTAGAGGTGAGGGGTCTTTAAACACAGTTGGATCCCAACCTACACCTCCCACACATTCTATTCTTCCTACTCCTCCACCTGATGAACCTGTTATTACAGCTTCTGAACAACCTGTTCAAGCTGAAATTTCAGCTGATGAAGCTATTGATCAGTCTGAAGAAACTCTTCTTGAACCACCTGTTGTACTAGGGTCAAGTACACCAGCTTTTGAAGCTGGATCACCTACACAAACAGTCATGACTGAGACCATGACTGATGCAGAGTTGCATGAGCAGACTCAAGTGGGTCCTTCAACCTTTGTTTCTGAAAACCAAAACCCTAACACCTTTCGATACCTGTCCCTCTTTATTGAAGGAGATAATGATGTTGAAAATGATGATGATGATGATTTTGATGACTCTCAAAGTTTGGAAGTTTTTAAATCTTTTTCTGTCTCTACGGGTACACCTGAGGTCAGTGTGAAAGCCTATAAGACCCAGACCACGGCAACTTCAATACTCGGAGGATCTTTTGATCCTTCATGTGAGGGTCCCTGGTGCCAAGAACCCATGGGAGGTTCAGCTGGTCAAGCTCGGCTTGATACTGTTCTTTTGTTCCAGGATCTACCTCTTGTTGGTACTCAACAGGAGAGTGGGGAGAACAGTGTGCAAATTAATGAATTGACGGAAAAATGTACCATTCTGGAGAAGAAAGTGCTCATGCAAGGTCAGGAAATTAAATCTTTGAAGAGGAAGATGGGCAAACTTTCAAAATCAGTCAAACTTTCACACACTTCCCTGCTGAAAAGAGCAAAGACTGGAAATAAAGTCAAATCACTGAACCAAGCGGTTCAGACTGAAGAGAGGGAAGAGTTTGTGCATGAACTGGTACTGCAGAATGTGGAGATGGTGATTGATAGTGGTGTGCATGTTGAGGATGCAAGCACTAAGATCATTAAAAATGTTCTGAAGGAAATGGAGATAGAGAAGGTGACAACTGATGAGGAGGAAATTTCATTTGAGAAGATAGTAGTGGAGGATATTACAAAGGTGATGGATCTACAGTAGCTGATGAGTTTTCAGTAGAAACTCTATCTAGTAAGTGAAACATCGATTAATACAGTTTATATTCCTTATTTTTGTTATTATTTGATAATTTTTCCAATAATTTTGTATATAGATCTAAGCAAAAACACACAAACACTGGATTTGGTCGATGAAGAAACAGCCTCATCCGATAAAATGTTTTCAATTACTGAAAGTGAATCTACACCCGAAATGAACCCAGAATGTAATGTTTTATTTCAATTTTTTTTTATCTTCATTATTAATTAGAATTTTTTTTATAATATTTTAATGAATTATATGCATATTGAACTCTATCTACTGATGCTCCAACTAATGATGATACAGCTGCTGATGCTCCAGCTGCTGATGCTCCAAGTACTGAAACTCCAGATACTGAGGTTCCAACTACTGAAACACCAAATCAACCATCAACTACTGAAAAGGAAAAAAACTGGAAGATGGTTGTTTATGAGAAAGCTGAGGCGGAGAAGCCTACTGAAGAAACAACCTCATTCGATAAAATGCTTTCAGTATTTGAATGTGAATCTACACCCGAAATGCTTTCAGTTTAGGACTGTGCATGGACATCCAAATGCTTTTAAGAAGCTGATCAAAGGTTGTCTCTTGTAGAGGAGTTCATATGGTGTTTTGTTGTGAGACTTGACTAGAAGGACCCTATTCTGAACATAGCCGGCAATGTTAACTGCTTCTGCCTAGAAAAAGATGGGTAGATTGGAGTCTGCCAACATGCTTCTAGCTGCTTCGATCAAAGTTCTATTTCTTCTTTCAGCAACTCCATTTTGTTGAGGAGTTCTAGCAGCACTGAATTGCCTCTCTATTCCTTTCTTTTCACAAAAGTCATTCATCACTTGGTTCTTGAATTCTGTGCCATTATCACATCAAATTTTCTTGACTTTGAGATTAATTTGATGTTCAATCTTTGTGATGAAGGTGATTAGTAGCTTCCTTGTTTCATCCTTGGTACCCAGAAAGTACACCCATGTGTATCTTGAGAAGTCATCAGTGATGACAAGGAAATATGACTTCTTTGCAATGCTCTTTACATTGGTAGGACCAAAGAGATCCATATGGAGTAAATGTAAAGGTGTGGTGTTAGTGTTGATCTCCCTTGTCTTGTGAGAAGATTTGTGTTGTTTACCCTTCAAACAAGCTAAACAGTTGTCATCAAGATTAAACTGCTTGGTGGGGAGACCTCTAACCAAGCCAGATTTGACAAGTTTGTTGATGTTCTTCAGGTTCATGTGACACATTCTCCTATGCCATAAGGTGGATTCATCCAGAGTAGCTTTTGAGAGAAAGCATGCTTCAGATGAATTGAGGTGAACCTTTGACATGTCAAGACAATAGACATTGTCTCTCCTTGGTGTTCTGAGTAAGATCATACTCTCATCTATGACATACCCAGGCTTCATGATGATGCATTCAGAAGCAGTAAAGATGGTTGTGTGCTTCTCATCACAGACTTGGGAGACTCTCAACAGATTATACTGCAACTGTTGCACATAGTACACTCCTTTTGGATTTCCTCCAAATGAAACATATCCTCCATTGAACTTTTCAAAGTCCTGAAGACATGACATGTTTCCCGTCATGTGCCTGGAACAGCCACTATCTACATGCCAACTGCTTTCACTTTCTTTGGTTGGCTGAACCTGCACATAAACGATATTTAGTTTCTGGTGGGAACCCAAGCCAAAGCTGACTTGGGTTTGCCCATTTCATCAAAGTAACTCACCTTCCTTTGGACTAGTTTTGAAAAATCAATAGGAACAGGTGGTTGAGTTACTTGGATCTTTGGTTGCCACACTTGTTTGAATGTTTTTTCTTTTGAAACAATTTTAGTGTTGACAGCTTTTGATTTAACAATGGGAACAGATACTGGTTTGACATGCTTTTGTTTCACAGTATTAACATGAGCCGTAGGAACTAAGTTACCTTTGGCAGTATTAACACGAGCAGTATTAACACGGTTATTTGTCACAGTATTAATACGAGCAGTATTAACACCATTATATTTAGCCGTATTAAGTTTTGCAGTAGAAACAAAATTTTGTCTGGCAGTAGGAACTCTATTCTTATTGTTAGAAAATATGTTACGTTTGTTAACACTATTTCTTCCTGAATTCATAGTAACAAATTTATGATTTGCATGATTGATTTTGTTACTATTATTCATGGGTTTGTTTTTATGCTCAGATTTTCTAATGTATCCCAACCCATGATGTGGTTTTTGAATCACTTGCAATTGATTTTGAGGATTGTGATAGCAAACTTTTGCATAGTGATTTAATTTCCCACATATAAAACATCCCTTAACAGAACTTTTAGGAATTTTCCCTCTTTGAGTTTGTACTTGATTCATATTTTGTTGATTTCCTCTTTTGCCTATATGAATCCAAGTCTTTTCTTTTTCCTTAGGAGCTGTTTTGATCTTACTTTCATGGATGTTTTGTTCTTCTTGATGGGATCACTACGTGGCATAGATACTAGACTTTGTGAAGACTGTTAAGTAACACCTTCTATTGTGATAAGGTGATTTTCTAAAGGAATGTCCTTATTTTTCACAATGGTTAGCTTACTCTCTTCAACTAAGTCCTCAATCAGAACTTCATCATAGTTGATTGGATCAACATTGAATGATTCTTTTGGAGGTGTCTGAGAGATGGGAATCCTAGGTTCATTTATGGATGGAGGGATATAGTTTTGTTTAAATGGAGGGGCAACTTCTTTGTATCCTAAACCAGCTTTTACCTTTCCATGAATCTGTTGTTGGATTAGATTATTCATTGATTTTGAAGCATGTTCTAATTACCCTACATCTAACTCAACTTTATCATGTTTTTCTTCTAATCTTTTGATTTCTTCCCTAGCCATCTTTAGTTTAACTAGTAAATCCTCTCTTTGCCATTCAACTAAACTAAGTTTCTCTTGATAACTTTGCTCATTTATTTTGTGTGACTTAATTTGGTTTTCTAAGTTATCAATGACTCTAGCTGCTGACCTTCTTTGTTCTTCTAAGATTTTGATTGAATCACTCATTAATTGATTGTGATTTTTATATTTAACCATTACATCTCTACAATCATAAGAACATAGTTTAGTAGTTACCTCGGCCCTGAGAGATGGAGTTTCATGATCCTTTGATGATGAGTCGATAGCCATTGGAGCATCCTCTTGAGTTGCTCCTTGATAATCTTCGGTCCAGTCATATCCAAGAACATTGTAGCTAATTTTTGTAGTTCCCAGGTCAGTATAAACTAGCTCCGCAGTAACTATGTCCTCCGTAGAAACTGTGTCTTCCGCATCCATTACTACTGCTATGCATGCATGGTGAACAGTAGTAATATCTTCCACGTAAACAGGATTTTGTTCTTCAGAAATCAACGCCCTGTTTTGACTAGTTTCTTCGGCTAAGTCATTCCAATCGTATCCAAATATGTCCTGTGACATGAGTGCACTTTGATTGTTGTCTTGAGTGGGTCGTGAATTGTTGGATTTTGACTTCTTTGGACATTCCCTTGCAAAGTGTCCTGGTTCATTACATTCGTAGCATTTCACCTTGCTTTTGTCGAAAGCAATTCGTTCATTGTTCCTTGGATTGAATCTTCTTCCGGTTCGATTCACAAATCTCCTTGCACGTAGAGCTAACATGGCGGATTGCCACTTTAAGTCCATCTCTTCCCAGTCATCTTGATGTATTTGCTTCACATCATCACTGGTGAGATTTGAGCTTTGTGAGATGAATGCTTCGAAGGATATTTCTTCCCCGCTTTCATGTTTCGTTCCTCCAGAGGTAGTGACAAGGGCAATATTAACATTGTTAATATTGTGGCTGCTACTGCTAGGTTTGTCTGCTTCCACCTCTGACTCAAAGACTCGTAAGTCATTGTAAAGATCATCTAACTCCAGTTCTTCTAACGTGTCTCCTTGTCTATAGGAAACCGTGTAGATTTTCCATTCCTTACCTAGAGCTCTTATGAACTTTCGGTTAAGATCATCTTTCTCATACCTAATTCCTGCGCTGACCATCTCTCCTGTGAGTTTTTTGTATCTATCGAATGTTTGAGTCACTCGTTCGTCTTTCAAGGCATTAAAATTTTCGTATTCCTGCTTAAGAAGAGCTTTCTTGTTCTTCTTAGTATTCTTTGTTCCGCTGAATCTTTTCTCCAATGCTTCCCATAGAGATTTGGCATCTTGATATTCTTCGAATTGTGATTGGTACTCATTGGGGATGGCAATTAAAAGAATACTGAGAGCCTTGATCTCCGTTTGTTTTTCTCTTCTTTCCAAGTCAGTCACTGGTTGACGTACCACCATTCCTGGTTGTCCATCAGCGCCTTGGTTGGCAACAGTCTTGTTGCCATTGATGATGACATCCCAAACTGTGTACTCAGACAGTAGGATGTGTTGTTTGATTCGTAGCTTCCATAAGTCGAAATCGTTGCTATTCAGAACATGAACTTTGTTGATTGCAACATCAGCCATGATGTATATGTTGATTCTTTCGTATGAGGATTATCAACTTGTTGATCAATGGATCTAAAGCACCTCCTGTGCTCTGATACCACTTGTCAGGATCGAATAAGCTAATATAACTTATCAAGTTTCCCTTCGTTAAGATCTTGATCTATTGAAGAAGTTCGTCAGCGGATGAACACTTCAATATTTACGAGTTATCGAACAATATAATATCTTAAGAATATGAATAAGATCAAACAATAATATTGTCGAATGGTAAGTCTCAATTGTATTAAATCAGAATATCAATACAACGTGTTTCTATCAATACAAGGATCTATCTATTTATAGACCTTGAGGCTAGTTCTAGATGAACTAGAATTCTACATCTATCATTATCTAGAAGGAAACATAATCTAATTACAAAAGGAAACATAATCTAAGTCTAATTCTAATAAGACTTGCATGACAAGTTGGTCTTCCGTATTAACTTGATCTCTCCGTAGTAACTTGATCCGTCCGTAGTAATAACAAAGTCAGTAGTAACTTAGTTGAACAGCGGTATTAACTTGTCTTCCGCAGTAACTTGTTAATAGCTTCCGTATTAATCTTGTAAGTTACTTTTCCCGTTGTTAGAAGTATTTTTTAGGAGTTAAACTATTTTGTCTAAGTTATAACCCAACAAACTTAAATCTCGATCAATATTTCTGTTTAGTCTATTGATCTTCACTCCCAAGCAGTGGATTCAGCCGAAGGCTTGAGAGAACAGAATGATTTGATTGGGATGATTGTAAATGTAAGTTAAATAATACCAAAAAAAACAAGATTTCTTCCTGTAAAAATTGGTTAATTCTGAGTAAAAACAAGTCGTTGACTGATTTTCTTTATCCCTTGCATTATTAGGATATTAATTGGATTACGCGGAACCTCAATCAGTGTGAATCCAGAAAAATGTGTGTTGACGAAAAGTTGGAGATTCTTACCAAGTCGTGTGATGGCATAAACAAAGAGAAAAAAGAAGTCATTAACGATTGTGAAAGAAGTGAATCTTGACAGAGAACATGAATGAATCTATGCAAATACAGAAAAATGTGTCTTGACCAAGAGTATGTTATTAGTCATAATTAAACTTTTGACGGTTTTGTTTCATAAGCATATGATGATATTTGAAATTAAAGATTACATAATAATATCGAAATACCAGATTTCTCTTGATTTGAGGAGAAGCACAACATATCAAGCACTCTACCAAATAATTTTCTGCCTGTTGCTTTCAAGGAAGTATTAATTCTCTCTTGCAAAGTCAATACGGACCCGTGACTAGCCACGGCCTCAGCCATTGTTAAGCGTTGCTTTGGATTGCTGTGCAAACGTCTCTTGGAAATTCGGACAAACACCTTTAAACATTTTGGGTGTATTTAATCCTTTATATCAGAATCAAATACATGCTTTAAATTGCCATCTTTGATTGAATCTTGCGCTCATGGCACTAAACCCCATTGCTCCTCATCAATACTTTTATCACAGTGTGCTTCCGACAAAGTACTTCCAACAGTACCACCCCAAACGCATAAATATCGTATTTCCTTGTGTTGATCAATATACCCAAAAGTTCCTTTAACAAACGTGTTGACATAAGTCAATGGTTGATTTGTTGGACACAACCCAAAGTCTGATATTATAACTTCCCAGCTTTCATGTACGGGAGCTCTTAACATCATGATGTATAACACCTACCTCAATCCCCGTAACAGTGTGCAGGCAGTGTAACCTACGACATGCACCCATGCAGATCTTAATCCGCCGAAGCCAAGAAAGAGGGGTCCCTCGTTTATGGAGATAATCATTAAGTGTTCCATTTGTTATATATTCATAGACAAGGATCATCTCTTTTCCATGATTACAATAACCAACTAAAGCGGCAAGAATACAATGCCGCAATACAGATAGTGTCTCAAATTCAGCCCAAAACCCAATTGCGCCTTCGCTAGATATGGAATCTAACCATTTAAAGGCGGAATGAACTTGACTAGTTCCATTGATTATATTACCTTTAAACCTCTCAAAAACCTCCATGACCAATTACTAATGATTCCTTAAAGTTTCCCGTTGCCAACAAAATCTCAAAATATTCAAAGTGACGACATGGTTGTGAGCCTTGTTGAGGAGCAGAAGGACAAGGAGGGTACAAATTTCTTACCCATTGCTATGAGGGATAAAAATGAATTGATTTATGATGTAGCGCGGTCGGAAGGATAAAACAATACCTCAAAAACCCGTTGATTCAACAATGAATACCCGGAATCAATCACAAACAATCACTATTCGTTGATTCAACAATGAATACCCGGAATCAATAACAAACAATCACTATTCGTTGATTCATAAGAAATAAATGATTAAATCAAACAATTGATAAACGTATCAAAGAGTTTTGATCATAAAATTCATAAGAAAAATAATAGTCGTTGTTCAATATTGCATAACACAAAGATTAAATACTAACCCTAAAAAAGTAAACAAAGCAAATCCTTCAACTTTAAAAAGTAGACAAAAACAACCCTTGACAAAGCTCGAAAGTGAGCTGCACACAAAAATTGGACCAGTTGCTGCGACGCAACCCTCACTAGTGCATCGCAGTCAATTTATCCCACAAACTATTTTGCGTCTGTTTGTTCATTGCGGCGCACCCCTTCCACACTTGTTGTGTCGCGGCACGCTTACGATCTTCCAAACGCATCATATCTTGTCCTCGATATTAACCGCATCATTCCCAATAGCAAAGATTCGTCCACGAATCTTTGCGGAGATCTTCCGTAGAGTCAGAGGAATTGGTAAAGAATGGAATCAAATGTTTGACATTAAAAACATCTGAAGTACGAATATGACTCGACAACTACACAAAATAAGCATTAGAATTGATTTTCTCGACAATTTTAATAGTACCAGTTTTCTTTTTCTTAGCGGCAAGTTTATGGTACTCATGAGCGGGATAACGGCCCTTTTTCAAAATTTCCCACACATAATTCCCACCTTCAAAGTTGACTGCACGACGGTGTCGATCCGCTTGAGTCTTATATTTAGTCGTCGCATTAACTAAATGCTCATGTGTTTGTTGATGAACATGGGTAATCTGAGAAACAAAATCTGCAGCAATTCCATGTGGAGGGACTTTGCTAGGAAGAGTCAACAAATATGTCGGACCACGAGGAGAAAGACCAAATACCACATAAAACGGACTGAAGGTGGAACGATTAGTAGCATGATTATCAGCGAATTCGGCCTGCGATAACCACAAATCCCATGCTTTTGGATGATCACCCACTAAGCTACGCAACAAATTACCCAACGAGCGATTGATTACCTCAGTTTGAACATCCGTTTGAGGATGATAAGCACTACTAAAATTCGACTGAGTATTAACCATTCCCCATAAACTACACCAAAAGTGACTGACAAAACGGGTATCGCGATCAGAGACAATAGAAGTCGGTAGACCATGATGGCGATAAACGTTAAGAAAGTAAAGTTGAGCCACACAAACAACATCAGAAGTCTTCTTACATGGAATAAAATGGACCATTTTTGAAAAAAGATCAACCACCACAAATATTGAATCGTTACCACGTTGTATACGAGGAAGACCAAGAACAAAATCCATGCTGACGTCAGAACATGGTTGAGTCGGAATGGGAAGAGGCATATAAAGACCAACACTGGTCGCAGAATCGTTAGCAAGTTGGCAAATGCGTCGTCTAGCCACAAACCCCCAACCTCTTTGCGCATAAAAGGCCAAAAGTAAGAAATGGGAAGGAGTTCAAATGTACGATCATGGCCCACATGACGTTCATTATGAAGCTCCTGAATAAGTTTCAAGCACAAACTATAAGGAGGAATACACAATTGAAGTCCATGAAAAAGAAATCCACCATCTAAAGTAAAATCCGATGAAACACCTTGTTAAAGTTGTAACATTATATGAGAAAAGAAGGGATCATCCCTATAGAGGTCTAAAAATGAATCAAAACCCGACACACTAACTCAAAATTCGGTAAGAAGAATGCTATGACGACTCAAAGCATCCGCCCCTCGGTTAGAACTGGACGTGTTTTGGTCAATAACAAAGGTAAACTAACGAAGATAAGAAATCCATGAAGCATGACGATGAGAAATCTTATCTTGTTGACCAAGATGCTTGAGAGAATCATGATCGATGTAGAGAACAAATTCCCGCTGAAATAAATAGTGACCCCAATGCTTAATGGCTTGGACAATAGCATAAAATTCAACATGATAGGTGCTAAAACGTAATTTAGCCCCGAAAAGATTCTCACCGAAATAGGACACTGGTCTACCAGATTGACTAAGAACTACACCAATACCAAGTTTTGAAGCACCACAATGACGTTCAGAAGGAAGGGAAAAAGCAGGGAGTACCAAGATTGGTGCAGAAGTGAGGCGTTGCTTGATATCAAGAAAAGTGAATTCGGCATCTGGCGTCCATAGAAACTTGGACCCTTTCATATAATCCGTAATAGGTGCCATGATGCTACCAAAATGAGGAATAAAATGGCTGTAAAAGGAAGCCAACCCATGGAAACTGCGTACCTTAGTGATGGAAGAGCGCGTACGCTAGTGTTCAATCGCGTGAACTTTAGTTGAGACCAGCACAAGAAATAATGAATTCCAAGAAAGGGATTGTATCTGTCATGAATACACAATTAGTGGTAGCAGCTTAAAACTTGTCACGTCGTAGAACGAGTAGCGCTTCCCATAAATGAACAAGGTGTTCAGAAGGATGCATGCTATAGACCAAAATGTCGTCAAAATAAATGGCAACAAACTTACCAATGAAAGGGCGTACAACTCGATTCATCAAGCGCATAAAAGTACTCGGTTGGATAAGCCTAAGGGCATAACAAGCCATTCATATAACCCTTCCCGTGTCTTAAATTTCTTTTCCATTCATCTCCCATACGAATACGGATTTGATGATAACCACTTTTGAGATCCAATTTGCTGAAAACAAAAGCTCCCCCTAACTGATCCAGTAAAGCATCAAAGCGAGGGATCGGAAATATGTAACAGTAATATTATTATTTGCCAGACTATCAACACACATACGCCACGACCCATTTTTTTTTGGAGTAAGAAGGACAAGCACAACACACAGACTAAGACTTTCACGAACATGTCCTTTGGCAAGTAATTCTTCCACCTGACGACGTAATTCTTTGTGTTCTTTTGGACTCATTCAATAGTGAGGTCGATTTGGAAAAGAATCACCCGGAACTAAATCAATATGATGTTGAACGTCACGTAATGGTGGCAACTCGTGTGGGAGAGGCTCGGGAAAAACATCCGCAAATTCCTACAATAATGGATGGACATCACCTAAGATAGTAGGAGATTACCTACTAGTATGCAATAATGTAGACGAATATAAAAGTAACACAAATACCAGTCCCTATTTTTACATAGCCAGTTGAAACGGATCACGAGACAACAACGTAGAATGTGATGCAGTGAAGTAGGGGGGAGGGGTCACTGTATCTCTCAGATTAACTGAAGATATCGATGATGATACATCTCGCGGTTTTGATGGAACCAATACAAGTTTCTTCCCCCGAAAAAGAAAAGAGTAAGTATTTGCACAGCCACCATATTGAACGGTGTTATCAAATTGCCATGGAAGATCCAATAACAGATGGCACGCGTCCATAGGGACCACATCACAATGCATGGTGTCTTGATAAGTAGTACCTACAGAAAAAGACACCAAGAGACGTTTAGAAACCACAATATTTGTACTTTGACTGAGCCATGATAGACGATTTGGGTTGGGATGTACATCAGTCGGGAGATTGAATTAGACACCGCAATTTCAGAAATTACATTTTCACAATTTCTTGCATCTATGATGAAGGTACACACCTTTCCTTCAATGGTGCACATCGATTGGAATAGACTGTTACGTAACCACTCATTTTCGGGAGCTCGCAGGGTAAGAAATGTTATTCGTAACATCAAAAGAGGTCCAACATCCCCTGAAAAATATGTGACAACCGCGTGTTCGAGGTATCGTTTCGGTGTACCATTTTTCATTTTTAATTTATCTATATTTTGTTTTGACCCTATTATTACTATTGTTATTTCGTTGTCACGCGTTATTTATTGTTTCGTCGGGAATTTATTTAATGTCTTGTCTTTCTTGACGGAAACGTTTTCGATACCTAAGTGCCTAGTAGATATAAGTATGCTCGTAACATAAGTATGGGTATTTATGCCTTAAATTATATGATTAATATTAACATTAAAAATATATTACAAAGTTAGTCCTTTAACGAGAATTAAGGTTAAATTTGTTACAAATTTAGTTCTTTTAACAGAAAGTTAACAAAACGTTAACCGGTTGGCTGGCCAGCCAGCGGCTGGACCATGCCACCCGTCGGTTGGACGTGGTCCGAAAGGGATTGCGCCGCAGTCACCATGGACTGCGAAGTAGTCAGGTTTTCAGACACAAAAAGTTAAAAACGTCTTTTTCAACTTTCCTTGAGATCTACAACTTGATTTGCACGTGATTTTGGCTGGAAATTCCTAAAATGAGTAGGTTAGACCATATTCAAGATCTAACAACACTCTCTAACTCTCTTTCATACCATAACTCATCCTTACATCTTTTTCTCTCATTTCTTCTTTCATCCAACTCACTTTCCACCATTTCTCTCTCATTTATTCATCTCATTTGGGTTGGAAATCACTTACCAAGGAAAAGAATCAAAAGGGGGGTGTTGAATATGATGATGGAACCTTATTCTATAAAGAACTCGCTTGTATGTATGTGTTTTTCTTCTTTCCTTGTTTATGTTACAGATTCTAACATAAAACCTGTATGTTTTTTTTACAAGGTTTATCTTCAACCATCATCTCATATTCTCAGATTTCTAGCTTACTACCATGGAGTTGTCTCCACAATAAGTTTAGTAAGTGAAATCTCTCCAAATTCTTAATCTATCTCTTATTTTTAAAGCTCATATATTAATAAGTGTGTGTTTTGTGTACATAAGTTATTGACATATTAAACATATTTTTTCATATTATAATTTATTGGTGAATAATAACATAAAATGATATAAATATGGAATTAAACTTATAAAACGAGTAATTATAAGTAAAATATGTATTAATAGTGAAATTTCACCGAAAGTTGGTTATTTGGACTCTTGGACTATTTTGGACTTATTGAACTTAAGTATACATATAATTGTTATTTAAACTCTAATTAGTACTATTACTTATTATTATTATGTACAAACTTACACATATAGTATATAAATTAACTTATATACATATTTATATAACATACATATTGGACATATCAATATTAAGAGTTAATATAAATGTTATCGACACTTAAAATGTATAAAATAAAGTTTAAAAAGTGGATTTTTGGCACGTTGCGTCGCAATACTTGTTGACTGCGACACAGCAGGTTGCGGAACCAAGCTCACTGCGCAGCAGTGAAGTTGCAATATGTATTTTGCCCGGTTTGCCACCTAAATCCTAAATATATTGAACAAACGTAAACGTATACATATATATTATTATACATAAAGTAATATATAGTGACAAATAAACGCTTTTGGAGTCAAAAATGTAATCGTAATCCTGAACGTAATAGTTATTATTATGATATCCACTAATCGCATATATTTTCGATAAATATATTTTTCTGAAAAATGTGATGGTAATCTTAAATTATAATAAATATTATATCTTTCGACAAACTCTTATAAAATTATTTTCAAACTATTTTTACTCAAAATATTTAAATTCTTCAAATGTCGAATGTTGACTTTGTCTGTTTTCGTAATCGTTGACTTTGACAAAAATCAACTATCCCATAACGTTGATTTTAGCGGACTTCGGCCAAACCTTGGTATCTGTATGCAATCTTCAATCGATATTTCTGGTAGTCATTATCGGCTCGAAATGTCATTCTCTTCTATTGTCATTATTGACTCAAAATTATCGATATCTTCTAGTAGTCATATTTTTGACTCGAAATATCGCTATCTTTTATTCGTCATTATTGACTCGAATTATCGATATCTTCTAGTAGTCATTATTGACTCAGTATATCGTTATCTTTTACTCGTCACCTTGACTCGACATATCGTTATCTTTTACTCGTCGCTTTTGACTCAAAATATTATCCGTTTCAACACTTTTAATATACTATATAATATAACATTAATTAATAAGGCTAAACCCTACTACACTTATAGAGATACTTAGACTTTCAATGTCTTTATGCTAGGGCACTTAGGCGGTGGAGCGATATTCTCCTGATTTGTCTATCCGACGTATTTATTCCTGATTTATGAGTTATTTGTTGCCCTTTATACCGTTTTATATTTTGGGCATGAAAGCGTGAATAAACTATATATCTTGTTTTATGCAATGTGGATTGTGATGCCTTTAGATTTAGTGTTACCTTACTTATATGGCCTTAGTGGTAGTATAAGGCTCTCGTATACACGCCTGTTAACTCTTATTGAGCCACCGGTACATATATATAGATCTATATGGGTTTTACAAAACCTCATCGCTGATATGGGACGACGAGGGTACTCTTTCCCTATGAGTCGATGTTAAGACCGCTTATTATTAGATGACTAAGCCTTAGTTTGACACACTAAGGAGGGGGTAAATGTTGCTATTAAATGTAAAGCTCAAGTGTATTTATTATCTAAGGCTATGCCTGTATCTCGCTTTGTTTATAAAAAAGATATTATTATTACTATGTTTGGAGTTCTATATTTCAAATTGGGTCAAAAACTTTTGAAACTTAATGTTTTTATAAAAATGCGAATAACCCACAAACTTTATGTTGACGTCGTATTTTTACGCTTTTCAGAGGTTTGAGGTTGTCGTTGATTGATGCTTGCTTATGTGACTATTTGGATCGTTTACGTGGAACTTGTTTTGCTATGACTTAGTTCCTTTATGATCCATTTTGTTGTCAATGTACTTTATTTATTTCGTATCATGTAAACCTTGTACTTCAAATTTACTTATTTAATTCGATGATGTTTTGTTATTATAAATTTTGTAACCTTGTGACCTCTGATACTATTAAAACTGTTCGCACCTCGGGTTTCCGTCTGGGCGGGGTGTGACAAAATACACCTCATCGACATCACCCGGATAGTCATCATAAATCGGGTGGGTATCCACCTCCTCAGTAGGTGCGTGTTCAATATCCTGACCCTCCGTAAATAAGTCGCTCTTTGTAGGCCGAGTGTTCGTACATTTGGATTGTCAATGACTCGTTTCTCTACACTTAAAACACCTTATGTCACCACTTGGGCGGGTGGGTTGGGTAATTTGCGTAGGACGCAGATGTGTTGCGGGGTTTGTTGAAGTGGACTGTTGTCGAAAACCTACGGGATCCCTACGATTTAAATGTTTCTCGGCTTGAGAGGCGCATTGATGTGCTTCGGACACAGTTAATGGGTCAAACATATTCAGAACATCCTGGAGTCGTAGACGAAGACCACCAATGTAATGGGAAACCAGTTGAATTGGTGTTTCATGAAGATCCAAACGTGCAAGACACTCATAAAAGGCGGTTGTGTAAGTCATCAACGGTCTTACCACCTTAACGAAGTTTTTGAAATCGTTGGTACAACTCTCTGTCAAAAATAAAGGGCAAAAAATGCAGCCCGTGTGTGCTTCTTAAACTTGTCCCAACCAGTAATTTTCGCCTTGCCGTTACGCACACAAATCTTTTTTTAATTGTTTCCACCAAGCCTGAGCTCGTCCTTTCAATCGAATTGCCACAGGAGGCACACACCGGTCATTTGGCACATTTTTAAAATCCAAAATTTCCTCAACTTGAGATAACCAATCAAGAAAATCTTCGGGTTTAAGAGAGCCATCAAAAGAGGGAATATCTACCTTGAAGCTTCGTTCCTACTGATCATTGTAATGTTCCTGAACATGTGGATGATGATCACGGAATGGGTTATCATCCGTAACAGTGAAATCATCAGGATGATGTTGTAGATTGATAGATTCATTTAAACGCACGGTCAGTTCGTCGACCTAATGTTGCAATTTAGCGTTCAAACGACGTAAATCATTAATCCTTTGACGTAGAGGCATGATCGGATCGTTCGTCTCTTAATAACTGATGGAGCGCGGTCGGAAGGATAAAACAATACCTAAAAAACCTCGATGATTCAACAATGAATACCCGGAATCAATCACAAACAATCACTATTCGTTGATTCAAAAGACTACCTTATAATGATTAAATCAAACAATTAATAAACGTATCAAAGAGTTTGATCATAAAATTCATAACAAAAATAATAGCCGTCGTTCAATGTTGCATAACACAAAGATTAAATACAAACCCTAAAAAAGTAAACAAAACAAATCCCTAAACTTTAAAAAGTAGACAAAAAAAAACCCATGACAAAGCTGGAAAACGAGTTGCACCCGAAAATTCGACCGGTTGTTGCGGCGCAACCCTCACCACTGCGCCGCAGTCAGTTTATCCCCCAAACTCTTCCGCGTCTGTTTATTCACTGCGGTACACCCCTTCCACAATGCGACGCATCATCTGCCGTTGTGTCGCGGCGCGCTTACGATCTTCCAAACCCATCATAATCTTGTCCTCGATATTAACCACATCAATTTACCACCGCACCTTATCTAGCAAAGATGAACCCTAATTGAAATTTGATCAGCCACATTATCACGAAAATCAGTACATAAGAAAGACTGATATGAGTCGTTGAGTTATCATGAATCATCCCATCACTCATTCCGTTACGTATTGACAACATATATTTGTTCCAAACTATGCAAAATTTCTTCACTTGATGGTCTATCCTTGGGTCTTTTTGCAAGACATTTTGTTATAAGTGCATCGCATTTAAAAGCATCTTCTAGGGAATAATTCTGTCCAAGGCGTGGATCCATTATTTTCTTCAAATTCCTTCTTCTTGCAATGATTGGACGAGCCCAGTTGATCAAATTGTGCTGCTCATCGGGTCGCTTGCTATCAATTACTCGTTGGCCAGTTAGACTTTCCAGCAGAACCACTCCGAAACCATAGATGTCACTCTTCGCACTCAAATGACCTGTGATAAATTTAAGTTTGATCTTTATAATCACTAAAATATGATTCTTTTAAATGATAGTACTAACTTTACACAAAAACTGACAACTAATTAAAATTGTTTTTTTAGTATTTATCTAAAAGAGTTATTTTTATTTTTTTTGTAAAAATATAGATCGGTTTATCCCAATGTCAAAGAAAACAGTTAAAAATGTTTAATCTGTATCACGTCTTTGGAGCTTCTCGATATGACTTGATAATAACGTAACATACCAGTCGAGATATACATTGGGTCTATATAACCGTAAGTTCCCATAACCCTTGTAGTAACATGCGTTTTCCCGATTCCGGGGCCAGATTTTGCCAACCCAAAACCCCCGAGTTTTGCATTAAAATCCTGGAATAACATAGAGTAAAAATGAATGGTTAACTTTGATAATGTAAAACCAGAAATATCAAAGTGGTTTTATCACCACCATCAAATGTAAATGGCTTTACTTAGGGTACCTCATCCAACAATATATCAGGGCTTTTTAGTCCACGACACATGACTTGACATTTAGACGAATGCAAGTAAACAAGTCCACGAGCAACTCCTATCATTATTCTAAGTCGGGTTCCCCAAGAAAGTGATTTGGCTGAATCCGATGAATCTGACAAATCATTCATATTACATGGCTACGTGATTGCCTTAGTTAAAGTGTCACGAAAAGTAGTTATGGAGAGATCCTAATATATAGTTTACCATTGAACAAAAAGAAATCAAAACTTTTGTAAGGCATGTACTCATACACAAGCAAGTCTCCCTGTTCACTGCTGCAATATCCCAACAGACGAATAATATTTGGATGGGCCAACCGTCCTAAGAAGCTCACCTCTGCCTAAACTTTCAAAATTTTGAAGTTACACTTACCAAACAGGTTTATAAATAAAAAATTCTTTTGATGATGTTAGACACCAGTTATTAAATGTATTATGTATCAATGTAAAGGAAGCAAGACAGTCTCTTGATTTTATTCCATGTAATTTCATGTCTCGATTATAAGTATTAAGTGATACTTGCCTGCCATTCAGCATGTCCTTGAAAGCCATCATGATTGAGCCTTTTAACAGCAACAGCTATTCCAACACCACGTTTGGATGGGGCGAATGTGTTCTGATCAACCCAGCCTAAAAATACCCTTCCAAGGCCTCCGTCACCTAATAGCCAATCTGGACTAAAGTTTCTTGTAGCCCTTTTCAAATCAAAAAGTTCAAATACTTTCACATTTGGTTTTGGACTTAGGAAATCGGCTGGAACCTTCCTTGAATGTGGAAGCTTATTGTTCTCAACAATTCTATTGTTTCCCTTGCTAGGACGGGATAGATTTAAATCACCTTTGTCTGAAATAGACGAGTAAACAGACTATATAACTATGTTAAGTTTTACACATGATATCATGGTTCTTCCAATCTACTTCAAGTTTATTGTGTTAAAATCTAGACTTTCGTGATGGTCATTATGTATGCGTATAGGAGATTGAAATACCAGAGTTCTCTTGTTTTGTCGAGAACGAAAACATATCAAGCATTCTCCCAAATAATGTTCTGCCTGCTTGCAAGGAAATATAAATTTTCTCTTGCAAAGTCAATACTGACTCGAGACAAGCCACGGCCTCAGCCATTGTTAAGCGCTGCTTTGGATTGCTGTGCAAACATCTCTTGGCAATTCGAACAAACTCCTTCAAACATTTTGGGTGTATTTGATCCCTTAAATCAGAATCAATAATATACTTTAAATTGCCTTCTTTGATTGAATCTTGCGCCCATGGCACTAAACCCCATTGCTCATCATCAAGAGTTTCATCCACAGCGCGCTTTCGACAAAGCACTTCCAACAGTACCACCCCAAAAGCATACACGTCCGATTTCCTTGTGAGCCTTCCAGTTGAGAAATAATCAGGATCAATATACCCAAAAGTTCCTTTAACAAACGTGTTGACATAAGTCAATGGCTGATTTGTTGGACCTATTCTCGACAACCCAAAGTCTGAAATTTTAACTGCCCAGTTGTCATGTACCAAAATATTAGAGGTCTTGACATCACGATGTATAACACCTACCTCAATCCCTGTACCAGTGTGAAGGTAGTGTAAACCACGACCAGCACCTATGCAGATCTTAAGCCGCTGAAGCCAAGAAAGAGGGGTCCCATGTTTATGGAGATGATCATCTAGTGTTCCATTTGGAATATATTCATAAACAAGGATCATCTCTTTTCCATGATTACAATAACCAATCAAAGAAACCAGATTACAGTGTCGCAACATAGATAGCGTCTCAACTTCGGCCCAAAACTCAGTTGTGCCTTGGCTAGATATAGAATCTAACCGTTTAATGGCGGCAACAACATGACTAGATCCATGGATAACGTTACCTTTGTATACTTTTCCAAAACCTCCATGCCCAATTACTAATGATTCGTTAAAGTTTTCTGTTGCCAACAGAATCTCAAAATATTCAAAATGACGGCAAGGTTGTGTCCCTTGTGAGGAGCACAAGGACAAGGAGGGTTCAGATTTCAGACTCATTGCTTCGGGCAACACCAAATAATTGATATGGATGAACCTTAAATGGTAAGAGACATGGACCTGGACTTTTTTTTAATATCTGTCACAATCAACAGTTAGACTAAGGACTGATAAGCATTCCAATCAGCCGGCACTTTTGGACTCACTGGTCCTTATACAGAATCAGTTTTTTATTATTTTTTCTTTTGCTGATGACCTGTCTGTTTAATTGCAACTTAATTATTCTAAAACTATTATCATTTACTATAAATCTTAATAATATGTTATAGGTATACCCAGTTGTACAAATTCTTTGGTTGAAGCGGATGGATACTCAGACATTTTACTGTTTGATGTATGAAATACTAAGGTTTACAATAAATTATCTTTGTTTAACGTTAACGAACTTTTGTGTTCGTAGTATTTGTTTCTTTTCAATCATTGTTTGTGTTATAACATTCCATCTAAAGTCTAAGAATGCCGATTAAAATTTATGGCAGGCTAGCTAGGAAACACAATTAATGACATAGATCAACAGAATCTCATATATATTGATGCATTGATTGGCTAGGATTTGTATATCCGTGTGTTTGGTATGTCCTTCAATACTTGCCAGCAGCATATAGTTGTTCCAAACTCTGCAAAACTTCTTTACTTGAAGGCCTATCCTTGGGATTGATTTCAAGACATTTTAATGAGAGTGCAGCAAATTTAAAAGCATCTTCTAGGGGGTAATTCTGTTCAAGGCGTGGATCCATAATTTTCTTCAGCTTTCCTCTTTTTCCAAGAAATGGTTGTGCCCAGTCGACCAAATTTTGTTGCTTAGCTAGCCGATTGCTATCAATAACGTTTAGGCCTGTTAGAGTTTCCAGCAACACCACTCCGAAACTATAGATGTCAGTCTTCACACTCAAACGACCTGTGGCATTAAGGTGTTGTCTATTATAATTACAAAAAATTATATTCTTATAAATTTGTCAAAGATCCCTTTTAACTTTTGTAACAGAACATTTGGTAATACTTTTGAAAAAAAAAGTTTCAGAAAAGGTGATTATTAAGTACAATGTTTGTAATAATCTTATCCAAATTTATTTATTTTATGCTTTAGAAAAATGAACCTCTGTTTCTTACGTTTTCAAAAACTTTTACACAACCATCGTAAAAGTTACTTTCTTCTTTAATTATATGGTAACATACCTGTCGATACATATAATGGGTCTGCATAACCGTAGGTTCCCATAACCCTTGTACTAATATGTGTTTCCCCGATGTCAGCGCCAGATTTTGCCAAACCAAAATCACCGAGTTTTGCATTAAAATCCTGGAGTAAGAAAAAGTAAAAAGAAAAGGTTAACTTTTATGGCATAGAATCAAAAGTTTTAAAAAGCGGTTTGATCACCACCATCAATCATAAATAGCTTAAGAGTACTTCATCTAGCAATATATCAGCGCATTTTAGACTACGTAACATGACTTGATCTTTTGAAGAATGCAAGTAATTTAGTCCACGAGCAACTCCTAACATTATCTTAAGTCGCGTTTCCCAAGAAAGTGGTTTTGCTTCATCAGGTGTATCTGCAAGAATTTTCATGTTACATATCATTATTGCAATAATTCAACTTTCACGAAAAATGGTATTAGAGAGATCCAAAAAGAATTTACTTGTGAATAGAAATCCATCAAAACTTTTGTTCGGCATGTACTCATAAACAAGCAAGTGTTCATGCTCAAAGCTACAGTATCCAAGGAGAGTAATAATATTTGGATGGGCCAGATGTCCTAAGAAGCTCACCTCTGTCTGAACTCCCAATATTTGAGGTTATATTCAGCAAAAGCATTTATGAAAATAAAATTCTACTACTCTATAGATTCCGATTCATTCAAAAACTAAAAATTAAGATTAAGAAAATAGCTATATTCCTATATACAAGAGACCAAGAGTACAAGACCGACCTGAATCATAACAGTTTTACATCATCTAAAAGATACAATATTCTGCATACAGCATACGTCTCCTTGCACATAGTTTAACAGCTATGTTTTTTTACATTTTGTTTCCCATCGAGTTTCAATAAAATATATGTAATGGTATTAGCTTGCTATATTTTCAAAAGTAACCAAAAATCCTTGAGGCTTAAAATTTTAATATTTATCGTAAAATGTCTGACTTCATCTGTCAATAACTATATACTTAACCAACACATAACAGAAGAAAGACTGCTTCATGCTCTTTGATTATAGATCTTAATATTAGACGATATAGACTTGTATAGTATTATTCGTTATGATTGGGTCATAGGCCCATGTCCATGTAGTATGTATATATATGTGTATGATGTAATGGCAATGAGCAAGCAATCAATTGATATTATTCTAAATACCATAATATGGTATCAGAGCTTAACGAGCTCTCCTAAAAACTCTCAAAGTCAATCGATCATTTCCTTTATTGTTTCTTTTCTTTTTTTCGGCAAACATAACAAACCCTAAAATTGGTTTGTCGCCTCCTGCTAAACCCTAAACGCTTCCACCACTGCTAAACCCTTCAATCTCTCATCCTCTACATCATGCCGGGAGACGATGCTTCTACTTCCACGTATGATAAAGCTTTCAACATCACAAACATCAAAGCTTATATACCCATCACTCTCGATCTTGAAGAACACAATTACGCTCATTGGCGTCGCCTATTCGAGGATGCACTGTATTACATGGGAAGTCGCTGGTTTCCTCGATGGATCCGTCGTTCCTACGGGAGCCAACGATCAAAACTGGGTAAAACTCGATAACTTAATTCGCATGTGGATCTACAACACCATCAGTAAAAACATCCTTCAGATTGTAATGACGAAAGGCGAAACCGCTCGTATTCTATGGAAAGAACTTGAAGAATTATTCCAAAGCAATAAAGATGCCCGCTCGATTCAACTTTATGATGATCTACGCAATCTTCGGATTGGCGATCTCTCCGCCTCCGCATACTGTCATAAATTAAAGGTGATCTACGATTTGCTACAAAACCTCAATGATCCGATTGATGAAAAAGCCCTAGTTCGCTACGCAATCAATGGCTTACGGGGTCGATTTCCGGGGCTAAGTTTCATACGACATCTCAACCCGCTGCCCTCCTTCTCCAACCTTCGATCCATGCTATTGCTCGAAGAATCAAGCACTGACAGTTCCCGTATGTCCAACGATATTTCATCATCCTCCCCAACGGTTTTGTACGCTAGAGGTAACCCCCGAAACTCCGGACCGCAACTTTGTCGTAATTTTCAACGTGGTAGTTGTAACTACGGGGGCAAATGCAAGTTTATTCACGGTGAAGCCTCTCGAAATCCATCACAGGAGCCTATAGATCGTAAATCCGGAACCAACGTCGTGCAACAACAGTCCCATGCACGTGAGATTCTTGGTTTTTCTCCCGGGTCTCAAACTGGGGCTCCAAATCAGCAGGTTATACCCACGGGTGGTCACCAAATCAGCAGGTTCCTTTTCTGGTCCGTTCGGGTCAGGTGCAATACGGGTACGGTCACGGGGCTCCAGCGGCTGTTTTTGGGTACGGTGCTCCAGCGGGTGCCGGGTTCGGGTTTGGTAATTACCCACCCGACAGTTACGTTGTCCCTGCTCCAGTCCAGCTACATCAGGCCCAAGTCCAGCCGGCCCAGCTACAACAGGCCAATCCAACAGCCCAGCAGACTCATCCGGCAGCCCAACAGCAGTACATGGTCCATCAGGCCTCTTTCCCGAGCACAATAAATTACCAGCCAGCCCTGAGTGCGTTCACTGTTCAATCCGGACCTTCCGAGCAACACACTACTCTTCCGCAAGCATTTAGTAACATGTCTTTCAAAGACAACAGGGAGTGGTACATGGATACGGGGGCAACATCTCACCTTGCTTCGGATACAGGTAATCTAAGTATTATTCTTAATAAGCACGACATTAATTCTATTTTTGTTGGTGACGGGGCGCAAATTCCCGTCACCAACTCTGGACATAGCATTATTCCCACTAAACATCGCCCATTATTTTTAAAAAATGTTCTTGTTACCCCCAGTATCATTAAAAATCTCATTTCTGTGCGCAAATTTGTTAATGATAATGATTGTTCTATTGAGTTTGACAAATTTGGTTTCTCTGTGAAGGACCCCCGGACCCAAACCGTTCTTCTTCGATGTGACAGTACCGGTGACTTGTACCCAGTTCTTCCCATTTCTAAGCATACCTTTGCATTTTTGTCTTCAAGTCAGGACACTTGGCATCAACGGCTCGGTCATCCACGAGAGGATGCTCTTCGTGTTCTTAGTAATAATGGCTTTATTTCTTTCAATAAAAATAAAACTGCTTCTTTATGCAAAGCTTGTCAACTCGGCAAACATGTTAAACTGCCGTTTTTCAGTTCTTCTTCAATTGTTGCTAAACCCTTTGATATTGTACACTCGGATTTGTGGACTTCTCCCGTTCCGAGTGTGAGTGGTATTAATTATTACATCTTATTTTTGGATCATTATTCTCATTTTTTATGGATTTATCCCTTGCGCAGGAAAAGAGATGTTTTCACTAAATTTTTACATTTTCGGGCTTATGTCAATAATCAATTTAAATGTGATATTAAATCTTTTCAATGTGATCATGGAGGTGAATTTGATAATAAAGAAATGCATAACCTTTTTGAAAACAATGGGATTTTATTTCATTTTTCGTGTCCTAAAACCTCACAACAGAATGGTAAATCCGAACGTATGATTCGTACGATTAACAACCAAATCCGCACTTTACTTTTTCAAGCGAATCTTCCGTCTATTTATTGGGTGGAGGCCCTTCACATGGCTGTTCATCTTTTAAATATTTTACCATCCACTTCTATTCAAAACGAAATCCCATTCACTAAACTTTTTAACAAACCACCGTCTTATACTCAACTGCGTGTTTTTGGGTGTTTGTGTTATCCGCATCTTTTTACGAAACACAAACTTGAACCTCGTTCTACTCCGTGTATCTTTCTGGGATATCCGGCCGGCCATCGTGGTTTTCGGTGTCTTGACTTGCAATACAAAAAGATTCTTCTTTCTCCCCATGTCACCTTTGATGAGACCGTCTTTCCCTTTGACACCTCCCTCTCTACTATTCCTACATCTCACTATAATTTTCTCGATGATTCCGACACCTCCCTCATTGATCTTCTTCGTACCACTCCGCTTTCACCACTCCCCCCCCCCTCCCTCACCGCCGGCACCTCCATCACCGCCTGCCCCTCCCGCTCCGCCTCCACCTCCACCCACTCATTCCATGACCACTCGTTCCAAACACGGTATTTTTAAACCTCTCACTCGCCTCAATCTTCACACGAGTCATCACCTTCCTGTTCCCCGTTCTCATCTTGAAGCCCTTAAACATCCTCAATGGAAAAATGCTATGTTTGATGAATATGGTGCGCTTATTAAAAATTGTACTTGGGTTCTTGTTCCCCGGCCGTCGGGTGCTAATGTTGTCTCTTGTATGTGGCTTTTTAAACATAAATTTCATGCATATGGTTCTCTTAGCAGGTACAAAGATCGTTTGGTTGCTAATGGTCGCAGTCAGCAACAGGGTATCGACTGTGATGAAACTTTCAGCCCGGTTGTTAAACCTGGCACCATTCAGACCGTTCTTAGCTTGGCTCTCTCTAGGTCCTGGCCGATTCATCAGTTGGACGTCAAGAATGCCTTTCTTCATGGTAATCTTGATGAGACAGTTTACATGCACCAGCCTCCCGGTATATATGATTCTCAGCATCCAGATTACGTGTGTCTTCTTAAGAAGTCACTGTATAGCTTGAAACAAGCTCCACATGCTTGGTTTCAACGCTTTGCTAGCTTTGTTCTGCGACTTGGTTTTACTCACAGTAAAACGAATTCTTCTCTGTTTATTTTTCGCCGTGGTCATGATACTGCTTATCTATTGCTATATGTAGATGATATTATTCTTACAACTTCTTCTGCAGCTTTTTTACAGCGCATCATCACTGCTTTATGTGGAGAGTTTTCCATGAGTGATTTAGGTAGTTTGAGCTATTTTCTGCGCATTTCTGTCACTCGCACCACCCAGGGTATGTTTCTCTCTCAGCGGTCCTATGCTCGTGACATCTTAGACCGTGCTGGTATGCTTAATTGTAATCCTTGTCGGACTCCGGTTGATACTGACTCGAAGCTCGCTCCCAATGGCCCTCCTGTCGCGGAAGCCACATTATACCGTAGTCTTGCGGGGGCATTACAGTATCTTACTTTTACCCGGCCCGATCTCTCTTATGTCGTTCAACAGCTTTGTTTATATATGCATGATCCTAGGGAGCCTCATCTTCAGGCTCTCAAGCGAGTTTTACGCTATGTTCACGGGACACTTGATCTGGGTTTACAACTTTATGCCTCCACCACATCACAGCTCACTGCCTACTCTGATGCCGATTGGGGTGGTTGTCCGGATACTCGTCGGTCGACATCTGGTTATTGTGTTTTTCTGGGTAGCAACCTTCTATCATGGTCATCCAAACGACAGTCTACCGTTTCTCGATCTAGTGCGGAGGCTGAATATCGCGGGGTTGCTAATGCCGTTGCTGAGGCATCTTGGTTACGTAATCTTCTTTTGGAGCTTCATAACCCTATTTCTACTGCTTCTGTTATTTTTTGTGATAATGGCAGTGCCGTTTTTATGTCGTCTAATCCTGTTCAGCATCAGCGTACCAAGCATATTGAGATAGACATTCATTTTGTTCGTGATAAAGTTGCAGCAGGTCAGGTTCGAGTTCTTCACGTTCTGTCTCGGTACCGGTATGCAGATATCTTCACAAAGGGACTCGCGTTTCCCTTATTTTCCGACTTTCGCAGCAGCTTGAGCGTTCGCCCTCTCCCCGCTCAATCTGCGGGGGCATATTAGACGATATATACTTGTATAGTATTATTCGTTATGATTGGGTCATAGGCCCATGTCCATGTAGTATGTATATATATATGTGTATGATGTAATGGCAATGATCAAGCAATCAATTGATATTATTCTAAATACCATAATACTTAATTCATGTCTTAATTATAGTTATTGAGTTGATGTAATTTACGAATACTTACCTGCCATTCAGCATGTCCTTGACAACTTTCTTGATTGAGCCTTTTCACAGCAACATCTAGTCCATCACAACTTTTGGATGGGGCGAACGTGTTTTGATTAACCCAACCTAAGAACACCTTTCCAAAACTTCCCTCACCCAAAAGCAAATCTGGAGAAAAGTTCTGTGTCGCCTTTATCAAATCAGAAAAACTAAATTCTTTTAAATTTTGAATTCTGTTATCTGCAAGAAGATGGTTCTCCGGAAACTTATTGTTGTCAGCCACATCATTATTACTAGCGGTTCTACTGTTTCCCTTGATCTTACTTGATAGCTTTGAATCACCATGTGCTGAAATAGATAAGAACAAACAGATTTTATTTCTAACTTACTCAAAGTTGATACCCATACAAATGCTAAAGATGAATATGTATATATTTAAGAATATACGGACAAACTCGAGAGGATCTAGAAATACCAGAGATCTCTGCATATGAGTGGAAAGGAAACATAAATATTCTAGTAAATATTGTTCTGCCTGCAAGTTGAGAGGAACTATTAATTTTCTCTTGTAATGTCAATACAGACTCAAGACTGACTACGACCTCAGCCATAGTAGGTCGCTGCTTTGGATGGCTATGCAAACATCTTTCCGCAATTCCAACAAACTCTTTTAAACATTTTGGGGATATTTCCCCCTTTATATCAGAATCAATTATAGTTTTCAAATCTCCGTGTTTGATAGAGTCTTGAACCCATGTTGCCAAACCCCAATCAAGAGTTTTGTCCACTGCACGTTTCCGACACAACAGTTCAAGCAATACCACCCCAAAAGCATAAACATCAGACTTCCTTGTCAGCCTTCCAGTTGCAAAATAATTTGGATCCAGATACCCAAAAGTACCTTTAACAAGTGTGTTGACATAAGTCGATGGCTGATTCGTTGGGCCTATTCTTGACAACCCAAAGTCTGAAATTTTAGCTGCCCAACATTCATGTAACAAAATATTTGAGCTCTTGACATCGCGGTGTATAACACCAGACTTAATCCCTGTACCAGTGTGGAGGTAGTGTAACCCTTGGGCAGCACCGATGCAGATTTTAAGTCGCTGAACCCAAGAAATAGGAGTACCAAGTTTATGAAGATGATCTTCAAGTGTTCCATTCGGCATATATTCATAAACAAGTATCATCTCTTTTCCATGATTACAATAACCAATCAAAGAAACCAGATTAGAGTGTCGCAACATAGAAAGTGTCTCGACTTCTGCCCAAAACTCATCTGCTCCTTGAGAGGACATAGAATCCAACCGTTTAATGGCAGCAACAACCAGACTAGATCCATTGATAACGTTACCTTTGTAAACTTTCCCAAAACCGCCTTTACCAATGATTAATGATTCGTCGAAATTTTCTGTTGCTAACTGAATCTCAGGAAATTCAAAGTGACGGCATGGTCGTAAACTTGGTATAGACTAGGAGGAGGATGTTTGAGACTCCATGGCATCACCGGGATCAAAGAACATACTTATTGATGTCCACAGATAATTGAATGATGATGATATTTAAACATAAAAGTCAACTTACAAACTAAGTGATAATCTTGTTCCTGGAAAGAGAGATGGACCCCTGCATGACTTTGACTCCATATTTCCATTATTACAAACTAATCATAATTTTCCTAAAACTAACGTAATTTTCTTATGCTAATAATTTGAAATTAATTTCCGACCAAGTTACATAAAATACTAACAAACACTAGTGAACTAAGAAACACCCCAAATAAAGTCACGAAATCATTTCTACTTATCCCCAAACACGTTTTCACATGGTACGTTTGCTTATTTGTGCATTGATTTGATAACTATACATCTGTTAAAATAAAAGATTAAGTAATTTAGGTTTTAATTATGGTTTCCACGTTTATCCATAATTCCCTATAAATAGTCTTTTATTGTAATTATTTTCTGTTGATCAATAATAATATTTTTGCACAAATCCAATTCAATATTTTCTACATGGTATCAGAACAGGTTACTTTCAAAATACCTGTTCATTTGACTAAAAACACACGAACTAGTCCATTCGACTAAAATTTCAATCCACACGACTAGTCCATTCGACTAGTATTTCAACCCACACGACTAGTCCATTCGACTAGGATTTCAACCCACACGACTAGTCCATTCGACTAGGTGAGTTGGAATAGGCATTCGACTAGGATTCGAACACGTTAACTATCTCGGAAAATTGAGAAGTTGACTAGGACTAGCATTCGACTAGCTTCCTACACGACTCACTCACACGAACAGAAATCCTTCCCACACGAACTCACTCACACGAACTGTTTTAACATACACGAATTGCTTCACACGAACAGGGTTATAGCTTGTTCGAATACAGCTTGTTCGAATACATCATTGAACCTACACGAATTCGAACTAGTATACCACCAAGATGGTTGAGGCAGACAATAATAATCTCGCCATCCAACTAGCAAACTTGCTTCGAAATGGAGCTCAAAATCAATTTCAAAACCCAAAACCAAATCCTTCCGATAAACTCAAAATTAGCCTAAATCTGACCAGAAATAACTACCCGTTATGGGCTCGAATGATCCAAGTATCCATAGGGGGAAATCGAAAGTATATCTTAACCACCTTACCCAAAATCCTCCTGCCATCACTGATGACACATATGATCAGTGGGAACAAAACGATCTCGTGGTGTTTTCGTGGCTAATTCAAAACATAGAACCAAGCATTGCAAGCAATCTTACCGAACTTCCCACAGCAAAGTCACTATGGGAAGCCCTGGCAGTTACTTACAGCAGCGGTAAAGATAAATTGAAAACTTTCGATCTCCATGTCAAATCCAATGAATTTAAACAAAACCAATTACCTTTGGAAGAGTTCTGGATAACAATGCAGGGAATTTGGGGAGAAATTGATCGGAGGGATCCAAACCCGATGACTTGTACCGCCGACATAGAAACATATAACAAAGTCATATCCGAAACCAAATTGTTCCAATTCCTAAACGGACTTGACCGGAGGTACGACCCCATTAAACGGGAAATCCTCCGGTATGATCCACTTCCATCTCCAGAAACCGCTTATGCTACGGTAAGAAAAGAAAAAACTCACCAATCCATTATTGAAGGTAATCATGAGGCGGATATGGGTGTGACGGTCGGGCTCAATAACACCGGAAATGGAGCGGGGCTCGTCTCCAAGAACCATCAGTCAGAAAAACCATCATTCCGAACTCAATCAAAGGTGGATAAGAGCAAGCTCAAGTGTGAAGAGTGTGGTATGTCAAAACACACCAAAGAACAATGCTTTAAGATCGTTGGATATCCAGAATGGTGAAATGATAACCACAAAACCTCCAAGACTGGAAAAGCGGCCGCCGCCATAGGCAGCGGCGATATCAGCGGCGGAGGAAAGAGTGTTAGCGGCGAATCCGAAACATGTATAGGGTTTGGTAATTTTTAGCCAAACCCGCCTTTTAATGATTTATCCAAAACAATTCCTCCGGTTAATAACTCCTTTTTAAATCCGAAACGTTTTAACAAAAATTTACTCGACATGTTAAACGCTTATGATTTAAAAAAGGAGAATGTTTTTTTCCCGATCTGGAGAGGTTCATGTTGCAACAAAAAATGTCAAGTATCAGTCATGGATATTTGATTGTGGTGCCACTGATACAATGACGTTTGATATAACCGATTTAACGTCAAACTCGAAAGTTGATAAAACACGAATTCACACAGCTAATGGGGAAACTCTCCTAGTTAAATGAGGGGGAACTATTGAAATATCACAACAATTACGACTGCCTAAATGTCTTTATGTGCCATCAATATCTCACAAGTTATTATCCGTTACTCACGTTACGAAGGAATTAAATTGTGTGGTATTAATGCACCCCACTTTTTTCATTTTGCAGGATATCACGACGGGGAAGATCATTGGACGTGGTACTGAGAGACAAGGACTATATTACGTAGATGAAGTTACTCAACAAGGAACAAGGCTGCAATTATAGTGCAGGTGTTGTATCTTTTAAATAAAAACGATAATATGAATTTTCAGTTAAGGAGTTAAAATTATTATATGTTGATTTGCAGACCGAATGGCGTAGATTCTATGCCCATTCAACTTATAAGAATAAGCAGAAAGCAACTCTTACACTACAATGTCTGTGGAGATCAAAGGTAGCAAGGAAAGAATTAAGGATGTTAAAGATGGTGAGTGTATTTATTTATTTTTATCGAATAGCAAAATATCAAATACTCATAATTGACTAGAAGTGGCAGTTTTGACCCATTTACTAATGAATGGGGCTATTTGGGTTGTGTATTATTTCAAACGGGTCAAATGAGTGAAATCAAAAATATTAAACGAAAGGGAACGAATCAAATGTGTATAAAACCTCCTAAAACCTTTTATTAGACAATTAAGATTAAGATTAATTATAACTAATTCTTTTCACTCCTGATAAAAAGTAGAAAAGATGTGCTTACGAGTCAATCCAACTTGCTTTCCCGTTTGAATTAGAATCTGTTTTTACCATTTGCTGACCCCCCATCTTGCCACCTCTAGAATTGACTCTACACTCCAAATTATTAGAATAAGTACGCTCAACGAATCAACGTTTATATTTTTTATTATTTTGTAGGCTGCACGTGACAACGGGGCCCTTAGAGAAGCTAAGGACAAACTGGAGAAGCGAATTGAAGAGCTAACATGGAGAGTAGACTTTGAAAAGCATTTAAGGGTACATTCTTAATATGCTCAACGGAGAATACCACATGAAAAATAGTAATAAAAAATGGGATGTACTAAAGATTATGTTACTTGCAGGTTGATCTTGAAGAAGCAAAGGGACAAGAAATCTCAAAGTTGCAAAACGCTTTGCAAGAAATGCAAGGAAAACTAGATGAGGCACAAAATCAAATAATTCATGAGAAAGAAGCAGCACAAATAGCTATTGAACAAGCCCCTCCAGTCATCAAAGAAGTACCCGTTATAGACAATACTAAAGTGGAGGAATTGGAAAATCATAATCATAAACTCGAATACATTCAAATAATCTTAGTTATAGAAGGCTTTTTAAAAAAGTGAAATATAAAATGAGACATTATATATATATTGTATGTCTATGTACAGGATGAACTTCTAGAGCTGAAGACGAGATTTAAGGAATTTGAGCAGAAATATTATGAGGTCGAAAATGAGAGCAAAGAAAGACTTAAAGAATTGGAAGAATCACAAGTTAAAATAACAGGACTTCAAGAGACCATTGAAAGGTAACTAAACAGAATTGAGTGACATTAACAGAGGGAATGGGTTCAGGTCAAAACGGATGTTTTTTTATACAGGTCGATTGGTTGACCCCCAAAACTTTGTGATAAAATATAGATCAATGTAAGCAGCGATTGACTGTCCTGCTTCGTATTCTTTGGTTCCGTTTGCGAAAAATTGTGAACGGTTCCCAGAATAACCGACCCGCATTACACAGAGAAACCAACAACCCCACTTTTGTAATAGACTAGAACTTCCGTAATGAAAACAAATAGTCTGTAGCAATGTATGTATATACACATAACTTTTAACGTTAACGGCTATTATAAACAGCAATTTTCAACAACACAACCCGACCTCGTGCAACGCACGAGAGTCCCCTAGTTATTATTAAATATAATTGGGTTACTATTAAGCATTAACCATATTTACATGGGAGAATTACATCCACGTCCTTACAAAACTTCAATATTACTTCAGTATCCTTGTAAAAATCAAAATTACGTTAATATCCTTTCAACACATTACAAATTCTCATATATATCCAAAATAAAAAAATTAATAATATCTAAATGATTTTAATACTTAAATTATTCATCTATATATTAATTAAAGTTTGTACTTAAGTATGTAGGTTTAATCAAAGATTAAACAATGTATCTCACTTTCATATACTCGCTATATAGAGTTAAAAAATATTAATTTCTATAATTTTAAGCATTCATCGGAATAAAGAGGTGCAAAACTCACTCGTCTTGATTGATTAATGTTTTGTGATATATATATGTAAAACCAATTCTTTATTAATTTAATATATTCAATTTATTCGATATTTGATTCTTCATTGGTAGATTTGTTTAATAGGCATTTGAATTAGTTTTATTGATTTATTCAATAACTTAAAATATTAAAATCATTTAATTGATATTTAGATTAAGAATTTAAATATTAAAATCATTTAAATATTATTAATTTATAATTCTGGATATATATGAGAATTCTTCATGTTTTGAGAGGAGATTAACGTAATTATGATATTTATAAGGATATTGACGTAATATTGAAGTTTTATAAGGACGTGGGTGTAAATTTCCCTATTTAGATTTTGGAGTTGTGATTTTGTTACGGGTTCTAATTAATTATTAAATTTATGTTTTACTTTTTGTTTTACTTTTTGTTTTTATATTTACAGCCTGTCTATTTTTTTTTCTTTTTTCCTCTTTTGATTTTGTTACGGGTTCTAATTTTTGATAAACTTTTTCTTTTTAAGTTAGGCTATTTAAATAAAATGACTACGTTTTTTAATTAATTATTAAATTTATGTTTTAGTTTTTGGTTTTATGTCACGAATTAAACAAGGTACCTATGTTTTTTGTTTTGTTTTTATGCAATTATTGTAAAATCTTATCTTTAATCTTTAATATATAGTAAAAGAGGGGCCTTAAATGTTACATGACGAAGTAAGGTCCGTTGGATGAGTTAACTTCTTTGATGTCAGCCATTAGATCAGATTAATGATTTCATCAAAAACTATTTTTTATTTTACACCTTTTTACAATACATAATTACATCCTCTCTTTCATTCAATCTCTACTAAAATAAAAAATATAATTATAATTTATTTATAGAATCGTTCAAGTTTGACTATAATTTACCTTATTATTATTCTAAAGTATTCTAATAAAAAATTATTAAAACATATATATAAAGATGTATATGTTATTATAGCTATAAACAATATATTTATAAACGTAAAAGTATATATATATATATCACACGTACAACATTATTTTCTCATGATAAATTAAAATCTATATAAACATAAAATTTATTTTTCAATTTTATTTTTTTCCACGCTATCGCGGGACAATAATCTAGTTTTAATATATATGACAATAGTTATATACATTATTGATATATGTCTATGTATTATAGTGATATATAATTTTTGATAGCAGGTATATCTCGCAAAATTGAGAAGTTGACTAGGACTAGCATTCGACTAGCTTCCTACACGACTCACTCACACGAACAGAAATCCTTCCCACACGAACTCACTCACACGAACTGTTTTAACATACACGAATTGCTTCACACGAACAGGGTTATAGCTTGTTCGAATACATCATTGAACCTACACGAATTCGAACTAGTATACCACCAAGATGGTTGAGGCAGACAATAATAGTCTCGCCATCCAAGTAGCAAACTTGCTTCGAAATGGAGCTCAAAATCAATTTCAAAACCCAAAACCAAATCCTTCTGATCAACTCAAAATTAGCCTAAATCTGACCAGCAATAACTACCCGTTATGGCCTCGAATGATCCGAGTATCCGTAGGGGGGAAATCGAAAGTATATCTTAACCACCTTACCTAAAATCCTCCTGCCATCACTGATGACACATGATCAGTGGGAACAAAACGATCTAGTGGTGTTTTCGTGGCTAATTCAAAACATAGAACCAAGCATTGCAAGCAATCTTACCGATGCACTTCATTCTTACACTTGGTTTCCTAAAACATGAGATAAAGTGTCAACTACATAAAGTAGTGAGTGAGTTACAGTTTACAAGTTCTCGATAAAAGTTTCCGTAAAGTATATAAGTATAAAGGTTTCATAAATGAAAAGAAGCGGAACGGCGCTTAAATATTATATACTTTAAAATTTCGCATAGCAACGAGGTGTAGCAACACCTTGAGTTCGTACAAAGGAAAGTATAGCAATACTTGTAAAATATTTTGCGGATTAATCGCTAAAAGTGTATATGCGTAATTTAAGTAACTAATGATTAAAACCTTGTATCAACCTCTTGGCATAATATAACATAAGTGCTCACACTAAACCGATTATCCAACCGTGAGGCCCCTTACCCCGCACTATCTACGAGGAGTATTCTGATCATAGTAATATGTACTTAGACTGCCATCTAAGTAAGGAACGGTTCTTTCCTAAATATCGATACCTATAGTTACTAAACGGCTTAACAAAGCTAATAGTGTGTAAAGAACTAAAACTAGGCACTAATGTAATTTTGTTTCAAAACGATAGTAGGCACTTATGATTCGTGTTATATTCTCTTCAAGGGTTGGATTCGTATACAAGTAATCATAGTTCGAACCAGTGCCGAGTAAAGGGGCCAAGCCATTAAGTCAAATAGTACCAATCAGGGTAATAAAATAGTTTACACATATAAGTTTCACAAAAACGTTCAAAATTCACAAAACAAGTAGATCTCATGTTTCCCCCAAAACAGTTATTTAAATACAGTAGCAAAAATCGATACTATTAGTTGCAAATGGGTACACTCAGACATATGGAATAGACTACTGCGAGACTTTCTCACCAGTAGCAAAAATCGATACTATTAGAGTTCTCTTCTCAGTTGCAGCAAACAAGGATTGGCCATTGCACCAGTTTGATGTCAAGAATGCTTTCCAACATGGAGAGTTAAAGGAAGAAATCTATATGGAAAACCCACCTGGAATCCATGATACTTCCGAGTCCAGAAGAGTTTGTCGGCTAAAGAAATCTCTGTATGGTTTAAAGCAATCCCCACGAGCTTGGTTTGGTCGGTTCACCACAGTAATGAAGAAATATGGCTATAAGCAAAGCAATTCCGACCATACTTTATTCCTAAAACGGAGAGGTAAACTCATAACATGCTTAATAATTTATGTGGATGACATGATTATTACAGGAGACGATTCGGAGGAAATGTCAGAATTGAAGACCAACCTGTTTAAAGAATTCGAAATGAAAGACTTAGGCAGACTCAAGTATTTCCTTGGAATCGAAGTACTAAGGTCCAAGTCAGGGATTTTCATTTTCCAGCAAAAGTATATTCTCGATTTACTAGCAGAAACGGGAATGCTAGATTGCAAACCGGCTGATACACCTATGATTGCCAACCAGAAATTATTTATAGAAGATGAAGCTGAACAGACAGACAAAGAAAGATATCAGCGAACGGTGGGAAAACTCATTTACTTAGCTCATACTAGGCCAGATATTGCATATGCAATGGGAGTCGTAAGTCAGTTCATGCATCAACCACAAGTTCAACATATGGAAGTAGCCTTACGGATTATTAGGTACCTCAAAGGAACCACTGGACATGGAGTTTTGTTCAAATCACATGGGCATATGAAAATAGATGCTTACACTGATGATGACTGGGCAGGCGACAAAGGTAATAGGAGGTCTACATCAGGGTATTTTTCACTAGTGGAAGGAAATCTTGTTACCTGGAGAAGTAAAAAGCAAAAGGTAGTCGCTCTCTTAAGTGTTGAGTTTCGAGGGATAGCACGAGGCCTAGCGGAAGTTCTATGGCTACGAAAATTATTATCAGAAATTGGATATCCCCCAATGGAAGCAAGTAAGATTATGTGTGACAACAAAGCTGCTATCCAGATCTCTGGAAATCCGGTTCAACATGATCGAACAAAACATGTTGAAGTTGATAGGCATTTTATCAAAGAAAAACTTGAGGATGGGATTATCGATCTTCCTTTTGTTCCATCTAAAGACCAGCTCGCAGATATTCTTACAAAGGCGGTTAACGGAAAGATTTTCGCTCATTGTCTTGGCAAGTTGAGCATTGAAAATCCTACTACTCAGCTTGAGGGGGAATGTTCAAATAAAAGATTAAGTAATTTAGGTTTTAACTATGGTTTCCCTGTTTATTCATAATTCCCTATAAATAGTCTCTTATTGTAATTATTTTCAATTAATCAATAATAATATTTTTTCACAAATCCAATTCAATATTTTCTACAACATCCGTTGTCAGGCTATCTAAGAAGGGTGACCTTTTTGGTTATGATTTCATGGCCTAATAGGTATTCTCGTGCATCCCAAGATGTTTTCCAGGGATGGTCCGAACAAAAGTTTTTTTAGGAGACTAGCAGTTCGTCTTGGAACAATCTAAAAGTGACCCACCTAAATATTTTAATAAAGAACATACTAGTTATCAAGGGCCGGAATCCAGTGAATCTAGACCGCCCATTCCAATACCAAATTTTATTATATTAACTATAAAATGGGCATGATCACATTTGTTCAAACGAATGATATTTGCAATATATTTATCGAAATGAATGTAACATAAGACTATGATACTAATTTTAAACATCAAAGGTTTTTTTAATGGCATGAGACAATAAAGTAGTGGAATTACTTCCGAGTAATAACCTACAACTTTTAATAAAAACTAATCCACCATCATCAACAACATAATAACCTACAACTTTTAATAAAAACAATGCCTTATAAACTCTTGTATTTTGAAATCTAACCTAACCCAAAAACAAATCTTAAACACTCTTTACTTTAAAAACAAATTACGTACACCCACTCCAAAATGGAAACCCAATTGACTGATGGATATGAAAACACAATCACATAAGGGTTTTCAATATGGATCGAAGGTTAAACCGATGGAGGTTAATGACGGTTAAACAGAAACCATAATCACACATACACACAATGGACCGATTGGAGGTTGACAACGGTTTCAACATGGGTTTCGATTTCCTTTAGACGACTGATGAAGATTTTTTGAAAAAAGAAAAAAAGACAGTTGATTTTGGTGATATATTTATTTGATGCAATAAGTTAATAGATTGTTGTGTACTTGATTGTGTTCATTAGATTTGAAAAGAAAGAAGGTAAATTTGTGTTCATTAGATTTTATGTATGATTAACTGATGATGTTAAAATGACGATTATAATTTAACGAAACATGCGAATTTTATTGAAAGTTATTTATTTAATTCTCACGTTTTTATTTACTAGTTATTTGAATAAGTCTTGCTGGCTAATCATATGCCACTAGAAGGAGTCAAGTAGTGAGAGTCTTTTCTGGCAAAGAATCGTTTGATATCCTTGACTCTTGCGCTCTGTTCTCGAGTCTAAAATTAAAGGAAAGGAAAGTAATGTAAAGAAAAGGAAAGTAAAGTAAAGGAAAGTATTTATTTATTTATTTTACAATCACCCCAAATATGGCCGGATTGTTTTATTGAATAAAATGTATAAATTTTACCTCCAAATCCTTTCCTTTACTTTGCTTTCCTTCCTTAAAAAAAACTTGAGAACACAACAATTTATTTATTTACTTTCCTTTACATTCCTTTACCCTCAAAATAAAACTTGAGAACACAGCGTTGAAGTCTTCCTTTTGTTTATATTTAAGAGGCATTCATCTATCAATTATCTTAAGATAATAAAACAACAAGCAGCAGCCAATTTGCTTATATCTTTTCACTTGTTGTGTCAAAATTCCAACAAATCTTGCATGGATGTTGATTATAAAGTAGATTTACCATCTAGATCTAGGTTATACGTGGATGGTATTAACATATTGTCAAGGAGGTGGAAGTTAGAAGGAGGTGGAAGTTAGATGACAACAAAGGAGGGAATTAACATCTAGGCTCTACACGGATTTTAAAATGGATCAATGCTTGAATTTCTCTCTTTCTAACATTGCAAAAAGTAACGGACAAACCACGAGGGAATAAAAAATTGGTGATAAATCCATTTTCACGAATTACAAGTCTTATCCATCATTCTCCTACAAAACCGTAATTCCCGATTACACCATTAATCATCCGCTCATCAACAACCAATCTTTGCCATTATTAATCAAAATGATTTCAGCAATGTTCGAGGAAGGCGAAAACCCTAGGTGATTTCTATTGATTTTTATGATTTGAGAAAATAAAGATTATACCCTCATGTGCCCCACACATAACCTTACTTAATTGTATCTTTTAATGAAAATCCACGTAAAAGGCAATCATTCTTATAAGTTTTCATACAACTTAACGGATGAGTATGTAACAACCTCGGTACATACTTGGTTGTTGATACACACAGTTGTGTGACTACTGCAGGATGCTGTCAGTGTATCTGACTATACATGTGTAATGCATGTATCATCGACAGAATGTACTTGTCGATCGGTTGCGTGGCTACTACGGATTATCATGAGGATTGTTTTATTAGTTACATGCATTTGTTATACAACTATATACACTACTACTTGATGATATATGGTTTCCTTACTTATTTCTTTTATAAATTACTCAATGAACTCGCTCACCCTTTGTGTTGACTTTTGAGCTTTATTTTCAGGTAATGAGCAGACATAGGACGTAGCTTTGAGACTTGGATTTTAGAAGACTTTTAGATTATGCATTGCATTGGCGTACTCTCTTGTGTTTATTACAATTGGATTATTTCGGATTACATGCATATGTCTTTCCTTTTGAAATAATGTACTCTTGATTTTATTTCGGTATACTTGATTATAGTGTATGACGTGTACATGAGACAAGGAAATTTATCTTGTTAAATGGCAATGTCACAACACTTTTCGTTTAATTCTTGCATTTAGTATTTCTCTATTATATTGTTGTGTTTTGATGATTGCCAATCGGCCACACCCTACGCTTCCGCTGCAAGCGGGGTGTGACAAATTGGTATCAGAGCTCACAGTTATAGAGAAGTAGGTGGTTTGGCCTAGATTATAACTACGAGTCCTCATATAGATCTTTTAGGATCTTTCCTTATTTCCTTACGTCTCACTACTTTCACACAACGACTATTTCGCCTAAGGAGATGACGACCCTACGACAAATTTACGACGCCGGGGGAGTTTCTAATCTTAATCATTCTTATATATTTTATACTTTCATATTCTCATCTTTTATTGATAGTCAAATTAAACTCTTATTTAGTGACAAGTGCGAGTTTGAGGTACTTTTCTCGTGTTTCGATTTTCTTTTATTTATCGTTATTTCGTTTTGACCCAATTGCTTATTCGTTATTTCGTTTTATCACACTTTTAATGTGTCGGGTTTTATATTACGTGTTGTTTTTGTCCTTCGTGACAAAAATGTATAGATACCTAAGTGCCTAGTAGTTATAAGTATTCTCATAGTTAGTATGGGTGCTTTAAGCCTTCGTCTTTCCGATAAAAATTAATGTTATATGGTTTTGTTGACCCTACTCGCCATGGCTTCTTCTGTCTTCTACGGAGATCTTTATATGGTTTAAAACAGGCTCCTCGAGCCTAGTTTCAGCGGTTTGTTTTTTATGCCATTCGACTTAGTTTTCATCATAGCTGATGAGGTTAGTAAAGACTACCTATGTATATATAGGTAAGCGCCTGCCTGTCATTTGAAGCGTCTTTCTGTCAAGTTGTCAACGTCTGTCAAGTTATCAACGTCATTTGAAGCGCTGTCGCCTGTCAAGTTGTCAACGCCTGTCATTTGAAGCGCTGCCGCCTGTCAAGATTGTAACGCCTGTCATTTGAAGCGCTGTCGCCTGTCAAGATTGTCAGCTCCTGTCATTTGAAGTGTTGTCGCCTGTCAAGTTGTCAACATCATTTGAAGCGTTGTCGCCTGTCAAGTTGTCAGCGCCTGTCATTTGAAGCGCTGTCGCCTGTCAAGTTGTCACCGCTTGTCATTTGAAGCGCCTGTCTTATTAGTTGACGTCCCGTCATAATGGCACTTCACGACTGCTTTATTTTCGTCATAATAGTAAGGCGTTACATATACTGGTGATTAATGATTAAGGCCGTTCAAGTATTCATGATCATCATTAATGGATCAACGTTCCATATACTTGAGACTGGCCATATAAATACATGGTCTAAATCATTGTCGAGACCACCTTATCTCATTTCAACACACACTCACTAAAGCCTAAACGCAGAGTTCATACACTCTCGCTTTCATCCTCAACCTTGATCACCCTAGGTTCGTCAAGAACTTGTTGGGTTTGCACTGTGATCATCACAGGAGATCTAAGGTTGACATCACCGAAACCCCAATCTTTGTGTTTGACAATCTTTGATCGAACATTGGCGCCATCCGTGGGACACGTTTTTTAACGGCGTTTCACTTTTCCCAATTCCTTTATTTTTTCTCCGTAATCAACCGTTTCCATGGAGGCAACAAATTCATCGCATGTCATTTCTTCAGCGCCAGAAATAACCACTACCGTGACTGCCACTGCACCGGAAACGGTGATGACTTCACCCCCTGCTTTTCCTCCATCACCTGTTCGTACCACAATGCTGGAATCATACGTCGATTCTGAGTGGGCGGTGTCGGATCCAAGGTCGACACGAGGGTATCCCTCTTTAACAAGTCCCCTTTTTTCCACAAGGATGGCGGGAACAAGTATGTTTACTTCACCACCGCCAGTGACATCCATCCCTCCATTTCAGCCTCTTTCGTCCCACGGGACAAGCTCTCAGGAGGATGGCACGGATCTTGTAAGACAACCTGTTTCGATTGCTTCCCAGCCTGCTACTCAAGGGGTTCAGGAGGACCCCATTGTGGAACTGCGTATAAGGTTGGCTCAGAGCACTCAGCCACCACCACCACCACCACCACCACCACCTGCTTCGTCAGATCTATTGTCACAGTTAGTGGAGGCATTGCGCCCAACGCCTCAGCCAGCGCCCGTATAGCTAGTGGATCCGTTGTCACAACTCCTGGAGAGGCTAAGGAAACCAAGCACACACACCCCACCAACACCTCTACCACATGACACATCTAACGAAATGCTCAGAGTGTTGCAAACCCTAGTGACAGCAGTAGTACCACCCCGTGCAGCCACTATGCCTTTGTCAGTGGTTAGTTCAAAGTTCTGTGACTGGGTTGCCAGATTCCCACTTCCAGATAAGCAAAAAGTCTCGTCCGTTGTTGGTACTTACGACGGTACTAGAGATCCAGACGACCACCTTGCTCTGTTTGAACAGACTATTATGACTGAGAAATGGTTAGACCCAGTCGCTTGCCACATGTTCCCTGGAACCTTACAAGGTTTCGCTCGTGATTGGTTTGCTGACTTGCCTGAGAGGAGTATTCAAGATTTCGCAGATCTAAAAGCCAAGTTTGTGACTCAATTTGTACAACAAAAGAAGCAACATAGAACTCATATAGAGGCTCATTTGATACGAAAAAAAGAAGGAGAGGAGTTGCGTGACTTTATCCAGCGATACACACAAGAATGCCAGAAGATCACCATGTTACCCGAAAGTCAACAAATTTCGGGTTTTACCCTCTCCTTGCTCCCAGGACAACTGCAAGAGAAACTGATCAAGAAAACTCCGGTTACGTTCAAAGAAGCTACGACCAGGGCATATGACTATCTAAGGTCAAAGGAAACTGTCTCCCTGACAAGAGAGGTAGGCGGCAAGTCATGGACCGACACGTCAGATCGCAGGCATGATGCTGTAACTGGAGACCATCGACGAGATGAAAGGAGCAACATGAGGTTTGGCCCATACGATAAACATGCGTCTGAGCTTGCTCTTAGAAAAACACCAAAAGAAATCTTGATAACAGAGCAGGTGTGCGCTACCTTCACACCTCCACCCCAGATGGAGCATAGGTCAGGTACGAAAAACATGAATAAATACTGTGATTTCCATGAAGACCATGGACACGACACAAATGTCTGTAGAGAGCTCAAAAGGGAAATCAGGCGGGCTTTGGTAGAAGGCAAGCTAGAACACCTTGTCCCTGGCGCTAAGCAGCAAGCAAAAAAAACCCCACCTAAGAAGAGTTATACATGGCAAAAGAAGGAGGAAGACACAGAACACCCCGGACCACCTGATGGTCATGTCTTCATGATACATGTGGGAGCCAATATGAAGTGACCTATCAAGGTGCGATAGTCTTTACTGTCATTTTTTCCTTTATGTTTTCAATTGTTTCCAAGCACATGGAATGTCATGGTCATGTATGAAACTGGCAATAATAGCATTTGGTCTGATCTTGAATCCCAATATTATCTCACAATATCATTTTTGTATGGTATTTGCATAAGAAAATAAATATTGAAGTAAAGATTCAATACAAAAAGCATAAGGCCACAATAGACATCTCAGTCTAACGCCAAACATGCACTTTCATTACGTACAATGTTACAACTTGCACACGCATGCGCACATACACAACTAAGAACATAGTTCAATACAACATGTATGAAGCCAAGAAAGACAACCTTGTCTGGCCAAATAACATACAATCATATTCGTCTTTTAATCTACTTGATAAAATATAAGCACTTCTCATTGGGAAGCGACAATCCTCGCGCGTAAAAAAATTAAAGGTTAACCAACAAAAGTGTCATTGGCACAGTGTCACAGGCACAATATGAAGCATACATCAGAGATACCCAAATCTACCTATGTCATTGGCATACAAAGGAACCATGGGCCCTCAAGAAAGTGTCATACGCACAACCAAATATACACACTGTCATGCACACCCAAGACGGTGTCATGGACACAACATCCATAATAAAAAGATAAAAAACAAAAATGTGTTATCGGCTTGATCATCCAATAAAACATTATTTTTCAAAGCAAAGCAATGGACAAGCAAGTACGTACCTGTAAGGTAGCGAGCCACCAGTTAAACCTGCAACAAGACATACACTTACAGTTAGCAAGGAGTTAATTATTTAAGCGCACAAAATAGTTTGCTATCGCCGGCCACGGTCCACGGTCCACGACCGCCGGTTCACGGCTCACCGCTGTCCACGGCTCATCGCCGGTCCACGGCGTCCTCGGCTTACCGCCGGTCCACAGCGCGCCGCCGGTACACGGCTTACCGTCGGTCCTCAGCTTACCGTCGGTCCTCAGCTTACCGCCGGTCGCCGCCCTCAATAACAATAAAAAAAAAATAAAAAAAAAAGACTTACGAGGAACGAGTGATGATAGTTACGACTTGCAAACCGATTGTTTTGGAAAATCCTAACTCGGGGGCATGATGAGGTTAGTAAGGACTACCTATGTATATATAGGTAAGCGCATGCCTGTCAAGTGGTCAACGCCTGTCATTTGAAGCGCCTGCCTGTCAAGTTGTCAACGTCTGTCAAGTTGTCAACGTCATTTGAAGCGTTGCCTCCTGTCAAGTAGTCAGCGCCTGTCATTTGAAGCGTTGTCGCCTGTCAAGTTGTCAATGTCATTTGAGCGCTGTCGCCTGTCAAGTTGTCAACGCCTGTCATTTGAAGCGATGTCGCCTGTCAAGTTGTCAACGCTTGTCATTTGAAGCGCCTGTCTTATTAGCTGACGTTCCGTCACAATGGCACTTCACGACTGCTTTATTTTTGTCATAATAGTAAGGCGTTACATATACTGGTGATTAATGATTAAGGCCGTTCAAGTATTCATGATCATCATTAATGGATCAACGTTCCATATACTTGAGACTGGCCATATAAATACATGGTCTAAATCATTGTCGAGACCACCTTATCTCATTTCAACACACACTCACTAAAGCTTAAACGCAGAGTTCATACACTCTCGCTTTCATCCTCAACCTTGGTCACCCTAGGTTCGTCAAGAACTTGTTGGGTTTGCACTGTGATCATCACAGGAGATCTAAGGTTGACATCACCTAAACCCAAATCTTTGTGTTTGACAATCGTTGCTCGAACAATAGCTATACATATTCTTCCTTGTTTATTTTTCGACGGGGCACAAACAAGGCTTATCTTCATTTGTATGTCGACGACATTATTCTCACAACATCATCTACACCATTTTTACAGCCTATTATCTCAGCTATTCATCGTGAGTTTTCCATGTCTGGCATGGGTTCTTTGAGCTACTTCTTGGGGATTTTTGTTTCCGCACCACCACGGGTATGTTCTTATCGCAACAGCAGTATGCACATGAAATGTTAGAGCTGGCAAATATACTGAATTGCAACACCTGCAAGACTCATGTTGACACTGACTCCAAACTCGCTCTCAGTGGTTCACCTGTTTCTGATCCGAGTTTGTACCATAGTCTTGTGGGGGCATTACGGTATCTTACTTTTACTCGCCTATATCTCACATATGTCGTTCAACAACTTTGTTTTTTCATGCATGTTCCTCGAGAGCCACATCTACAGGCTCTTAAGCGAGTCATGATTTATGTACAAGGCACCACCCACTTAGGGTTACAACTTTATGCCTCACCTACCTCTCATTTGACTGCCTGTTGCTGACTTGATGCTGACTGGGGTGGTTGTCCGGATTCTCATCGCTCCACGTCGGGGTATTGTGTCTTTCTTGGTTCCAACCTTCTATCATGGTCGTCCAAACGACAACCCACAGTCTTCTAATCTAGTGCCACTAGTACAAAAAAGGTTTTTTGGAGCGGTGGAAAATATTTTTTGGAGCGTGTTTTGAGCCGCTCTAAATGATATCGCTCCAAAAGATTATGCTATTTTTTAGAGCGGGTTTTAAAACCGCTCTAAAAACCTCACTACCTGCTTCAAAAAGTCATTTTCAATTACAAATAAATAATTTAATATTCATCTTCAAGAGCGGTTTCGGACCGCTCCAACAAACATTTTGAAATAAAAAATATATATATATATATTTATTAATTAAATCCTATAGATTTTGGAGCGTTTTTATAACCGTTCCTAAATATATTCATCATCCTCCTCCTACAAATCCCTGCAAATTCCATCGCACATTCATCATCATCATATCACCATAATCATAAACAATGGGATTCCTATATCTAGCAATCAAAATCCCACAACTAATAACCACCACACTCACATCTCACCTAATCTCACTCCTCATTTCCACACTCACTCATCCCGGCGTTTTCAAATCCCCCCATCATCCCGCTGACTACACTTTTGCCGCCAACAACAACTACATCTTAATCCTAGACGGTTCTTCGCCTTCCTTGTTACCTGTCCCTGTCCACGTTGTCACTGCCGCCATTAAAAACAAAGTACCCATCGTAGCGTACTCCGAATACGTGGACCGGTACGGGGGAGATGAGAGTGTGATGTGTTCGGTTTGTCTTGATTGTATCGAGTCGAATGATTTGGTTAGAGAGTTGTGTAATTGTAAACAAGGTGAAGGTAATTTTTCATTTTTATAAAGTGAAGATCCCAATTTGATCAATTTAAAAATGAAAGAGAGAGAGAGAGAGTTTTAGTTGAGGGTGACGTCACCGGTTAAAAACCGGTAGATTGAGAAAAAATGATTTAAATAACAGGTTTCTAGTGATGTATATAAACGAAAAATTTGTACAATGACCTAGACGGAATTTTTTGCATAGTACGATAACCATCCAGTACATTTTCACTTTACTGTTTGATGTATGAAATACTAAGGTTTACAATAAATTATCTTTGTTTAACGTTAACGAACTTTTGTGTTCATAGTATTTGTTTCTTTTCAATCATTGTTTGTGTTATAACATTCTATCTAAAGTCTAAGAATGTCGATTAAAATTTATGGCAGGCTAGCTAGGAAACACAATTAATGACATAGATTAACAGAATCTCATATATATTGATGCATTGATTGGCTAGGATTTGTATATCCGTGTGTTTGGTATGTCCTCCATTACTTGCCAGCAGCATATAGTTGTTCCAAACTCTGCAAAACTTCTTCACTTGAAGGCCTATCCTTGGGATTGATTTCAAGACATTTTAATGAGAGTGTAGCAAATTTAAAAGCATCTTCTAGGGGGTAATTCTGTTCAAGGCGTGAATCCATAATTTTCTTCAGCTTTCCTCTTTCTCCAAGAAATGGTTGTGCCCAGTCGACCAAATTTTGTTGCTTAGCTAGCCGATTCCTATCAATAACTCTTAGGCCTGTTAGAGTTTCCAGCAACACCACTCCGAAACTATAGATGTCACTCTTCACATTCAAACGACCTGTGACATTAAGGTGTTGTTTATTATAATTACAAAAAATTATATTCTTATAAATTTGTCAAAGATCCCTTTTAACTTTTGTAACAGAACATTTGGTAATACTTTTGAAAAAAAAAGGTTTCAGAAAAGGTGATTATTAAGTACAATGTTTGTAATAATCTTATCCAAATTTATTTATTTTATGCTTTAGAGAAGTGAACCTCTGTTTCTTACGTTTTCAAAAACTTTTACACAACCATCGTAAAAGTTACTTTCTTCTGTAATTATATGGTAACATACCTGTCGATACATATAATGGGTCTGCATAACCGTAGGTTCCCATAACCCTTGTACTAATATGTGTTTCCCCGATGTCAGGGCCAGATTTTGCAAGACCAAAATCACCGAGTTTTGCATTAAAATCCTGGAGTAAGAAAAAGTAAAAAGAAAAGGTTAACTTTTATGGCATAGAATCAAAAGTTTTAAAAAGCGGTTTGATCACCACCATCAATCATAAATAGCTTAAGAGTACTTCATCTAGCAATATACTAGCGCATTTTAGACCACGAAAAATGACTTGATCTTTTGAAGAATGCAAGTAATTTAGTCCACGAGCAACTCCTAACATTATCTTAAGTCGCGTTTCCCAAGAAAGTGGTTTTGCTACATCAGGTGTATCTGCAAGAATTTTCATGTTACATACCATTATTGCAATAATTCAACTTTCACGAAAAATGGTATTAGAGAGATCCAAAAAGAATTTACTTGTGAATAGAAATCCATCAAAACTTTTGTTCGGCATGTACTCGTAAACAAGCAAGTGTTCACGCTCAAAGATGCAGTATCCAAGGAGAGTAATAATATTTGGATGGGCCAGATGTCCTAAGAAGCTCACCTCTGCCTGAACTCCCAATATTTGATGTTATATTCAGCAAAAGCATTTAAAATTCTACTACTCTTTTATCAAATAGATTCCGATTAATTCAAAAACTAAAAATTAAGATTAAGAAAATAGCTATATTCCTATATACAAAAGACCAAGAGTACAAGACCGACCTGAATCATAACAGTTTTACATCATCTAAAAGATACAATATTCTGCATACAGCATACGTCTCCTTGCACATAGTTTAACCGCTATGTTTTTTTACATTTTGTTTCCCATCGAGTTTCAATAAGATTTATGTAATGGTAGTAGCTTGCTATATTTTCAAAAGTAACCAAAAATCGTTGAGGCTTAAAATTTTACTGTAATATTTATTGTAAAATGTCTGACTTCGTCTGTCAATAACTATATACTTAACCAACACATAAAAGAAGAAAAAACTGCTTCATGCTCTTTGATTATAGATCTTAATTCATGTCTTAATTATAGTTATGAGTTGACGTAATTTACGAATACTTACCTGCCATTCAGCATGTCCTTGAGGACTTACTTTATCGAGCCTTTTAACAGCAACAGCTAGTCCATCACAACGTTTAGATGGGGTGACCGTGTTTTGATTAACCCAACCTAAGAACACCTTTCCAAAACCTCCCTCACCCAAAAGCAAATCTGAAGAAAATTTCTGTGTCGCCTTTCTCAAATCAGAAAAACTAAATTCTTTCAAACTTTGAATTCTGTTATCTGCAAGAAGATGGTTCTCCGGAAACTTATTGTTGTCAGCCACATCATTATTACTAGTGGTTTTACTCTTTCCCTTGATCTTACTTGATAGCTTTGAATCACCATGTTCTGAAATAGATAAGAACAAACAGATTTTATTTCTAACTTACATAAAGTTGATACCCATACAAATGCTAAAGATGAATATGTATATATTTTAAGAATATATGGACAAACTCGAGAGGATGTAGAAATACCAGAGATCTCTGCATTTGAGTTGAAAGGAAACATAAATATTCTACTAAATATTGTTCTGCCTGCAAGTTGTGAGGAACTATTAATTTTCTCTTGTAAGGTCAATACAGACTCAAGACTGACTACGACCTCAGCCATAGTAGGTCGCTGCTTTGGATGGCTATGCAAACATCTTTCCGCAATTCCAACAAACTCTTTTAAACATTTTGGGGATATTTCCCCCTTTATATCAGAATCAATTATAGTTTTCAAATCTCCGTGTTTGATAGAGTCTTGAACCCATGTTGCCAAACCCCAATCAAGAGTTTTGTCCACTGCACGTTTCCGACACAACAGTTCAAGCAATACCACCCCAAAAGCATAAACATCAGACTTCCTTGTCAGCTTTCCAGTTGCAAAATAATTTGGATCCAGATACCCAAAAGTACCTTTAACAAGTGTGTTAACATAAGTCGATGGCTGATTCGTTGGGCCTATTCTTGACAACCCAAAGTCTGAAATTTTAGCTGCCCAAGATTCATGTAACAAAATATTTGAGCTCTTGACATCGCGGTGTATAACACCAGACTCAATCCCTGTACCAGTGTGGAGGTAGTGTAACCCTTGGGCAGCACCGATGCAGATTTTAAGTCGCTGAACCCAAGAAATAGGAGTACCAAGTTTATGAAGATGATCTTCAAGTGTTCCATTCGGCATATATTCATAAACAAGTATCATCTCGTTTCCATGATTACAATAACCAATCAAAGAAACCAGATTACAGTGTCGCAACATAGAAAGTGTCTCGACTTCTGCCCAAAACTCATCTGCTCCTTGAGAGGACATAGAATCCAACCGTTTAATGGCAGCAACAACCAGACTAGATCCATTGATAACGTTACCTTTGTAAACTTTCCCAAAACCGCCTTTACCAATGATTAATGATTCGTCGAAATTTTCTGTTGCTAACTGAATCTCAGGAAATTCAAAGTGACGGCATGGTCGTAAACTTGGTATAGACGAGGAGGAGGTTTGAGACTCCATTGCATCACCGGGATCAAAGAACATAATTATTGATGTCCACAGATAATTGAATGATGATGATATTTAAACATAAAAGTCTACTTACAAAGTAAATGATAATCTTTTTCCTGGAAAGAGAGATGGACCCCTGCATGACTTTGACTCCATATTTCCATTATTACAAACTAATGATAATTTTCCTAAAACTAACGTAATTTTCTTATGCTAATAATTTGAAATCAATTTCCGACCAAGTTACATAAAATACTAACAAACACTCACTACGCCAAAATTGGCCTTTCGGGACAAACAATTTTTTGGGACTACGCAAATCCGTCCCGAAAAGTCCACTACACGACAAAAAATGGGTTTTTTGCCCAAAAGTTTGACCAAAATCTATAGGGACAACGTCATGGTTTATCGGGACAACATGTTGTCCCGGAAACTTCACTACGTGACAAAAAAGGAGTCTTATGTTTTCTTTAACTTTGACTACTATTTATAGGGACTACATGTAGTCCCTAAAAAACCATAACGAAAAAAAGTTGGAGGGAAAACTTGGCGCTCAAACTTTAAGGGACTACAAGCTGTCCCGATAAATGTTTTGGTTTACAAAACTTCTGGGGACTACATATCCGTCCCGATAAATTACTATTAGGGACAACGGCGTTGTCCCTAAAACTTCACTAGATGACAAAATATTATTTTAGATATTTATGGGGACTACAAGCTGTCCCGATAAATGTTTGGGTTTACAAAACTTCTGGGGACTACATAGCTGTCCCGATAAACAACTATTAGGGACTACTCCCGTTGTCCCTAAAACTTCACTAGATGACAAAACATTAGGCTACATATTTTTCGGGACTACAAGCTGTCCCGATATATGTTTTGGTTTACAAAACTTCTGGGGACTACATATCTGTCCCGATAAATTGCTATTAGGGACTACGACCGTTGTCCCTAAAACTTCACTAGATGACAAAACATTAGGCTACATATTTATCGGGACTACAAGCTGTCCCGATATATGTTTTGGTTTACAAAACTTCTGGGGACTACAAATCTGTCCCGATAAATACCTATTAGGGACTACGCATGTTGTCCCTAAAACTTCACTAGATGACAAAACATTAGGCTACATATTTATCGGGACTACAAGCTGTCCCGATAAATGTTTTGGATTACAAAACTTGTGGGGACTACGTAATTGTCCCCATAAACAAATATTACGGGACGACCATAAATTCGAAAAAGCTTTTAGGGACTACTCGTGTAGTCCCTAAAAATGTAACCTTAGTGAAAAAATGGAGGGAAAAGTTGCCGCCTAAACTGAATTTTTAGGGGACTACAAGTGTAGTCCCTAAAAGGTTATGACCAAAAAATGAAATGTCTAAATACTTTATGCGACAACATGTAGTCCCTAAAAACCCTAAAATGTAGTCCCAACAAGTTTATCTTTATATACATCAACACCACCACATCCAATTCTTATTCAAATGGAGTGCTCATGTGGAGGTGGATATTTAGTGGTGAGACGATCACATCGACAAGGAAGCTTCGGTAGACTTTACTATGCGTGTCCCGATTCAAAGGTTAACAAACAACTTCTTTTTTTATATATGTCGTATAATTAATCTTTAAAAATCACATTCTTTATAATTATTTTAATGGTTTACAGCCTTTTGAAAAAGACTACGGGTGTGGATATTTTGCTTGGAAGGATGAGGTCAATTTTGAAAACCTAAGTTCTTTTTCGAGAAATACAACACCTTCAGATTCATCTTCGTGTGCAAGTTCTTCTTCAGGAGCCTCTAGAGCTACACTTACTCCGAAAAACAAAAAGTGCTCAAACTGCAAGCTGTTAAAATTGAAGATAAAGGCAATGGAGGCAAGACAAGCCATGGAGAATAATCCCGATGACCACCCGTGTGAGTCAGCTGCAATACTTCATGAGCTTTTAAATGAAATGGACAATCTTAGTGTGTAGTAGTAGTTAGTTAGGTTAAATGTGCTAGAATAAAGGAGATTGAGGGGATGCCCCGATTTCCATGTTTTAACCATTTTAGGATGTAACGGTTTATGTTTTTGTCTTTTATTTTAATAAAAGTTCTTATGTTTATGGATATGTATGGCAATAAACACACCTTAAAGCAACGTAGGTAAACACACTACAACGTATGTAAACACACTACAATGCATAAACCATTAATAATAACGCATTTACAACAAATGCCAACGGTGCAACCATAAACACAACTTAAAAAGGGAGATAAACACACATACACTTAATGTGTTGACATACACATTTTTATTCGGACACACATAACACACCTTAAAAACGTAGGTAAAGACACTGCAAGACGTGGTCGTTAATTAAAGGGCACATTCCCCTTCAACTTTTCAATGAAGAGTAGCTTGTTCTCAGCACTCTCACGTACCTCCGTTTCAAGGTCCTGCAACTTAACTAGCAATTCACCGTCCCTTTCTGTTACCTCTTGCAAATACTCAATTGACTTATCAATATTATAAACCCAAGCAGAAGAAGCTTGGAGTTCTTGAATAAAGGCATTGTATTCGTCAATGTTGCTAGTTAACCTCGTACTCACCTTTTCAATCATGCGTGCAAGCTTGTAGTCATCATCCTTTCTCCTTAAGAAATACAAGTCTTTGGCCCAATGGCACGAGTTATGTGATCATTTCACTTCACAGAAGCATCTGGCCAGTTCTGAGAAGAACAAGGCTAACAGAACGAAGGTGCAAGAGTGTTCAACTCAAGGGAGTAAATCATATGCGGCTAGCAGACACGAGGAGGTAAGTTGTGATTTGTTTATTTGTTCAACTCAAGGGAGTAAACCTATTGTTTAATATATATCAATATTATTATAACTTGTTTAACTTGTGTTTAGTGGGAGAGCACGGGTTTATTTCCTGATCTTATCGAGCACTACAAGAAAACTCATCAAAAGGAGGGAAAGTGGGTCAAGCAGTGTTTTGAAACCAAATACGTAAGTAATTCATTCTAATTTTCAATTACCCCTGTTTTTATGTGTAAGACAATTATGCCCCTGTTTTCAATTACCCCTGTTTTTATGTGTAAGACAATTATGCCCCTGTTTGCAACTACCCCTGCATTTGAGTATTCAATTACCCCTGTTAATATCTGCATTTGACAACCCTTTTACCCCTGCATTTGAGTATTCAATTACCCCTGTTCAATTATCAGCCTTTTGTCCCATCAGAATCTTATCTTACAGCCTTTGTCCCAATTATCAGCCTTTGTCCAATCTTATCTTACATTACACATTTCAATATCCTATCTTATCAGCCTTTGTCCAATCTTATCTTATCAGACTTTACAAATTTTCAATTATAAATACATGCTTCTATCTTCAATTTTAAATCACAACATTTTGATTTTTATAGATTGAAAACTTTCCTCCGGAATGGTTGAAGGAGATTTTTAATAATTTTTGAATCTGATGAACAAGTCAAAGACACAAACCTCCCCGAAACAGATTGTTCTCGGTGATGTATGTGTTTTTGAAATTGTTTATTTAGATTCAAAATTTATTCAAAATCTCCATCTTCCATTCCTGGGGAAAGATTTCATTCTATAAACATCGACATGTTGTCACGGGTTATGTTGAAATGAAAATTATGTTCAAATTAGCAGGGGTTAAATGGTTAGATTTTTATAGATTGAAAACTTTCCCAAAGAATGGGTGATGGAGATTTTTAATAATTTTTGAATCTAATGAACAAGTCAAAGACACAAACCTCCCCGAAACAAATTGTTCTCGGTGATGTATGTGTTTTTGAAATTGTTTATTTAGATTCAAAATTTATTCAAAATCTCCATCTCATGTTCTTTGGGAAAGATTTCATTCTATAAAAATCGACATGTTGTCACGGGTTATGCTGAAATGAAAATTGGATCGAGTTATGCTGAAATGAAAATTATGCTGAAATTAGCACGGGTTAAATGGTTAGCTTTATTTACAGGTTCAATAGTTATTGTTTGAAAATTGTGACTTTAATTCCTTATGTTGTGACTACAGCTGAAGATGGTAAAGCTGAAGGCGAGTCAAGAGGGTTTAGAGGAGAAGTTGACCGATGATGACATTATGGACAAAGTCTTGGGATCAAGCCGAGGTTTTAAACCTGGACGAGGTAGGAAACTGCCGAAGACTTCTTCTTCTTCTTCTGTATGCAACTACTCGCCCTCTCCCGAACCATTGGTATCCAAATCTGCATTAAGGAAGTTTGTGGAGGCGCATAACCAGCAAATGAAACATTTGCATGAACAATTGGCCGATAAAAACATTGATTTCACATTGCCTGGTCCTATCGACCCCAACACCATTTTGTAAGACGATGAAGCTGAGGAGGAAGCTGCGGTTGAAGCAGCGGAAGTTGAGGATGAAGCAGAGGATGAACATTCTGCCGAAGTATAAAGGAGTCGCTGCCGGGTTCGATTTTTATAAAACTTTCAGTTTGTGGACAAATTTTATCTCGTTTGTGGACAAATTTTAATTCCTTGTTTTATGTACTATTTGACGGTGTGGTTTATATATGGGAATTTGTAGTACGTTTGATTGTTTTGTTTGCACGGGTTTATTATTCGGAAAAATGGGTAATTAAATACCTGGGAAAGTGCCGAAAAACAAGCCGATACGTTTTAGCTCACTGCTACTTTTAGGGACTAAATGTTGTCCCGAAAACATTCTAAAGAAATATATTGCCAGGACTACTAGGGACTATGTGTAGTCGCTAAAAGTAAATAGATATCGGGACAACATGTTGTCCCTAAAACCTAATTTTTTAAAAAAAATTGACATGGTCTATTAGGACTACATTTTGTCCCTAAAAGTGCATCCCGATAGAGTTTTAACAAAACTTGTTGGGACAAAATGTAGTCCCGAAAACATCGTCCCTATAAATTTCGCCAAAACTTTTAGGGATTACATGTAGTCCCGAAAACCCTGTCCTTATAAGTTTCGAAAAAATCTTTTGCGACAATATGTAGTCCCGAAAACATGGTCCCTATATATTTGGCCAAAACTTTTAGGGATTACGTGTAGTCCCTAAAAGTCTGTCCTTATAAGTTTTGAAAAAATCTTTTGGGACTACATTGTAGTCCCGAAAGGTATTTCGATCGACCTTTCGAACAGTTTCAAGGGACATAGCGTAGTCCCGAAAGGTATCGTCCCACATTAAAAAACGACGACGTGGCCGGTCAACGCGTCGTCCCTAAAAGTCAACAATCTCGTCCCCGCAACCTATTGCGACGGAGCAGACGGGACTACGCTTCTGGGGACTACATGTCGTCCCAATAGGGTTTTCGGGACTACAAACGGGGTTTTTCGGGACGACTTCCGTAGTCCCGAAAGGTCAATTTTAGCGTAGTGACTAGTGAACTAAGAAACACCCCAAATAAAGTCACGAACACGTTTTCACATGGTACGTTTGCTTATTTGTGCATTGATTTGATAACTATACATTCGTTGTCAGGCTATCTAAGAAGAGCGGGCTTTTTGGTTATGATTTCACGGCCTACTCGGTATTCTCATGCATCCCAAGATGTTTTCTAGGGATGGTCCGAACACGAGTTTTTTAGGAGACTAGCGGTTGGTCTTGGATCGATCTAAAAGTGCCCCACCTAAATATTTTAATAAAGAATATACTAGTTATTAAGGGCCGGAATCCAGTGAATCTAGACCACCCATTCGAATACCAAATTTTATTATATTTGGTATCAAGAGCTTTTTCATATATCATTTTTTTACACACAAGTAATGGCTGCAAACACTAGTGTCAAAATTTCTCATCCACAAATTCCAATATTCAAAGGCAACTCTTCTGAATTTTGGAGCATACTGGAAAAGGTCTTTAAAAAAGATAAGAAACAAACTAGAAAAGTTGCAAAACTTGCTTCGTGACCGAATATTAACGAAATCCAACTTCAAGCTTCTCTTCTAGCTCTCCAACGAATACTCTAGCTCCAATAAACGATAATAATAATTGATGATTAATTCTGGACGTTTGAGGCTCTATTTATAGAGAAAAATCAAGATGAAATCGAGTTGTATTATAACTGAAAAACATGCAAGGACGTCGTCCTAAGGAATTATAACGGCGCAGCGTGTCCCCAAATCCGTGTTTGAAACCAACTGAAACACCAAGGGCGTCGTTACTCCAAACTTACTGCGTCGTTCTCTCTTCAGTGCACATGACAACAGCGCCCTAACCCTCCAGGGCGTCGTTCTACTGGGCAGATTTCACCATTTTCGTCATTTAAGCTCATTTCTTCCTCCATTTCCACTTCCCGATCATATAAACCTGTAAAATGGACAAAACAACTTTTCCACACGGTTAAATACAAAAACCTATCCTATCCATCATGTTTACTATAAAAAATGATCAAATATCGCATATAAATAACCATATAAATATGCGATATCAAATCCCCCCAAACTTAACCTTTTGCTTACCCTCAAGCAAAAACTGTTTTCAAAAATATTATCAAAGCCAAATTAAATTACATAACCAAACACCTCACGAATTTTATGTGAAGTAAATCACACATTCTCTCAAACTAGTCTATAAGGTGTGTAACGTATTCTGTAGAATCGCTCAATTGCTCAGTCATGGTGAATATTCTATCATAGGCTTGATAAAGAATCAAATCTCCACCACTAGAGTCTAGGTACAACTAAACGGGAACTTTTATTCGGGTTGTAATATACATATATAGGCATGTGAAAATATATAATGGAGTGTAAAAGGGTAAAAATAAAATGTTTACAAAAACTTAGATTAAATCGGAACTCATAAACTCTTTAACGAACCGAATTGCTTAACTTCTTCCTCAACTTCAAATATTGTACAAAACTCAATATACACTAACTCTTTTAATTCTACAACTAATTTTTTCTCGCTTTTCTTTTTTTTCTCGAATTTTTTTTTTCAGCCTAGTACATGTCTTACAATATAATTTTTTCCTTTTCGGTAAGATAACATGCTCAAAAGGCTATTTTTCTATTTTTTTTTCTTTCCAGATACAAAAATAATACAAAGGGTTCAATATAATATAATTTTTTTAATGCCTTAATAACTTCTAATCTTCCAACTTCATATACAATAGCAATCGTAAATTAAGTTCAAATCTAATCTAAAAATGAAACGAAAATAAGGCGAATGTAAAACCCAGGTTGCCTCCCGAGAAGCGCTAGTTTTTTTTCGAACGAGTTGTTAGCTTGACTCGATATGCTCCGACTTATGCCTTTATGTAAAGGTCGAGATTTCTCTCGCATTTCTTTCCCGCGTGTTTTCCCAATCGAACTAATTCTTTCTTCGGTTCATGTCCAAAATTGTCGCCAAAAGTGAATGCTTCCTCTCCAACATCGAGAAGCTTATTACGCTTTACCCAAGCATCATGCCACTCTCGAGCTCAGAAATTAGTAACCCATTATCTCTAATGTTTCTGATCTCGCAAACGTATCACATTTGCTTTCATCGAATTCCTGTTGGAAAATGTTAATGAAAATATTATTTTTTCATCAACTTTGGACCTCTATAAATAATACATATTTAATATTTACGATCAATATTTTATATGTATGCGTAGCCCTTAGAAAGAGCTTCGCAACGATATATGATACGTCCAAAACGGAGTTAAGGTGAATGAGATATCGACGCCTAAAGATAGGTGTTTGGTGCAAAAATTGGTTTGTTTGAAACTTGCCCCCATCGGTGGTGGAGACAAAGTTTGTGTTGTTTATAAGCAAGAATTTTGAACACTTGTTCAGTTAGCTTGTGACTTATACACACACAAGTTCACGGCCTCGCGCGCAGGGGGGGTGCAAATTTCTGGTCCGAAAGGGCATGGGTCAAAAACTCATGCGAGCCCGCGCGACCTGCGGACACGAATGCAGCTCCGAAATCTCGAGCATTCAATAGCTGTTACGATTTGTTTTAATGGCTCGTTAATGCCATTAAAATTGCATTAAACACAAAAACGCTCCTCCTACAGTCTATAAGACTGAGGCTCATTTCAGTCCGACAGACACCTTAATCTCTCTTCTTTTTCTTCTTTTTTTTTTCCATTGTACCCTGGGAAACAAAACGTGTGAATACACGCGGAATTTGTTTTAAGGGAATCGTGTTATATCACGAGCCTTGGCCGATTACGTTTCTTGTTCATCATTTATGTTTAGCTTATTTTCTTGTAATTACTTATTATTATAAACGGTATCCTCTCCTATAGTCTTAAAACAAATTTTACAATTATAATACCGTTTATAATCAGAAAAGATTGGATTCAAACGAGTTTTGTTTCGATTACTTTTCTAAACATCAGCCTTCGTTCATCACAAACCAGTTTTGTTTTGAACGTTGCCGATTAAACGATTGTTTCAGAATTCTACGTGCAATCTTCATTTCAAATTGCTATTTGGAACTAGTTTTATAAACAGATTGCATAACAGATTTTGAAATAATCAGTTTTCATTTATATGTAACCTGAATTTGATAAACAGATTGTTCGTAACATATCAGTTTCTAACAGATTATTGGTTCATAAGTTTGAAAACAGATTATTGGTTCATAAGTTTCTAACAGATTATTGTTTGAAAACAGATTATTGGTTGTTCAAAAACAGTTTTCTAAGTTTGAAAACAGTGAACGGAAACTTTGAAAAAACAGAGAACGGGTTTTGAAAAATAACAATAAAACAGAATATTCTTATTGTTATAAACATATTATTATTATTATCTATTGTTAACAATTGTAAAGCGAGATGTCTAATTCTTTAAATTTGCGAATTTTCAGAATGTCGACTCAACCTCTTGTGACCTCAACTGTGATCACATCGATCATGACATCCGCGACAACGGTGAGCTCAATAGTGGGAATACCACTAGCAAACACCGTTGCTAATCACGCGGAAAGACCCGAAAAGTTCTCGGGTATGCACTTTAAGCGTTGGCAGCAGAAGATGTTCTTCTACTTGACCACGTTGAACCTTGCTAGGTTTTTGACCGAATCCGCTCCCAAACTTAACGAAGGGGAGACCGATGCTCAAGCTGTGAGTGCGGTAGATGCTTGGAAGCATTCGGAATTCTTATGCCGCAACTATGTTTTGAATGGTTTGGTGGATGCGTTGTATAACGTGTATTGTAACTGTAAGAATGCCAAAGAATTATGGGAGTCATTGGATCACAAGTACAAAACGGAAGATGTCGGTGCAAAGAAATTTGTAGTGGCTCGCTTCTTGGACTACAAAATGGTTGATGCAAAAACCGTGATTAGTCAAGTACAAGATCTCCAAGTTCTCTTACACGAGCTCCACTCCGAAGGAATGACACTTAGTGAGACATTCCAAGTTGCGCCAATCATTGAGAAGTTACCTTCAAGTTGGGTGGAATTCAAAAACTACCTTAAGCATAAGCGAAAGGAGATTACCGTTGAGGAACTTGTAGTTCGCCTTCGTATCGAAGAGGACAACAAGAAAGCTCTTAAGGGAAGCTACTTGCCAACTTCGGGAAATGCCAATGTTGTTGAACATGGTCAATCCTCGAGGGGTAACAAAAGCAAGGATGGTGGGAAAGGCAAAGCTAAGGTCGGGAATCTCCGACCTAAAGCTGGGGATATGAAGAAATTGCCTCAAAAGCCCCAAAAGCCTCACAAGTTTGATGGTGTGTGCTATAACTGTGATCAGCCGGGTCATAGAGCTGCTAGCTACAAGATGCCAAAACGGGAGAATCCCCGCCAAGCTAATATGGTGAATGAAGACATGGATTTTGCAGCTATGGTGACCGATGTCACTAATATGATCTCCGAAGTCAATTTGGTTGGATCAAACACAAAGGAATTGTGGATTGACACGGGTGCTACCCGTCATGTTTGCTCTGACAAGACCATGTTTACCACCTTCAAGGATGTCGAGACTGGGGAAAAGTTGTTTATGGGCAACTCGGCTACGGCCGATATCAAAGGGGAAGGAAATGTGATACTGAATATGACCTCGGAGAAGGAGCTCACTTTGAAAAATGTGCTCTATGTTCCCGAGATTCGTAAGAATCTTGTGTCGGGTTGGCTTCTCAACAAGTTTGGTTTTCGTTTGGTGTTTGAATCGGATAAGGTCGTGTTGACCAAAAATGGTGTGTATGCTGGTAAGGGATATGCCCTTAATGGCATGTTCAAATTGAATGTAATGGTGATTAAGCGTGATATTAATAAAATTGCTTCTACTTTCGCTTACTTGCTTGAATCTTCTAATATTTGGCATGCACGTCTTGGTCATGTTAATTTTAATTCCATTCGTCGGTTAATTAAATTTAAATGCATACCATCATTCCATATTGATTCAAACTATAAATGTCAAACATGTGTTGAGGCCAAACAAACAAGGTCATCGTTTAAATCGGTTGAAAGAATAACCGAACCCCTTGATATGATTCACACCGACATATGTGACTTAAAATCGGTTCCCACAAGAGGTGGAAATAAATACTTCATCACCTTTATCGATGATAGCACGAAATATTGCTATGTATACTTACTTAAAAGTAAGGATGAAGCCATTGATAAGTTTATTCTTTACAAGAATGAAGTTGAGAATCAACTCAACAAGAAAATCAAGGTTGTTAGAAGTGATAGAGGAGGTGAATATGTGTCACCATTTGCTAACTTTTGTGAGCAACATGGTATTAGACATGAACTCACCGCCCCCTATTCACCTCAACAAAACGGTATCGCCGAAAGAAAGAACCGTACCTTGAAGGAAATGGTTAATGCCATGTTGATAAGTTCTGGACTAAGTCCAAACATGTGGGGGGAAGCTATTTTGTCAGCTTCTTATCTTTTAAATAAGCTTCCTCGAAAGAATAAGGAAGAAACTCCATATGAACTATGGATGGGAAGAAAACCATCATACAAATACCTACGAGTGTGGGGGTGCCTAGCTAAAGTATTAGTGCCGGCACCTAACGCTTTAAAGATAGGGCCCAAAACTGTGGATTGCATATTCATTGGATATGCTCACAATAGTAGTGCCTATCGATTTCTTGTGCATGATTCTAAGAATCCCGATATACACAAGAACACGATAATGGAATCAATGAGTGCTACATTCTTCGAAAATATATTTCCTTGTCTAAACACGGAAATTGAAAGTTCCTCTAAACCTGTTGGTGAGACTGTCCAAGATGAGAGACAAGAACAACATGTGGAAGAAGAGGTTGAGCCTAGAAGAAGTAAAAGGGCAAGGGTTGAGAAATCGTTTGGTTCCGATTTCCTGACATTCATGGTGGAACATGAACCTAGAACTTACCGCGAAGCGGTTACTTTTTCAGAAGCACTTCAATGGAAAGAAGCCATCAAAAGTGAAATAGAATCTATTTTACAAAACCATACGTGGGAAATACAGGACCTTCCTCAAGGTTGTATTGCACTAGACTATCTATGGCTCTTTAAGAAGAAGATGAGGGCGGATGGAAGTATTGAGAAATACAAAGCAAGATTGGTGATCAAAGGGTATAGACAACGAGAAGGTCTAGATTACTTTGATACGTATTCGCCTGTAACGCGAATTACCTCCATCAGGATGGTACTTGCTATTGCCGCCATAAGAAATTTGGAAGTTCACCAAATGGATGTAAAAACTGATTTCCTAAATGGCGATTTAGAGGAAGAAATTTACATGAAACAACCTGAGGGATTCATTGCCCCTGGACAAGAGAACAAAGTTTGCAAGCTCGTTAAGTCATTATATGGCCTAAAGAAAGCTCCCAAACAATGGCATCAAAAGTTTGATCACGTCATGTTAGAATGTGGTTTCAAAATAAATGAATGCGACAAGTGTGTTTACGTGAAACACTCACCAAATGGATACGTTATCTTATGTCTCTATGTAGATGATATGCTTATCATGGGTAGTGACGATAAGATAATAACATCAACAAAGGATATGTTGAAATCAAAATTTGACATGAAAGACATGGGTCTAGCGGATGTGATCCTTGGAATCAAGATCACACGAACTCAAAATGGTCTTGTGTTAAATCAAACACATTATGTCGACAAGATTCTAGAGCGATTCAATGTGGGGGATTCCGGCCTAGCTAGAACTCCAATTGACACCAGTCAACATCTATCTAAAAATAGAGGTGAAGGTGTTTCCCAACTAGAATACTCAAGAATCATTGGTAGTCTAATGTATCTAATGAGTTGTACCAGACCCGACTTAGCATACGCTGTTAGTAGGCTAAGTAGGTACACAAGCAATCCGAGTTCTGATCATTGGAAAAGTATGACAAGATTACTTCGGTATTTAAGATACACGCGAGAGTATGGACTACACTATAATAGACATCCAGCTATTATCGAAGGATACACTGATGCAAATTGGATATCTGATATAAAAGATTCTCGATCAACAAGTGGATACGTGTTTACACTTGGAGGTGCTGCTGTAGCATGGAAATCTTGCAAACAGACGGTTATAGCAAGATCAACGATGGAATCTGAATTCATTGCCCTCGACAAATGTGGAGAAGAGGCAGAGTGGTTGCGTAAATTTTTTGAAGACATACCAAGATGGCCTAAGCCGGTAACGACCGTATGTATACATTGTGATAGCCAATCGGCAATTGGCAGAGCTCATAGCATAATGTATAACGGTAAGTCAAGACATATTCGACGTAGACATAACACGATACGACAACTACTCTCAACAGGAGTTATCTTAACTGACTATGTGAAGTCAAAGGATAACATAGCGGATCCGCTTACGAAAGGCTTAAGCAGAGAGTTAGTTAGCAAGTCGTCAAAAGGAATGGGACTAAAGCCCTTGAATGAACACGTTTATGCAAAGGAAACCTAACCCAGTTGACTGGAGATCCCAAGATCTGGGTTCAATAGGACAACCTAGTTGTATGAATGAAGGGAGGTCACTGTGGGGGTAGTTTACCTACCTCCTAAACCATCTAAGGGAGTTCATAAATCACGAACTTCCTAGTCCATTCCTAATATCAGTGACAAGGAGAAGGATAAGCATACGGCTTTTAATGATTCTTAGAGATAACCATATGTGGTATAATGATCTCTAAAGAATCACCTATGTTAGAGAGAAGTGGGGTCGCTTCGAAGGTAATTATAAGGGCGTAATTCCTAAAAGCTCTCGCGGAACCAGGAAAGTGTTCATGACCATAACGAACACGACTATGAGGAGTTGACATTGTCAGGAAGAGTCCTGTGTGAAATGTATTGTCGTCTACGCAAATAACAGCTCAGTTCAAAGACATCAAGTTCTACTGACAGTTAGGAGGCTAAGTGCATTTCATAAGGGAAGGTTCAAAGGGTAACACCTACCTATCCTATGCAGGATTCAACCGCCGAAGTTTCATCGGGAATAAGCGTTGTTAAGATCGATCTCCATTCATGTGGGGGATTGTTGGAAAATGTTAATGAAAATATGATTTTTTCATCAACTTTGGACCTCTATAAATAATACATATTTAATATTTACGATCAATATTTTATATGTATGCGTAGCCCTTAGAAAGAGCTTCGCAACGATATATGATACGTGCAAAACGGAGTTAAGGTGAATGAGATATCGACGCCTAAAGATAGGTGTTTGGTGCAAAAATTGGTTTGTTTGAAACTTGTCCCACATCGGTGGTGGAGACAAAGTTTGTGTTGTTTATAAGCAAGAATTTTGAACACTTGTTCAGTTAGCTTGTGACTTATACACACACAAGTTCACGGCCTCGCGCGCAGGGGGGGTGCAAATTTCTGGTCCGAAAGGGCATGGGTCAAAAACTCATGCGAGCCCGCGCGACCTGCGGACACGAATGCAGCTCCGAAACCTCGAGCATTCAATAGCTGTTACGATTTGTTTTAATGGCTCACCTTAATCTCTCTTCTTTTTCTTCTTTTTTTTGTCATTGTACCCTGGGAAACATAACGTGTGAATACACGCGGAATTTGTTTTAAGGGAATCGTGTTATATCACGAGCCTTGGTCGATTACGTTTCTTGTTCATCATTTATGTCTAGCTTATTTTCTTGTAATTACTTATTATTATAAACGGTATCCTCTCCTATAATTCCTTCCTCTTAAACTTGCTCCAGGACGTATCACTTTAAACATAGTCGAATTCCTACAAAAAAATTTCTTTTCCCCGACAAGTTAAAGAAAATAAATTAAAAAGATCGTAATATGCACCTTGACAATTTCCCCCCAAAACCGAATTAGATTTCTCATGCTTCATGTGAGGATTCGACTTGTCAATTTCCGCTGGCTCCTTTTTTGAAATTGCACCAAAATCTCCGAGCTCTTCCTCAAATGGAATTCTTCCTTCCATTAATGTTGCACCCAGATTATTTATTAAATATTCTATCTCTAATAAGTCTAAATCCGGGTCGGATTTCTACAATGTCAAGCTCGAGCCAGTCTTCTCAAATTCCTCCAACTCCATTTTCAAGAGGGGATCAAAATCCTCGAGCTCCTCATCTTCCTCCTCGTCAACCGCAACCTCCGCTTCAAGCATTTCCTGCACATCTAGGTCAAACATGTCATCAATAACATCAATACGAAAACAGGTTTCATCAGTGGAGTATGAATGTTTTTTAGCTTTATCAAAAGAGAATTTAATTCGCTCGTCCCCAACCCCCACTGAAATCTCCCTGTCCTTGACATGAATGATAGCATACGCGGTGTTTAAAAATGGTCTACCTAAGATAAGTGGCACAGTACAATCCTCCTTCATATCTAGTATGACAAAATCAACGGCAAAAGTGAATTTTCCTACATTAACTAGCATATTTTCGGAAACTCCTAATGGATGTTGAAATGATCGGTCGGCTAAACGGATACTCATTCTAGTAGGTTTTAAATCTCCTAAAGCAAGTTTAGCATATAATGAATGTGGCATCAAATTTATGCTAGCTCCTAAGTCGACCAATGCACTACAACAAGTATTACTAAAATTACAAGTAATAAGAAAACTCCATGGATCGTCCAATTTCGGTGGTGTTGTGTTCTTCACCACAACTGAGCACTCCGCGTTCAAGAAGGCGGACTACACCTCCGATGATTTTCCTTTCTTCGTGACAAGCTCCTTGATGAACTTTGCGTAATTCGTCATCCCTGCAATTAGATCAACAAGAGGAACATTAATATTAACAGATTTAATCATGTCGCATAATTTACCGTACTGTTCCTTCATTTTTGCCTTCCTCAAACGTTGCGGATATGGGATACGTGGCTTATAAGCTTTGATTGGCACTTCCTCCACTGGTTCAGGTGTTTTGGCTTTGGGTTGAACCTGTGGTGCCTCGTCCTCGTCGTCCTCGATCTCGAAATCGTCGGAAACTGGTTCTGCAGAGGGGGGGTGTCGTTCCAGTGGCTGGGAACGACGCACCGGGGTGTGTTTTGGAGACAGAGCGTCGTTCTGATGCTAGGGACGGCGCCCTATCTGACAGTTTTTCCGAAAAGTCCTCGTTGTCTTCGTTTTCGTCTCGATTCCTTCCATAAGCATATCCCGAGCGTGTAGTAATTGCATTTACGTGCTCATCTCTCTGGTTGGGAGGCTGATACTTCGACCCTTGACTATTTGAACTATTTCCTTGATTTTGTGGTCGTGGATTATGTTGCGTGTTGCTCGGTAGTTGGCCCGGTGGCCGGTTTGAGGACGATGTGTTAAGGTATTTTTACCAAAAGAAAGTGTATGGATGATGATCTAGAGTAGCTAGGAGCTGTTTTCGGCTTCAAATCGGTAGAAAACGTTGTATGTAACTAAGTGAATGGAAACTCTTGCTTATCTTGATGATGAGGACGATTTGTTAAGGTGTTTTTAGGTGGATTTCCACTATAATGTTGCTGGAATTTAGTTAAGTTTGAGAGAGAAAGCTAGGAAAAGAATGTGTGTGTGTGTAAATGTGTGTGTTTGAGTTTGTTTTGAAAGCGTGAGAGAATGAGATGGATTAGAGGGGTTAGGAAATGGTCAAGTGACCTACTTCTGGACCAAATGGGGAGTCAAACACGTGTGGGACATATGTCCCATTGTGGCGACATGCAAAATGAGTCATCAACCAACAACAACTTGTTGTCCAGACACCTGGTGCGTCGCACCATCCCCTAGGTGCGGCGCACCGGGCCAATTTCCTGGTCCGTTCGTTTTTCGTTTTCGTTATCGTTAGGCATATGCGTTCGTTTGAAGTTTATGGTTGGTTTGCAATGAACTTAGGCAAGTTCATTATATGTTTTCTTGGTATTAGGATTCATTTAATGATTCGATTCCGATTTTCGATTCCGATTCTGAGACACACACGTTTATAGTATATGTAACGTAATCCTACGTTAAAAGTTTTGTATGAGTTACATCGAGCTTAGCTTAAAGAGTTATGTTTACGTAACCTCGTAACACACAAAATTAGTTATAGCAAGTATCACAATTTACTATATAACTTAATTATAAAATCGTTCAGTTTGGACTATAATTACCTTATTGTTATTCTAAAATCTACTAATACAAAATATCAAAATATGTGTATAAACGTAAAAGTTTATATATTATTATAACTTTAAACAACATATCTATAAACGTAAATATATATATATGTTATTATACGTGTACAATTGTCTTATTATAATAATTTAAATTTACATAAGTTTAAAATTTATAACTCAATTTTTATCTTTACTCACGCTAATAGCTAATAGGATAATAATCTGGTATAAAAACAAAATTAGTAACATAAAGTGATGCTCAAGCTTCTTTTTTTTTTCTACCGTAGTTTAGTGAATTCAGATTTTTGGGTTTATATAATGGGTTTCGGGTTATGTTTCATGAACCCGGATTTTAATCCATAATTAGAGAGCTGAATTGAAAGCCGTTTGATATCTGTTTTTGTTGAAATGACGATGATGCAGTCTCCTTTCTCATGCTTTTTCTATAATAATAATCAACCAAACTATAATAATAATATTATCCCTTGTTTGAAATCAAGAACAAAAACTAGAAAAAACATTTGCAGTTCAATTTCATCAACAAACGAACAACAAGAATTGATGCTTGGAGACATCTGCCAACATCATGTCCCTCATCATATCTTGCGCAGGTCAGCTCACATTTTCTCACTTGTCTTTACTTATAAATGAAAACCTTAATCCACTGCTGCAGGGTTCAACAACTCGGATACATTACGCCAACACAGATTCAGAGACAAGCTCTACCGCTTCTATTCTCTGGACGTGATTCTATTCTTCATGCCCAGGTCAATACAACCTTAACCAAGGTTATAGATAACGTAAGACATGTCGTGACGGCATGAGTAAGACTCAAGCTTTGCAAGAAAAGACGAGACATGACGTTCTTCAAAGCGTGACAAGGCGGCAAAAAAATTTAATATATTTTATAATTTTATATATACTTATATATATTTTTACTATTATTAAGTTATATAAATATCAATAAATTATCAAAAAGTCTGTTTTAACATTTAAGTATATATATATATATATATATATATATATATATATATATATATATATATATTCTATGATATAGTCACAAATTTACAATCAAATGATTTTTATAGCCATTTTTAAACTTTTTTTTAAAAAAAAAAAAAAATTCGTAACGCGTTACAAAAAATCTCGCGTTAAGGCGCGCCATGGGACGCCATGACCACGTCTTTTGCCGCCACGCCTAACAAAGACGCCTTGCATATTTTCGTAATTTCTCGCCGCGCCTCGACGCCATGGCGCGTTATTTAGAACCTTGACCTTAACACATGATTCAAAAAATCACTCACAATGTTTGTGTTTTGTTTATTTATTTGTGTTTTGTCTACAGACTGGTTCAGGGAAAACCTTGGCATATTTGCTATTGATATTTTCAGTAATAAACTCGCAAAGATCAGCAGTACAAGCCGTGATTGTCGTACCGACTAGGGAGCTGGGCATGCAAGTAAGCTTATTTGCTGGTGATTATTGAATGTGAATGGATTAATTATTGTAAATCCTGATTTGTGTTTGTCAATAACCAAAGGTTGCAAAAGTTGCTCGAATGCTGGCTGCAAAGCCTGATCAACCTGTAGCGGAAGATAAGCCGTGCACTATCATGACTCTTCTAGATGGAGGAACTTTAAAAAGACAGAAAAGTTGGTTAAAGGTAGAAACTTCTCTCATTGGATTTGTGTATATGCTATACCTCGTTTAGATGTAGCAATTTTGCCCCATTTATTTACAAAGAGTTGGTTAAAGGTAGAGGTTTTTCTTATTGGTAATGTGTGTACTGTATACCTCGGTTTAGATGTGGCAATCTTGACCATTTACTTACATATGGGATGATAAGGGTTATATTGTTTATCTAACGGGTCAAATGGGTATTATTAAAAACTTAGCTAAATCCAAGGCGGGTCAAATGGGTCGAAAGTGACCCGAAGTATTTGTAAATGCTGGCTGCCTCTTAAATTACTTAATAAAAAAGTAGATTAGCATATTTTTAATGTTGTATTTAATTATATTTATTAATTGTTTATAAGTTTCAAAAGAAAAGGAACAAAACCCAACCCGACCTGTATTTACAAAATTAACCATTTTGACCCAAACCCATTTGAATCCGTTACAATAACACCCTACCTGTCCATTTTGCCATCTCTACCTCAGTCAATGTGTACCGGCAGATAAGTTTCGAATTACGGGTTAGTTTGATGGAGTAAAGTATTATGTAACTCCTTTAGGAAAGAAGTTTACCAAAGATTTAATGTCATTGCAGGCTGAGCCCCCTACAATAATTGTCGCGACACTTGGAAGTTTGTGCCAAATGATTGAGAAGCATATGATCAAACTAGAATCAATGCGTGTGCTTGTAATTGATGAGGTATTTACTCGCATTATTTTTGTGCTGCCCAATTACTTCAAGAATTGAATTAAACTTACTTGTTAATAAGTATAAATGGTAGCATCACTTTTCTGTTGTTTTCGTTTTCCTCGCACACCTGATTTAGCATCTGATTTAATACTTTTTAGGTTGATTTCATGTTTAATTCTTCGGATGAAGTTAGCTCCCTACGAAAACTATTGATGTCATACTCTTCGATCCACAATCGTCAAACAGTTTTTGCCAGTGCATCAATCCCACAGCATAGACGGTTTTTATACGACTGTATACAGCAGAAGTGGACTAAGGTTTGCTGAAATAGGTCATAATGGTTATATTTTTATACCAATTTGTCAAAGGTTTCTTCATATTCATGTGCATTGTGTTTGTTACAACAGGCTGATGCTGTCCATATCCATGCAAATCCCGTTCAGCCAATGCCTCCACGTATACATCACAGATTTTTGGTGAGTCAGTTGAAGAACAGGACCCGCTCTCTATTATAGTCTATTGCTTTGTTTAGAAGCGGAAAACCGTGCGGGTTTGTTAACGGGTCAAAATAAGCCATTTTAAAAATGGGTCCGGGTTGGGTTGGGCTGAATAATTAGTAGTAATACTTTCACGTAAATGTCTGAATAATTTCATTAATTTACTAATAAAAAGCTAAGGGATCAACACAACCCTTCTCGACTTATACACTTTTAAGCATTTTCTCGGTTAATCCACCTGGTCGGATATCTTGTTTCTCCCAAACAAACCCGAAAGATTAAGAAACAATTCCCAAATTGAGCCGGTTTGGTCCATTTGGGCCAATATAGCTCCTTCTACCCCACGTCATTTGCAACCCGTCCTTTGACATTTTTACTTTCTTATTCCCTAAAACCTGAACCACGTGATTGAACAATGAGCTGCTAATACATTTATGGCTGTCAGATATGTAGTAGAAATGAAAGACATTCAGCATTGTTGTCCTTGTTGCAATCTGATGCACCTCAGTCTGCCATAATCTTTGTTAATGAACAGGTTAGTGCTACCTGACATTCTCACTTTTGACTAAGGTCAACTTTTTTTCCGGTAACATAGCTTGGTTGTAATAAGATAAATGATTATACATATTTCTATCGTAGGTTAATTAGAAATATGTATTTATTGAATTTCAGTCTGAGAAGTCCAAAAAGGCCGGACATGCCCCTGCAATTACTGTTGTAATGGATGTGCTAAAGAATGCACATTCCGGAAGTCATGAAATTCTGCTTCTAGAGGAAAAGATAAATTTCAACTCTAGAGCAGCGTCTTTTGCTGTAAGTAATACCATCCGGATGACCAATTTACCCTTGTTCAATTTCTTTATTCCCTCTTGATATCATGCTATTTTAGGGTAGGATTAATGGGTAAGAAAGGAGGTTAGATGAGGTCCGACGAACCATCTTCTTTACCTTATTATCCATGTTAACAATTGGATATGGGTATTTTTAACCCATTAACTTATAAATGGGTCAATTTGAGATATGTTTATGGTTAACAGATACAATGGTTAAAATTTTATAGAATATAGATGAAAAGGAAACGGGCCAATGGTTAAACCGGTCGAAGTAGCCCTTAATACATAGTTACATACAACCTCCTAATTTTATTTTATAGAAAAAGAGTTATATTACATGTATAGTTTGCATAATAGCTCTTTTATCTTTAGAGGTGGCAAGATGATGGGTTGGGCAATGGGTCGTTTTTAGTATCTGTAAATACTAAAACTGAATCGGGGCAGGGGGTTGTCGCAAACACTTTTTTGTTCATCTTTTCAATTTATTAATATAACTAATGTATTAAATATGATTACAAATGTTTACATTAATGATCTAAATTTTTGAATAAAACTACTTTGGGCGACTTTCAACCTGTTTCTCTATTAGGTAAATGTAATAATTTGATCCATTTGAGATATTACACTACCCAAATTGACCCATTCATAAGTTGTTGGGTTGAAATTGTCACCTATGTTCATTAACACACTAATTATTTATAAATTGTTTTACAAAATCAGAAAAGTGTTTCAGGTTGACCCGTCCAGTGCTAAAACTTTCGAATTATGACCTGAACCTTTTTGAACCGTTACCCAGCCCGTACTATAATAACTATCCATTTTGACCCTAACCTGTCCAGACTAGCTACCCAACTTGCCTGATCCACCCATTTTCGACACTTTTAACAGTGATTCTATGGGTATTGAAAACAGGAACTGAGACAAGGAGGAGCATACCTCTTAGTAGCAACTGATATAGCAGGTAGAGGTGTTGACCTTCCTGACACAACCCACATATACAACTTTGACTTACCAAAAGATGCAGTCCACTATCTACATCGAGCTGGAAGAACAGGTAGAAAACCGTTCGCAGAAACTAAATGTGTCGTTACCTCTATAATAACATCAGAGGAGCGGTTTGTGTTGCAAAGATATGAAAATGAATTAATGTTCCAATGTGACGAGCTGTTTCTGTAAGTATTATTGTTGGTCAATTTAATCTAAATGTCGTTTTTTATACTGATTTTGCCCATAGTTCTCTTAATTTTCTTCGTTTTGCTTTTTCTTTTTCTAGCAGAGCAAATAATCTAGCATATCATATTGTTGTTAAAGAATTAGGTGAAATAAATTATCTAATGGAAATGAACATGGTATACGAGGCATTCTTAGCTTATAATTAGAGAATCGTTATATTTATTAGTGTTGAAGTGGCCGTGAACTCAATTTGTGCAAATATGCTCTTTTGGCATAAAAAAAATTGCAATAACTTCTAGTATGGGTTGACCCGAGTCGGATTTTTGTCCTTTCTGAAAAAATGCAAGTCAGTAAAAACATTAATTATGATCACATTAATATTCTAAATTTGCGAGAAAAACGATTAGAAGGTTGTATGGAATAAATATAGGCTTTTAAGTATTTGCTCCCATTATAGATTTTTGTTATAAGCCATTTGACCAGTTTGAAATAAAACGCAACGTAGATCGACTGTTCCATAGCAAATGGTTCAAATCACATGCTTACATCAATGAACCAAAATTTCATTATTTTAAAGAGTAGAAGGTTGCATTGTATTCACATTTACAGAGCTTGGCAGTGATAACGGCCTGTTGATCCGTTCTCTACATAGAAATGTTCATCTTACAAGATTATTCATTTTCGTTCTCAAACAGGAGAAGGAAAAACAAAATGCATCATATCACTAATCCGTCCTTAATTGTTGAATTCTTTAATAGGACTGTAATGCCTGATCGAATGTAAAACCCTTCTGAAGATCTGTCAGCCTCCTGTATGCCCTGTAATTGTATATGCATAAGTAGAAATTATCAGGCCTTTGTACCACTAATTTGATTTATGTATTTCAGAAAGTACTGATGTAATTAGACCGCTAATGGTGGGTTACTCGTTAAATGGGTACTTTTTGGTACATGTTGGTTTAGGTTAACCCGAAACATTTTTTGTCCAAAGTTTTTTATATAAATAAAAAGTGTGACATATTATCTCGATAAATATAACTATCTAAATAAAAAGTTTAAGGAGGTTTGTTGCATTATAACTATACACATTGAGAGACTTCATGTTTCTGTATAAGCTATTTAATTTGATTTAAGCCGTTTGACCCGTTGGAGCCAAATTGACCTATTCATAAGTAAATCGGCTGTAATTGCCACCTTTACTTTATGAATATCCTGATGTTCTTACAGTTGAGATAAGTGAAATGGTTATTCTCAACTCTTTTTAATTGTACCAAAATATTTCATGCGCTTACCTCTGAATTTGCGATAACTACATTCTTCCCGATCCTAGCGTTCTTGTCAATGATGCAGGTTCTGCAAAATATATCATTATCAAAAAGACATTCAAAATTTATCTACTGCACTCTGAATTGACCAAGTTTTAGATTTTTGTACGTGATTTTTGTGTTTTCCCCTATTCCCATAGGAACACGGCCTTCAGCCAGCAATGACGTAATTTCAGCCCCAGTCTCATAGTTGTCAGCTCCAAGCATCACGGTGTCCTACATTGGTTTATTTAGGAAAATGTAAGATAATCACATATTTTAAGGTTATAGTCCGAGCAAGTTATTAGGAGATTATTAAAAAAATGATTGATACCGGCTTAAAAAGAGTCATTTTGCCCACAAAAAAAATTAAGTTGAAAGAAGGGGTAAGGGTACTTCTATTTTATGATTCGATTATTAGATTTATCATCCCCTATTCCAAAATTGTTTTTTTTGGCCCGTAAGCAGCTTCTGTTTATCCAAGCATTAAAAGAGATTTCTGCCACAAGTTGCAAGAATCGGATAATCATTTTCAAAACGCAAATGTACTCTCTAAAATATAATGGCAGAAAGTACAATTTGGAGCATGTGTCTGTATTCCGATATTGCAAGTGCAAACATCATTTGGAGCTCAAAATACTTGTTTTGAATGAGTAACAAACCTTTAAGTGAACATTAGAATTAATTCTGGATCGGATGCCAACAACGCTATGCTCAATGAAGCTATCGGTTAGGAAACTACCGTGTGATATAATCGAGTCAACAATCTGCACAAGAATATGAAGAGAGGGTGAGTACATCTACTAGACTTTATTGCACCACAAAGAAATAATCAACATTTATCTTTAGTAGCTGCTTTATGAAGCCGAATTGTGTTTTCGTGAATATTTTGTTGTACTAACCTTGCAGTTGTCAATATTTGATGGTGGCAGATTTCTTCTAGAGGTATACATTGGCTTTGTTGCATCATAGAAGCTAAACCGCGATGGCTGCAATTAAAAATCAGATAAGAAAAATAGTTAAATATACCCTAAATACAAGATAAATTACTTTTTTGCACTGTAAACACGTTGCCATGTGATATTTATGTAAGAGTAGGTTAGAGGTGGTAATTTCGACCGACCCATGTACATACTGTGATCAATCAAATTCGTGAGGATTTCACTAGTTTAGTACTTGTAAGGTATCCTCAGTTTATATAAATAGAGATATTTATCGCGTACAATGGGTTGATTTGAATTATGTATTATCTCAAACGGGTCATGTTAGTTTTATAGCTAAAAAATAAATGGGTCACATACGTTGAGCGGGTCGAAAGTTACGTAAAGTGTTTTTTTATGTATACAACCTCTTAAATTGCTTTATTTTAAAGCTTAGATTTTACTTGTAATAAAAGAGCTTTTAATCATATTTCCAGAAAATATTTATAATCATATTTAACACAATAATTTTATAAAAGCTTATAAAAAAGGGAGAAAAAAAAAGTGTTAGCGGGTCAATCCAGCCAACCACCCAGGTCAGTTTGAACTTCACTAAAAAGTTACCTATTATGGGTTTTTAACCAACCCGGCCAACTTACCCATTTTTCCGCCTCTAGTGTATGTACAACATGAGATAGGAATACAACTCACATGTTCGGTAAGCGCAAGATTTGCTTCAAAGAAAGATCTGATTGTACCAATGTCCTCCCAGTAGTCGTTAAATAAAAATGCCTGCAAATGAAAAAATTTCACTTTCAATTGTAATATACATTTGCATGCATTTTTCGTGATAATTCAGAAGAGCCTTAACAGACCTTTATGTAATATTCTGAGGCTGAAGCGGGAATGATCTCTGATCCGAAGTCATTTGCCGTTGGGAAACGCCATCTGTAAATATTTGACTTGGTTTATTACGTAAATGATATATTATTTGTTTCTAGTATTCTTTTCTCACACTCTTTGTTATGAATTGATTGGGTTTGTGCTAAATAAAGAATCAGCTAAAAGTCTAATGGGTTGAAACTCGCCCACGTCTATTTTTACTGCATACAACCTCCTAAATCGTTTTAGTGAATGATGTCCTAATTTATAGAAAGTTCTAAAAAAGGTTCAGGTTGATTTTTCGTGTACCTCAAAAGATTCAAAAGGATCTCCTTTTTGAAAACATATACTCCCATGGAAGCAATATACGGCTTCTTTTCAGCCTCTTCTTTCGACAATCCCAAAACTGTTGTATCTACTGCCTGTAATTACAATTTTGACATTGGAAATTGTTTTCATCATATGGTGTTATGATGTTTGTTTTAAAATGAATCCGAATATACCATTGCTTTCAAGTCATTCCCTTTCGGCTTTTCGCTGAAAGAAAGGACTCTTCCTTTTGCGTCAATCTTCATCAATCCAAAATCTGAGGCACGACTGTCAAATTTACATGATCAATTTATTCTTTGATTTTGCAAGTTGTAATGATATATATATATATATATATAGGAATTACAGATTGATTGAATTAAAGTTGAAATAACCTGTCATCCATGGGAAGAGATGATATAGTAATATCTGCACCACTTTGACGGTGGTTCTGCAGGAAATAAGTTTTATACGTGAATCTATATGAAGATTTTGATCAATATGCATAGTTTTATTCGTAGGAGTGCCAAATTTGTTAACTGTTTAATACTTCACCTGAAGAAAGTCCATATAGTCCATTCGGTACAAGTGATCTCCAGATAGAATGAGAACATCCTCGATATCTTTGCTTCTTGCATCCTAATGAGTCATAGCTTAATTAAAATTAAGATACATCATAAGACACGTGCGTAATGATTTTTGGTTTGAAAGGACGTGTTGCTTTTACATGTGCGTACCTCAAATAGCCAATGAAACTGGCGAACGGCATCTGCGGTACCCTGGAACCACCTTTTACCTTCCTCACCTGGAGTTTGAGTTGCTGATAATGCCTGAAATCACATAAATACTTATAGATGGGTCGACATACGTTGTGTTATATTTCAAACAGTTCAAATGCATTAAAACACATAAGTTAGCTAAAAAAAGGAACTGCTGAAACGGAATGAAAGTTTACGGCCTTCCAAACCATCTTATCCAAATATTTTGACCATCTTATTTGTGACTCAACTCGGTCCATTTTGTCCCTCACTATAAAGAACCCGTTTCAGTCCGAACATGTTTTGACCCGTTACCCAACCCACCCAACCAGCAAATCTTGCCACCTCTATATCCATAAGGAATCAATGGTACCTCAACAAAGCCATCTCCAAAGGTAACACCATTTCCAAAGTTATAAGCACGGGCCAAGTGCCTATTGAGTGACGCAGAGTTAAACTGAGTCAAAATGTAGATTTTGTTGATCCCACTATTAATGCAGTTACTCATTGGCACATCAATCAGCCTATACGCTCCTCCAAGCGGCACCTACAAACAACGTATGTCAGTTCTAATTTACCACATCTCACATACTCTGCTTCGTTTCCAAAAGAATATAACAAAAATGCATACTGCAGGCTTTGCACGGCGCTTTGTGAGAGGGAAAAGGCGAGTACCCGCTCCACCTCCTAATATAACCGCCACAACAGTCCTCGGATCCCTTTTCTCCATCTCAAGGTCCCTCAACTGCTCAAATAAATATGTTCACCAAGTCAACATTTCGAATCGAGATGAATACTATTTGGAAAAAAATGAGAAAAACAACTCACCTTTGCCTCACCTGCAGCAATGGTACTGAGGGTCATGCATATACTTGACTTCACATTGTTTTTCTTTTGGACCTTTTGAGAAAAATTTAGTTTCTTTCCCATTAAGTCTCCGTTAACAGACCTCCAATCCCGCGCAGCCAATCCGGAGGTGCCATGTCGGACGACGGTGGCGGAGAGTGATACTGTCATTATTTTGTTTAAGTTCTAAGTTTGAGTCAATGAAAATGTTGTCAATGTTATTTACATTGCATGGTATTGTGTGGTCAGTTTTGTTATCCAAAGAAATCTGTATCCACAAGTATTTTTTTGTTTGGAAAATTTGTGTGACTGAGCCATCCTTATCTTATATACACATGATACTTGTATATTTGTATACAATTTAATACCAACGAATATTCGTGTCTGCAATGTTTTTCTTGTGTTTCGGTTTTGGATTTAAGACAATCATGTTTACTATGACGGTATTTTAGTTGACTCATTAACGCGAGTCTAAGTCTCGTAAGAGATAAAGTGTGAATAATTGAATGGTGTGTAGAAATATTTGTTTTCGCATGTATGACTTTACTTTAGGTGACATTGTTAATATTTTCACTTGGTACGTATTAGTGACGGACCTCACAGTCACTATTGGTCACCAAAATACTTGAGGAATGAAGGTAGTTAACTAATACACTCAGTTACAATTATTCCAATATTCACATATTCGGTTTGACCTATGGACAAATATGAAATCATACGTTTCATGCTTGTTTAAATAATAGCAATGACATTTCTCAATATCATGCTATAAAAAGCTAGGATTTTCAGAAGAAGATATCAGGAATATTCAAAAAATCGAGTGGCTAAAGTTGAAACATCTACTTTCGTAGTAACGAAGAGTTAAGAGAAAAGAAGATTTCTCACTTCTTTCTCATTCAAAATCGTGCATGAATCATCTCACACTTCTCTTAAGTGATAAAAGAAAGAAAACTATTCTTTCTTTTTTATTACCTCCCACATATTCTAAAAAAAGATTACTAATCGTTAACGTCAACTTTTTGAGGAATCCTTCGTCCAATGGTTCTGAATGACCGTTTTTCTTCAATCTATTTGATCTTGGATCGATGGCAAAAACTGAACCGGGTGAACTACCTAATAATGCACCCAAAACCAAAAACCTCCTCATTTGCATTATGATTGTTGCTTTAAGCTCATTCACTATTGCAGGCGATGGTAGATATCCAATGCAATGCTATCATTTCATGTTACTTGGTCTTTGTCATCGTTGATATTTTCATTAACTATATGTGAAGTGCTTATGATTTGTTAAGTAGATTCTATTAATTATATATCGTATGTTGTTTCAGAGTTTTACAAAATGACGATACACCCACAGCATCATACACTACCAAAACCATAAAAACCTTTTTTCTAAAATTGGTTGTAATGTGATCGAATCGAACTACCAAATTGACCAAAAAAACAGACATTCATAGTTTTTGTTTATATCCGAATAGTAAAGATTGGAGAAGTATACACATGTGTTTAGGTGTCAATGCACGAGTTCTACCAGATAAGTTACTAACAGCCTTGTTTTGTCCAACCAAACAAACAACCTAACACAAATCCCCACTTCACACTTTAGTCCTTCCGCAATATGATCGAACTTCCATGATGGCTCAAGGCCTACGAGGAGGAGGAGGTGGAAGACCCCCAGGTGGTGGCGGTGGTGGTGGTGGTAGTGAGCTGCTGCTACTGCTGTTACTACTGCTTCTTCGTCTTAGAGGCCTACACCACATAAATCACACCGTTATCTAAAAAAAATTATATGATTTTGACGAAGTAACTAATATCATGATATTAGCCCAAAAATGCCACTAAGAAGATATAGTGAGAAACGAACAAGTTTTTTGTAAATAGAGGGTAAGTGATAATTACCTTCTAGGACTACGACTTCTTGATATCTTCCTTGCCACCTGTTATAATCACAAGAAGATAAACTAGTGTTAGCAACTGAAGTAGCAAATTTTGCAACGACTGATTCAAAAAAGTAAAAACCTTTCGTGGACTTGGAGAATCAGAGGAAGATGACGACCTCCCACGCCTGCCCAAAGGTGGGCGCCTGTTTAGAATTAAGAGCAGACGTCAATTATATGCTTATAAAACATTAAAGATAGAAAACATACAGTTTTGCGTTTTTCTTTCCTATTATTTCTAACATAGCCTGTAATGAATAACCACTATCTTGCCACCCCCCAACAAGAAAAAATGATAAGAAGTTTATTCACCCATTTGAGATTTCACGTAAACGTGATTCACCCATTCACCAACAATGGGTTGAATTTGCCACCCCTCTAATTTAACTCTGAAATTTGAACAGAAAAGAAGTAAAAATCATTACCTCCTTGGAGAGATTGATCTGGAACGTGAACGACCGGGCCTTCTGATAGGAGAGCGGCTACGTCTGCGACCTACAGGCGATCTTCTGATCGGAGGACTCCTTGCTCGTCCCGAAGAGCTACATCCAAGAACATTGCCAGTTTAAGTGATTATAAATCAATCTATGCAAGTAAAATGTGATTCAAATAGCAGAAAGTTTTACAGGGCAAAATATCAGACATATTACACTTAAACCATCAGCACTGAAGAACATTTATAACATGAGACAAGCTTACCTTTATTCAGAAACAATAAATTCACTAGAATTTCAAAGAACGCCTAGAACTCAAGAGCTCATAACTTTATAAAAGTAATCTTATAATCACTTCCTTAGAATCCTTTTCCTTTTGGATTTTGATTTAGAGGAACTATTTGTGCAGCAGTGGATTAAATATATGTAAAAAGCTATAAGTATAACCTATGGTACGTTACCACTAACCACAAAATGAAACACATTAAGATAGTGATAATTAAAATTACCGGCGTCTTGGTGGGGGTGAACGCCTGCGAATTGGACTAGCACGACCACGTCGAGGAGAGCCCCTAAAGAACATACCAATAGTTAGAATAAGCCATATCCAATAGAACACTCGCCAATAAGAATAATAGAAAACTCAAACCTAAGAGGTGATCTATTATAACGTCTTCCTGGAGGAGAAGGTGAGCGGCCTCTAGCAGGAGGTGATGCAGGTCTTCTTCTGGGAGGTGGTGAACCACCGCGACGGTAAGGAGACTCTGGTCTTCGCCGAGGAGGAGGTGGAGAAGAGTCTACACGGCGGCGGGGAGGAGGAGATCCTCTTCGGGCTATAGGAGACCTCCGACGTGATGGTGACAGTGGTCTACGGCGAGGAGAAGCTGTTAAGAAAAGATGTTTAGTCAAAAAGATGAATTACATGTTATTGATTCAATAACCATTTATGATAAAAGAGGTTGTAGGAGGAAGGAGGATCGTGTCTAGATGAGCTTTTGTTGTTTGAGCTTGAAGGAATTAAATAGGAATCTGTTTGATGCTGTGAAAAGAGATGTCTTGTTCAGGTTAAAAGTGAACTTGGGTAATTTGTATTTACCTTGTCCTAACCACGTGGCCCAAAATAAATAGCAGTAGAAATTGTTTATAAAAACATTTAAACAGATTGCTGTGACTATGAGTCGCAACAATCATTTTCAAAACACATCTAAACAGACCCGCTATACATAAAGACAACAATTGAGTCTAGCATACCAGGTGTTACACGCCTTGGTCCGTCTTTTTCTGCATCAGCACCTGCATTGTCGGTTCTAGCCCCATCTCTTCGTGGACCAGTGGTCAAAGGTTTTGGAGGTGGTGAAACCTTCTTTCTTTCAGGTAAAGTAAACTTAGCTTGAACCACCTTCCCATCTATCTGGGCCTGAAACATTACCACAACAGCATAAATAATCAATAAAAAATTTATGTAGAGAAAACAGTTTAAAAGCATCATACGTACACCATCCATGTGTAATTGGGCTTTTTCAGCATCAGCTCGGACCTTGAACTCAACATAACCAGATCCTTTCGGAAGGTTAACCTGATAAGCAAAAATATATTGCCAACAAATTGAAACAATCAGAAAAAGATGTTTGGTGTTCAGTTTCTCCTCAATATAACTAGCAAGATAAGGCACTTGCACCAGGAGTCGGGTCAAAATAGGTAGAGTTTCAATACATGCCGGTTGTGATGACTGACGACCCATTGGTTCTTTTTACTCATTTTCATTTCAACACTACAGATATAAGTGTTACATGGGAGTATAACATTTATGTTAGTTACAGGAAGAATTGGGCATGTTTTGAAAAACGCAATTTAGAAAGCTTTAGCATTTACATTCAATTTGAACGATTTACAACCTATTTGAAATACTCGAACCATTTGCCCTTAACCAATCTGATCCGTTAGAGATCAAATATAATCCAAATCAGCAAAAATATATTTAAATGGTTTAAAACTGCCACCTCTAGACATCAGTAAAAGAAAGTACTGCATATATCTTACAATGTGATCCATAGCCAATCGTACATGTACAACTTCGCCAAAAATTCCTGTTACAAAGAAAAAAACATATTATAACCAAATTCAAAAACCTTCCCTCCACAGAATGGATATCATAGCTAATAACGGACAAACATCATCGTAACCACAGTTAAACCTAGTAATTATCCTACCTATAACCTACACATTACTTTAAGATAATTAAAAATAATTTATATAACAAAACATTACTACGCTTGCCAGCAAAGTAACGCAACCACTACTAAATAGTGTGCCAAATAGTCAAACTGCCAAACCTAGCTCCATGAAACGCATCTATGATGATAATTCTGATCTAATTCTCAAATAGCTATATCAATCTCATGTTTTTTCATCTATTGGTGTTCAGACACAAAACTAAGAGCTTGTGGTGCATCTGTCACTGGCTTTAAATTTTAGCAACTACAGATGTCAAAACAAATTAATCTGATGAATAACTAGGCTACTTGATTTACTTTTCATACAAACGGAGTTAGACATGTCAGTGTAACTTAATTACTTACACTTAAAATAACTGGTCCTTATTTAAAAAAGACCCTATGCTAGTATAACTTATAAGCAATGAAGTCTACCTACGAGTTTGAAAATTTAATTCTTCCGAAATTAACTGAAAAGTTAACAGCAAAACAAAATTACCAAATATTTCCTTCAGATGGTTCTCATTGACGTTCCTCGTGAGCTGGCCAATGTGAAGAACAAGTGACTCGGGTACTGGAGAAGACTTCCTGTAAGAACCAAACCAGATCATTAGTCACAAAAACCTATTTTAAATACCGTAACAGCAAGTAGTAATAGGTCTAAAGAGCTGAAACCATGCAAATAAAAAAAACACCACCTAAAAAAACACGGAGAGTGATCACTATAAAAATCAATTTCCTAATTGAAGGTATGGAAGTGAAACTACATGGATTACCCACTATACGTAAAAATTACCTAAGCAGAGAGAGAAGAAAGTGCACCACAATAAGCATAATAATAGTGAAGCTATTAATAAAGTGTCCCTAAAATATTACATATTTAATTTAATTTAATTTAATTTAATGCGGAGTCAAATCTTAATCCAGCTACTAATTAATCCTAAAATTTACAAAATACTATTAAAATGTAAATATAAAAAAATTAAATTAAATTAGAAAAGAATCTATTGTTACCTTGGAGGAGGAGAAGTCCTCTTAGATTGAGGCGGTGGAGAACGACCTCGTTTTGGTCCATCACCAGCACTATTCAAATTCACAAATATAAGCCCTAATTAAAACTTCAATATATATATATATATATATATATATATATATATATATATATATATATATATATATATGATAGATATAAAGTGTAGTGAACCTTTTCTTGGGAGGTGGAGTGAGACTGCGAGATGGAGAAGATGAAGAAGTAGAGTAGGATCTAGAACGAGATCTGGAACGGGAGGTTGAGGAAAGTGACCGAGAGCGAGAGCGAGACCGTGAACGGGAACGAGAGGATGACCCACGTCCTCCTCCTGGTTTCGCCATTGATTTTGATTATTGTTTCAGACACAAACTAAACTAAACCCTACCTACCACTATTATCATTTTACTATGGATATTGGCCCAATAGCCCGTTTATACTACTTCTTTCAAAATAACATCACTAAACTGTATTTTTTTTTTATTTTTTTTTTTCGTTTATTGTCTTTGTCGTTCTTTATTTTTTCTTACTACTATATTATCCGCGCGTTGCAGCGGAAGATAGAAAAGTATATTTTACAAAATTACATTAAGGAATATGATTACGGAAACTTAATATATAGAATGATAAAAATGAAAAAACATGAAAAAGTATTTATATTATAATCATAACTAAAAAGTGAAAATACAAAATCATTCAAAAGAATAACATTAACTTTTGAAACACATGTAATTTATTCATCATGTAAAACTTTTAGATAAACAACATTTGAGGTGTATACTTTGTCCCGCTTATAATCTTTTGCAACTTCACTAATACATTTGTATTTCCATATGTTATCTCTCTTGACATAGAGATGTTCCTCAGAATGTAGGTTACGTACTTATGTGTAATAATCAAGAGAACATTGTTCATGTTGTAAACATTGTTACTCGGAGTACTAATGTTGGAGCAAACTTTGCTTTGAGCATTGTTTCTTGGAGCAGTGTTGTGGCTTTGTGCATTGGTGATATTGCTTTTAGAGTTTATTTTGAATAGCACAATGTTTGGGTCAATCCATAGAACTTGTTTTGGTCTTTTGAAAAGAACAAAACTTGTTTTCAACTTGAATTGTTCTAGTTCCTACCTATAGGTGGCGAGTGAACATCCTCATTTCCATTTTCAAAACAAAGTGAATAGGCAGACATTTACAGTTAGACCAATAGATTAAAAAAGAAAATCATCAACTTGATATTGAAATATATATAATATTTTGTCGAGCTACTCACAAACTATCTTGTTGAAAGTTTTTCTCAATTTGTAGAAACATGAGTTACTACGACCTTGCAATTTTCGGAAAACATCTATTGACTGCAAGAAAAAAAATGTAAAAAATAATAGAGAAACACTCATAACAAGAAATGATCTTTTCACAATCAAACCAAAATCTTCAAACTTATTAATCAACATTGTATTTAAATTATATTATTACAGAAAGTTAAAAAGAAAAAAAAAACAAAAAAATCCTAGGTATCATTTTCAAGTTAAACCTCTTTCGACTTCAAATACTCTATCAAGCTTTATTAGTTTTTGTAGAGTTTGTAATCAAACTTGTTTATGAATTTGACCCAAACATTTGTCCCACTTTGTTTAAAAATAATTCTCGTTAATAATGACATGGACTCACATAAGAGTTTTGGATTCCAATCATAAATTCCTTAATCAATATATCAATATTGTTTTTAACAAAACACAAAAGTAGTTTTATTATACGAAAATGGCTAATAGATATTGGAGTTGTCTAGGTATTGTTATTGTGGTAATTAAAGACATGTAAGTCTACATGCTTAAACTATTCTTTTTTCTTTCTTTTTATTTAATTTATATGGTTAGAATTTTAGTAACTAACATAAATTGTAATAAGATATTGTAAATGATTATATGTTGTTAGTGGTATAAAGGGTAGATAAGTAATTTCAATTACTTAAAATTTAAGAGATTAAGAGTATGGGGGAAATGCTTTATAATATAGTAAAGATAACAGTAATTATCCCTCAACTTATCAATTTCTCGTATTATTCGTCATTTTTTGTTAAACTTAACTCGTTATAAACCGACCAAAATCTCATCTTTTCCTACCTTCTTATTTAAACACAACATAACATTATTCCAAAAACCTTCCTACCACCTCGACTACCTACCACCACCTGCAATATGCCCCCTCCTACCACCGACACCTGTGAGCTGAAGAAATGACTGATAACAATGTCGGTTCCTTAACAGCAGGTTAACGGTGGTGTTCACATTGTTGTGGAGGGAAAAATTAGTGATTGAATTGACAACCTATGATTAAATGAAGGCGGCGACGATGGTGAATTATCATTGATGGTGGCAAAAAAAAAATAATTCATGATTGTCTATTGTAGGTGGTGACTGTTGTGGTCACGAAAGCGGTGGGTCTAATATGATCATAAAATAAATTAATGACCTAGAAATCAAAATCTTAGTACAAGAAAAAAGTAAAGTTGGATGTTAGAAATTATAGTTTTTAGAAAGGGCAAATGGCTTGTGAATGCTTCCAACTTGACACCGAATTCTATTGTGTACACCGGATTCAGAGATGTTCTATTGAGTACCACCACGTGACTATTTTATTCTTTTGAAGACACAAGGTAACCGTTTACCTACAAAAATCTACGTGTAACAAGTCACAGTCCACCTCAGCTTCCACGTAAGATTATAGCACTTGACTATTGTCCACCTCAGCTGCCACATATTTTTACCTCTCTCACACACACACACATTGATTACCTCTCTCACACACACATTTCACCCAATTAACACACACACACAATCATATAACCACAAAATTTTTTCCCAGGCCCTCTAGCAATATTAGTAATCAAACTCATTGGTGGCATAACAACATCTTCCAAACCCATCATTTTATAATACTTATCATCGTTCCTTTCATCATCTTATAATACCTTCATGCTCCTTTTTTTTTTTCTCTCTTTGTCACTTTCACAGATCTCACCCAACAAAGCTCGTCGGAGTTTGTCACCGGCCAATCACTTTCATAGATATTTACCCGCCACCTTTCTAGCCGGAATTCTATCACCATCGTACCCTTGCCGGACCTCCATAACCACCGGCGTCGTACCCTCGTCGGACCTCCATAACCACCGGCGTCGTACCCTCGCCGGACCTCCATAACCACCGGCGTCTAGACACCATCGTACCCTCGCCATAACCTCCATAACCATCTAAATTGCAGTTGCGTTGACTAGTGTTTTGTTAGTCATAACTTGGTTGTACCATGGGCCCTTTTAGTTGTACATTCATGAAATTTTACAATACATAAAGCACAATTTACAAGTGTTTAAGCATCCTTTATTTCTTACTTTTTATATTTAAGTGTTATCATTTGATTGGCTATGAGTCACTGTGAGTTTTCATTTGGGATTTGAAGATCTGGGATTTGAGTGTGTAAATAATCCTTTCAAGAATGATTTGATTTTGAGTTTTGAGTTTGAGATTTGATTACATTTGGATTTATGTTTGATTAGGGATTAATAGAACTAAATTTAATTTTAGAAAATGAATAAATTATAAAAAGGAATATTTTAGTAATTTTAGGTAAAAGAAAAAAATATCTGTCATCCTACGTGGCAAATGGGAACGGGCAACCGGTATAAAAGGTAACTTGTGTCTTCAAAAGAATAAAATAGTGACGTGGTGGTATTCAATAGAACATCTCTGAATCCGGTGTACACAATAGAATTCGGTGTCAAGTTGGAAGCATACACAAACCATTTGCCCTTTTAGAAATGATAGGTTATGTTGGTAGTTGAAGAAAGAAAGAGTGTGTTTTAAATAAAAGTAATATATTTTTAAATCTTTAGTATTTTCTAATTGAAATAAACTTGTAGAGAAATAATATTCTTTAAAATTAACTAAAATTAATATAATCTATATCGCATATAAAATTTAAAAACTAGGTCAATATGTTTTAAATTTTAAATATTTTTATATTTATTCAAATATATCATGTACATGTTGTTTGTTGTTTTAAGCTTTATGGGTTGAATGTATTGGTTGGCTTATTCGATAAGTCTAATATTTTAGATTGGAAATCATGATCCTCTCACTTGTGTCTGCAAGTTAAATAAGGCTAGGGATGTGTATGGTTCGGTCGAAATCGGTTAAATAGGATTAATTTTATTAGTTTAGTCGGGTTAACTATTTATATTTGATCAGCTCGTTTGAGAAATTTTTAAACCGATATATTGGTTTGGTTTGTGGTTTAAACATTCAATCGACCATCTAAACCAAACCGAACCATTTATGTTTATTATATATATAATATATATATATATATATATATATATATATATATATATATATATATATATATATATATATATATATATATATATATGGGGGAAGTGAATATGAGGCTGTTACACATGTAAGCTTACATGCGAAACTCATTAAAAACTATGTCGTTTTGTGGTTTAAATGCTTTTCAACGCTTGATTTGTCCTATATTCATCAAGGGAGAGGTGATCCCCAAAATGCAGGGGGTCATTGTTTATTATGAAGAAGTTATAAAAAGTGACTTCGATAGATACCCAGTGATGACAAAAAAACTTATATTTTTGAAAGACACGATTAATGAAGAAAAAGATGTGAATAGATAAAAATTTGTAAAGTTAGTTTAATATATATCATTAAAATTATATAGATTTGAAGAATTTTTAACAAAACAACATATTTTTTTATGAGTTTTGCATGTAAGCTTACATGTGTAACAGCCCCATATTCACTTTTCCTTTTATATATATATATATATATATATATATATATATATATATATATATATATATATATATATATATATATATATATATATATTATAAATTTATATGTATATAAATGTTTATATATGTATTTTTATTCTAATTGTTTCAACATGTTATATATTTAAATACAAATAAGTATATAATCAACAAAAAGAAAATTAATAAAAGAAGTTCTTTTTAGCTTTTCTCTTTCCTCTAAAACTAAATTACTTAAACAACGTTAAGATTGTTAATATTTGTTTTTATTAATAAATAAATTAAATTATTTTCTAAAACATAATAAATGACATTGTTTTACTTTTCAAAATTATATAAAAATAAATAATTAAACCCAAACCGTTCGACCGGTCAAACAAAACCGATTTTGATTGGTTTGGGCGGTTTGGTTTAAGGAAAATTTTGGCCGGTTCGGTTTCAGGAATTTCCAAACCGAACTTATCGGTTTGGCTATGAATTTAAATTCAAACCGGCAAAACCGAACCATGCACATCCCTAAATAAGGCAATGTATAGTTTCAAAAGAAGCACTCGGGAAATGGTATGATACTTTGTTTAAGTTTTTGGTTGATAGTGGTTATACGATATTAACACATGAGAAGTATTGATACGAGAAGATTAACATACAAAAAATATTCATACCAGAGTGGCCAATGGGGTTTGTCCCATTGGTAGGAGGTTGTCCCCCCCTAGGGGAGGTCTTGGGTTCGAGCCTCCGGGGTCCCTCCTTAGGTGATTATTTAGGTGATTTATAATTAACTTTGGTGTATGGTTCGTGGGTCGCATGTGACCCCGAATCACTAACATTTGCCTTTCAAAAAAAAAAGAGAAACAAGAGTGGGTTGATTTTAGGGCAAATATATGTTGATAATATTATTTTTAGTTCTACAAATTACAAATGATGCTATGGTCATTTTATATAATTACATTCCAATTCTTTTAACAAACTTGCAAACCAAACAAAAAGTAATAAAGAATTGAATTGAATTCTACAAAACTTTCTGACAACCAAACATGCAACATAATGACATTCCCTTGATTTCAATTTCTTCGGATTCTTCACATTCTAATCGATCAAAAAACATTATTTGAACAAAACGGGCCCTTGAAATATATGTTGAACGAATTCAAGTTAGAAGATTGTACATCTATGAAGACTTCAATAGGTACTTCAGATATTCCTTGTTATGCCGTAATTTCCAAAAATTCTCGATTTTAAAATTTTTTCACTTTATCAGAGTTAAATGCGCAAAATGTTATTAACAAAACATTTTAGTTTCACAAGTGCGGTTCTAAACATAAACCACAAGTTACTTCAAAAAACACTTTCAAAATATTACATTAAGTTTTATTTCACATAATTACACACTCTAAAACTTTATTTATAAAAGTTATACTCAACATGTGGCGTAGACTACAAGTCTCAAAAAGGAAGGTAACTACCCCCACAACACCCACTCACCAAGTAAATTTCTGCCAAGCTGCCTACAAGCAAAAGACACATTTTAAAAACAAGAGTTAACAAATCTGGTGAGAAATTAGGGTATAAATATTATAAAACAAGTTTATAATAAAACACTTATTCAATCCCAAACCTTATCCAACCCACAAGTTCACAATATCATATAAATATGATTAAATGTATTTCAAAACTTTTGATTAAACTCTATATTCAACTTTATGCATTAATCCTCAATTCACCGAATTTCTCAATCTCTAATCTCAACCTCGAGTTCCCTAGATTTAAACTCACACTCTATTAAGAAACCCATTTTTTAGCTACACGTGCATTCCGACATTATTATAATAATTTAAGACGCGACTCCTACTTATTATAATAATTTGTATGCTACTTATCCAACTCCACAATCGTTAGTCAACAACTGCTTTATCGTTTAGGATGAAACGGAAGCGACTCATGACACCGATCTTCCGTCGGGCACTATCCACTTCTTTTCTATCTAAAGTGTCATAAATCCGCTTAAACTCTACGGTAGACAGGAATCGCTCGCAGTGACATATGTCACTCCAATACGAGACACATGTCTCAATACCATGGTGTATCCAAGTTTCTAGAATCAGATAACAACTCTATGGCCAACGAATCACATACCTAGTTTTAAATCTACTAGGTCACAATCTCCACTGAAATTAGTAGCTAACACCCATTCCCACCCAGACACAATAAATCACAAGCATAAAACTTTATTGCATTAAACACACATGCAATTAAACTCAAAGTATAGTAAATTAAGCATACAACTCTATTGCAATAAACACACATGAAACTTACTCAAATTTTAGTAAAGTACGCATACAATACTAAGCACACAATATGTAATTAATACAAAACAACCCACGGCAGTAACTCGTTCTCTTATAACTCTGCTTATAAAACTCTTTATAAGATCTCTATATAAAACACTTGTAAAATATCGTTTTACATTCCTCAAATACTTTTTATGAATCTCGGTTTTCGTTTCTCAAATACCCTATGTAAAACTCAGTTTACGTTTTCTCAAATACTCTTTAAAAAAATCAGTTTATGTTTCTCAAATAACTCTTTGTAAAATTTGGTTTACATTTCACCAAAATACTATTTATCTCTTGCTCGAGTTTTAAAAACTGAAGACTCGCATCAATTCCCGCTTAAACTCCAAGCTTCTCCTCCGAATAGAACTTAAATGCAGTATTGTTTAAAGCAACACTAATTATCGTTAGGCTACAACTCTAACTAACTCAATCCGAAAAGGATTACGACTAATTCAAATTTGAACTGAAATAGCGACACTAAAGTGTCACTCTCTGCATAACCAACCATCAATTGGCTATATTGGCGACCAGCTAAAAACCGGCATTTTTATAATAATACCAACTTCATATCCTCCATTAGAATAACTCGACTTGTAGGTTTTATAAGCTCAATAAAAGTCATCGAAAAAGATACTACTAAGCTACAAAACTTATATAACTTGAATATAAACACTTTGAACAAGTTATACCTTGATTTAACGAAACGCGTCTTCGATTCTCCCCGAACCGAACTAGCTCTTTTTAACTTTCGCTTATACCAACTTTTTCCCGACACTCTCATAGTGTTATTGTGCTTTCCGTTTTGAAAACGACTCAATAACGAACATTGTACGCTCGATTTTCGGTTACCGAATATTTTCGTTCTTTTCTCTTCTTGCTTCTCGGTGAAGAAAACACACTTACTCAAAATCAGATTCCGAGTTCTATTACATATCTCATAGTTAAGTTATATTTAATTCCAAATTTTCATAAACAACCCTCAACTTTAAGACTTTTACACATATAGTCCTTTAACTCTAAATTACTTACAAAATTAGTCCTTTGTCTAAATTTTAGGTTGTTACAATTCTCCCCCCTCTTAAAACGATTCCGTCCCGGAAATAAGTCTGGACAATGATGAGGATAATGAATCCTCATAACGTCCTCAACTTCCTAAGTCATTTCCGCTCCATGACGGTTCTTCTACAACACTTTGACCAATTTAACTAGTTTCTTTCTCAACTGTTTAAGTTCACGATCCAATATTCTAGCGGGTTCTTCGAAAAAAATATTTTTCTTCTAAATCCTCAACTCCTCTATTGGTATAACATTTGTTTCTTCTGACAAACACTTCCGAAGATAACACACATGAAAAACATTATGAATGTCCGTCAGTTCGGCTGGTAGCTCTAACTTATATACTTGACTCCCAACTCTTTTCAAAACTCTAACCGACCCATTAAACCGAGGACCTAACTTCTCCCCGTTTCCTGAATCAAAAACTGCATTTCCAAGGCGAAACCTTTAGCAAAACTATTTCTCCTACCTTGAAAACTTTCGGTATGTGCTTAATGTCGGAATACTTTTTCTGTCTTTCGCGAGTCACTTGCAATTTATACCGAGCAATTGTAACCTTTTCATATGTCCTCTAAACTATCTCTGGACCAAATTATTGTTTTTTTTTTCTTTTTCCCGGTTCTAACCAACAAGTGGGAGTACGACACTTCTTTCCATATAACATTTCATAAGGTGCCATGTTCAATAATCTAGTGATACATGTTATTATAAGCAAACTTCACTAACGGCAAATGCGTATCCCAACTGCCCCCATACTCTATCACACAAGTTTTCAACATATCTTCCAAAGTTTGGATAGTTCTTTCACTCTACCCATCAGTCTACAGATGATAAGTTATGCTTAAATGAACCCTCATACCCAATTTTTCCTGTAATCGCTTCCAAAAATGTGACACAAACCTACTATCTCGATCTGAAACAATAGACAGTGGAATATCGTGTCGAGTTACACTTCTCTAACATAAAGATCGGCCAATCTCTCCAATTTCTCGTTCTCTTTAGAAAATGAGCACTCTTAGTCGATCGATCAACTATAACCCAAATCATATCATTACTCCTCACAATCCTGGGTAGTTTCATAACAAAATCCATCGTACTGTTATCCCATTTCCACACTAGAATTTTAAGTTGTTGCAATTTCTCAACTCTAAACTTGTGTACTCTACTCTTAGCCTCAGACTCTTCCTCAACTCAGACAGTCTTATCGTGACCCCCGATAATCCCAACTAATTTCTCAACGACTGGTGTACTATACTCTCAGACTCAGACTCTTCCTCAACTCAGACAGTCTTATCGTGACCCCTGATAATCCCAACTACTTTCATAGCATTACACTTCTCATCTACCTGCTCATTTTTTCTCTCAACAAAACCTCTATACTAGCGATCCTCATAGAACTAGCAGTACTATCAGCAATTTGTACACTCCCTTCCCGATGCATACTCAGATTTGATCTTTGTACCTGATTCGCTCCTATATTAATCTATGAAGGTGTCTCAAACACTACATGTCCACGTTGAAAATTCTCACTACGAGTCACTAGTTTCCTCGTATCAACCATCTCGTTGATTGATTGCAAACATGGGTCGTTCAATTAATTACAATAACACAAGAGTAAATCATAAATAAATACTCAAATAACACTCTTCACACATTTCCATTCTCGTCTTAAGGCAGGGTCTCCTATGCGAATTGCGTCTTACTGCGAGACTAAGTACTGGTCTCGTAGTCAAGTTATATTTAATTCCAAATTTTCATAAAAAATCCTTAACTTAAGGACTTTTACACTTATAGTCCCTTAACTTCAAATTTCTTACAGAATTAGTCCTTTGTCTAAATTTTAAGTTGTTACATTCCTGGAAAAGATAAGAATGAAAAACCAGTTGATATCACATCTTAGAGAGGCATGATTGGATCCTTATTGTATTTAACTACAAGTATGCATGATATAATGTTTGCAACTGAGTTATATGCAACATATCAGTCAACACCAAAAGAATCTCATCTTAAAGTAGTTAAAATGATATTTAGATATTTGGTATTTTAAAGGCAAATGTTTCAATGTAATGGAATATACAAACATTGATTATGCATGTTGTGAGATAGATATGACTAGTATAAGTGTACATTTCCATTTCTTGGAAAATAGGTTGGTAAGATGGTCTAGCAGGAAACAAACTTCAGTGTCAATGTGTCAATCTCAACTACAGAACCATAATATATAGTTGTTGGGTCGTGTTGTGCAAATGTAACTTTGGATTATGGTTTAAAACTCACACATACCCCAATTTTGTATGATAAGAAAAGTGTAATCTCAATCTCATATAATCCAATGCAACACTCCAAACAAAGCACATTGAAATCTAGTTTCATTTTACCAGGGATCTTGTAGAGAAGAAGACTATAAGAGCACACGGAGTGGTCTCCGTTGTGGCTCGTTCTCGCATTCACAACGAGCCAGGCAGCTCGTTATCACACCGCCATCTCTCGTTGTCACCCTCGTTGTGGGCGACCTTGTCACCACAACGGGTCGTTTTGGTGATTTTGGTTTTTTTTTTTAATTGCAATGGCTAAAAGTATTTAAAAAAAAAATAAACAAAATCGATACCAACGGTTATGTAACCGTTGGTTTAATTATAAATATATTTTTTTAAACCATAATTTCACCTATAAATACCCCCACAACTTAACCAAAAAATCACACCATTTCTCAATCTCTTTCTATCTCAATTTTTTTCTAAAAACTATATACAACAAAAAATGAGTTCGAATTCGTCAACCGATCACGATGTTACGGATTCGTCATCTTCCGACGCGGAATTGTTCGAAGTTATAGCCTTGGCGGCACAAGCTGTGGACCAAATGGAGATGGAAGAAAATGAGGCAGAAAGTTTTCGCCGTACGGAGAAAAAGAAAAGGCGTTATATCAACCGCGATCGCACCGAAGCAAACAAAAACGTGTTACGACATTACTTCTCCGGCGAAAGCGTATACCCAGATGAATATTTCCGTAGACGATTTCGTATGAGAAGACCTCTTTTCCTCAGAATAGTCGAAGGTATATCTAATTACTCTGTAGAACCTTTGCCCGACTATTTAAAATATTTCAAACAACGCCCCGATGCAACGGGTAAAATGGGATTTAGTTGTTTACATAAATGCACGTCCGTTATTCGTATGATGGCGTATGGGATTACTCCGGACACCTTCAACGAATATTTACAAATGTCTGAAAGAACATCAACTGAATCCTTAGATAATTTTTTAAAATGTGTAATCCATCTTTATACAAACGTTTATCTAAGAGCCCCAACACAAGATGATGTTAATCGTTTATATCAAAAACACGATGAGGTTCATGGGTTTAAGGGTATGCTTGGTAGCATAGATTGTATGCATTGGAAATGGGATCAATGTCCAAATGCATACAAAGGCCAATACACACGAGGTGACCATGGTTACCCAACGGTTATGTTGGAAGTTGTTGCCTCGTACGATCTATGGATATGGCATGCTTACTTCGGTGTCGCGGGGTCGAACAATGACATCAACGTGCTTAAACAATCGCCGTTGTTTCATGATATGCTCAACGACTCATCCCCAGACTGCAGATTCACCGTCAACGGCCACGAGTACAATAAAGGATATTACCTTGCAGACGGTATATATCCGGAGTGGTCGACATTTGTTAAAGCTTTCTCGTACCCATTTGACGAACCTCGCCAAAAATTCAAATGTTTTCAAGGGAGTGCGAGAAAGGATATCGAACGGGCATTCGGTGTTATTCAAGGTCGTTGGGGTATTATAAAACATGCAGCTAGATTTTACAAGATGAACAAGTTAAGAAGATTTATGTATGGGGCTATTATATTACACAACATGATCGTTGAAGACAACGAACAGTCGATATGCGATGCCGATGAATGGTATGTTCCTCCAGTTACGGGTGTTCCGAGAACTTATAACGAGAGAGTCAACGAACGTATCCGGATTAACAGAGAGATTAGAGACAGGACCACACACAACATACTCCGGGAGGATCTCGTGGCCTACATTTCGACACTTCCGGATAACTATCGACAACGTTAGCTTTTTTTAATTATTGTGTTGTATTTTTTTTTAATTATTGTATTGTATTTTTTTTTAATTATTGTATTGTATTTTTTTTAATTATTGTATTGTATTTTTTTAATTGTATGTTTTTGTATTTTTATTTTAATTATTGTAGTTTTGTTTTTTATTTAATAAAATGTTATATTTATTTTATTTAAATGTTTTAAGAAAAAATAAAAAAATAAATTTGGGTCCCACAACTCCCACAATCACCACAATCTTCATTATCATACCACCCAAAATCTTAGAATCATGATTCTCACTGCCACGTCAGCAAAAGTAATCCAAGAATCACCAGAATCGTGATTATCACTTTGGGTGCTCTAAGAATTGGAAGGGTATGCACAAATAACAAAGTTTCAAATATATTCATTAAGCAACTTAGTAAGGGAAAGTTTAGCAAGTTCGTTACAGTTCTAGAGATGGTTAATATGTGACAGGTAAGTCAAAAGGTATTAGATTTCTTGTTTGATTTTAATTTTATTTCAACTATCCTTTTATCTTGAGTACGTATTTGGCATAAGTTAATGACAAGAATAGTTTATGGTTAAAATTATTATTAAACAGGTCCAACATGTTGTATAATACATTTTAACCTAATTAGCCCACTCATTACATGAACTAATTATCTATTTTTATTATTAAAAGGGATGTGTTTAAGTATTTTGACTTATTAAAAAAGATTGTTTAGATAGAACTTGCATATCTTTTAGATATGATTTTAATCTAAAATACATGTATACTTTTTTTTTCTGATATTAATGAAAATGAAATAAATAGTTCACAAAAAGATCTCGACATATATAAAGAGGGTACAACAATAGTGGTTTTACTTTTATAATATGTACCATTATTATGTTATCCACAAATAGGAAGGGAATGTTAGGTCTAACCATACTTATATAAATTTCATGATGTGCACTTATACTTATAGTAGTTTAGAATGAACTCTCCATTAAGATAATGCTAATAGTGTTATTTATGAGATGTTTCACAAAGAGTAAGTCTCATAATTGCAAGGGTAAAACAACGTATGTGTTGCAAAATAATTGCAACTATTTTATCTCATCTCTAGGCCTTTCAACTAGGGGTGTTATTCGGGTTAAGACCCTAATAAACATATTTCGGGTCGGGTCCATTCAGGTTTTTGACTTTAAAAGATAACCCTAACCCGGGGTCATCCTCAGGTCGGGTATACTCGGGTCCGGGTCCACGAATACCTGAAATAAAAAAAGGAAATAAAAAAACTACTAAAGTTTTTTTTTTTGTGTTATTATTGTATAAACTCAAAGCCCAAAAATGATGTAAGGCCCAAAAATGATGTGAGGCCCAAGGCCACTCGATATATAAAAGAGAAAAAGAAAACATTAAAACAAGAAGCCTGATTTGCAAAAATTATATTTTTCACATTTTTACTTAATTTCTCATTTTCTTTCTCTCTCTAAGATTTATTTGATTGACTTTTTTTTGATATATGCAGAGTAATTTCAAAATAAGGTTAGATAAGTGTGTAATTAAATGATGATTGCATTATGATATGTCGTGTTATTAAATTTTGGTTGATTTTGGAAGCTTTTAATTATTTTGTTAACTTGTGATCAAAATGGATCAAATTTTTCGGGTTATTTTGGTCAATCCGAAAATCGATTTCTAAGGATAACGAAACCCTAACCCGACTCTATTATCGATTTCGGGTGAGTCGAGTCAACCCGATGGACCCACTTTGTATAGGCAACCCGACAAAACCCGACCCGTTATGCGTTCGGGTGGTTCGGGTCCGGGTATTTTCGGGTCGGGTTGGATATTTTCCCACCCCTACTTTCAACCATCTTTTTATCTAATAAATGGGAGTTAACGCTGATGTCATTAAGTTGACGTGGCGAGTTATAAAACTTTCCACGTAGGATAATATTTAGGATGCTGATGTCATGTTTCGGGATGTTAGACTCATTGAATAATTTTTTATTAAAAAAAATCAAGTTTACATTTAAAAAGACCCAAATTGGTTTATCGGCTGGAAATTGAATAACCATGTATCCTTTCTAAAATCATACCAGGTTCATTATTTGATATTTGTATATTATTGGAAAAAGAAACGTACAAAGAAAGTTTATACTCTGGCCATTTTGAATTTGAAAAAATGAGTTTTGTTCTAGTTTAAGAAAAAAATCATACAGGTTCTAGTTTAAGAAAAAAAATGAGTTTTGTTCCATTTTAAATTTGAAATTAAAGGGATTTTTTTGTTTTCTTTCATTTGTGTCTAAAACATATTGTCTCCTCCTTTGTTGTTTCGTATGGAGATTAAAGATTGTTTTCTCCTTTTCCCTTTATTTGTAGGAAATTTTCAAACATCAATTTTCGGCTTTTATCTTTGGTAAATTTTATATCATGTTAATGTTTGTTATAGACAAGTTTTCCTTTGCACTTGCGATATTTCCACATTTAATATCTTATTAACTTTATTATTCAATGTTGTTGGTAACAAGGAAAAGAATCAAGTCAAGTAGCTTTGAATAATGGAATTACTACATTACATTTTCTTCTTTTAAGAGTTTTAAGGTGTGTACTACATAATATACGTGATTGAGATTTTTTCCCCCCTTCACCGTAAGGGAATACTCTTTTAACTATTTCCTTTTAAATCATGTTTGATAACAGAAAAAGCATATGACAAAGTGTTCGATAAAATGTCTAAGTCCTTTTTTTTCTTTTTTCTTTTACACTTTTTCACATATTAAATATAGATTTTCAGCAAGTTCTTTTGATTAATCATTCTTTAAGCTCATGTAATTTTATAGGATTGTTGAAAAAAAGGACAAGGACCATTTGCAGACCCAATCTCCTATGAAAAGGTTTATAGGTAGGTTGCTCGAGTTGTTTCATTTGAGTCAAGCAAAATAAGTTCAGTAATTTAGTAAATTACTGGTTGTGGTGTGTCTTACAGTTGTATTATGTTATTTCACGTCAAAGTCGAGTTTAATTCGTTAGTTGTTGTTATAGTCTAGATGATTTTTTATTTTGTTTTTTTAGATTGAGCAGATTCAAAAGGAATTGATGACTTTGTGCATAGTTGTTACAATAGACTTAATTGGTTTGTGAATCTATTTCAATATACCATATGTTCCTTTTCTATTTCAATATACCATATTATTTTAGATACAACTTCCTTGTTGTTGTTTAGTTGATGTTTTAGATGTTGTTTGACGGTAATTTGTGTCCTTTGGCTGTCTTTTGGTTGTAGTTTTTTGATGTCATTTAACTACCGTTGGGTTGAATAAAGGTTTGCAAAGGTTTTGTACATTACTAATAAAAAAGTCATCCATTTGTCCCTTTAGAAATAGGTAATTACTTGAACAAAAATTGTATATTGGAAGGATTTACAAAAAATTGTAGTTTTTTGCTTTTATAAATCTATGTTTTATGGTTGTTTTAGGGGCAGCGAACTAAGGCCGGGAACTATGTTTTTTTAGATTATTTTTAGAGTATATAAGAATATATCTCTATTTGAAGGAAAAATTTTTAGTCCTCTAAAAATGTGTAATTTGCAGTCACTCGACATGAAAGACGTCTAACATCGCTTAGATATTTCATATAAGGATTGAACACTTAAGATATAATTTGCTACTACTATTAGGAATGTTTAAAATATTAGTAAAATGGAACAAGCGAGATGTCAAGTATATCCATTAATTCAAGTAACTTAATGTAACATTATAATACAACACCGTTTATTACACGGAAACTAAGCTTGTACATAAGTTATTTATGAATATTTCTTGAAGATTTGTGAAGTAACTGAAGTATTTATGTAACATAACCAACATGTTGAATGAAGCGCATGTAGATTGTGAGATATTGCACAAATACAATATCTTACAATACCTCAAGCTATATCAAGTAAAGATTTGAGTATATCTTTTTATATTAGATAGAGTAAATTACATAGATCGTCCCTAAGGTTTATATGAAATTACGGTTATTGTCCCTAAGTTTAAAAAGTTGCATGGTATGTCCCAAAGTTTAGAGTAATTACGGATTTTGTCCCTAATTTGGATGTCCGTTAATTTCCACCGTTAGTGTCCCTCACGTGTTAAACACGTGAGGGGTATTTTCGTCATTTCACAGTCTTCTTCCCCAAAATAAAATAAACCCTAAAATTCTGTTTACTCCTATTTTTCGTCATACAAAAAGCTAATTCAATAGCTTTTTTATTAAACCCATTTTGGGTGTACATCGATAAGCAGCAACGAAAGCATCAACAAGCACCATTAGCACCACCATTTCTAACTTTCCTTCTCTGCAACAAGCAGCAACGATTAGCACCATTAGCACCACCATTAGCACCACCATCACTAATTTTGCGTGTTATAAGCACCACCATCAGCACCACCATCACTAATTTTTCGACTCTACAACCCACCATTAGCACCACCATCACCACCTGAGATCTGCAGCAGCGGCGGCGGCGACGGCGGCAGTGGATGCGGCAGCGGCGGCTTCTTGACGGCGGCGGAGGGATTTTGCGGCTTCTTTTTTGGAGGCTTTTTTGCTTGGTTCTTGTGATGGTGTTCTTGTGATGGCCGATTCTTTGGTTTTGGATTGGTGAAGGTGGAAATGGAGGAATTAGGGTTTTGAGAAAATGGTGTTAGGTTAAAAGTTTTGGATTGGTGAAGGTGGAAATGGAGGAATTAGGCTTATTTTCTTAGGGTTTATTTTATTTTGGGGAAGAAGACTGCGAAATGACGAAAATACCCCTCACGTGTTTAACACGTGAGGGACACTAACGGTGGAAATTAACGGACATCCAAATTAGGGACAAAATCCGTAATTACTCTAAACTTTGGGACATACCATGCAACTTTTTAAACTTAGGGACAATAACCGTAATTTCATATAAACCTTAGGGACGATCTATGTAATTTACTCTATTAGATATTAGTTTGTTAGTAGAAATCTTAGTTGTTTTCTTTAAAAAACGAGTAGTTTGATAAGTTTTTTGTTATATATTTAAAACCTATGAGTTAATGTTTAAGTAAACTTTGTACTTTGCAAAATTGAGCTTGTTCTCTTCTTTTCATTGTTCATCCTTGGTGCTCGTGCAATACAACTACTACGAAAAAATCATATTCGACAAAAGTACACTTTGGTGAGGATTTAGAGTACTTTCGCATTATTCTCGCAATTTATACATTGAATATAATATTTTTTGGTCCGACTTTTAAAAAGAAATGATTGAATTATATACAACAACGACAAAGAGGTAATTAAAAATTTTTAACCAAAAGTTTTTTTGGTTACATTTTTCGTAATAATAAACTTACGAGTTAACTATGAAAATTGTTCCTAAGGTTTATTTCAAATTACGGATTTCGTCCCTAAGTTTAAAAAGTTGTATAATTCATCCACTTTTAGAAAACTAATTACATTTTTCGTCCCTAAGATTTGCTCCAATTACGGATTTCGTCCCTAAAGTTTATCCTCAGTTACGGATTCGGCCCCTATGGTTTTCCACAATTATGGGTGCAAATTAGAAATTAGGGAGGAAAAGCGAAATTAATTTCTAAAGTTGAACGATTTATGTAACTTGTAAATTTAAGGACGAAATCCATATTTTTGGATAAACCATAGGAACGATTTATGTAATTAACTCTAAATTTACGATTGACAATAGTTTTCGACTAAAATAACTTTTAAATAGGAGTAATTTAAAATATATTCTAAGAAATGAAAAGTAATCTTAACGTGTTTTATATATATTATAACTAGCGGTTGTGTTTATACTTACTTATTTCAATTACTATTAACGATTCCTTTCGAATTCGGTTAACTTTTATCAACTATAGACCGGTTGAAATATTCATTCCTATTTTAGCAAAATCCGAGTTCACTTCGAATACCTGATTTTAAACAAGAACATAAGCAATTTAATAATTTAGGTAAAGCTTAAACCCAAACGGATCCCCAATTAACCAAACACACATCTATCAAACATTTCAGACTTAATATCAATCAATCAAATGATCACATATCCAAGCAAATGATTATGAAACTAGCTACGCATAATTGAAATTAAACAAGAAATATAAGAAAAGTTCATAATTGTACCAAGTGTTTGATGAAATGCCAATGTATAAAACAGCCAAATCCAAATGTAATTGAAGCTAATAGAGTAATTGAAAATGAAAATTGGAATGATTGTACTTTCTTGAATGGTGAATTGCCCAATGAATTTCTTCTCCAAGGCTCTCCAAGTCTCCAAGAATCGATGATGATTGTGATGAAAATTTTTGTCTCCTTTGTGTTATGGAATGATGGTTCGATTTGTTGTGATGGAGATAATGTGTGTTCTCCCCCATAGATAATGATTAATCTCCCCTTGTGCAGTAAAAATATCCACCAAAAAAGGACTCTCCCAATCCCCTACTTGATTGTAATTACTAACAAATATGTAACAACCCGTGTAGGCCACTGCGTCGCAGTGGTGGCTCGGACCACACCATTTTGCGTTTTTCTCCTTTTCTTGCATTGTCTTGGCATATCTTGACGTTTATTCCTCATTCCAATGCTTTTCACCTAATTACATACTTTTACACAAAATGTGAGTATAATAGGGTCTATCCATCGCGTTTTAGACTAAAAACATAATAAATATCGCAAATAAATATGTATATAATTGAGCGATATCAATCAGCTGTGGAGATTGGAAGATATACATACTCCATTACATCTAATCTGTCAGTCCCAATGATTGCAGGTGATGTTGATGTTGTAGGAGAAAAAGGTGTATGGAGATGAGTGGGTTGTTTGAACTCATATCCAAAGTCCAAAGACTTTGTTAAGGCATCAATGTCAAACAACCAGTGTGGTCGTTTTCCTTGAGTGTTTGGTGTGTTCTCATTAAAAGAGACATTTGAACTTTCTTCAATGATGTTAGTTCTATGATTGTACACTCTGTAGGCTTAGATTTGGGAGGAATAACCAACAAAGTATCCAACATCAGGTTTGCTTTCAAACTTTCCAAGGTAGTCTTTTGAGTTTAGAACAGTACATGGGCACCCAAAAGCTCTAATGAAACTTATTAGGGGTTGTCTCTTGTGCAGCAGTTCATAAGGAGTCTTGTTCTGATATTTCACCAGCAGCACCCTGTTTTGCACATAGCATGCAGTATTAACAGCTTCTGCCCAAAAAAATATGGGCATGTACGAATCAGCTAACATACTCCTTGCAGTTCCAATTAGAGTTCTATTCTTTCTTTCAGCAACTCCATTTTGTTGAGGAGTTCTTGTTGCACTGAACTGTCTTTCAATTCCCTTGGTGTCACATAAGGCATTCATCACACTTTTCTTGAATTCAGTACCATTGTCATACCTGATCTTCTTAACTTTCAGGTTGACCTGATGTTCCACTTTTGTGATGAAAGAGATGAGTATCTGGTAGTCTCATCTTTGGTTGCTAGAAAGTACACCTAGGTGTATCTAGTGTAATCATCAGTAATTACTAGACAATAGGACTTCTTGGCTATACTCTTTACATGTGTTGGACCAAAGAAATCCATATGCAGTAAATGTAAAGGAGTATCAATGGTGTTGACTTCCTTTGATTTGTGAGAGGTTTTGTGTTGTTTTCCTTTAAGACATGCTACGTAGTTGTCTTCAAGTGAGAATTGTTTGTTGGGAAGACCTCTCACTAGATTGGATTTGACCAGTTGATTGATGTTCTTGAAGTTCATATGACACATGCTCATGTGCCATAGTGTTGATTCATTAATGGTTGCCTTTGAGACAAAGCAGTTTACTGCTCTAGTTGGAGAGATATTGGACAAGTCAAAACAGTAGACATTGTCCTTTCTTGGTGTTCTCAGCAGTACTTTGCTCTCATCAATCACATATCCAGGCTCCATGTTTAAGCATTCAGTTTCTGTGAAGATTGTGGTATGCTTCTTGTCACACACATGTGACACACTTAACAGGTTGTATTGTAACTGTTGAACATAGAATACATCTTCAAAGCTGATCTTCCCATTGCTCACAGTTCCTTTTCCAGTAATCTTTCCACCCTTTTGATTTCCACCAAAAGCAACATATCCTCCATTCAATTTTTCAAAGTTTTAAAGACATGATATGTTGCCTGTCATGTGCCTGGAACAGCCACTATCTACATGTCAACTGGTCTCTTCCCTCTTTGTTGGCTGTTCCTTCACATAAAGAAAAGAATTAGTTCCTTTTGGGAACCCAAGCCAAACTTGACTTGGGTTTACCCATCTCATCAAAGTAACTCACCTTCCTTTGGACTAAGTTTTCAAAATCAGGTTGTGCAGGTGCTTGAGTCACTTTGACCTTTGGTCTCCAAACCTTTTTAGTTGTTTTTCTATTAAAAGGTGCAATATTAACAGATTTATGTTTTGAAGTATTAACAGAGCCAGGTTTACAAAATTTCGTCTTGCAGTATTAACATATGCAGTATTAATAGAATTTTGTTGTGCAGTATTAACAGATACAGTATTAACACCATTCTGTTTTGCAGTCTTAACAGATGCAGTATTAACACAATGTTGTTTTGCAGTATTAACAGGTGCAGTATTAACACAATTCTGTTTTGCAGTATTAAGAGGTGCAGTATTAACAAAATTTTGTCTGGCAGTATTAACTCTGTTTACTGTGTTTAAAAACATGTGAATTTTTGTTAATGCTCCTTCTACGTTGTGCATTATTAACAGAGTCATACTTTGCAGTATTAACTCTGTTAGTATTGTGCATGGTAGATTTTCTTTCTGGTGTGTTAACAACTATAAGTTTGGAATTTTTAGCAGATTTTCCATATTTTTTAGATGATTCAAATTTGCTGTTATACCCTAATACTTTATGATGCTTTTGAAGCAGTTTCTTCTGTTTTTCAGGGTTATGAAAATAGATTTTTGTATAGTGATTTGCCTTCCCACAGATGTAACATACTTTTACTGGTCTTTTAAGAATTTGAATTTGTTGCTTCTGAGATTTTAATTGGTTCCTATTTCTCTGATTTCCTCTAGTATCGATATGAACCTAAGTTTTCTCTTTGAGACCTTTTGAGTTTTGACAACAACTACATTCACATTTAGTGTCTTTCTTAATCTGTTGAGTGGGCACCAATGACACTAGACTTTGTGAATTTTGTTGAGTAATTCCTTCAATTGTGAGCAAATGATTTTCTAGAGGAATATCATGTTTACTCTCTTTAACCAAGTCCTCAATCAGAACTTCTTCATAGTTGATTGGATCAACTTTAAATGATTATGTTGGTGGTGTCTGTGAGATTGGAATTCTAGGCTTTTCTAAAGATGGAGGAATATAATTTTGATTGAATGGTGGGGATACTTCTTTATAACCTATTCCTGTCTTTGCTTTACCAATGATTTGTTGTTGAATCATGTTATTTACAGATTGTGAAACATATTCTAATTTTCCTACATTTAATTCAACCTTATCGTTTTCCTCATTAATTCTTTTAATGTCTTCCCTAGCTTCCTTCAGTTTCACTAACGAGTCATCTTTTTGCCATTCTACAAATTTTATCTTTTCTTGATAGCTTAATTCATTAGCTTTGTAAGATTTTATTTGAGATTCTAGGTTTTCTATTCCCCTAGAGGTTGATCTTCTTTGTTCTTCTTATGTTTTAATTATGTAACAAATAATTTGATTATGATTTATATATTTAAGCATAACATCTTTACATTCAGGAGAACATAGTTTAGATTTTACCTCAGGTGAAAGAGATGATGATTCAGTGTCCTTGGTGGATGATGCAATAGCCATAAGACATCTGTTCTGAGTAGCTTCTTCTGCAACTGCACTCCAGTCATATCCAAACACACCATCAGCAGCTTCAGTTGAATCTTCAGTTGAGACCACATATGCCATTAGAGCTCTATTTTGAGTGGTCTCTTCAGCTGATCATTCCAGTCATAACCAAACACATCTTGTGTAATCAGGGATGTTGATGAACTTTCTTGAGTATTCCTTGACTTGTTGGATTTTGATTTGTTTTTGCAATCTCTTGCAAAGTTTCCCAGTTCACTGCATTCAAAGCACTTGACTTTGCTTTTGTCAAATCAAACTCTATCATTGCTTCTAGGAGTAAATCTTCTCCCAGTTCTATTCACAAATCTTCTTGCCCTCAATGATAACATAGCAAGTTGCCACTTGAGATCCATCTCTTCTAGATCATCTTGATGAACTTGTCTTAAGTCTTCATTGGTTAGTCCTGAACATGAACTATGTGACATAAAAGCTTCAAAGGAATCATCTTCTAAGTTGTCATTCTGAGATGTACCAACTGGTGTAACTAATGCAGTATTAAAAGTGTTAATACTGCTGTTACTGTTGACAGACTTCTTGGCTTCAACTTCAGCTTCAAAAAACCCTTAAGTCATTGTATAAATTATCCAGTTCCATCTCTTCTAGCACATCACCCTGTCTGTATGAAACTATGAAAATAATCCATTCATCTCCCAGAGACCTGAGAAACTTCCTATTCAAGACATCTTTGTCTATTCTTACTCCAGCACTACTCAACTCTCCTGACAGCTTCTTGTATCTGTCAAAAGTTAAAGACATTCTTTTTTCTTTTAAGGCCTTGAAGTTTTCATACTCCTGTTTGAGAAGAGCCTTCTGGTTCTTCTTGGTCTTCTTTGTTCCACTGAATCTATTCTCAAGAGCTTCCCATAGAGACTTTGCATCATTATATCCTTCAAATTGTGATTGGTATTCATTAGGAATAGCAATTAGAAGAATACTAAGAGCTTTGATTTCAGTCTGCTTTTCTCTTCTTTCTTGATCTGTGGTAGGATGATGAACAACTCCAGGTGTTCCATCAGCTGATAGAGTGAGAGCTTCTTTGTTCTCATTCATAATTACATCCCATACTGCATAATCATAAAGCAGTATGTGTTGTTTGATTCTCAACTTCTAGAGATCAAAGTTGTTGCTATTAAATACAGGAACCTTGTTTACCACCACATCAGTCATGATTGATAGTAATTTGCTTCTTGTTGAGGCTTCAACAAAAACTTGTAGATCTGTAGATCTTGAGCAACTCCTGCGCTCTGATACCACTTGTAAGGATGGAAAGGTTTATGTAAACACAACCACTCTTGTAACGAAGATCTTGATCTATCAAAGAAGTTTAGCAGCGGATATAAACACTTTGATATCATAAGTTTTATTGAATAAACGAATATTGTTAACAAAGGAATAAGAACAATAACGAATATCAATTATAAGCCTCAATATATTAATCTGAGAAGATGATCAATATACGTGTTTCTCTTAATACAAGGATCTATGTAAATATAAACCTTGAGGCTAACCTAGCTAATCTAGGAAACGACTTTACAATCACAATTGTATGATAACTACAATTGCTAAAAATAAGGAAGAGATAATTACAAAATTATTCAAGAATTATCTAAAATTTTCATGCAATAGTAACAGAAGACGGGCAGTAGTAACTGTCTTCAGCAGTAGTAACCATCATACTTTCAGTATTAATCAATACACATGCAGTAGTAACTGAGCAGTAGTTTGTGCAGTAGTAATGACCAATGTTAATGAAATTGAACTCATTCTTCAAACATTTTAATCCCAACAAACTCACACGTTCTGCACTACTCCCACCACTATTTATAGGCTAAGCTCACTAACTATTACATTATAGCCACCCTTATGTTCATTTAAAAACACTTCGGGTGAACTAAAAATAAAATCATCAGTTAACTTTAGTTCGGGTGAACTTGAACTTAACTATGGTGAAGAGTTAGTTCACCCGACCCAAAGTCTTCCTGATTATACGCTCTAATATTTAGTTCGGGTGTTAAACAATGTTCACCCGATCTAAATGACTGACACTCTACAATCTGATTAAGATCTTTGGAAGCTTCAACATCAATCCTATATGTTTTAACAAAACGGGTTTTTTCTAATTAACTATAAAATAATGTGTATAAATCTTTTAATATACAGTACATGATAAACAATCAAACGTCATTTTGGATACAATAAAACATGTTGTACATAATTGAGTTTCAATAACTCTTGTTACAGGTTTAAGTTACGTACATCTTATTTACAAAGTTTAAGAAAAGCTTCAATCCGAAATTTCAATACAAAGATGCATATGCAATAGAAAATGAATTTGATAACCAAACCTATGCGAAAAATAAAAATGTCACCACAGAAACAAAGATCAATACCAATCCATTATGTAGTCCTGTCGAACGTAAACCACTCGAATTTAAACCACTGGATCTTTTAAGAAACATGCCATCGATTACAGGTCCACATAACATCTTATTGTCACTAGTTCGAGTCTCGTTATAGCTAGTAGCAAAACTAATTGGAACCACATCAAGAGGGGAGTATGCCGCATTGAATTTCAGGGAATATTTCTTGCTCGATCCAAGACCATTACTCCTCATCGCAAAGTTCCACTTTTGAGTTCCAACTTGTACAACCACCATGAAATCTCCCACACATGAGTCACCGGCATCACCCATGATAAAATCTAGAGTAAATTGTCCTTTTAAATAAAAGACTGTATTATATGCAATTCCAGATGGATTACCAGAAAGTAACTCGACTGCTCTAAGTCCTTGTGGTACCGCATAATGTTTTGAGTCGATATACTTTACTGTACCTAAAACTACCCAAGATTGAAGTGCTGATTGGACTGGATCGTAAACATCGAGATTGGTCTCAGCCTCGAGTAAGATACCTTGACAAGAGTTCTCGAGAAAGCTTGGTCCAACTTCGAACCCACTATTTAAAAAGCCATTACCTGTAAATATTTGATTCATGATTATTAGAACGTTACAACAATCGTCAATAAATAAATAAAAAAACTAAACATTAAGGAAATAATTATGTGTATCCAATCTAGTGAAAAAAAAAATTGGGATCAAAATTAGGTATTTGAAAACGAAATACCTGCATACACCTTGGGATAATTAATCCCGGTAAGTAGAAGACCGTCGATAATAGGCCAACAAGCTGTATTACTACCACTCCTCGCTGCGACACTTTGAAATTGTATATTTATGCTACCGGCGGTTGGAACATCGTTTCTCCATAAAGCGTAAGCATAAGTTTGCCATACTTCTTTTCCAACTGATTTTTTATAGGAGAATACCTTTGATAGACTAGGACCAGAAACACTAACGGCCGTGGCTTCATTTGCGCAGCTGGGACTACTAGGAGCAAGTGTAAACGTGAGGACATAATCGTCACTCATATCGGATATGAATGCTTGGCTAATCATACCATTTGGACCTAGTTGCAAACCATGGCCATTTCCAGGGAGGGAAACGCTTTTACCTGCGGTTACGTAATAAACCGTACCCCGGAACAGCCAACCAGGAATAACGTTGGATATAGTATTAAGGAGCACAAATTCAGAGCTTGTGTTTGTTTTTAGATTTGTTGGTGGAGATTCGAAGCTTGGATTCGTAAGTGGAACTGCATGTTTAATAAAACAAATTGCTTAATTTTCAATTTTATCAAAATTAGATGCATGGCTATATATAGAAGGGAATAATGTTGGATTAAATTATATTGGTTCATGTAGATTTAACATACCTGCAGATGATCCAGGCATGTTGTTGAATAGATTAGCCATCAATGATTCCCAAATTGAGATAATCGTATTAGGATGGGATTATTGAGAGAGAACCACTTGTAGGTGTTATGGGATAAAAGAGATTATGATGATAAAATGAGCCAACCCTTCTAAGGGTTTATTATCTCTCTTTATATACACACTCAAATTAGGAGTGTGTAATATTTAGTCCCTGGTGTTTAGTAAGTGTTCATATTATAAGCTCTCATTAGTTCCGATTACCTAATGGGAAATCTATAGTGTCGGTAAGGTAAATACGTCCATCGAATATTTACTAGACACAGATTTCAGTTAGTGTCAGTCATCATATCAGTAAGGATAAATGATCAATGAGGGTCACAAATAATATGGGTCCAACATTCTCCCACTTGACCGAGTAGATCATTTATCTATGAGTATTGTTAAGTCCGTACGAGATAATACTCATTTTGTTTAAAACCGAAATCATAGTTGATAAGTACAGTCGTAGAGAAGAACATCTACTCAGGACCCCCACTAGTCAAACTATGACTCAAATTCAAAACTGAATAAGCAATGATAGACCAACTAAGACAAATTTTGTTATAATAATGTCCAACACAGTTATGCGCATAAGGTGTATATAATAGACAAACAAAATCTGAATAAGGAGGAAAATTTTCATTAATAAATAATAATGACCAATAAGTACAACAATGCTATTAAATTAAGTCTTTTGTAAGCCCCATATTCGACACGTGTCCTACGAATATATTAGGAGGAAGACCTTTGGTCATCGGATCCGCTAGCATGTCATGTGTACTTATGTACTCAACACAAAGAACATTTTCCTCAACCCGTTCGCGTACAAACAGATACTTTGTGTCGAGATACAGCCCAGCGCCAGTCGAACTGTTACTGTTCGAGAAAGTTACAGCAGCTGAGTTATCACAGTAAAGCTTCAATGGTCTAGAAATTGAGTTGACGAGTTTGAGTCCACTGATCAGGTTCCTTAACAACATCCCATGACAGGTTGCATTATAAACGGCAACATATTCAGCCATCATAGTAGACGTTGTGGTCAGTTTCTGTTTATGACTCCGCCAAGAGATTGGTCCGCCAGCTAACATGAAAATATACCCAGAAGTAGATTTATGGTCTTCTTTGCATTTAGCAAAGTCAGAATCAGAATAACCTACTACTTCCAAGTTGTCACTTCTTCTATAAGTTAATTTGTAGTCTTTGGTCCCTTTCAGATATCGTAGAACCTTTTTTAGCCGCTTTCCAGTGTGCTAATCCGGGGTTAGATAAGTAACGCCCCAGCATACCAGCGATATAAGCGATATCTGGTCGAGTACAGACCTGAGCGTACATAATGCTCCCAACTACAGATGAGTAAGGTATCATCCTCATTTCAGCCTTCTCAGTTTCAGTGCTCGGAGTTTGATGAGGTCCAAATACGTCCCCTTTAACTACCGGAGCCACAGTGGGTGTGCAGTGCTGCATGTTATAGCGTTCTAGAATACGGTCAATATAAGCCCTTTGGGAAAGACCTAGAACACCATTACGTCTGTCTCGATTTATTTCGATACCTAAAACATAAGAGGCATCACCGAGATCTTTCATGTCGAAATTATGCGAAAGCATTCGCTTCGACTCATGTAGCAAATCCAAGTTGTTACTTGCAAGTAGAATATCATCCACATACAAAACAAGGATAATAAAGTTACTCCCACTGATCTTGAGATAGGTGCATTGATCCACTTGATTCTTTAGGAAGCCATCAGATTTCACGACTTCATCAAATTTAAGGTACCATTGTCGTGATGCTTGTTTCAACCCATATATCGATTTATTTAACTTGCAGACCATGTGCTCTTTACCTTCTGGAATAAATCCTTCAGGTTGCCGCATGTATACGTCTTCTTGCAAGTCACCATTTAGGAAAGCGGTCTTGACATCCATCTGATGTAACTCTAAATCATAATGAGCTACGAGTGCCATGACGATCCTTAGGGAATCTTTACGAGAGACAGGGGAAAAGGTCTCTTGATAATCAATTCCTTCCTTTTGAGTAAAGCCTTTTGCAACCAGTCTGGCCTTATAGCGTTCGACGTTTCCATTCGGGTCTAATTTGGTTTTGAACACCCATTTACATCCAATTACTTTGGATCCTTTAGTGAGTGGAACCAATACCCAAACGCCATTACGCTCCATGGATTTGAGCTCTTCAATCATGGCTTCAATCCATTTAGCGGCCTGATCACTATTCATAGCTTCTCGGTAAGAGGTTGGATCAGTAAGTTTCCCAATGTTTTCGACTTCAGCCAGATAAGTTTCGAAATCATCAAAATTAGTGTTTCTGCGAGCCCTTGATGATCTCCTGAGCTGAATTACGGGTTCTTCAGGAACAAGCGGTTCTTCGGCGTTTAGATTAGGAGGCATAGGAGGTTCAACCGGTTCATTAGGAGATCCAGGTATATCGGGAGCAGCGTTGGGTACAAGAGGAATTATCGGAGGAATCGTAATAACCGACGAATGGTTTCCCCCCGCTTCTTGTACTTCTTGCAAATCTAAATCAGGATTTGTCGTGCTCCCACTGATCTCTGAATTTTCGAGGAAAGTGGCATGTTGCGTATCTATGATGCGGGTAGAGTGAGAAGGACAGTAAAACCGATAACCTTTTGAGTTCTCGGGATAACCAATAAAGAAACATGTAAGGGTTTTAGAATCCAGTTTCTTCAAGTTAGGGTTATAGACTTTTGCTTCGGCAGGACAGCCCCATACTTTCATATATTTTAGACTCGGTTTCCTACCTGTCCAGATCTCATAAGGAGTTTTAGGGACAGATTTTGATGGAACCCTATTGAGTATATGAACAGCTGTTTTTAAGGCCTCAGTCCAAAGAAACTTGGGTAGGTTAGTGTTGGCGAGCATACTTCTCACCATGTCCATTAAAGTTCGGTTTCTCCTTTCAGCAACACCATTCTGTTGAGGAGAACCTGGCATGGTGTATTGGTTAATTATGCCCTGTTCCTTGCAAAAATTATAGAAAGGACCAGGAGCTTGACCAATATCAGTATGTTTACCGTAATACTCACCTCCCCTATCTGATCGGACAACTTTTATCTTATGATCAAGTTGGTTTTCAACCAAAGTTTTATAATCGACAAAAGTTTGTAAGGATTCAGATTTTTCTTTAATCAGATAAAGGTGCATATAACGTGAATAATCGTCAATGAATGTAATAAATGATGTATGTCCTGTTATTGATGCGGGATAGGGGCCACTAATATCAGTATGAATTATTTCCAACAAGTTGGAACATCTGGTGGCTCCTTTCTTATTCCCTTTAGCCATTTTGCCTTTGAGGCATTGAATACATGTTTCAAAATCACTAAAATCAAGAGAGGGTAAGATTCCTTCTTTTACGAGTCGTGTCATGCGATCTCGTGAGATGTGGCCGAGACGTTTATGCCACAATGTGGAGGAATTCTCTGCTTGTTTAGGTGATTTTGTCTTTGTTTTAGTTATGTCATCAATATTAAGAGACAACAAAGACTGTGAGAAATTATGATCTAGTTCTAATTTATACAGTAATCCATCCAAAAAACCACAACCAAACAATTCATTATTAAGAGTAAAAGTGATCCTGCCACAACCATGAGTAATTACATAACCTTCAAGATCAAGTCTAGATATAGATACAAGGTTCCGAGTAATTCTCGGTACATATAAGGTATCTATTAATCTAATACACTTTCCGGTATTCATATGTAAATTTAAGGTCCCCATGGCTTCGACTTCTAAGAGATCACCATTTCCAACTCTAAGCTTTCTTTGGTCCTTTTGTAGCTTCTGGATTGTAAGGAATCCCTGTAAGGAATTGGTCACATGGACCATAGAACCAGAGTCACCCCACCATGTATTAAATGGAACATCAGTAGTAAAGGAATCAAATATTACGTAAAGAATGTTACCTTTCTTAGCTAGCCATTCCTTGAATTTAGAGCAATCTTTCTGTCTGTGCCCTTTGGAGCGACAGAATGGGCAGTTAGTATTGCTTGTCGAGGATTTAGGGCCAGAGGTAGAAGCACCATGATTTTGGACTTTATTTTCAGTCTTGTTACTGTAGTTACCTTTCCTCTTCTTGGGGTTTGAAGTGGTAGTAAGGTGAACAGCAGCTTCAGGTTGAGTGTGCTTAAGACGATCTTCCTCTTGAACGCACATAGCAATCAGTTCGCTTATCGACCATTTATCTTTCATAGCGTTATAATTCACTTTGAAAGTGTCGAACCGAGCAGGCAAGGAAGTCATTATGAAATGCACAAGAAAGCCATCTGAGACTTCCATTTCCAAATGCTTAAGCTTATGAGACATATCAACCATCTTCATTATGTGTTCACGGACACCATTAGAACCTTCATACTTAAGGGTTAGCATCTGTAGCATTAAACTACTCGCAGTTGCCTTAGACGATCCCTTAAAGTGATCCTCAACAGATTTGAGGTAAGTTTTCACTTTGTCGTTATCAGGGATAGCTCCTCGGATGCTGGAATGAATAGAGTTCTTGACCATCATTAGGGACAGCCGATTCGCCCTTTCCCACTTATCAAAGTCCGCTTTCTGAGTCGCAGTAGATTCAGCAGTAATAGCGGCGGGTTCATCATGGCGAATAGCATAGTCCAAGTCGAGCATTCCCAGAGTTAAGTTAAGTTGCTCCTTCCATGAAGTGAAATTAGCACCAGTAAGCGCCTCAATGCCGAAGTTTGGTACTGTAGTGGAGAATAAGGAGGATATAAGATCATGATACGAATTGTAGAAGATTTTAGAGTGACAGAGTTAGCTATATAAGGCAGACTAAGTAATGTCCCTTAAAGTAATAGAACTAGAGTAATGTCTAAAATAAGTAGACCTAATAGTAATGTTCCTGAGACTAAGACCATATAAGTAATGAAGCTAGTGATAGGTAAGCCTATTAAAAAACACCAAAATAATAAGCTAAAGTAAGGCTCTACTTAGATGTTACATCACCTTTGGGCAGAAATAACTAATATCTAAGTAAAATTATGAGCATAAGGTTTATGCAACACTATGTTTGTCTTTTGACCTTTGGGCAACAAAATAGAACATCGTGTTTTAAGGCATAATAAGAATCCTTTAAAGCACACAAGTATATTAAATCACCTTTGGGCAGAATTAATATCCTACGTGTTTATTATGCTAAAGGAAAAATGCAATCATAGAAATCACCTTTGACCTTTGGGCAACAAAAGATGAAAACATGAATATTAGTGCATAAGTATAATAAGGTCACATATAAATAAGGTGACTAAATAAGGTGACCACTACAAATAAGGCAGGGGTCAAGGGGGCTGCGCCCAGTAAGACTTTAAAAAACGACCAAATTAGGGTCTGTATTCATCCGTACGGATGAGATTATATTCGTACGGATGAGTGTTGATTCGTACGGATGTAAGTCCAGGTTCGTGCGGATGTAAGACTAGGTTCGTACGAATGTAAGGTTTAAGTTCGTACGGATGTAAGCCTAGGTTCGCACGAATTAGCCCAGATTCGTACGGATCAACAGTTACGTTCGTGCGTATGAACAAATCCGATTCGTACTAATGAACAAGTCAGGTTCGTACGAATGGGGCTTCATCCGTACGAACGACAAATCAGGTTCGTACGAATGAGCCAATCAGATTCGTACTAATGAACAATTTAGGTTCGTACGAATAGGGCTTCATCCGTACGAACGAGCAAATTAGGTTCGTACGAATGAGCCTTCATTCGCACGAACGAAGTTCGTCGAAATTAGGGTTGCTGTACAGCCGCCACCATCGCCAAAAATCCCATTTTTCACCCAAAAAAACGATTTCCGCCGGCCAGATAATTCGCATAATCAATAATTGCAATAGCCAAGCGATAAATAAACATGAACCAATGGATAATCACGAGCCATTGGCTCTGATACCACATGTTGGATTAAATTATATTGGTTCATGTAGATTTAACATACCTGCAGATGATCCAGGCATGTTGTTGAATAGATTAGCCATCAATGATTCCCAAATTGAGATAATCGTATTAGGATGGGATTATTGAGAGAGAACCACTTGTAGGTGTTATGGGATAAAAGAGATTATGATGATAAAATGAGCCAACCCTTCTAAGGGTTTATTATCTCTCTTTATATACACACTCAAATTAGGAGTGTGTAATATTTAGTCCCTGGTGTTTAGTAAGTGTTCATATTATAAGCTCTCATTAGTTCCGATTACCTAATCAGAAATCTATAGTGTCGGTAAGGTAAATACGTCCATCGAATATTTACTAGACACAGATTTCAGTTAGTGTCAGTCATCATATCAGTAAGGATAAATGATCAATGAGGGTCACAAATAATATGGGTCCAACAAATAATATATAAGCAATGTTTAAGAACTTCAAAACTTTATCGTAGTTATTATCTTTTGACAGCTTTTAAACCATCTTCAAGATATCCTATTGGTAAGGCGTCCTATCGGTCTCAAAGAAGATTGGTTCGAACCTTCATAGAATAACTTGGGATGATGAGAGAAGAGTTCAAATATGACCACATAAAAACCAGATAGACTGTATGCATCACAACTAAAAAGTGACGCTCCTAGAAGCAAGAACATGGATCCCTCTCTATATATGAAAGTTGTGATAGTTATACCCTTAACAAAATGTGTGTTTTTGGTTAGAGCACAACTACTTTTTTACCTCCCAATTAAAATTTTCAAAGTATAGAAGAACTCTACTTTATGTTTAGAATCATTTTGGGCCTCGTCAAGAGGGTGAAAATTATATTCACCACTAAGTGCTGTTGCGATTTATATAGTTTCTAAAGTTGTATAGAAGCACCAAGCTAGTATCATATATTGGTTAATCAACAATGTATCATGAAACGAAATTGAACATACCTACACCAATTGCAATGTTAGAATGTGCCAATGAGACCAAGAAGAGCAATTTAACAATAAGAACCGCACGAGCCATTGTGAATTATCGAGAGAAAGTCAGGATGCAAAAAATAATGAACGAATATGCATATAAATACATGTTTAAAAAATGGCGGGGAACAAGGATAAGGCAGAAATGGTCGAACAAATTTTTTTTTCTTTTTTTTTTTATTGAATCTTTTTTTTTTGAACAGCTAATTTTATTAAAATGTACACTAACAATATGCTAGTGGCAAAAACGATTACACGAAATTAGAACAAGCTTTACATGGGTTTCCTAACCAATCTAACCAGTCAATGTTTCCGTTACGGTTTCTATTTGATATCCAGGTGTAAGATTGACTAACAACATCTTGAAAAATCATGTCTTTTCTCGGTCTTTTTTCTTCAAAGATGCAAGCATTCCTATATCTCCATAAAGTCCATAAGCCTGTCTGCATTACAGCGTCGAAAGATTTTAAAGACTTACTATTTAGATTAGTTTGGTCAGCGAAATTGCATACTTCTTTGAGATTCTGGAATACCATAGGAGTTACTCCCCACCATCCCGAAATCGAATTCCAAAGACCTTGTGCTATATCGCAATCTATGAAGATGTGTTGTTCAGTTTCTTGATCTTCGTCACACATAGGGCATCTCGTTGAAGGGATGTCAATACCTCTGAGATCAAGGTTAATTCGGGTAGGAAGGCGTTTATTTATGATTCTCCAAGAGCCAATATTAACTTTGATGGGAATCCAAGAATTCCATCGAACAGAGTCTTCAACAATATTTAGGTTTTCCTGATCAATAAGCAATCGAAGATCTTTGACACAAAAGTATTTGGAATCGTTTAGGGTACAAGCCCATGTATCTTTGCAATCATAGAGGGCCAATCCAGCAACCAACATAGAGAGCTCATGAAACTGATTTTCTTCTAGGCCCGTCCTAATGGGCCTTCTCCATGTCCATTGAAGAGAAAACGAGCCATTAGCAGCCAAAACTTTGTTTTTTATGGAGGTATTAGGCGGAGTTTCTAGCCTGTATAGCCTAGGAAAAAGAATTGATAAAGGGATATCTCCCAACCATGTATCTGTCCAAAAGACAGTGTCTTCCCCATCCCCAATAGATTTTTTGAAACAATTTGTCAAGTTAATATTAAACTTATGCAAAGAGTTTTGTAGTAGGCAAATATTTTTCCAAGGGCCCGAGTGTTTTTTGAGTGAGGTAGGACACCCAAAGCCACCATTTTTACCGTAAATAGATTTGATGACTTTGTTCCAAAGTGCTTTTGGTTCAACTCTATATCTCCACCACCACTTAGCTAGCATTGCGAAATTACTAGCTAAAAGAGAACCAAGTCTACTCTATGTCAACTTCTCTATGACTTTCAATCATATAATTTTTTCTTTGATCATTTTCCACTTGTAAAAAGATTAAACCAGCCTTTAAGGTATTGAAAGGGTTTTTTGATATTAAATTTTATATCTGAATATTAAGGTAAAATGGCTCAAATCTTAAAAATATGGAGGTTGTGAATTAGTTATTAATTTAACAATGTAGCGTGTACGGATGGTTTGTTGAAAGTCTTTAAACTTATGATTGTTAATTAAAGTCAAAAGTGGATATACACGAGATTAAAACCTAAGACGTAACCTTGTATAGTATTATTGTATTTGAGTTCATTAATCGTATTAGGGCTCCATTAACCGTATTAGGGCTCCATTAATCACATTAAGGCTTAGCCCACTATCATATGTATTTGTTTATATATTGGCTTTCTCAATTGTATTGTAATCACACAATTATCAATACCATAATATGGTATCAGAGTTTAATGAGCTCTAAACCTAACCCTAAATAATTTTCCATACCATAAATCTACCACCAAGCCGCTACCGCTACTGCTGCCTCTTTTCTTTCTTTTTTGGCCGGCTGCTTTTGTTGACCCCTTTTCTCTATTTTCTTTGTTGCGCCTTTTCTTCTTTTTGTTTAATTGGAACAAACCCAAATTCCTTCCATTGCTGCCTATTAATTCTTGTCCACGCCTTATCTTTTATATTGTTGTTAGAGTAAATTTGGCCTACATATAAAAAAAACCAAAAAAACCAAAAAAAAACCATGCAAGGTGCTGATAACGCAACCGGAACCTCCGAGAAAACCTACAGCCTCACCAATATAAAAGCCCACATACCTGTTACTCTCAGCCTCGATGACATGAATTACACTTTATGACGCAAATTTGTCGAGATGCATTGTATCACCAACGAAGCTAAAGGGTTCTTGGATGGTACAACCCTACCTAAAGGAAGGGACGACAAAGAATGGGAAACACGAGACACACTCGTCAAGATGTGGATCTATAACACCATCAGCAAGCCGATTCCACACATGGTGATGAAGAAAAGCGAAACCGCTCGCGAATTATGGAAAGCAATACACGAACTCTTTCAAAGCAATAAGGAAGCCAAAGTCATGCAACTTAACGATGATCTTCGTCACATCACCATGGGCGATCTCTCCGTTGCAGACTCTCGTCACAAACTTAAGGTAATTTCCGACCTTCTTGATAATATGGATCAACCAACTGATGAACCCACCTTAGTTATGCATACATTGAACGGACTCTCCACAAAATACGCTACCATGTCTACTGTCATTGGAATCATCAAACCCCTTCCCACTTTTATTGACACATGGTCGCTCCTCGAAATGGAGGAATCTCGCTTAAACCGGACTAGTACCCACCCCGGAAACAATGACACGACATCTTCCTCTATGGTACTCAATGTTAGTGCACCACCTCGTCAAGATTTCAACCAGGTATGTCGCAACTATCAGCGAGGATTTTTTCGTTTTGGCTCTAAATGCAGGTATATTCACAAAGCTTCTACTGGAAATCAAAACACAAATCGTAGGTCTGGTGGCCACATGCAATATTCCCATAATGGAAAATCTGCCCCACCAACCCACTACACTGCCCGTCCACAATGGCCCAGTAGCAGCTCACCAGTTTCGGCCCAACAGTTTTACCCGGCCTACTCCCACTACCCACCCGCTGCTGCCCCGACCCAATACCCGAACCAGTATCCACCCAGTCACCCAATGTGACAACCGTCCAATTCCAGGTGCATTTTTATACACTATGTCTCTTTTGGTTTATCTAGTCTTTAACTGTTCAATAATCGGAATCGCGACAGTGTCGGAATCACACCCGGAATCAAATTATATAAGTCCTAATACCAAGAAAACTCATAATGAACTTTCCTAAGTTCATAATGTAACATACTTTAAAACTTTAGTTAACGAAAAGGTCCAACGAAACAATTATACAAAATCAGCCAAAACAGAAAATTTATTACAAAAATGGTCCAGGACGACGCACAGAGGCCATGTGCGCCGTCCTGGCAGGACGATTTTTGTAAAAGATTTGAATTATTTGCATGTCTCATTTTCTCAACTCCACCCACCAATCAATCTCGTTTTAGGCACTCATTTACTGCCAAGTTGACAGTCCCAACCCACCCTATTATCATTTTCTTTACTTCCTTTTTCATTTTACCATTTTTCCTAACCAAAAACACACACATACAACTTTTCTCTCTAAAAACCTCTCAAGAACTCATCTTCTCCAGAATATTACAGCCTCAAAACACCATTTCAAACCACTAAAAACGTTTAGAACATCAAGATAAGCAAGGAGAAGCCAACGATTTCGGTAAAGGACTATTTTCGTAAAGGTTTTTGAAGCTAAAATCCGGCCAAATCACCATCCAAGCTTTTTCCTCCGGTAGATTTCTGTCATTTTACTATTTTTATACAAATAAACTCTTGCATGTAAGATCTAATGGTTTAAAACAAGTTTTTATAAAGATTTATGACTTTTTATGGTCAAAAACATTTTTAATCGAAATAACCTTTGGATCCACGAATTTGTGACTAAAAATACTTTAGAAACTGTTAAAATGAAGTTTTAATAAGTTTAAACCTATTGCATGTCGAGATCTATGGATAAATAAACGTTTTACAAAGAAAACTCGAAAACTCGCGTTCTGTGCGCCGTCCCAGAGACCAGGACGACGCAGCGGGCACAAAAATGTGTTCTGTGCGCCGTCCCAGTGCTCACAGCGGCGCACAGAGCTGCAACTTTTCTGAAACTTTGTCGTTTTGTCGTTTGTGGCACGTTTTGACTATATTTGACCCGCTGACTTTTTGACATATGACCTTTGGGGACTTAATAAGTAACAATAATAATATTTGAGACATGTATGGACAAATTGGACTTAAAATGAACTAGTTTGGTGTATTACCGTGTTATAGGTGATTTGTGAGCGGAAATGGTATTTGCATTTTTGGATATGAAATTTGGGCGCGGAAGCGCTGCCCAAATTTCATTAGAAAAATGTAAACCACATCAGCGAGCAAAAGCACTTGTGACATAATAATAATAAACGTTAAATTGGACTTTTGGACAAAAACGTGACAATTACCATTTCGGACTATTTTGGACATTACTTAACCTTGACACTTAAAGTTTAATAAAATTTTATCTATTATATTATATAAATAACATAATGAGATAATAACCAACTAAACTATCTTGGTATTAATAGGCGATCCGTGATTCCCGGCTTCCATTTCCGACCGACTTTCGCTTTCTTACTCTTCGCAATCCGTGAGTTACAACCCCTTTTACTTAATGTATTTTTGCATGATTTTGGGGGGAAACATAAGATTATTGCATTTTGAAAACATTTATGAACAATTGCAACTTTGTGAACTTTTGAACTTATTACGAACTTATGAAACTATTGTGAACTTTGGAAACTTTTATGAACTATTATGAACTTTGGAACTTTGGAACTATTTTGGACAAACTCTTTGAAACTCTTATGCGTAAACACTTTTGCTCTATTGGCTTACTTGAACTTACTGGCTTGCCCCCTTTTCGGCTAAACTAATTATTGATGCTTGTATGCGAGACCGACCCTTGATGGAACTATAACATGACTCTTAAGTGACGACTATCTTTTTTTTTTGAAACAAAACTACTTAGTGCCCAGCTGCTTTTTAGACTTTACACACTATTAACTTCAGAGCCGTTTAGTAATAATGGGTATCGATACTTAGGAAAGAACCGTTCCTTGCTTAGATGGCAGTCTAAGTACATATTACTAAGAACTTGACGACTCCCCGTAGGATAGGCGGGGTAAGGGGCCTCACGGTTGAACAATCGGTTTAGTGTGAACACTTAAGTTATAGAATGCCAAGAGGTTGATACAACGATCTAATTAGTTACTTATACGCATAAATTTACGAACTTTCAGCGATTCATTCTGCAACACTTTTAGCGATTGTTTCCGCAACTATGAATTTTACGAATTCTGACTTTACTTGGTCTATACGAACTTTAGGGCACTGATACGCCCATTACTTACAACTTTAAAAGTATATAAAATTTAAGCGACTTTTCTCCGCTAACCTCCTTTTTGGAAAAATTTTACTTTTATATACTTAACCAAATTTTTGTCGAGCAACTTAAACTGTAACTCACTCACTACTTTCGTAGTTGACACTTTATCTTATGTTTCAGGAAATTTAGTGTAAGCATGAGGTGCATGGCATGGACGGGTCAAGGCGGTCGCGTGAGAACCATATTGGGAAAAGACTTGTTCACTTATTTTGGGAATTTTTAATGGAACTTTGTTTATGTATTTGTACTAAATTACTATGGCTTGGTTATTACTTTCGAACCCTTTAACACTTTATTTTTAATCTATGACTTGAATGCCGTTATGTTCCTTATAACCCGTGTAATGATGTTCCAGCTCTTCACATCTCGTGTTTCCGCTTTAGCGGGGTGTGACAGACTTGGTATCAGAGCACAGGTTATAGTGAAAAACGGTTTTTAAAAATTTTTCAAAAATTTTCGAAACCAAACTATAACCAAGGTTTTTTTTTTTTTTTTTCGGAAAATCATTTATGGGTTCAAACTTTAGGGAATTAATTTCGCGATTGCATGGTTATTTTCAACTACGCATGGCCTGATCACCCATGCCTAGTTCAAAATGAATTATGCAAGGACGGAACGTAATTACTATTGATAACGGTTTTTGAGTCGAAAATTCCCGGTTCTGTCTTTTCCCGATTCTCACGTGACTGACCCGTACATGCATTTCATTACACATTTCCTTTACTATTCTTTTGTGTCTTCACGTACTTACGAAACTCATTGTTCACAGATCCGTCATGTCTCACTCCTCTCGTTCACGTTCACCGTCACGATCACAATCTCGCTCACTACCCAGAGCCGCTTCGCCTTCCGAGGGCCGCACTGCCTCGGAGAGCCAACTCCAGCAGACCACCGATCCCACGGAGGACACCTCCATGGCCATCTCCAACAGCATCGGGTCCAGCCCGAGGGATGTGCTACCCCCTCCACCGGTACCCGTTGCCGCAACACTCCACTATCGGGGCCCGCGCGTTAGGCATACCGCGCGAAAGCAGGTAATCCTCCCGGGCCGCCTACCGGACAGGATGGTCGTGCACCAGGCTGGACCATCCCACCCTACCCCATCCCACCTACCCTTCGGTCACCCTCCAGAGGTCCCACATAACCCTCTCATGGACCATTACTCCTGGGAGAGACAGATGGAGCCCGAGGAGATGCAGCGCGCTCGAGACGCCGAGGCCGCTAGGCAGAGGATGCCTCCTACTCTCCAGCCTCCCCCGCCGGCCGCATTCCTTCACCTGCACCGAGAGGTGTGGGGACTGGCACAGGAGACCCAGCAGCAGGGGCTCCGCATCAGCGAGGTCACCGACTCTGCACAACAGTTGTCGGAGCAGGCGTTTCGAGTCATCGCATCGACCCGAGCTACGGCACGGACCGTGCAGCACCTCATTGGTGTGTGCCTGGTGATGGGCACATTGATTGCGGTCATGGCGGCCAAGATGTTTCTGGAGAGGCGCCATTAGTTATTTCCCTGTATTGTACTGTACTTAGCCTAGTCGTAATTTTGTCATTGTACACGACTTAGACTTTTTATTTCCTTTTCCTTTCTATGTATTGTAATCGTATTTCTCGTTCACTACTTGTATTAAACTTTATTATCATTAATGGAACTTCTATCTTTTATTATTGTACTTATCCTATCGTGTGAATCTTTTACTTTTGACAATCATTACAATTCTATCTCTTGAATCATAGTCATGCGTGTGCTAATTGTTCATTCATATTATTCTCGTGCTATAATTATCTATAATCACTATATTATATTCTTATCATATTCCATTCGTGCGTTCTAAACTGAATCTATTCTTCTGATTGTAGAATCATGGCTCCTCGCTCAAACGCTAGCAACATTGCTGAACAAGTCGCTGAACAGTTGAATGCGGCAATGCCCAACATGATCGCCCAGATCACTGTCGGGATCAATGCCAATGTCAACAACCACCATCAGCAACAGCAACAGCAGCAGCAGCAGCAGCAACAACAACAGAACAATCAAAACTAGAATCAGAACCAGAACCAACACCCTCCCCTCCCCCGTGCAACTATAAGAGCTTCATGGCATGTAAGCCAAAGGAGTTTCACGGCACAACTGGTGCTGTAGGACTGCTCCAGTGGTTCGAGAGCATCGAATCCGTCCTACACATCAGCCGATGTGCTGAGGAAAATAAGGTGGAGTACGCGTCCTGCGTATTCCATGGCCGAGCTCTGTCCTGGTGGAACAGCGTTGTTCAAACCAGAGGGCGCGAGACTGCCTACGCTCTTTCCTGGAACGCCTTTAAGAATCTGCTCATTGAAGAATACTGCCCAAGAGGGGAAATCAAGAAGCTCGAGGCTGAGCTGTGGGATCACAAGATGGTCGGAAACGACATCGATAAGTACACCACCGGGTTCCACGAGCTCGCCCGGCTAGTTCCAAGGCTGGTAACCCCTGAGGAGAACCGGATCGACCTGTACATCTCTGGCCTCGTTCCGGAAATCCGTGGCATGGTCATCGCATCTGAGCCGCAGACCCTACAAAGCGCAATCATCCTAGCTCACCGTCTCACCAGCAACCTCCTCACCGCTCCTGCATCTACCAAAAAGGAGTCTGGTGAGAAGAGGAAGGCCGAGCAAACCCCGAGAAGAAGTGACCGCAACAAGAAGACCCGTAGCACCCGAAACTTCGCCGTGACTGCCGCACATGCACCTGCACCTGCACCAGCACCACCTACTGGGTCCAAGTCCTACTCCGGACCGCACCCTAAGTGAAACAAGTGCAACTTTCACCACCTCGGGAACTGCCCGTTATGTTTGAGATGCCAAAAGGTGGGTCATTTCGCCAAGTACTGCCCGGATAAGACAACCACCCCGGTCCAGAAACTGACATGCTACGAGTGTGGGAACGACCAACACCTCCGAAACACCTGCCCCAAACTGCACCGTACTCAGCAGAATCAGGGTGGACAAGGTAGGGTCGAGCCTTCGCACTAACAACTGAGGAAGCACGTCAGGACCCCAACGCAGTTACTGGTACGTTTTCTCTCAATGATCATTTTGCTTCCGTACTATTCGACTCAGGAGCTGAGAGAAGCTTCATTTCCTTAGAATTTAGACCCCTCGTTAATCTAGGATCTAAAGTTCTTAAGGATAGTTTTACCGTCGAATATGCTAACGACCAAGAGTTTGAAGCTAAGGATATAATCTTAGGATGTTCACTATGCCTATCTGACAAAATCTTCCCCATTGATCTAATTCCTATCGAGCTTTCAAGTTTCGACGTTATCGTTGGAATGGACTGGCTATCTCACTTCCGAGCAGAGATCGTCTGTTTCGACAAACTCATCCGTATCCCTCTTTCGGAAAAAGAGACTCTCGTTGTCCAGGGAGACAAGCCTGGACGACAACTTCGCATCGTGTCTTCCATCAAAATGCGCAAGTACCTTGTTAGGTCTCAATAAGATCTCAAACAATGGCTAATCAATCACAAATAAGTATTTAGACGTTAATTATTATTAATCGATTGATTACTCAGTTTCTTGTGTTTATTATCGCGGAATTATAATAACAAAGAACAAGTATAACACACAGTTATATTACTTCAAAAGGTGCAACGATTACAATGTTCAAGCTCACTATTTATACACAATAATAGTGAGCTTGATAAGTATGAATCTTAGAAAATCTTCTAAAAAGATAGAAGATTTTATCTAACTGTCATACCTAAATTAAAGCACTACGTCTCTTTATGAAGCTGAGTAGTCAGCTCCATAATGCCTTAGTTGATTTTAGTCACTCAGAGTTACTCAGACTCAAATCACTCAGACTAAGACTTTAATAAACAGATTTATTAACTTGGGTTAAATCGTTGATTTTCCCAACAATCTCCCCCTATCTGTTTGAATTAAAGTCTTTTACAAAATATGCACCAAAAATAAACACAAACTACATTAGTTTACTTAACATTGTTTGTGAACAAAAAGATACACAAGGACATATCACTTCCTCTTCTTGACTGATCTTTTCTTCTTCAAAGCTGTCTCCCAAGGCATAGGCTTGCCCACTTCTTGTGCCCATTTCAGCCTCTCAGTTTTCCAAGCGAGTAGTTTCTCCATTTCAGCATCAGATTTATGGTAGAGCATTTGATACTCTTTCTTGATCATATCCACCTTATCCATCAGAGTCCCTATTTCTTCAATTCTTCGAAGGTTATTAAATAACCAACTAATCAGCTTCATTCTGAAGGGAAGACATTGCTCAGACTCACATTCGCCAAGCAGGGCAATGCAATGATAGATGGAAGTCATGTTCAATCTGTCTTTGGCTTGGAAACATTCTTCTCCCCCACAATCAACATAACACAAGCCCTCATGATTTTCTGTTTTCACATAAGTTCTATCTTGAAATGTCACAGTTTTGGGGACAGGATGGATGTGACTTGTTTCCAGACCCATAGATTTAGCACCAGCTCTCACTCTGTGAATAGTGCAGAATGCCCTATAATCATCATCCGACATCAGCTTCAACATATGAGCTACATTGATGTTAGAAACAGCTTCTCTTTTGATATCCATTCTGTGAGCAATGTTGGTTATTCCTGTGCTCAGTCTGGCAATCTCTTTCCATTCCTCCAAACCCAGTGTGTGCATTCTATGTAGCCCGATTCTGAAAGATCCTCCTTTATGATAGCATGTCAGCATGAGGTCAGATCCACCAGTATTGGTACACTCCAGGTTATGAATTTTATTCTTATGCTTTCTCAGAGTGAAGTTTGTCTCTATATAGTTAAGTCTGGCTTCTTCTCTAAGCACCTGTTTGGCCATTAATCTGTCAGCCTCTACCCTCTTTTGTTCCTCTTCAATGGCCAAATCCTCTTCTTCCTTCATCTCAGCTTCAAGCTCTTCAGCTGCTTTCATTGATTGATCTTGTGGACTTTCATCAAATTTCTCCATATACAGCCCTTTAACATACTCTTTGTATTGCTCCACAGTCATTCCAGAGTTATGAGCATATCTTTGAAGCTTAGCCAGTCTCTCAGCTTCATCTCTTCTTTTCTGTATTTCAATTTCTAACTCAGACTGTACCTTTGGGGGCTCTTCCATCTCAATCTCCTCATCAGTTTGTTGGTCAGTATCACTATCTGCTCCAACCTTCCCTTTTCCTTTCGTGTCCTCTTTCTCAGACTCACTGCTGGACAAGTCACTGTAATCAGTTTCATAAAACACCTCAGACTTACTAGTTTTCAAGTTGAACCTTGTGGTCTTGTAATACTTCTTCTCCCCTTCATCCCTCTTTCTCTTCAAATTTTGCTGGGAAGGATCAGACTCATCAGTTGGTATAACTGTTTTCTCCCCCTGAGTCTGAGCATCCCCTTGTGGACTCTCTGCAACTTGTTTTCCCTTTCTCAGCATGTTGATCTCAGAATTCAGCTTCAGAACCATTCCCTTTAAATCCTGCATCTCCTCAGCATTTTGACTTTTCATGGCTTGCAACTCAGTCTGCATTGCACTCAGCTTGACATCAAACTGAGTTGACATGTCCTGAATAGCTTGTAACAGCACAAGGACCGTCAGGGCAACCTCAGACTGAGGGATTGTAGTAACAGGGGGTGTTGAACCAGATGACACAGCTTCACTCCCTCCCTGTGTTTTAGGAGAATGATCATGAGCCATAGAAAAGGAAGTCTGTACCTCACTCAGTTTGGGGAGTGAGGCATTGACGACTTGTGCATAAGAGTGTAAGAGATTTGATGGTACCTGATCGTGAACTAGCACAGAGCTAGTGAAAATAGCCTTTGAAACTGGCTTTGAAACTGAAGGGGGTGGTCCCATACTAAGTACAGGGATATTCAGGAGGGGAATATCATCTTCAATGCTTACCACATGTGTCAGTGTGGCAGCAGCAGCGTGTGTCTCCAAGTTAACTACTCTAGATGAGCTTTGGGTAGTCATGGTAGTCAGATCCAGCTCTTGCTCTAGCAGAGGGAGACTGGTCTGTTCTACAGCACTGGAGGGGAGTTTAGAACTCTCAGCCTCATGGAAAAGTGAATCCATTAGTGCTTGATTTACTGTGGGGCTTGATGTGAGTGCTTTTTCAAATGAACTTGGTGAGTTCATCAGATTGGTCGCTTGAGTAGCCAGTACATCAAGAGGAGGAGTGGACTGCTCAGACTGAGAGGGGATACTCTCAGACTGAGGTAAAGAAAGAGCGATATCCATACCTTGGTCAGCCTCATCGTGCCCAGCCCCACCCAGTTCCACCTCAGCATCGGCAGCTGGACTATGAACCTCCAATTGTTCGTCAATTCTCTCAGGCTGATCATCTGAGTCTGACTCGTCAGACTCAGTGAGTTCATGATCAATAAAAGGATTGTCAATCCACTAAAGCATAACTGGGGTTAACCCTGGCTCAGCCTCAGTGATATTGATATATGTGAAAATATTTGGAGTCAGCCTGGGAAGATTGCATACGTAAAAAGTTTGTTCAAGCTGGTCATATGCCACATCTCCCAAGGCCTCCTTAAAACACAGTGATAAGACACGAATAAATGGAACATCATTCGGTCTTTTCGTTTTCAAGGCAAGGGAGAGAATCTCTTCAAAATATAATTGAGAATAAGAGATTCGTCGACCCGTTACCATAGAATGAAACAGATGGGTTTCAAATTCGTTCATCTGATCCAAACTTCCAGATTTTCCCTCCAAGCACCTTGTTATACTAGAAAATAAAAACTTCCATTTCCCAGTGAAAAATTTGTACTGAATAACACCTTGAATTTCAGGCTGACCAATCAAAGGAAAGGCCTCAGCTCGAGCCTGCTGTTTGGTCCGTTTGGGCTGAAATCCACCTTCACCAGCTTCCTCAATGGTGGGGAGGAGTAAGGCTGCTCGTATCGTTTCTTCAGTAATGGTGATCGTCTGTCTGCCATCATTATAGGTGCCAGTGAGGGCAGTCTTTTCGTCATTGGCAGTGCAGGTATACCGCCATTCGCACAGCACTGGCGGGTACATCACCGTGTCACAAAAGTAAGCTCCATATAGAGGATGGGCTTTCATGTATTGAATCAACTGCTCAAAACCCCTGTTTCGACGATTGGCGGGAATGTCAGCAGTGGCCACCTTGTTATTATCTTTGATTTGAACTCTGTGTTGAAAATCTGCACCAGGAATCATTCGCGAGGTAACATGAAGAATCATATTTGCATTCGCCATTAGAAAGAAAATCAAGCAGATGATTAGAGAATAAGATAATTAGGTTAAAATTTGAAATTCAGTTGAATATAAACTATAGGAGCGAAAATTAAGGAACTAAGTTAGGAAACTTTCAATTTAGTCCATGTAGGTTTGTTCTATTGACACTTTTGACCCTTGACTGTACATTGACCCAGTAACAAAAATTAAAAAGAACTTTAGAAAAGAAAAAAAAAAACTAAAAAATTTCAAAAGATATTTACTAAAATTAAAAAATTTCAAAAGATATATACTAAAAAAAATACAAAATTTCAAAAGATATTTACTAAAATTACATTCGGTCTGCGCACTTGGTCAGACTGAGATATCTGGAGCTGACGATTGAGTCAGACTGAAAATTCACAAGCTGACTAAGAGGTCAGCTTGAGATTTATGATTTTGACAGATTAAGGATTTAACATGCCTAGTTCTCCTAACAGATAGAAAAACTTGTCCTCACTCAGAGGTTTCGTGAATATGTCTGCCAATTGATCATTAGTAGCTACAAACTCCAGTCTGACCTTTCCTTTCTCCACACAGTCTCGAATGAAATGATGCCTTATTTCGATGTGTTTGGTCCTGGAGTGGAAAACAGGATTCTCAGTGATTTGAATGGCACTCTTGTTGTCACACATGATTGGAGTGTTTTGAATCTTGATTTCAAGATCAGCTAATTGGTGTTGCATCCATAGTAATTGTGCACAACAGCTCCCTGCAGCCACATACTCAGCTTCAGCTGTGGAGGTTGCACCTGAGTTTTGCTTCTTACTGGACCAGCTGACTAGTTTTCCTCCCAGAAGCTGACATCCTCCTGAAGTGCTTTTCCTGTCCAGTTTACATCCTTCATAATCTGCATCTGTGTAGCCAATTAGTTCAAAACCAGAATCTTTAGGGTACCATAGACCAAGATTTGGTGTACCCTTAAGATATCTAAAAATTCTTTTGGCAGCTTTAAGATGGGATTCCTTGGGGTCAGCTTGATAACGTGCACATAGACATGTAGAAAACATGATATCAGGTCTACTGGCAGTTAAATAAAGTAAAGAGCCAATCATTCCTCTATAAGTAGCTTGACAAACTGACTTGCCAGAGGAGTCTTTATGCAATTTATCAGATATGCTCATTGGTGTTTTCATTTCAGAACTTGTTTCAAAACCAAATTTCTTTACTAAATCATGAACATATTTACTTTGGTTTATGAAAATTCCATCTTTCTTTTGTTCTACTTGTAGACCAAGAAAGAACGTAAGTTCTCCCATCATACTCATTCTATATTCACTACACATGAGTTTTGAAAACCAAGTACACAACTTTTCATTTGTGGAACCAAATATAATGTCATCAACATATATTTGAACCAAAATTACATGACCATTTTCCTTTTTGATGAACAATGTTTTATCAATGGAACCTCTTTTAAAATCATTTTTAAGAAGAAAGTCAGACAGAGTATCATACCAAGCTCTAGGAGCTTGTTTGAGACCATATAAGGCTTTGTTTAATTTAAAAACATGATCAGGAAAATTTGGATCAACAAAACCTGGAGGCTGCTTGACATAGACTTCCTCCTGCAAGTCTCCATTCAGAAATGCACTCTTCACATCCATTTGATACACCAAGAAATCTTTAAATGCTGCATATGCTAAGAAGAGACGAATTGCTTCTATTCTGGCCACTGGAGCAAATGTTTCATCATAATCAATGCCTTCTTCTTGTTTGTAGCCTTGAGCAACTAGTCGAGCTTTATTCCTGATCACCACCCCATCTTTGTCATATTTATTTCGAAAGATCCATTTAAGTCCAATAATGGTCTTATACAGGGGACGTGGGACCTTTGTCCATACATTGTTTCTTATGAATTCTCCAAGCTCCTCTTGCATACCATCAACCCAGTCTTCATCTAATATGGCTTCCTCAACCTTCTTTGGTTCCATCAGACTCAAGAAATTTGTGTAGAAACATAAATTTGATGTGGCCTTCTTTCTTCTTGTTTTGACACCTTCAGTTAATGAACCAATAACTGACGAGATAGGATATCCTCTGACAGTTTTGATGTTGCCTGGAACATTGTCAGAAACTTCGTCTACTTGAGTCTGAGTATCCTCAGGCTGAGTAGTTTGGAGCTGAGTTTGGTCAGACTGAAGAATGTCAGGCTGAGTTTCATCAGTTTCATTTGACTCTGTATTTTCTATTGCTGGAACACTCTGGAAAGATGATTCATCAGGTTCACTTTCAGATTCTTGGTTTAGATGAGTGTTTGCATCATTCTGATCTTCAATCTGAGAGTCAGCTTCAAAAGAAGTTACAAGTAATTCATCACAAAGTTGATTGATGGTAGCTATGTCAGTCTGTGATGATGATTCATCTTTGTCAGACTGAGTAGTGTCATCGAAGGTGACATTAATGCTCTCTTCTACCACTTTCCTTCTTTCATTGTAGACTCTGAATGCTTTGGCTATGCTTGAGTATCCAACGAACAGTCCTTCATCAGCTTTAGGAGACATCTTGCACAACAAGTCTCTTTGATTTAGGATATAGCATCTACTTCCAAAGATATGGAAATAATGAATGGAAGGAACCTTGTTATGATACAATTCATATGCTGTCTTTCCATGTCTCTTCACGATGATGGACCTATTTTGTGTGAAGCAGGCAGTGTTCACAGCTTCATCATTGGCTGTACTCAGATCCAGACAAAATACATCTCTCTCTCTTGGCGAGTAGTAATGGTTTTCCCTTGGCACTGTAGATTATTCCAGCTTGTTTCCTGAATCTGACTTCATGGTCTTCATCAGTGATTTGACTCACACTGAGTAAGTTATGTTGTAATCCTTCCCCATATGCAACTCTCTTGAAAGTGACAGCTCCAAGCATGAATCTTTCATATCCACGTGTCATTGATACCCCGTTGTCACCATATCTCACTTGAGGCCCATCTTCTTCTTTATAGTCTTGTAGAAAAGACTTCATTCCAGTCATGTGCCTTGACGCTCCACTATCTAGATACCATTTTGTAGAGTCCTGCACATGAAATAAAAGATATTAGTTCCTTTTGGGCACCCACTTTAGAGTGGATCCATGGACTGAAGCAGGT